>CM074311.1:2572532-3172532 GCA_037194245.1 Opsariichthys bidens | reverse complement strand
ACAAACATATGCGCATCTAGCCCAGTACAAGGACTGACCGCTGGGGGCATGTACACGAGTACTGGACCTAGCGTCTGACGCCTCCGCCGCGTCTGACTGCCGATAGGATGCAGGAGGAACTCCACAGGGTTCACCAACTGGGGAACTGAACTGAGGAGTAGACAAGCGCTCGCATCTCCTCGTGAAAGGAGAATGGCGCAGCAAGCGGTCTCTCGTGGCTATCTTGAAGACAGCACACGAGAGGACACCAGGTCCACTCGGAGGTTATAAAACCTGGCGAATGTGTTCGGTGTCGCCCAGCCCGGATTGGTGCCTTCACCGTCTCCTGAGATAGAGTAATCTCCACCACCTCTGGGCCACCCGTCTCAGGACCGCTTTTGCTGCCTCTTTTTGGCAGCTTTAGTGGTCAGGACGGGCTGCGCCACCTTCCTGCGGGAGGTTTGCGGGGGACGGGATTTCTCCGATCCACCCGAAGCCTGTGCAGCCGCAGGGGGGCGCCCCCGGCGACGAGCAGGCTGGGACCCAAGCCACATCTCGCCGAGGCAGGATGTGACTAGTGGCCTCAGTCTGCTGCTGCACTGCCGAGAACTGCTGAGCGAAGTCCTCGACAGTGTCGCCGAAGAGGCCGGCCTGGGAAATGGGGGCGTCGACAAAGCGAACTTTGTCGACATCCCTCACCTCAGCCAGATCCAGCCAAAGATGGCGTTCCTGGACCACCAGGGTGGACATCGTCTGGCCCAGGGCATCCGGTGTGTTTTTTGTCGCCCGGAGAGCGAGGTCGGTCGCAGCACGCAGTTCTTGCAACATCCCTGGGTCAGAACTACCCTCGTGCAGCTCTTTGAGAGCTTTCGCCAGATGGACCTGCAAGATGGCCATGGTGTGCAGGGCAGAGGCCGCCTGTCCAGCGGCGGAGTAAGCCTTAGCGGCGAGAGCCGCTATCGTCTTACTCGCCTTGGAAGAGAGACGCGGACGATTCCGCCAGGTGGCAGCCGACTGCAGGCACAAGTGCACCGCAATCGCCCGCACCTGTGGAATGTCCACGTACCCCCTGGCGGCCCCACCGTCGAGGGTAGTGAGAGTGGAGGAGGTAGAAGAACGGCTTCGAGCCACGTCTTCTGAACCTCCTCATGCAGCTCGGGAAAAAAATGGCACTGGGGCGGGCCACGGCTGTGAACCGCGCCCCGCACCCAGAAACCAATCGTCAAGCCGCGAGCGCTCGGAACACGGTGGAGGGTTCCACTCGAGTCCGATGCCCGCGGCGGCCCGAGCCAGCATAGCTGTCAGTTCTGCATCAGACTCAGCCTATGCAACCACCCCGGAGGGCGGAAGTTTGGCTTCATCTTCCTCTGCAGAAGATAACAGCCCACTCTCCGATGCAGCGATCGACATCCGATCCTCATCCAGAGCGCCAAATGAGATACGGGGATCCTCACGAGAAGGACCCGCATCAGCACTCAGCAACTCGACGGCACATGGCATTGTGGAGGAGTGGGAGATTCGTGGGGGCTGACCCGACGAAGAGGCTCCCACTGTAACCCTCAGATCTCCCAGAGTGCTAACCATTCCCAGCTTTCCTTTGGAAAGTCACAGGGGATTTGGGTAGCAACAGAGGGGACTCCGCCTTCCACTGAAGGAGAGTCGCGATCGCAATGCCAACATGGTCATGCTCTCGCAGTGAGAGCATGAACCATCCACGAGCGCTGATTCAGCGTGCTGCCTGCCCAGACACGTGAAACAGCGCTCGTGGCCATCCATCCATCCATCTTCCACCGCTTATCCGGGGCCGGGTCGCGGGGGCAGCAGTCTGAGCAGAGACTCCCAGACTTCCCTCTCCCCAGACACTTCCTCCAGCTCTTCCGGGGGGACACCGAGGCGTTCCCAGGCCAGCCGAGAGACATAGTCTCTCCAGCGTGTCCTAGGTCTTCCCCGGGGCCTTCTCCCGGTGGGACATGCTCGGAACACCTCCCTAGGGAGGCGTCCAGGAGGCATCCGAAACAGATGCCCGAGCCACCTCAGCTGACTCCTCTCGATGTGAAGGAGCAACGGATCTACTTTGAGCTCCTCCCGAGTGACCGAGCTCCTCACCCTATCTCTAAGAGAGCGCCCTGCCACCCTGCGGAGAAAGCTCATTTCGGCCGCCTGTATCCGGGATCTCATTCTTCCGGTCATGACCCAAAGCTCATGACCATAGGTGAGAGTAGGAACGTAGATTGACCGGTAAATCGAGAGCTTCGCCTTGCAGCTCAGCTCCTTCTTCACCACGACAGACCGGTACATCGACCGCATTACTGCAGAAGCTGCACCGATCCGCCTGTCAACCTCACGCTCCTTCCTTCCCTCACTCGTGAACAAAACCCCAAGATACTTGAACTCCTCCACTTGAGGCAGGAACTCTCCACCAACCTGAAGAGGACAAGCCACCCTTTTCCGACTGAGAACCATGGTCTCTGACTTGGAGGTGCTGATCCTCATCCCAGCCGCCTCACACTCGGCTGCAAACCGTCCCAATGCACACTGGAGGTCCTGGCCCGATGGAGCCAACAGGACAACATCATCCGCAAAAAGCAGGGATGAGATCCTGTGGTCCCCAAACCAGACTCCCTCCGGCCCCTGACTGCGCCTAGAAATCCTGTCCATAAAGATTATGAACAGGACCGGTGATAAAGGGCAGCCCTGCCGGAGTCCAACATGCACTGGGAACAGGTCTGACTTACAGCCGGCAATGCGAACCAAGCTCCTGCTCCGGTCATACAGGGACCGGACAGCCCTTAGCAAAGGGCCCCAGACTCCATACTCCCGGAGCACCCCCCACAGGGTGCCACGAGGGACACGGTCGAATGCCTTCTCCAGATCCACAAAACACATGTGGACTGGTTGGGCAAACTCCCATAAACCCTCCAGCACCCTAGAGAGGGTATAGAGCTGGTCCAGTGTTCCACGACCGGGACGAAAACCGCATTGTTCCTCCTGAATCTGAGGTTCGACTATCAGCCTTATTCTCCTCTCCAGTACCCTGGCATAGACTTTCCCGGGGAGGCTGAGGAGTGTGATCCCTCTGTAGTTGGAACACACCCTCCGGTCCCCCTTCTTAAAAAGAGGGACCACCACCCCGGTCTGCCAGTCCAGAGGCACTGTCCCCAACCGCCACGCGATGCTGCAGAGGCGTGTCAGCCAAGACAGCCCCACAACATCCAGAGACTTGAGGTACTCAGGGCGTATCTCATCCACCCCCGCTGCCTCAGTGACCTCAGCTTGGGTGATGGGTGAGCCCACCTCTGAGTCCCCGGCCTCTGCTTCCTCAGTGGAAGACGTGTCGGTGGGATTGAGGAGATCCCCAAAGTATTCCTTCCACCGCCCAACGATGTCCCCAGTTGAAGTCAGCAGATTCCCACCCCCACTGTAAACAGTGTTGGCAGGGCACCGCTTCCCCCTCCTGAGGCGCCGGACGGTTTGCCAGAATTTCTTCGGGGCCGACCGATAATCCTTCTCCATGGTCTCACCGAACTCCTCCCAGACCCGAGTTTTTGCCTCCACAACTACCCGGGCTGCAGTCCGCTTGGCCTGCCGGTACCCGTCAGCTGCCTCAGGAGTCCCCCGAGCCAACCAGGCTCGATAGGCCTCCTTCTTCCTTCTACATCCGGTGTCCACCACCGGGTTCGGGGATTGCCGCCACGACAGGCACCGGAGACTTTACGGCCACAGCTCCGAGCAGCCGCGTCGACAATGGAGGTAGAGAACATGGTCCACTCGGACTCAATGTCGCCAGCCTCCCTCGGTATCTGGTTGAAGCTCTGCCGGAGGTGCGAGTTGAAGATCTTTCTGACAGGGGACTCGGCCAGACGTTCCCAGCAGACCCTCACAGTACGTTTGGGTCTGCCGAGTCTGTCCAGCTTCCTCCCCTGCCATCTGATCCAACTCACCACCAGGTGGTGATCAGTTGACAGCTCCGCCCCTCTCTTCACCCGAGTGTCCAAGACATACAGCCGGAGGTCAGATGAAACAACTACAAAGTCGATCATCGACCTCCGCCCTAGGGTGTCCTGGTGCCACGTGTAATGGTGGACACCCTTATGCTTGAACATGGTGTTCGTTATGGACAAACTGTGGCTAGCACAGAAGTCCAATAACAGAACACCGCTCTGGTTCAGATCGGGGGGGCCGTTCCTCCCAATCACGCCCCTCCAGGTATCACTGTCGCTGCCCACGTGAGCGTTGAAGTCCCCCAGTAGAACGACAGAGTCCCCGTTCGGGGCACTTTCCAGCACCCCTCCCAGAGACCCCAAGAAGGCCGGGTACTCTGCACTGTCATTCGGCCCGTAAGCACAAACAACAGTGAGAGCCCTATTCCCGACCCGAAGGCGCAGTGAAGCGACCCTCTCGTTCACCGGGGTAAACTCCAACACATGGCGGCTGAGCTGGGGGGCTATGAGAAAGCCCACACCAGCCCGCCGTCTTCTACCGCAGACAACTCCAGAGTAGTGGAGAGTCCAGTCTCTCTCAAGGAGTTGGGTTACAGAGCCCAAGCTGTGCGTGGAGGTGAGCCCGACTATCTCTAGTCGGTATCTCTCGACCTCCCGCACAAGCTCAGGCTCCTTCCCCGCCAGCGAGATGACGTTCCATGTTCCTAGAGCCAGATTCCGTGTCCGGGGATTGGGTTGCCGAGGCCCCTGCCTTCGGCCGCCGCCCAATCCACAATGCACCGGCCCCATATGGTTCCTCCTGCAGGTGGTGGGCCCACGGGAGGTCGGCCCCACGTCCCTCATTCGGGCTGAGCCCGGCCGGGCCCCGTGGGTAAAGACCCGGCCACCAGGCGCTCGCCTACGAGTCCCAACCCCAGGCCTGGCTCCAGGGTGAGGCCCCGGTTGCGCCATACCGGGCGACGTAACGGCCTTTGTTCTTTTTAAATCCATATGGGGTTTTGAATCACAACGCAACGCGACCACGCTCGTGGCCGTCAGATGAAATCAGGAAATGACCGCATCCAGAAACACACGGGAAAAAAGACATCTTGAAAAAGACGTTTTTTCTCCCGTGCTTGCTCTTTTAGAAATGCTCTGCCCGCTGGAACACCGAGGGATGGAATGCGCGCTGATCTTGTTCCACATCAGCGTCACCGCAAACCACCGCTGCTGTGCTGTCACGCCAACGAGAGAACAAGAGCAGGAGGAAATTGAAGCAATGACAATTGCTGTTTTTGGGATCTTGTCCCTGTAGCAATGAAAATTGCTTTTTTCGCTCAAGTCTCAGCTTTACTATCCGTAGAGATGAGTGGAGATCAGTTGAACCGATCGGCTCCGAAGCAAAAGTATGAATGAAGTGAGTAATGCCGGCTCTATTTATACCCGGATGCCGGGGGAGGGGCCCGGCATGTAAATCTCACTAGCCAATTCTTATTGGCTTGTTTTTTACTATGCGGAGGTGATTGGGCTCCCAAGCGAGATCCCATGACGTCAGTCCGACGTAACGTCGAACGTGACTGACTGATAGGGAACCAGGTTTAGTTCATCGCATTTGCTTTCAACATGATCCACAAACGTTTCACAAACACAGTGGTTCTATTGTCAATTGTAATATCTGATATGAAAAATTAGCTTCTTCATTATTTCTGATTTCTTGATATCTATTTTTATGTAATGCAAAAGCATTCGGACATTACACTCAAAAAAATATTTCTGTTTGATGTAATTACATAGCAACTTTCCATCCATTTGGAATACATAGTTTTAACATAAACAAACTAATAAACTTAATGTGATTCATATTTGTCAGTCATATGTAAATGAAATAGGTAAGATTTATGTAATAGTTGAGGATATGAATAGTGAGAGATTGAATGTCTTTTATCTTCAGTTGATTTCATCAGTTGTAGTTCTTGTGTTTCTCTGTCCTTCAGTGATTCTGCTTGTTAACAGCAGGCGTTCATCATTAATGCTCAATCGTCAGTTAATGATCTCATTAACTCTGACACTGCTTCAATGACACTTTAACTCAGTAGTGCACACACACATGACCACTAAACAGTGTTCATTAACCTGGGCATTTTTCTGTGAACTATTGCATAAATCTTACCTATTTCATTTACATTTAACTGACAAATATGAATCACATCAAGTTTATTGTTTTTTTATGCTAAAACTATGTAATCCAAATGGATGGAAAATTGCTGTGTGATGTAATAGATGTGGTTTCCAACTACTTTCTGGGGCC
This sequence comes from Opsariichthys bidens, assembly GCA_037194245.1. Classification (NCBI taxonomy): domain Eukaryota; kingdom Metazoa; phylum Chordata; class Actinopteri; order Cypriniformes; family Xenocyprididae; genus Opsariichthys; species Opsariichthys bidens. The sequence continues at coordinate 3,166,325 of CM074311.1, read as the reverse complement.
ATTGTACATTGTCAGTCAGTGAAGGAACTGAATGGTAGATTGATGGACAAATGGATTGTAGCAGGTTTTAAAGACCATATAAAATTTCTTTCTCTTTCTTCTCCAGTTCCATCTGATGTTGCGAATGTTTCGGTCACCGATCGGAAAGAGACTGAGATGACATTGAAATGGGACAAAGTCAATAACAATGACATCTATACTTATGAGCTGGAATACAATGGTGAAAGACATCAAACTGATTTAGTGGAATACACCGTCAAGGATCTGTCTTCCGGGACTCAATACTTCTTTACACTCTACACTGTATTTGAAAATGTGACGAGCAATGGATACAACTTCACCAATGTAACCGGTAAGCCTCAGAACATAATTTCAGTCACCCTGCACTGACACGTGCTGTGTTGGTTTAGGTTGAGGGTTTCACTTCTGCTGCTTTGATGAAATCTTGCCCGCTTCTGTCAGAGGTATGAAAGATAAAGCAGCTACCTCTGACATTTCTCTAAGATGAATAACAACAGAAACATTGCTGAAAAGCTTTACTGAATTAAGATGCAATTCACTGGATACAATGTGTAACCTTGCCCTGCCAATATTTTCACTAGCCTCACCACAAAACAATGATCAATTTTTAGTTTTAGCAATGTAGTTTTATATTTGCTAGAATTTTTTTCTATCTCTTAAGTTTTCTTAACAAAGAAAACTTTTCAAATTAAAAACATGATTTGTTGTTGGAAATGACACAACTATAATGTGCTGAAAGGGCAACTTGCCTCAATCTGTTCCCAATTGTCATGCAAAGTTATACCTTTTGTTGCTATTATAAAGATATGATGCCGATACTGATTATTTAGGTATTTCATTTTTAGAAAATAAAGATCATTACACTAAAAGTCAAATCAGATACATGACACATACTGACCATTAATAATAAATGTAATACAAAAGCAAATATAAGCACAATTAAATAAAAATCTTTGTACCAATAGGTGTAAAAAAATAATGTGGAAAAATATTAAATAAAAATAAAAATTATCCTACAAAAAGCCTACCCCTAAACACAACTATTTGAATTAAATGCCTTTTGTAATATTTCACACAGGGAATTCTGAAAATGTCCATTTACAGTTTTCCACTGTAATTCTTAGGTGTTTTGTGTTTTTAAAAATAAAAAAAAGAGTAAGTTGATGACAATATATTATATAGAATTTTATAAGAAAAATTATATGGTTATTCACATATTTTATTTCCAGATACTGTACTTTATGGTATCTCCTGTTAGATCTATAATTTTCATAGTAAAGAATCTTACTGTTTTAATTGCATTACGTTTTTTTTTTTTTGCATTCTTTTACCATATTTTCTTGTGGTAACTTTAATAACTTTTTGCTTTTTGAATGCAAAATCAAAGAATTTATAGTTGCATAAGGAATATATAGTATGGATTAAAACACTTCAAGTACAGCTTATTTAAGAGCTCTTCATTGTTCACTTACTGACAATATACAGTGGTCCAGAATGTATTTGGAAACCAGACTGAGAGAGCAGACTTGCTTGTCATACAAATATATATTTTGTCTTTATAATAAGCATTATGTGTGTGTATTCTCTCTCCGCCCTCAAGTTTAAAACTTGCTCTCTCTTCTTTAGGCCTGCATGTAATCTCATTTACCTTGCGTATCTACTATTAAACACATTTCCTAGCTATGAAACCTATTTAAACTTCGAAATGTATGACAAAATGCTTGTAAAACATGTTTACTCAAACTCTCGCACCATGTAGCTTTAAAATGAATCGAGAGGATTCGCTACCCTGAGTCACGTGAACGTAAATTCACCATCCTTGATGTGACTTTCCCATGTAAACTTCACTAAAGAATTTGTGGAAAGGCCCTTTATGAAGGGATTCACGCGTTCACTTTTGTTTGGAACACTCTTACTAACAACACAGTCTCATTGGAAAATGCCATTTAGAATCTCTTTTCTCAGCATTAACAGGACTAACAGGACACAGGTGTCCTACCGGAGTAACCAGGTTTAGTTCATCGCATTTGCTTTCAACATGATCCACAAACGTTTCACAAACACAGTGGTTCTATTGTCAATTGTAATATCTGATATGAAAAATTAGCTTCTTCATTATTTCTGATTTCTTGATATCTATTTTTATGTAATGCAAAAACATTCGGACATTACACTCAAAAAAATATTTCTGTTTTATGTAATTTAATTACATAGCAATTTTCCATCCATTTGGATTACATAGTTTTAACATAAACAAACTAATAAACTTAATATGATTCATATTTGTCAGTCATATGTAAATGAAATAGGTAAGATTTATGTAATAGTTGAGTTTATAAATAGTGAGAAATTAAATGTCTTTTATCTTCAGTTGATTTCATCAGTTGTAGTTCTTGTGTTTCTCTGTCCTTCAGTGATTCTGCTTGTTAACAGCAGGCGTTCATCAATAATGCTCAATCATCACTTCATGATCTCATTAACTCTGACACTGCTTCAATGACACTTTAACTCAGTAGTGCACACACACATGACCACTAAACAGTGTTCATTAACCTGTGAACTATTACATAAATCTTACCTATTTCATTTACATGACTGAAAAATATGAATCACATCAAGTTTATTAGTTTGTTTATGCTAAAACTATGTAATCCAAATGGAGGGAAAATTGCTATGTAATTAAATTACATAAAACTTATGTTTAGACTGAAATATTTTTTTGAGTGTAGTAGACGTGGTTTCCAACTACTTTCTGGGGCCATTGTACATTATCAGTCAGTGAAGAAACTGAATGGTAGATGAATTGATGGACAAATGGATTGTAGCAGGTTTTAAAGACCGTATAAAATTTCTTTCTCTTTCTTCTCCAGTTCCATCTGATGTTGCGAGTGTTTCGGTAACCGATCGAAAAGAGACTGAGATGACATTGAAATGGGACAAAGTCAATAACAATGACAGCTATACTTATGAGCTGGAATACAATGGTGAAAGACATCAAACTGGAATCAAAGTGGAATATACGGTCAAGGATCTGTCTTCAGGGACTCAATACTTCTTTACACTCTACACTGTATTTGAAAATGTGACGAGCAATGGATACAACTTCACCAATGTAACCGGTAAGCCTCAGAACATAATTTCAGTCCCCCTGCACTGACACGTGCTGTGTTGGTTTAGGTTGAGGGTCTCACTTCTGCTGCTTTGATGAAATCTTGCCCTCTTCTGTCAGAGGTATGAAAGATAAAGCAGCTACCTCTGACATTTCTCTAAGATGAATAACAACAGAAACATTGCTGAAAAGCTTTCCTGAATTAAGATGCAATTCACTGTATACAATGTGTAACCTTGCCCTGCCAATATTTTCAGTAGCCTCACCACAAAACAATGATCAATTTTTAGTTTTAGCAATGCAGTTTTATTTTTGCTAGCATTTTTTTCTATCTCTTAAGTTTTCTTAACAAAGAAAACTTTGATCAAATTAAAAATATGATTTGTTGTTGGAAATGACACAACTATAATGTCTCTGTAATGAAGGGTGAGTCAGCGGATGAGATCCAATAGCAAGCTTTATTTACAAACGTGGTCAAACAGGCGATGGTCAGATACCAGCAAACAGGAATGTCAGGGAGAAGACAGAGTCGTAATAATAATCCAGGCAAACAAGATCGAGGCAGGCGGCAAGAGAGCAATAGTCCAATAATCCAAAGCTGGGGGTCAAATAGGGATAGGCAGCAAACAATAGAAAACCAGGACAGAGAGGCAGGAAACAGGACCAGGAAAACAAGACATGGGCATAACGCTCGGAAATGATAGGGATTAGCTGATCAAGACTTTGCAGTTTGTTGTGGTGTGAAATGGTGCTTATAAGGGGTAGGTGATGTGTTTCAGGTGTGTGTGTAATCAATGATTGGTGAATGAGGTGCAGCTGGTGCGGTGATCAGTGAATGGTTACAGGGCTTCTGGGAAATGTAGTCCTTTATGAATGAATGAGCGTGAGAGTGTGAGTGAGTGAGTGCATGGTGAAGTGCCCTCTAGTGTTACTCATGGGCACTTCAGCTGACAATCATAACATTCTCTGAATCTGTTCCCAATTGTCATGCAGCAATAATTTCAACAGCAACACTATAGTTTAGGGTCTAATTCTCAATATTAATTACTTATTAGCCTGCTAGGATATTGGTTGTTTATTATTATTGATTATTATATAATCCTACCCAATACTTAACAACTACCTTGCAACCTTTTATTGTAATAAGCAGTAATTATTTTAGTTTATTGTGGCCATATCAAAATATGCTGATTGTTGTAATAGAGTATAGAGGTCCATTAATGCGCCTGATCCCTCTGATTATTTACTAACTGTGTAAATGATGGGCTCGCTGTATAACATGTCTTGTCAGGATTATGCTTTTGTCTGTTTAGTTTTCACTGATGTTATTTTGCCTGTGTTCCTTGATCATTCGTTTCTGATTAATCCTGCACCTGTTTTTGTATTGGTTAATGAACTCTTCCTGTGTATTTAAGCCCTTAGGGCCATTTTCACGACAAATGGAACTGCAAATGGAAAACTTGTAATGTTTTTATTTTTTATTTTTTTTGGTTCTTCATTTACACGACAACTGTGTTTTGGGGGACTGAAAATGCTACATTTTGAAAATGGGTTTCAAAGTGCAAGTTTTTGAAAATGATATGGCATGTACACGCATTATTTAGTCTATAATTACGTGTTTACGGTCTTGTTTGTGTTTATGTTGCTGTTCTAATTCTCCTGCATAATCTTCCTTTTTATTAAAAGACTCTTGATTTTATTTGGATTTGAGCATCTTTAACGACACCTGACATATCTCACTACATCTGCTTTTGTTTCAGTGCCCTCTAAGGTTGAAAATTTGGGTTTGGCGAAGGGCAATGACACCGACGTGATCTTACAATGGGACAAGACAAAAGAACAAAAGGACAAAACATATGAGTATACGCTGGAATTCAGCAACAATTCATATGAAAACATTACTGTCACTGCAGTAGAGAATAAAATTATGTGTCATATATCAGGTTTGATTCCTGCAACAAACTACACCTTCACTGTGTACACAAATTTTTTTGATGTGAGAAGCACTGGAGCGAACTACAGTCACACCACAAGTAAGTAGCTCTCATTTTTGAATCCATATTCTCCTGTTCTTTGGATTATACTAATAATTGTCCACATAGCAGGGTTGGGCAGAAGTCACATTTAATTAACACATTTAATTAGACCAAGACAAGAAATATTTAATAATTTAAATAAAAATTCCAATTTGTATTGCAATTCTTCATTCTGTTTGCCTTGGATTCTCAACTGCTGCACAACCCAAATTATCAGTGATGAATTTACTGTATGTTCTACAGTTTTTATATTAATTACTATAAATTTGAAAAATGTATCTCTCCACAGCTCTATCACGTGTAACTAATATCAGAGTCACCCGATCACTGACAGAGTTGAATATCACATGGAATAAGTTGAACAATAACAGCATCTACAACTACACCTTGTATGAAAGTGATATACTTCAGGAAAATTTCATTGGATCTCATATGAATGTTGAGAAAACATATAGATACCAAAAACTCACACCAGGGAAGGTATACAGTTTTAAACTCGACACTGTGGTGCATGATGCCAGAAATTCTTCAAGCTTCAAGAACATCACCAGTAAGTTTTGATAGCATTACTCTGATTTAGCGATTTTTAAAGCAAAAAAAAAAAGCAAACAAATGAGTTCTAATTGAGTGAAGCTTGCTATAGTCATATTTTGACTTTACAATTTAAAATTTACTATTTTTTGTTAATTTTAACTAATAATAATTATGTGCATTCATGTCGTTCCAAACCCTTAAGACTTTCATTCATCTTCGGAACACAAATGAAGATATTTTTGATGAAATTTGAGAGCTTTCTTTCCCTCCATATAGAGAGCTATGCAGTTGGCACTTTAATGCTTCAAAAAGTTCATTAAAAGATCATAAAACTAATCCATATGAATTGAACGGTTTAATCCAAATTTTCTGAAGAGACACAATCACTTTATACAATGAACAGATTGACTTTAGGCATTTATTCACATATAAACATTGATCAGCAAACATAAACAGAAGCTCGACCGAACCTGCGTAACACAAGAGAATGAACCTCATTGGTTCTCGCACGTCAAGCAAACATGCTGAAGCTTCCGTTTACCATAACTTATGTGTGCGTCGATGAATGTTTATGTGAATAAAAGCCTAAATTAAATCTGTTTAGCATATGAAGTGATCACATCTCTTCAGACAATTTGGAATAAACCACTCAATTCACATTTTAAGATCTCTTTATGAACCTTTTGAAGCGTCAAAGTGGTAGTCAAAGCTGTCTATAGAGGGACAGAAAATGCTCAGATTTCATTAAAAATGACTTCATTTGTGTTCTGAAGATGAACAAGAGTCTTACGGGTTTGGAACGACATCAGGGTGAGTAAATGATGACAGAATTATAATTTTGGGTGAACTAACCCTTTAAATTAAAGGTTATATCTGTTAATATTATTTGGCCCTGAGCTACATTTTTGAATTTTTACAAATCCATTTAAGAGAGTTTGAAGTTAGTGTTCTTATGTTTTTGTGTTTCTGCAGCTCTTGACTGTGAGTCCTTTAAGTGGAATGTCACCAACTCTTCGATATCTGCTCAGGTGAATGGTTCCACAGAAGTAAAAGCTGTTAACAGCTCCAGCAATACTAACATTGCCCCTGTAACAAACAACAAGGTGGATCTGCAAGGGCTTTATCCTGGAGCAACCTACAATGTTTCACTGTTGTATGTTTTGGACACACAGACACTCGAACAGTGCTCACATTCCCTGACGTTAGGTGAGTTAACATGCTTTTGGACTGTGCCGCTGAAAGGCTGATATTCATTATAATTCATTTGTTTCACTATCCTTCTGTTTCTCTTTCAAACTAGATCCAAATAGTGTGCCTAATCTTCGCTGTGAATATTTTTCTGGAGGATATGGTCTGGCTGTAAGTTGGGATCAGCCACATGGAGTTGTGGATGTGGTGCAGGTGGACATTGGTAAACGAAGTTTCAACCGTACTTCTAATGATCCAAGACTGGAGGTAAAAGACCTACAAGCTGCGCAGTGGTACAAAGTGACAGCAACGTCATTCTCTAAAGCCAAGAAGAGTCAAACAGAATCATTAAACTGTCAAACAAATCCAGCAGGTAAATTAAGGTCTAAATATGTTTAATATAAGATATAAGAAGTCTTATATCTTCAGACATATTACAGGTTAAATACAACTTAAAGGAATAGTTTATGAAAAAAAATGAAAGTTCTGTCATTATTACTCACCTTCATGTTCCAATCCCGTATCATTTTGACACGGCAAGGAGAATTTCCTCTGAATAACGACTTAAATTCTTCTCCCAGTTGCTATCATGTGAGTCAGAAGACTTGGAGTCCCACTTTATATTAAGTGTCTTTAACTACCATAGTAAATTCATTTAAATTAATCATTCGATACAATGCTCTTATTGTGTATGTACATGTTTTTACACTGTATCTATGTTATATAAATACCTGCATGTAATTACAGCTATAATTAATTTCTTTAATTCCACCTATAATTAAACTGTTGCCTTCCTTTACACCTTAACCCATCCTTAAACCTTCCCATACAACCAAACCTATCCTAACCTTACCCGTATCCCATCTCAATAGTAGGAAAAGTGTTTTGCAATTCAATATGAACACAATAAGTACATTGTAAATTTTTTATGCAAGTACATAGTTAAAGACACCTAATATAAAGTGTGACCGATCGCAAGTAATATGGACCACATTTATGATGTCTTGTTACTGTCCTCATTTAAAGGCCAGGAGATTTAATAATGAACCTTGTATGTTTCACAGAGGAGACAATCATTTTTAATTTTCAACTATTCCTAATGTGCTCATTTCAATGAGTTAACATGAATTAATGCATTAAGAATCATTAACTTTAATTATGTAAGTTCTCAACAACCTAACAGTCAGAGCTTTTCAAAGATATGTGGATATCAGCAGCATTGGCATCAGGTGAGCAGGTTTATCTCAGAATAAGCCAAACTAAACGAGGAATGGCCTAATAGTAACAATAACCAAGATTAATAAATATTATAGTAGTTCCTGATACCAAGAAGTCAAACCCCTTCTTAACATTTGTGATGGTAGTGCTGAAGAAGACTCTGAGCTCCTCTTTGGCAGTTCATTTATATAAAATGGATAAAAATGCTGCTTTATCAAATATCACAATCTATTTTCTGACTGAACTTGACCATAAAGTCTTTATGATAGCATATAAATCAGCAGAGGTCTTTCTCTGGGTTCTAGGCTCTTTATCCTTTAATGGGGATGACATTGAGGAGATACGTTTGCACATGTGGACAGATTATAAGTCATTCTTTTCCTTATTGTTTATATTGTTTTATATCATAGGCCTAATCTGCCAACATTTAACAGTGACAGCATTGAGCCTGATAAGATACCATGTATGAAAGCCCATTTCCAACACATGTGAAAAATAAAATCATGCTCTAAAGTCATTATTTTAGTGATTTTACTCTTGCCCATTCAAGGACGTTAAGTAAATTGGCACGTGGTGATTTTTGGCTTGCACGTCTCTCAAGGTGTGGTTATAAGTACATCAGATGACCACTTCCCCCTTCTCTTAGTTGAGATCACCAACAGGAGGCTGTTCAATTGTTTAGAATTCATGTAAAGAGGAGGGAGTTAGTCAGCTGATTTATCTGAAAGATTGGTGAGATTCCTAACTTGTAAAGCCTCTTCTGTATTATCAGCACAAGGAAGACACAAGTGTAATAAAATTTTATTAACAAAAAGATAAACAAGAATAACTAACACAACTACTAAATGAATACCATGAATTATAAAGGAATAAAGAGCATAAGATACATAAAATACAAGTGATAAAGTTGGGGTGTGGCTATGGGAGTGTAACGTTATGGAAATTTAAACTGATGTTTCTCTGAAGATAATAAGGTGAAGAACCTTTGTATGCATCAAACGAATAAACGAAAGATTATTTGTTATTAACTAGCATCAGTTATATTACCTCTAATGTAAATTAGAAAATAATATACTGATATGATAATATACAACATATGGTGCAGAAGGTCCTTAACAATCTGGAACATGCAAAAGAAGGAAACTTGAAGTAAAGGTTTGCTTTCCTGAGCATATTGTTGGAAGTGTGTCTCTCTGAGCCAGACACCCAGAACTTGGTCATCCGCTTTTGTCTCACTGGACAAAAACTCTGAACATAGTGTTGGTTAATGTCTCTTTCCTCACAGGCTGGAGGCTCAGAACGCGGTCGTATCTGTTGCTGCCTCACAAGTGTAGACTCAGATCATGGGATCTGTTGTCTCTTTAGACGAACCAGAGGCTCAGAATGGCGTTGTATCTGTTAGTGTCTCTCCCATTACAGGACATACTCAGAACAGCATATCTGTTAATGTCTCACCTTCAGAACAGTGAATGCATCTATTAGTGTCTCACTGGATGAACCAGAGACCCAGAATGGTGTTGTATCCGTTAGTGTTAGTGCAGAACATTATGACCACCTTCCTAATATTATGTTGGTCCCGCTTTTGCTGCCAAAACAGCCCTGACCCATCGAGGCATGGACTAGACCTCTGAGGGTGTGCTGGAGTATCTCTCATCAAGATGTTAGCAGCAGATCCTGTAAGTTATCATCCCACAGATGCTCAATTGGATTGAGATCTGGGGAATTTGGAGGCCAAGTAGACACCTCAAACTCATTGTTGTGATTTTTGCTTTGCGGCAGGGCGCATTATCCTGCTGAAAGAGGCCACAGCCACCAGGGAATACTGTTTCCATGAAGAATGTATCTGTTAATGTCTATCTCCTTACAGAACAGACTCAGAACAGTTGTATGTATCTATCAGTGACTGTTCACAGCTTCACAGGCTGGGACTCAGAACAAGGAGTGCCTGATGAAAAGGTAATTTATTTATCCCTTTCTGGTGAGGAGGAGATGCTGCGATTGGCATCAGAGGGGACACAAACAGTGTGGCCCACCTTTCTTTCCCCTTTGGAACTCATTTGCATAAAGCACAAAGTTGGAAGTCTTTAAAGTGTCTTTAAAGTTTGCCAATGCATTTCTCACTTTCCTAACCACCACCAGTTTGGCAATATTCTAAACTAATCGAGTCCAAACATGATGGAAAAGATTGAACTGTTTTGCATTCATTTATTTGTACATTAACAGCTGAATTTTTGTAAGATGTTACATTAAAAATAGCTGTCACTGAGAATACTTATTTCTGTGAAAAATGGATGCTTGTAGATTACATTAGTTTCAAGATTTCCAAACGTATAATGGATTTAGATGGATCTGGATCATTGTGGTCTCTCTTTGTTTCACGCACTGCTGCGGAGGTCCTGAGGAATTTTTATGGCAGTCACAGTCCAACCTTGGGAATTAGTCTCTAGATGGGTAAAGGGCAGAAACTGCATGTAGGGCCAACGAGAAGTCCTGTCCTTCCTGGGCTTGGTACCAGAGGTCATCTTTCTGTCCTCTAAGAGGGATCAGGCTGTTGTCCTAGCATCTTTATATGATGGCATTAGACAGTTTGTTTGTGTTAGTGCACCAAGATCCAATTAAAATGTAGCAAACCTTTGTCCACTGTTACAGTCAGAGAGGGTCTAGCCATAAACTGACTGGAATCTGCTGTTCGCTATATAATTATGACATAAAAAGTCAAAATTATGATATACTACATCATAATTAAGACATAAAAGGCTGCAATTATGACATACTAAGTTAAAATAATGATTTAAAGTCAAAATTATGACTCAAGTCTTAAAAAGACTTGAAATTATTAACAAGTTGAACATTAAAAAGTCAAAACGTTTACTTACAAAGTTGAAATAACTGAAAAAGCCATAATTATGATGTAAAATGATTTTATGATGAATGAATTACAATCAAATTTATGATTTAAAATCAAAATTAGGAGATTAAAGTCAAAATGATGACAAAGTAAAAATTGACATACTAAATCGAAATTATGACATACAAAATTTGAATTGATTTAAAATATTTAAATTGACTTTCGAGATTATGACAGAAAGTCAGAACGATGAGATAATTGGAAATTACATAAATTAGACTTTTTAGATGAAAAGTCGAAATTATGACTCAAATCTTAAAAAGACTTGAAATTATTAACAAGTTGAACATTAAAAAGTCAAAACTTTTACTTACAAAGTTGAAATGACTGAAAAAGCCATAATTATGATGTAAAATGCAGAGATTGACATAGAAAATTAAAATTATAACATAAAAAGTAATATTTATGTAACTAATAATTTTATGATGCATGAATTACGATCAAATTTATGATTTAAAATCAAAATAAGGAGATTAAAGTCAAAATGATGACAAAGTAAAAATTGACATACTAAATCGAAATTATGACATACAAAATTTAAAATTTTGAATTGACTTTCGAGATTATGACAGAACATCAGAACTATGAGATAAATGGAAATTACATAAATTAGAATTTTGAGATGAAAAGTCGAAATTATGACATTAAATTACACTTTCTATCTAATTGACTTAAGTCATAATTTTTTACTTATGTCATAATTTGACTTTTTATCTCATAATTATGATTTACCAGAGCATGATTTTTTTTTCTTGTGGTGGAAATGGGCTTCCATAACCATGAGTTAAACATCCTCACAAAGTTATATTTGGGTTAGAAGCAAGATCCAACATTCCTGCAAGAGTTGACACTGTGACAAATAATCAGCGTTGGGGACTTTGGGTACTAGAAAATACTAGAAATTGTTCCTTGGCTCTCGGCATTTGTTCATTCCGATGATGAGTCTCCATATTAACATACTGTCGATACGTCATTTCTGCCTTTAAACCCCCTCAGCCTTCAGCCTCATAGAGCTTAACCTTGTATTTAACCTGCAATATTCCTTTAAATCTTGAGATATGAAGCTGTCACAGTTGACCAATGTATTGATGTGTTCATTGTTTGTTTCTTTCTGTGTTCTGCAGGTGTTATAGCAGGTGTTCTTGTGTTTTTCCTGTTGATCATCCTTATTTGTGCTGCAGTCTATTTTTGGCGTCGCTATAGATCTGCAAAGCATAATAAGTATGATTTATCTATTTATCTAGGATTATGGGTTTCTTTTATAATAAAATGCAATAGAAGCTGTATTACATCTCTAATGTCTTTTCTCATTTTTAGAAGCTCCTCACGACTAGTGGAGCCAAAAGTGACTAATAAAAGCTACAAGTATGTGTGACACTATTATATTGGAAAATAAAGTTGTGGCATTTGGACACTCGAGTCACACTTTAAAGGGATAGTTCACCCTAAAATGTAAATTCTGTCATCATTTATCCTCATGTTATTCTAAACCTGTATAGTGGAAGATATACAGTAAGAATATATTTTAAGATTTAAATACAATTGTCTCCAAAACTTTATGAATCGAATATTTTACTATCTAATGGATTTAATTCAAACATTTTTAAGTGTGCCTTCAGTGTCCACATGCTTTTTGGAGCCACTGTATATGATATAATTTTGTGAAATGTTTTTCAGACTGATTCCTGTGGATAAATTTCCTGAATATTTTCAAAACATGAGTTGTGATGAGAATAGAGGTTTCAGTGAGGAATATGAGGTAAGGTTGAGCAAACATGAAATTTATCACCGTGTCTACACCGGATATGAACCGTGATGCGACGCAACGCGACAAATCCCCGACAGTAAACCGATGCCTCGCTCTATTTATGACATACATAAGCACTTACGATACTTCTCTTAGGAAGGACAAATGCATTTCCAACGGATGCTTAGTCGTGTCCTGTGCACACAGCTTCCAGCTGTTGCCGCACGACACCAGTCGTGTCCGGTGTAGACATGGTGTAAGAGTTCAATTTTTTGGAATTTTTATCTCTGGCTAGTTTGAACACAGTATTCAAACACTGAAAACATCTTGCTGCTTATATGTCACAATCAAGTTGATTTTGAATGTTTACAGTGTTTTTTGACTATGTTTTTATTGATTGTGCTTTTAACAGGACTTGAGTTCAGTTGGTATCGAACAGTCAAGTGCTGCAGCTCTTCTGCCTAAAAACAAGGACAAAAACCGATTTACAAATGTTTTACCTTGTGAGTGCTTACACACACACACACACACACACACACATGTTGTGTTTATGTGTTTTGTGGGGACCTTTCTAGGCGTACTGGTTTTTATACTGTACAAACTGTACATTCTGTCCCACTAAACCCCTACACCTCTACCCCTAAACTTAACATTTGGTCCCCACAATGTAAGGAAAACAAGTACACACACACACACACACACACACGTTGGTGCACCTTCCAATAACACTGAGGACATTCCTTAGGCGTAATGGCTTTTATACTGTACAGACTGTATATTCTATCCCCCCACCCTCCACCCCTAAACTTAACCCTCACAGAAAATGTTCTGCTAGTTTAGATTTTCAAAAAAGATCATTCTGTATGATTTATAAGCTTATTTCCAAGTGGGGACCAACAAAAGGTCCCCACAATGTCAAGATTTACTAGTTTTACTTACGTTGTGGGGACATTTGGTCCCCACAATGTAAGGAAAACGAGTACACACACACACACACACACACGTTGGTGCACCTTTCAATAACACTGAGGACATTCCTTAGGCGTAATGGCTTTTATACTGTACAGACTGTATATTCTATCCCCCTACACTAACCCTACACATTACAGAAAACTTTCTGCATTTTTAATAAAACATTCTTTAGTATGATTTTTAAGCCGTTTTAATTATGAGGAATCAGAAAGTGTCCTCATAAAGCACTGTGACAATGTAATAACTGTAATACCCATGACATTATACAAATTTGTGTCCTCATATAGATCTTATAAAGAAGCACACGGCACCCGTATGTTTTATGGGGACTTTCCATAGACATACTGATTTTTATACTGTACAAACTCTATATTCTTTTCTAACATTTCTATGCTAACCCTAAACACAACCCTCACAGAAAACTTTCTGCATTTTTATATTTGCGAACGAACATCATTCAATATGATTTATAAGCTGTTTTCCTCATGGGACCAAAAAATGGTAAAGAAATGACTGGTATGACTATCTTTGTGGGGGCATTTAATGTACCAGGACACAGACACACACACAATATTACCACATGGTTTTCCTGTCTTGGAAAAGCTAATGTTATCCTTCTCTCTCTTTAGATGACTCCACTAGAGTGCAGCTCACTGTAAATGATGAGGACGATTCTGATTATATCAATGCCAACTACATGCCTGTAAGTTGTACAATATATACTAATTAACATGATGGAATGATGTTTATGAAGTTTATGTGCATATCAGGGATATGGCAATGGAAGGAAAGAGTACATCGCTGCTCAAGGTCCGCTGCCATACCGTCAATGACTTCTGGAGAATGATCTGGGATAAAAGGTCACAGGTCATCGTCATGGTAACCAACTGCACTGAGAGTGGAAGGGTAAGGCATTGTTCTGAATAATGCTCACTGTGCTGCTCAATGTTCTGAACTCTGTTTCTGAAACTATACATCACGCAGTGAACAGAATTATGCTACATTCTTTCTGGATTGTGCTTAATCCAATGTTTGTTTCACATTTTTAATCCAATTTTAAGTTATAATACACAGAGTGGTAATTTGAACACTCTGATTGAACCTTTCTTATTGAACTCCTCCAGGTCAAGTGTGAGCAGTACTGGCCACTGGACTTCATGCCGTGTCTCTATGGCAACCTGGTTGTGACAGTGAAATCAGAGAATAAAGCTCGGAGTTGGACTCTGCGAGAATTTGATGTCAAAAATGTGAGCTATTTCTTTAACTCTTTTTGTGAGAATAAAATTAAACAGTGCAACATGCCAGACTTATAATTTTAGTGTTTCCTGAATCTAGTTTTTGTATAACAATTATTTTTTTTTTGACTCTGGCTTTTTAGAAACACCCCATGTAAAATAAGCAGCGGCACTTTTCCCTCTGCAGGTTTGCTGTTGAGTGAATATATATGTGACATATTGAATTCTTTTTCTGGGTTCAAGTATACACCGTGAGTGTATATTAGCACTGCTTGTTTGCTTTTGGGATCTGCAGAGCATTTGGACCCATAAACAGTGATGTGTCATGTCAGACTTGACAACCGGATAGTTTTTAATTAACCATTACTTTTAAAAGTATGCATTACAATATTGTGTTACTCCCTAATAAGGTAACTAATTGTGTCAGTTACTTTTTGTTACGTTACATTACACCATTTCTACACGGGAGCGAGCGAAAATATAGAACCCATTATAATCAGTGATGTTGTCTACACTGGATACGGCACTAAGTGACACATCCCCGACAGTAAACTGATGCCTCGTAGATTGAACTTCACTGTTTTATTGCAAGTGAAATGAATAAATGCTTACATTTAGTCTAGAACATCATTAACCAACGCCTCTTCCTCTTACTCCTGATTTCTCTCAACATACAAGAGTTATCAGCCAATAAAAAGAAAAACCGTGCATTACTTGTTGAAAATTTAACATATATTTTATATGTTTAAAAGTAATGTGTTACTTTACTATAATATAAAAATTAAGTGTTGGTTTAATTAAGTTAAAGGTAAGTTACCTGGTTGCCTTAAAATTTTGAGTTCATTGAAAGTTAATTCAATGAAGGCGATTGGTTTAATCAAGAAAAACTCAAAATATTATTTTATCTAAACCACATTAATTATTAAGTTGATTTGACAAAATAAAAAATGTTGTCATGAACAATTCATAAACATTTGAAATCATGAAAATATTTTTATATTATGTAACTTACGTTATTTGCAATGCGTTACCCCATCACTGTTCTTCACATTGTCATCATTA
Source organism: Opsariichthys bidens (assembly GCA_037194245.1). Classification (NCBI taxonomy): domain Eukaryota; kingdom Metazoa; phylum Chordata; class Actinopteri; order Cypriniformes; family Xenocyprididae; genus Opsariichthys; species Opsariichthys bidens. The sequence continues at coordinate 3,150,295 of CM074311.1, read as the reverse complement.
CATTGCGACAGATTTGAGCTAATACAGTCTGTGCTAGTCTATACTGCTGAAACTGGTACGGTATGTTTAGGGATTTGTTAAAAATAAAATGCTCATGAGAGAAAAATGAGGAGCTCGTTCTTTGCGAGCCTTCAGAGGATCTGCACACACCAGAAATCAAACATTACCACATTTTACTCTTATTTTTACTTCATCTGGTGTTCAGGAATAATAATAGCATTCTTACTTTCTCATTATTACTTAGTGTGACTGGGTAGGACAAGTTTCTGTTCACCAAACAGGCCTCGTTGATGCGTAAATGTGGACGTATGTGATTTTCACAGATTTGTCAAGATTTCACAAGCTCTTACAGCTTCCTTTAAAATGGTGATTTGTGAGGAAGTTCCAAAGGTTATAATGCGTTTTTAAATGACATCAAACTATTTCATTTCAAAATTTAAAGAAAAATCTGATTCCTTGTGATATGGGTCACTGTAATTTTGCCAGGTAAGACGTTCCATAATTTGTTGATCCTAGAACATTCTAATCCAAAAATTTTGTCCTAGCCTTATCGCTTTCCCTAAACCAGTGGTTCTTAACCTTGTTGGAGGTACTGAACCCCACCAGTTTCACCAAACCCTTCTTAATAGGAAAAAGCGGGGCGCGTCATCACGAATCATATGAGTCGGGTGTGTGTCTTGACCTCCGCTGAACCCCTGAGACTGACTCACTGAACCCCTTGGGTTCTATTGAACCCAGGTTAAGAACCACTGCCCTAAACGTAACCCTACTCATAACTTATACCTACAATCAGAAGGAAATGAGAGGTGATGTAAAAGCATCGAACCCTGTTTGTAAGCCTGAACTTGACAAACTTGTCTCAAATCTGATTGGTTGATTGAAATGTTGTTCCAGGATCAACAAAGATGTTGATTTAGGAGCATGTTGTACATGGTAAAATCACATTCACCTTGTGATATGAGCCCTTTAACTTATGAATATAACAGAAAGTATCCATAGTCAGGTAAGCTTCTGTTTATTTTTGTACATAATAGAAAAGCACCTCTGAGACACGAATAGTGAAGCACTTCCACTTCACAGCGTGGCCGGATCACGGTGTTCCATCCGGCACAGAGGAGCTAATCAAATTCAGAGGTCTCGTCCGTCAGCACATAGAGAGTTCCTCCTCTGAAGGGCCGACCGTCGTACACTGCAGGTGAACACTACACACTTTAAAACCCAACTCAGACATTAACTTGACACGGATTCGGAGAGCTGACAGCACAACGACATGAAGAGGGAGCATTATTAAACAAACCACGATTAAAGCAAATGTTTATCCTCATCTTCTTCCTCTGCATACTTCAGTGCTGGAGTGGGTCGGACAGGTACACTGATCGCACTGGACGTTCTGCTGCAGCAGCTGGACAGAGAAAAGGCAGTGGGCATTGCAGCATTTGTCCAGCAAATGAGATTCTGCCGGCCACTTATGGTGCAAACTGAGGTAACACTGTTTCATTCCATGACGGTAAAGTTTTATTGCCAATCTGTCTTATAATTGGGTCTGGGTGTTATAAGTATATTATCTTAGGGGATTCAAACTCCTAAAAAACATCTTTAAAAAAATCAAAGCAATTTATAGAGTCTGAAAAACAATTGTCAAAAATGACAGCTGTGGTCACCAGAATTTTACCTTAAAAAAATATTTATTTTGGTAATTTTGGGAAAATCAAATTTTTTAACTGAATATATCGTAAAATAATGCTACAATTATTTAAACTACTTAACTAGCTTCTTAAACCTGTTATTTAGTATGTTTGGGGAAGTTTTTGGCTTTTTTTCTCTCCAAGTTGATCAAAAGTGGTGTTAGCAGCATTCATGCCAATGAGTTCAGCAGCTGTATAGCACAAAATATGCAAAAATTAAGCAAAATGAAATGAAAACACTTTAAAGGGGTCATGAATGGCATTGTTTTATAATGTTTCCTGGGGTGCACTTAAAATGTTAGTATGCTTTTTACATCAAAAAATGTAATAATATATAAATATTTCCTTATGGATTTTAGCTCTCTTATGTGAACACTCTGTTTTAAGGGGCGTGTCTGCTGTGAGACTTCATTGTAAACACCCACTGTTGTGATTGGCTAACATCTTTACATATGAAATAGCAACTCTCTCGAAAATTTTAAGATCTTTTTTTTTACTGTTACATGTCTCGAGGTTAACTAATTGTGAAAAGTGTTGATTATAGCATTACATTTAGATCTATGGCGTTATATTTAGATCGTGGCATGAAAGGTTGCAGTGATGAACATTGTAGCCGATCACAGACATGTGAAAGCAGTGATCTCATCATTGCAACTCAATTTCTGCACACTAATGAATCCTTTCGTCATAACCAACAGTGCAAATGTGATGTAACTAAGAGATTTGTTGAATAAAGCAAGAGCTTTGATAAACTCGCGCTGTTCGATTTACAGCTCCTTCGATTGTTAAGGGAGCGCTCTTTGATAGCTTTCTACATAAAGTGTGTGCAGAATTGAGGCACATTGAATTTCTGATCATATTTTTTTCTTGGCACATCTTACCAATTGCAAACAACATTCATCTTAATAACTACTATTAATTTTGTATTTAATCATTTTTAAGTGATATTTAAATGTTCATGAAAAACGCATTATATTCAGGTGTGCAGAATTATTAGGTACGTTTTCTTTTACAGATAAAATGAGCCGAAAAAGACATTTAACCCTTATGTGCTGTTCGGGATGTTTTCATCCACTATGGGGAATTTTTGAGTCTTGATTTGGCCGTAACTTTCTCCGTGTTTCAGCAAATGGAACGATTTTTGGTGACAAATCTTATTTTGACACATATTTTGGGAAAATGCTTTGAAAATGTTCAAAAACTCAACAGGACTCTTTAATTAACTCTTTAACTCTTTAATTGCCAAATTCATAAATGATGTCACTGATTTGGGAAAAAACGTGTCAAAGATTAGAAACAACATTGGCTTTGATGCGTTGTTAGTTTTTGTGCAGCATCAGATTTTAACGTTTTAAAGTTAAAATCCTGATTTTTTTTTTAATTTAGTAGTTTTTATCAAAAAAAAAATTAAAAAAAAAAAAATTATCTGATACATAACGAAAGGGTAGTGAATTTGAACAATGCACAAGGGTTAACTCAGACTTAATCTGAACAAAAATCTAACATTATTAAATGCCCATGAGAAGGATGCAAGAAAGGTTTGTTTGCAAAGCCTGCACTGAAATGTGATTGATTTCCCATAGAATCCACCGTGAAAATGTACCAAATATAAATAAATTAGACATGCACATTTTTTGCAAAATAAATAACCATATTCCAAGCATTAGGATCATTTGTATGGTAATATTATTTTTATGATAGAGTAAGTGTTGATTCTTCTACGGAGGCGGTGTTTCAACTATCTAGGTCATAGATAGGCTCGTTTGCTGGGCCTGGTGTCAATAAAAGCTTTTATTGGACTAACAAGGAAGTGTTCAGTTCTGAATCTTAGAGGATATTCTTTTAGTCCGATGACCTCCGAGAAAAAGTTGATTTCTTTGACCCCTTTTAAATAGCAATAAAACAGATATAGCTATGTGAAAAATACAGAAAAAAATAGGTCACGAGGCAATTCAGGTAAAACCGTAAACTTTGCCGATTAGCAACTCGCTTTGTAAGGTTATAATGTCGGTAATAAATAGGTAAATGAACAATGTTTACTCACTCTGTGTTACCTGAGAAATTCACGTTTACTAATCAGCAAAAGTCCACTTCCAGCACACACAGCAAACTTCCACATTTTTATTATTGTAAGTTTTAGAAGGGCAAGTTTATCACTGAAAATGTCTACTCTTTAAACAGAGAAGTGGAACACTATGCAACAACTTTCTTACCTCTACACGGTGTTTGGCATAAAAGTATGTTGTGTTCGTAGCCAATTTGAAACTACACAGAGGTTTTTCAGATTTTCCATCATGGTATTTTCACCATATTTATGATTCTTTGCGTTTTTTAGCCACGGCCTTCAATGCACTGGAAACCGAAAGTAACTCACTCCTGCTAAACATTTAATTTTTGAAATCTTGGACCCAGAAACAATACAAATTGGCACCATTATGACTAAAAGCTTGCTAAAAAGTACTTCCTAAAGCAAGATGGTTTTGACTCTTTTAAGTGTATCCATAGTTGACTGGTGGGAGTGTCTACAAAACTATTTGGTGTAAGGGCAATAATATTATCACTTGGAAATTAAGACTAAGAGATGTGTATCCCTGTATGGTGGACAACTTTCACCCTCGTCAAGTGTCTTATGCTTCTCCTCTCTGTCTCTTACAGTCTCAGTATGTGTTCCTGCACCAGTGCATCATGGATTCTCTGCAAACCAAAGTCATGGCTGCGTCAGAGCCTCTCTATGAAAACTCAGACATGATCTATGTCAATGCAATAGCGTTGAGACAGTACGAAAACGGAAGTCAAATATGAGCAAAAATAGACAAACATCTTAAAATATTGTAATATTATTCACATAAGTGTTCTTTTAATAATAATGTAAGATCAAAAACAGCCATGGAATCTTGAAAGCCACAGTGGAAAATCTTCAGCATGACTTTCAAAACCTTAAACGAAATATTTCACACCATATGTGCATTTATTATAATTGTTTTATTTAAAATAATAATATGAATACTCCACTGCTAACAGGACTGAAAAATATTAGTATTTTGATCCTAACCGATAAAGCACAAACAGACACACAGGGTTGCACTAATATGTCAGTACCAAAGTTTTGTCTCAAGATGAACACAATGGGTTTTTTCTAAGGCACATTTATAACTTAAATATCTTAAACTAAAGTCTGTTTGTGAAACCAGGCCTAAGAGTTTACAATTTAAACTTGCCAGTCTTTATTCATCTAAATCGCTGTGTATATAGCCTTGTTTTTTTATTTTTATTTTTGCTTGAGCTGTACTTTGTGCTGCCTTTTTGCTTTTGCACATTACTAAATTTGCTATTTTAAAATTGATATATTTAATTAAAAATAAAAGTATTTTTCCACTGTATTTTTCTATTATGCCAGTGACATGTTTTCTTGGTTAACAAGCTTTAAAGCAATAGTTCATCAGTGTCATATCTTTACATCAGGATTGCCCAATCCTGTTCCAGCCCTATCTAACACCTATATGTAATTATCAAGCGTTCCTGAAGATTATGGATGCATCCGAAATCACACTTACCCGGCGATAAACAATATGTAACAAAAGAACTATGTCCGAATTCACAATAAAATAGTTGACAAGAAGTCAGATATCCTACTACTAGAGTGAGATTGTGAAATGTGCATACGATGGAGACTTTACTAACCCATGAGGTCACGGGAGAAGATTTGTGAATGGCAGTAAAGCGATGCAACTGACGCCTGAAATTTATGATGAATGTAGTATGTCCGGATTGCATTCACACATTCATACTATATCCAGTGGTGCTCAGAATTATTGGCACCCTTGGTAAATATGAACAAAGAAGCATGAAAAAATAAATCTGCATTGTTCTTATTCTTATATATATATATATATATATATATATATATATGTATATGTATGTATGTATGTATGTATGTATGTATGTATATATATATATATATATATATATATATATATATATAGATATATATTACGATTACGTCACTGTTTTCTGCAGTGCTGATATACCTAAATTAACTAGACTAATAACTATTGATATTTGCAACGGAAAGAATCAATAATATATAGAATAAGCTGCACAATGACACCATTTTCTTATTAATGTAAAGCTGCTTTGCCACAATTTGCATTGTAAAAAGCGCTATATAAATAAAGATGACTTGACTTGACATGTATATATATATGTATATATAAACATATATATGCATGTATGTATATATAAACATATATATATGTATGTATACACATAAATTTAACCTTTCATTGAAGTAAAAGAATTGAAAATGTAGGGAAAATCTCTTTATGAAATAAGTTCTCCAAAACATGTTGACCACAGTTATTGGCACGCCTAGAATGTTTTCTAAATAAAATATCTCAGAAATATATTCCCATTTATATTTACAGTTTTTAGCACACCAGGGTGATCATGAACATGAAATTGTCTAGGCATGACTTCCTGTTCCACAAAGGCCAAATTTCCATAATCATTCATCACAATGGGTTCAACCAAAGAATATAGTTCTGATGTGCAGCAAAAGATTGTTGAGCTTCACAAAAAAGAAAGTGGCTGTGAGAAAATAGCTAAAGCATTGAAAATCCCCATTTCTACTATCAGGGCAATAATTAAGAAGTTCCAATCAACTAAAGATATTACAAATCTGCCTGGAAGAGGAGACGTGGGTCTATATCGTCCTAATGCGCGGCGAGGAGGAAAGTTTGAGTGGCCAAATACTCTCCAAGGATCACAGCTGGAGAATCGCAAAGATTAGTTGAGTCTTGAGTTTCAGAAAAAAAAATAAATAAAAAAAAATATCAAACAGCACCTACATCCCCACAAGTTGTTTGGGATGGTTTCAAGAAAAATCCTCTGCTCTCATCCAGAAAAAATCTCCAGCATATTCAGCTGTCAGACGAGACTGAAACTTTAAACAGGACCGGCTTCTATTGTCAGATAAAACTAAAAAAAAAAAGATTTTTTGGCCGCAAACCCACCATTTGGGTTTGGTGCACACAGGGATAAAAAGTATCCCATGCTCAGAGTTAAATATACTGCTGGATCTTAGAGAAAACGAGTGGAGAGAACTGAAGAGAAGAAGCACCAACATGGATCTGTAGAGATTCTGAATGAATGAATGGTCTCCGATCTCATGTCAGGTGATCTCTAAACTCATCAGGCATTATAGGTGAAGACTCAGAGCGGATATCTTGGCAAAAGGAGGTTACAAACAGTATTGAATAAAAGGGTGCCAATAATTGTGGCCAATGTGTTTTGGAGAAAAACATTTATTTCATAAAGAGATTTGCCCTGCATTTTCAATTCATTTACTTCCATGAAACGTTAGATTTATGTGTTTTTTTTAAATAAAAGAATTAACAATGCAGATTTACATGCTTCTTTGTTCATATTTACCAAGGGTTCCAATAATTCTGAGCACCACTGTAGAACTAAACATTTTTTAGTGATCGTGAAGCAATTACTTATTCAGAATAAGTTTCTACTCAAAGGAGGAGATTTTGGACGCAGATCAGGTGCATTTAATCAGTTGGAGCTAAACTGATTAATCTCCAGGAACAATATTGGGCACCCCTGATTTAAATAATTTCAAATCAGTATGTGAAAAAGAGAATATTTAAGAGCTGCAGGGGAAGGAAAGATTTGTTTGTTTGTCATGGTTACTATGAACCGTTCTTGTATGAAAAGATCAGAAAAATATTCTTCATTCAATTTCTTAATACATAGCAATGTTCCTTCCACGGAAAAAAACAAAAAACAATAACATTTTATGGTTAAGGAGCGGTCAGCCACTAATTCAGTCAAATTGAAGTCACTTTATAATCAGGCCTTAAAGGTATGTAAATGAACGCTGACCAAATGAACTCTTTGCAAAATATGGACTGAAAATTCCAGATCACGTTCTGGAATGACTGTATTTTGCCCATGAAAGTTTAGAGCGATGGGAGTTAAAAGAAGGGCTGATTGTTTGATGGGAACATTGTTCTAGAACCACCAAAGGATGTTCGTCTGAGAGGATTTCATTTTTTTGCACTGCAAGTCACTTTAGTAAGAACTGAACTTTAAGCACTTAACTTTTAACATTTAAATTAATCTGCTTTAATATTGTACAAATGCTGAGCTGTCCAAATTAAGAATACTATATTTATAAATATGCTCAAAGCAAAAGTCACGGAAAAGGAGTACGTTTACACGACACCGATGTACTAAAAACAGAAACGCTTTTCCTTTGCAGTTTTGAAAAGTTTTGCATACAGATAATAACATTGTCGGAACAATCCCGGTTCACGCGGATGAATTACTGTTACTTGCCAGGACAGTAATAGGCAATGTCACTTTGGAAAGAGAAACTCCGCGCCTACAGAATGAACACATAATACACATGCGCACGTTGTCACCGTTTTCACAAATTCACATTTTTGTAGTATACACAGAAACTATAATGGTGTCATTTTCAAAAACCTGCCCTTTGAAATAAATTAATTCATAACTTTTAATAAGTTTTCAGGCCCCCAAAACGCATCGTAGTGCAAATGAACGGACAAACGCATAAAAAGTTTTCCTTTTTTTTAGTTGAAAGTGGTGTCGTGTAAATGTCCTAACCAGGCACAATGTGATACGATTCCAGATGCAAGACATTTTTAAGTAATTACCTCACAAATATTAACATCTTTCTTTGGACATGACCATGGCAATTCCATGACACTTTTTTGGGATACAGAAATATGCCAATCATTCAGTATCGTGCTGTATGTCAAAGAACCACCGAATTACGCTACCATTGCTATACTTTTTCTTGTAACAGACTTGTATTATTATGCCAGCTTGGTTCATGGCCTTCCATAAACCTTTTATTTTTATTCATATCACTTGTTAACAAATATTAGTGTATTAAACATGAACTTGTCAATTATTGATTGTAAATTATTGACTGAATAAAGCTTATGTATATGAAGAATCAACTGGCATTATAGCATGCATTCATCTGTGTTCTTGTCACTTATAGCATGATTTAAACTAATGGTTTCTGGATTCTCGCGATCATAACTGTTCTTTCACATCTGGCCACATCTCAGTCGTTTCCATCTTCTGCAGTATTAAAAAACATTTCTATCATCTCCTCTTTAGTGTCTTCCATGTAGTCAAATGGCTGCTCTGCCAGGATGTTCACCACTTCTGACGGTGGATGGAGTGGTTCTGCATTAAAATCCAAGGGTAACGGCACAGAGAACTTCTTGCAGATGTTGTGCAGGACACAGCAAGCTTTGATGGTGCATGCCACCAGCTCCGGTGACTGAATGGGGCCGATGTCACGGAGGCACTGGAAACGGCTTTTCAAACTGCCAAAGACCTGTTGCGCGCGGCCGTGTAGCTGAGCGTGAGCTTTGTTGAATCGCAGGGCTGCGTTGCTTTTGATGCGAAAGGCTTCGACAGGGGTCAAAACGTGCCCACAACCTAGAAGACTTCTGCTACCTGTGGGGAACAAATACAAAAAGACAAAGGGGTGATGGGGTAACTGTATTTGAGTCTATTTACTTCTACAGAATGTTGATCACAGTATCGTAGATAAATATTTCGGAATAACGACAAGCCTAACTTGACCCAAAAGAATAAAGTATTTCTGGAAGCCATTAAAAAATGTAACTATGATAAATCATATCAGAACTTTTGCATATTTAATGTAAAAATTATCACATTTCCAACGCCACTAGCGTTGCGTATACCTGTGAATAACCTCAACTCAACTTTATTTATATAGCACCATTAAAAACATCAATTGTACATTATGAAAAAAGTGAAAGTCGTGACGTATCGTCAAGTATGGTGACCCATACTCGAAATTGGTGCTCTGCATTTAACCCATCCCAAGTGCGTGCACACACACACACACACACACACACACACACACACACACACACACACTACCGGAGCAGTGGGGTTGGGTGTCTTGCTCAAGGACACTTTAGTCATGGTATTGAAGGTGGAGAGAGTGCTGTTCATTCACAATCCCCACCTTCAATTCCTGCCGGTGTGGGAATCGAACCAGCAACCTTCACGTTACAAGCCCAACTCCCTCACCATTAGGCCACGACTACCCCTATTATATCAAGTGTTATCAACATTTAGCACCATGTACAATGTAAATCTCAACCCAGAAAAGACCAGACACAACACAGATCAGCTACAATTAAAAGCCAAAGAAAAAAGAGCTTTTGAGTTTTGTTTTGTTCAGTGTAGAGGCAGTTCTAATGGAAACAGGTAGGCTGTCGCAAAGTTTTGGTGCAGCAACGGCAAAAGCACGGTCTCCTCTCAATTTTAATCTAGCCCAAGGAACATTTAACATTCTCTGGCTGGATTACCTAAGAGACCTTCCTGGATTGTAAAAAGTAAATCGGAGATGTATACAGTAGCTGATCCATTTAAGGATTTAAAAACCAATAATAAAACATTCAAATCAATTCTGTAGCAAATTGGAAGCCAATGTAGGGATTTCAGAACTGGACTAATGTGCTCTCGTTTAACAAGTAAGGAGCCTAGTAGCTGCATTTTGTACTATCTGCAGAAGGTGTGTGGATCACCCTTTCAAAGTCCTTAAAAGAAAGAAATGATTTTACATTAGCAAGGACTTGAATGAAAAAAAACTAACTGCTGCATTTGTCAGTTTGTCAAATTTGAGAGCATTATCAAAAACAGGCCCAAATTCTTCACTAGTGGTTTCACACATGAAGACAGAGGTCCAAAATTTAAGGGGAATTAGCAGCTTCTTAAGGTTCAAAAACGGATCTCAGTTTCGCCTTCGTTGAGGTGGAGAAAACTGAGACATCCAGTCCTTTACATTCGCTAGGCAAGCCAACAGAGTATGTTATTTGATCCCAGGGGCAGATAGATTTGGGTATCGTCAGTGTAACAATGAAAAGAGATGCGTTTCTTAAAACTCGACCCCAGGGGGAGCATATACACAAGCAGAACAAAACTGGAGCAAGAATAGAACCTTGAGGGACTCCACACGTGAGAGGAGCAGTATCCGAAATAAATTCACCAATGCTGACAGAGAACCTTCTACTATTCAAAAAGCCTAGGATTAAAACCATTTTGGGCATTTCCAAACGTGAGATGAGAACAGAGTGGTCAGTCATGTCAAACGCTGCAGTCAAATCTAACAGCACTAACACCGCAGACTCAAGAAATAGTAAAATATCATTTAAAACTTTCAGCAGTGCCGTTTCTGCGGGATGGCATTTCCTAAAACCACCTGACATGACTCAAATTTCCACTGTTCCACCTATGGGCCACAGAGAGCTCATGAAGCAACAACGTGATCTCATTGTTGAAAGGGTGAAGGGTAGGCATCACAGCAAAGACAGTCATCAACACATGGAGAATGTGTGGCACAAAAGTGACATTATTAGAAGACAAAGAGAAAAATGGTCAGGGAGGCTGTCAAGAAATCTATGGCAACAAAAGAATTTGCAGGGTGAAAGATTCGAAGGCTATTCTGAGTAAAAAGCAAACTAAAAACATCCAGGCCCAGCTGAATTTTGCAAAAACATTATATTCAGTCTCCCAAAACCATGTGGAAAGCTGTGTAATGGTCTGATGAGACCGACTGAAGACTGAACTTTTTGGCCAAAATTGTAAAAGGTATGTTCGGCACAAAAATAAAACTGAACGTCAGCAAAAAAACACCATAACCTTGGAGAAACATGGTGATGGCACCAAGCCAAGGGAATCATGAATAACTCAGAGTTCCAGTTGACTTTGGAACAGAATTTAAATATTTTCTAAAAGTCTCTTATGGTCACAGAGGCTGCATGTATTTGATAAAAAAAAAAAATCCAATAAAATTACTGGTGTGAAATATTATTACAAATGAAATTAACCTTTTAATACTCATTTTAAAATGCAATTTATTTCTTTGATGGCGAAGCTGAATTTTTAGCAGCCATTACTCAAGTCTTCAGTGTCACACGATCCTTCGGAAATCACTCTAATATGCGTAGTTGCTGCCCAAGAAACTTATTATTTTCACAGTTAAAAACGGTAAAAGTATACATCCAGATCTACTCAAGCTTTGTTCAGGGATCTGTCGTAGAATGTAGAGCGGCCGATAGTCTTCAGATTGAAATCTCATTGAAAATATTTGGTGGATAATTTGTAGAAAACATGGAAATCAAACACTATCAGTGATCTAGAAGCTTTTTCAAGCAAGGAATGGGCCAAGATTGCAGTTGAGAGGTGACAGAAGCTTCTAAGCACTTACAGGTACCGTTTATTGGAGGTTATAAAGAATAAAAGATTCTGGATAAAATTTGACTTTTGAGGGTTGAATAATTTAGTACATGTATGCAGGGCTGGGTGTGTTACTTTTAAAATGTATTTCACTACAGATTACAAAATACATGCTTTAAAAAGTCATTTGTAACGTATTTCGTTACATTACTCAAGTTTAGTATCTTAATCTAAATACTTTAGAATACTTTGCAATACTAATAAGTGAGGAAGTTTTTATCTCACAATTCTGACTTTTTCCCTCAGAATTCCGTGATATAAAGTTGCAATTGCAAGTTATAAAGTCAGAATTATGAGATATAAACTCACAATATTGAGAAAAGTCAAAATTATCATAAATTCACAATATTGAGAAAAGTCTGAACTATGACATGTAAACTCACATACTAAATTCACAATTGCAAGAAAAAAAATTAGTATTGCAAGTTTATATCTCCCAATTCTGACTTTATAACTTGCAATTGTGAGTTTAAATCTCGCAATTCTGATAAAAAGAAGTCAGATTTGTGAAATGCAAACAAATTGTGAGAAAAAGTTGCAGCGACCTTTTTTACAATTATAAAATGACTCACAAAACATGAAAACAGTGGAAAACATGAAACTTAACTCCTCTTTTTCAGACGGTCAGAGTCAGAGAATCACCAATCGCTGTTTAAATGACATTAAAACTCAAAGTAATCACTTTGGTAATCTAAAATACTTTTCAGACGGAACTGTAATCTGATTACCACCCATTTAAAATGAAATACAGTTACTCACATTTTGTATTTTAAATACGTAACTAAGTTACTTGTATTTCGTTACTCCCCAACCCTGCATGTATGTTTAGAGTCAGTTTGTTTTTTTTTTTTTTTTTTCATTTTTCATCAACATTACATTCTCTGAATCACTTTCATGTGAATTAAAGGTGCACATGCAGTTTTTTTTCCATCCGCTTGAAGTCGCCTATTCTTAACAAAGGTGTAGCTCGATGACGTCAAGTTTGAGCGTGGATTCTTGGGACATGTGGTCTTCACCTCACAGCTGGTGAAAAAGAATCGGAATGGAACCCGGGCAGAAAGCATATTCATGGATGCGATTATTAACGTTACGGTAGTATGAAGCAGAGCAGGACCGAGTGTTGCGGAGCTGAACGAGGCACTGGAGCGATTGATAATGAGAGATGAACACAACACGCGCCTCACGAGCAACGGCACTTTTACTATGCCACAGTCGCAGACGCCGCTTCCGCTTTTCCAGTCATGAGTGTGAGGTAACGCACCTCTGTTTATTATATTAGATACATTAGAGTGTGTTGAAAATGAAGTTATAACGTTACTCCATACGTTCGCTCGCCGACTGCTGTGAGACACTTGTTGCACACTGCAGTAAGATAGATCGATATTGGAATATCATATTAAATCCTGGATGGGCTGTATTGATAAATGGCATTAGTTTTAAAAACATATTGTATGATGGAGAAATTATGTATTACTGTAACTAAAAATAAAGCTGCATCTGATTATGCTACTTACTTGACAAAATAGTGTTTTTCTCCGAGGCATGGTAAAGCATGATGCTAGAAAGAAAATTAGATTTAAACAATAAGACTGAGCTATATAACAATAATTAGTTTTATGTCTATAAATGTATCAAAACAAATCTTCCCTTGTCTGTGTTTCCGCATGTAATATATATTAAAGCATCTTTGGTATTTCCATGGTTTCTACAAATTAAAACTGGAAACCATAAAAAGGGTAAATCGGGAAATTTGACCCCATTTACAGTCGACTCCCGGATCCTTGGTTAAAATTGCGATTTTCTCACTATTTACAAATAGTTGAAAACATCTAGTATACTGTAAGTACTCAACTGAACAAAATATATAACACAGGCCTAGTGGTTTTTGGATATTTTACAGCAAAAGTGTTACATACAGCAGCTTTAATAAACTTTGTAAAGTATAGAATAGAATTGCATAGAATTTTGTTCTCAGCAGCAAAATGTCTTGCAGGTTAAGGGGTTGAATAATTTTGATTGAAACTGTGTATAACATATATACATACATTTATATATATATATACATATATATATATATATATATATATATATATTTACTTATATATACACACACATATACACACAAACATACATATACATTATATATACACACACATATATATATACATACATATATATATATATATATATATATATATATATATATATACATATGTAATGCACACATACATCTCTCTCTCTCGCTCTCTCTCTCTCTCTATATATATATATATACACACATATACACACATCACACATACATACATATACACATACATCTATCTATCTATCTATCTATCTATATATATATATATATATATATATATATATATATATATATATATATATATATATAGAGAGAGAGAGAGAGAGAGAGAGAGAGAGGGGTGTATGTGTGTGCGTTAAAAGATTATCCTGTTCAAATCAATGTGATAAACAAGTTAAGTCAATAGTAATCTAAAAGTAGTCGGATTGTGTTACCTTAAATCTGTAATGTAATGCATTATAACTTTTTTTTTAACTTCACCAACTATAATTTTCGTCATATAATTTGGAATCAGATAGTAAACTACATTTTCCAAGTGATCTACCCAGAAATGAATATAAATGATATTTAAAAGTTCTCAAAGGTTCTTACCAACAACCCACGTATGACCGTGTTGAAAAATGCTGAACTGTCTGCCGATATCAGAGTTTTCCCAAACAGTCTGTTCAGGAGTTCCTCCAGGACAGCACTGCTCCAGACTCAAGAGATTCCCATCCACGTCGAATATGACCTGCATCATGACCGAATGATAACCCAGAGTGTTCATATACATGTGCTCCTCCCCGGCCGGAGGGCTCACCTTCACGTGCAGATACCCCAGCACTCCCACCACATGCGGGATGCCGCTCAGGTTCTTAAAGGCTTGTGCGGCACCCATGCGGTCGTTATAACTGTTCGGGAAAGTGATAAAATCGGGGCTGAGGTCTGATAAGAGTTTGATGATGCTGTTCACCGCCTCGCCCGCTGCTCTCTGATCTATTCCCAGCCGTTCTGTGATTTTACTGGATAAAGACCCGTGCGCTAAGAAGGCAAGCGCGGCCAGAATGTTGGCTTCCGCGGAGGTCGGGCTGTAGCCGGGCGCGAACACGTCTTTCTTTAAACGGGCCTGGATGAAATCGACGATGAACCGGAGACACTGCCGCGTGAGATGTAAACACCGAGACAGAAAGCGATCATCCAGTCCGTCCAGGACAGTGTGCGTCTCGGGCGCAGAGATGGGCTCACAGATGCTGGATTGTTTATCTGGTTTTGTGTTGCTGATGCTGGATGAGATCGTGTTGTTACACAAACCGCTTGCTAATAAATCATCCTGAATAGCAAACCACAGCGCTCCAGCTAAAGACATTGTGAGCAGCAGAAATAAAGAATACCTTGTAGAATTCTTATATTTTTGTACTCATTTGTTGCTCTAGAATACAGTGGTACGCCATCGAACAACTAAGGGACAGACCATATATATCGTCATACACGAATCTCCATGGAAAAATCCAGTATTATTGAGTGGAGTAACAGCTTGGCATTGCTTAGCCCAGCTCTGCTGCACAATACATCGGACCGCCTGACAATGTAGTGTAAAAACACGCAAAAACAACAAATGACTGCGAAATGCGCTGCAGCTGTTGCTGCTTCTTCTTCGGTGTTTATTGGCGGTTGGCAACTTGACTAAGTGGTGCATTACTGCCGCCAACCCAGTTGGATCGGGTATTTGCGTATGTATGGTATGAAAAACGAAACATAAAAACTAAGCTAAACAAACTAGATAATAAAACAAAACAAATAAAAAAAAAATAGCCAAAAAAGATTATATTCTTGTACTTGGTTTATCCTTGTAAGCGCAAAACATGTCATTTCCTGGTCATGTGAAAAAATGGATTTCCTTTCATAATAAAAGTCTTGCTTTCAGTGAAATCGTTATGGAGAAAATACAGAAAAAATAAAATACATCACATCAAAATACATTCAAAACTGGCACTAAGACATTTAATGAATTAACAATTCAATTCATTGAAGTTTTATTTGGATGATATACAGGATGTACTTTGCCAACGTATTAGAAAAAGTGACACATTTTCATACACAATATCTTTTTTTTTTTAACTTTAGTTATTTTAAAATTCATTTTGTCCAAAACTTTGTTTATTCACGTATTTCTCTGTTGAAACACATGAATCTCAGAAACTGTCATGAAAATGTTTTCCTTAAGTAATATTTTACTTAAATAGCAAAAGAGGTTATATTTTGAATAAAGAAAGCTATAAACTGTGAAGCATTTCTACACATAATGGTAATATTTTTGTACTGCTGTTATATATTTATTTAATTCATTTAAAAACTGTCATCGTATCATCTTCAGATGATCTCCGGGTGTTTTAAATTAAAACTATGGTTTTAATTTAAAGCTTTGTTATGTAACTTCTGCTAATCGGTATTACTGACGGAGCTTGTAAGCTCAAGGACAATAACCTGTCATTATGAAAGTTTTCATCAAGTCAAGTCAAGTCACGTCACCTTTATTTACATAGCGCTTTTTACAATGAAAATTTTTGTCAAAGCAGCTTTACAGTAATAATTGGCAAATCATTTTTGGCATCACAGTAGCTCTTAAAGAAAATGGTGTCATTGTCCAGCTTAAATAAATTCAGTATTAATTCATTCCGTTGTAAAAATCAATAGTTATTAATTTAGTTATTTTTTCTGTATATCAGAACTGGAGAAAACAGTGATGTAATCGTTCGGCTCAGTTCAGTTCAGGTCATCAACAGTTGACAAAAATGGAGAAAAAATGGAGAAACCAAGCTTAGTCGGGGGGGCCAGTTCTCTTCTGGCCAACAGCGAAGAGTTCTGATTGATTCAGGCAGAGTTAGTACAGGTCATAAGTCCAATTTGGGATCGCAACAGCCAAAATATTTAATCCATTTCCATCAATTTCTGTGCATCCCCAAATTATGTGCCCTCCGTAAAAGAGGTTCCTTAACTTTCATCTCTAAGGGAGAGCCCGGGACCATACGCTAGGTTCCGGCGATCACAGAAATTATCACATCTAAGCATTGGTGGTTCAGTGGTAGAATTCTCGCCTGCCATGCGGGAGACCCGGGTCCGATTCCTGGCCAATGCAGAAAGTGTCTTCAGTTATTCCAGAAGTGTACTTGTTTAAGGTTTTGCTATGCAACCTCTGCTAATCTATGTTATTGATGGGTGTTGTAAGATCAAGGACAGTAACCTGCCATTATGAATCTTATCATTAAGTCAAGTCAAGTCACTGTTATTTATATACCTTGGGAGAAACCAAATTTAGTCAGGGGGCCAGTTCTCCTCTGGCCAACAGCAAACAGTTCTTTATTGATCCAGGCAGAGTTACTACAGGTCATATTTCCGACTTGGGATCGCAACAGTCAAAAAATTCAATCAATTTTTATGTAGTTGAAGTTTTGTGCAGCCTCAAATTATGTGCCCTTCGCAAAAGAAGTTCCTTATCTTCCATCTCTTCTGGTATTCCAGAAGTGTGGTTCTTGAAGGTTTTGCGATGTAACTTCTGTTAATCGACATTACTGATGGCGATTTCAGCTCAAGGACAATAACTTGAGATTATGAAGGCTATCATTAAGTCAAGTCAAGTCACTGTTATTTATATACCTTGGGAGAAACCAAGCTTAGTCAGGGATCAGTTCTCTTCTGGCCAACAGCGAAGAGTTCTGATTGATTCAGGCAGAGTTAGTACAGGTCATAAGGGCAATTTGGAATCGCAACAGCCAAAATATTTAATCCATTTCCATCAATTTCTGTGCATCCCCAAATGATGTGCCCTTCGTAAAAGAGGTTGCTAAACTTTCATCTCTAACGGAGAACCCGGGACCGTACGCTAGCTGCCAGCGATCACAGAGCTTCTCACAGTTAAGCATTGGTGGTTCAGTGGTAGAATTCTTGCCTGCCACGTGGGAGACCCGGGGCCGATTCCCGGCCAATGCAGAAAGTGTCTTCAGTTATTCCAGAAGTGTGGTTCTTAAAGGTTTTGCTGTGTAACTTTTGCTAATCTATATTATTGATGGGTTTTGTACGCTCAAGGACAATAACCTGCCATTATGAATGTTGTCATCGAGTCGAGTCAAGTCACCATTATTTATATAGCACTTTTTACAATTCAAATTGTGTCGAAGCAGCAGTAATAATTGCAAATCATTTTTGGCTGCACAACAGCTCTTAAAGAAGATGGTGTCATTTTCCAACTTAAATAAACTCAGAATTGATTCATTCCATTGTAAAAATCAATAGTTTTTCATTTAGTTCATTTTTCTGTAAATCAGCACTGGAGAAAACACTGTTTGCATTCAATGGTGTCAATGAAGGCAGATAAAAACATTGTTGAATTAATGTCGTGTGTCCCCAACTAAGCAAGCCAAAGGCAAAAGCAGCAAGAAACCAAAACTCCAACAGGAGACATCAAGTAACCAACAGGTGACAAAAATGGAGAAAAGAAAACCTTGGGAGAAACCAAGCTTAGTTGGGCAGACAGTTTTCTTGCTTGTTATGAATTTCCAATGAGACTACCTTCTCCTGCCACACCCATGTGCTTGAAGTCACGAGGGCTTAGGAAAGATGGCCATGTTGTCGTTGTTTTGCTGTTTTCGTGTTTTCCACATCATTCCACATCAGTGATCTATCTGTTAGTTGTACAAACAAGCCATTTTACTTTTGTGCTCAGGCAGCTGCTGTCCACAGGGGTTAGCTGGTGTTGCACCGTGATCGTATAGTGGTTAGTACTCTGTGTTGTGGCCACAGAAACCCTGGATTGAATCCGGCTCAGAGCAGGCCTTTTCTGTGAATCAAAGGTAACGTCATTGTCCTTTTTGCCGCCTCGATCTTTCAGCTGGATTGGTGGATGATGCTCTCATGTGTTCTGTGCTGCCCACATGCAGCCAACAGAACATTTGGGCCACCGGTAAATGTAGTCGTGGCCGAGAGGTTAAGGCGATGGTCTCGAAATCCATTGGGGTCTCCCCGCGCTGGTTCAAACCCAGCCGACAACGGGCCGGCTTTCCTGCTTTTTCTTAGCTTTCTTTGATGAGATCTCTGCCTTCCAAGACATTTGGCCGTCCCTTTAGCAGGCCCTGATGACCTCACGGCCTTCGCTTGGCTCAGCGTTATGGTATACAGAGAAACGTGCATAGCAGAGCTGTGAAACGCTGCAATTTTGTTGGACCGCTGATTCTGCTTTCACAAGCGATGCAAGTCCCACCCTTTCTTGTCAGTGTTTCCAAGTTGCCAGGAACAGGCCATCTCTTTCTGTCCTTATTGTTTGCAGCCTTCATCCTGAAGTCCAGTGGAAGGGGCAACCCCAGTGCAGCGGCCCGGATAGTTCAGTCGTTAGAGTATCAGATTTTTAATCATAGGGTCTAGTGTTCAAGTCCCTGTTCGGGCGATGGGAAATCACTTTGTTGGAGGCCTCAGTCTGGTGTGACTCTGCGAGAGGGCTTTTCAAACCTGGGGACCTTCTGCATGTTTTGTGATTCTCCCTTTTGCAACACACCTGATTCGGATCATGAACTCATTGGAAAAGAGCGCCCGTAAAGTCAACCGAGTGTGCCGGATACGAGAGACATGCGAAATGTCCAGTGTTGTGGGTCTACAGGTTCAGAGGCGTGGCATCTTGATTTCTCCTTGTTGGGACCGTATTTATTTATTTATTGATTTTTTTCTGATGCAGGGCAAGGTTGCGAGAGGGCTAGGCAGAAGTCTTGCATGAAAACTGCCCAGAGGACACTCTGCAGCTTGCATCTCGTGGTATGCCAGAAGTTTGCTTATTTAAAGCTTTGTTATGTAACTTCTGCTAATCGGTATTACTGACAGAGCTTGTAAGCTCAAGGACAATAACCTGTCATTGTGAAAGTTTTCATCAAGTCAAGTCAAGTCACGTCACCTTTATTTACATAGCGCTTTTTACAATGCAAATTTTTGTCAAAGCAGCTTTACAGTAATAATTGGCAAATCATTTTTGGCATCACAGTAGCTCTTAAAGAAAATGGTGTCATTGTCCAGCTTAAATAAATTCAGTATTAATTCATTCCGTTGTAAAAATCAATAGTTATTAATTTAGTTATTTTTTCTGTATATCAGAACTGGAGAAAACAGTGATGTAATCGTTCGGCTCAGTTCAGTTCAGGTCATCAACAGTTGACAAAAATGGAAGAAAAATGGAGAAACCAAGCTTAGTCGGGGGCCAGTTCTCTTCTGGCCAACAGCGAAGAGTTCTGATTGATTCAGGCAGAGTTAGTACAGGTCATAAGTCCAATTTGAGATCGCAACAGCCAAAATATTTAATCCATTTCCATCAATTTCTGTGCATCCCCAAATGATGTGCCCTCCGTAAAAGAGGTTGCTTAACTTTCATCTCTAACGGAGAGCCCGGGACCATACGCTAGCTGCCAGCGATCACAGAGCTTCTCACAGAATTGGTGGTTCAGTGGTAGAATTCTCGCCTGCCACGCGTGAGACCCGGGTCCGATTCCCGGCCAATGCAGAAAGTGTCTTCAGTTATTCCAGAAGTGTGGTTCTTGAAGGTTTCGCTGTGTAAATTTTGCTAATCTATATTATTGATGGGTTTTGTACGCTCAAGGACAATAACCTGCCATCATGAATGTTGTCATCGAGTCGAGTCAAGTCACCATTATTTATATAGCACTTTTTACAATACAAATTGTGTCGAAGCAGCAGTAATAATTGCAAATCATTTTTGGGTGATGGGTGATGGACTCGAAATCCATTGGGGTCTCCCCGCGCTGGTTCAAACCCAGCCGACTACGGGCCGGCTTACCTGCTTTTCCTTAGCTTTCTTTGATGAGATCTCTGCCTTCCAAGACATTTGGCCTCCCTTTGGCAGGCCCTGATGACCTCAAGTCCCTGTTCGGGCGATGGGAAATCACTTTGTTGGAGGCCTTAGTCTAGTGTGACTCTGCGAGAGGGCTTTTCAAACCTGGGGACCTTCTGCATGTTTTGTGATTCTCCCTTTTGGAACACGAGTGTGCCGTATTTGAGAGCAGGGCTGGGTAGGTTACTTTTAAAATGTATTTCACTACAGATTACAAAATACATGGTTTACAGTTTTTTCTGAATGCTTAAACCCTAACCGTGATTCTTATAGCACAATTTCTAAAACTATTAATACTTATAGCAAAACCACTCACTGAGTTTGCAAAACTAAAAGCACAAACACTGCTTTGCACTCAGTTTGCAATTTTGTAACACACACTTTGCAAAACTGTAGGTACAATCCACTGCACAGCACTCTTTTTGGGGAACTGTAAACACAACTCACTGCTTTACACTTCATTTCCAAATGATCAACACTCTCCTAACAAAACTATACACATGTATGGCTATTATTTACACTATTTTGTCAACTGTCTGGCACACTGTCACATATGAAAACTGTTTTAGATAATTAGTTCACTTTGCAATCAGCCTAAGCACTATAAATAAGCCACAGGTAAAGCTGTCTGTGTGGAGTACAATGGAGGGAGCAGGAAGAGTGAGAAGAGTGAGAATTAGAGGAGGCAGAGGAAGAGGACGTGGGGGTGAAGAAGTAGGAGGAAGAGGACACGAAGGTGAAGAAGCAAGAGGGAGAGGACGACAAGATCAAGGAGGTGAAGTTAGAGGAAGAGGACAAGGAGGAGCAAGAGGAGGATGAGGAGGGGAAAGAGGAAGGGTAAGAAGAGTAAGAAATAGAATTACTGATGACATCAGAGCTACAATAGTGGACCATGTAATCAACCATGGAATGACTGTGAGGGAAGCTGGCCGACGGGTTCAGCCCAACTTGAGCCGCTACACTGTAGCAAGCATCATAAGGACATTTCGAAATGAGAATCGGTTAGTACAGTCACTTTACACTAAGTTTTGCACCACTGCCAAACTCTAATGAGAAACACAACAATACCATACATGTAAAAATACTGAAATTAGAAATAATACTTTACAGAATTGCTTGACGTCCAGATGCTGAGGGCAGAGGAACAATGTTCACTGCAGAACAAGAGACCCAATATGACCATCACCCCCATCAGCGTATAGCCCTTTTACAGGCAATGGAGGAGGCATGTGGGGATATTGACCAGGCATCATGCCAGGCCTGGATACGACATTCCCAAAGATATTTTCCCCGGTGTCTTGGACTAGAGGACATTGCATGTGATGTAGACGAAATTTTGTGGCCGGAGCCAGAGAGACGACACGATGTAGACTGATTTTTTTTTTTCCTCAATGAAATTACTATTTTGTGTTTTGACTTGGAAAAAAACCCTTTTGTTTGTTTTGATGTGTGTAAATAAACACCAGTACTTGAAGTTTGGATCTCTGTATGTTTACAGAATTATGACAGAAGTATGACCTCAAACTGACATAGCCTACCTTGTGCACGGAGAAAGCAAAAGCCAGATGTGTTTTTTATTCATACCATCAGTGTGTAGTTGGCGCATTGTGTGCTTATTAATGTGATGGCTTGTGTTAACATTTTGATACGAAAATACCATTTTTACGAAGGTTTGAAGAGTTAAGCAAGCTTTATTAGCTTTTGCAAGAGAACTACAATGTTTTGCTGATTTTGTGAAGGGTTTTCTTATTTGTGTGTAGAGTTTTGCAAAAATAGCCAATAGTTGCAAAAAAATTGCTAAAGCCATCAGAAAAAACTGTAAATGAAAATAAAACTGAAATAATTCTCTTTGGGCCAAAGGAAAACTATGTGTTTGATGTTGACTGTGGTTCTCTTGCTCCATATGAAACTCAATGCGTTAGGAATCTAGGCGTTCCGTTTGATCACAACCTAAAATTTGATAAACAGATTAGTACTGTTGTGAAATCATGCTTTTTCCATCTTCGCCAACTCTCTAAAGTGAAACCGTTTTTATCCCAGCGTAATTTTAAAATAGTGACCATGCCTTGGTAACAACACGTTTAGATTATTGTAATTCCCTTTATTATGGTGTCTCTCAGTCTTCTCTCTCTCATTATTTTGAGATACTAAGTTATTATTATGAGAAAGTTTCTCGTTATTACGAGATTTATTTTTTCAGAATAGTATTACTTTGTAACTCATTATTATGAGAAAGTTTCTCAATATAATGAGATATTAAGTCATTATTATGAGAAAGTTTCTCATTATTTTGAGATACTAAGTCATTATTATGAGATGTTAATTCATTATTATGCGATACTAAGTCATTGTTATGAGATGTTAAGTTATTATTATGAGGAAGTTTCAGAAATCCAGAAATCACAATGTATAATTTTTTAACTATTTACTTTTACGATACAGCTGCAAATAAGTATTTGAACACCTGTCTATCAGCTAGAATTCTGACCCTCAAAGTAGAGCCCTGCGCGGGACTGTTTTCTTAAACCCGCACCCGCCCGCTCCCGCTGAATGTTTGACCAGGACCGCCCGCTCCCGCAACCTGTGTGTTCCAGTCCCGCCCGCGCCCGCAATGTTTGTGTCCACTCCCGCCCGCTCCCGCGGACTTTATCTCACGGCTTGTGAAAAATGTAGCTACATATACTCAGACTAAATATTCGTTCAAGTTAACATCCAGAATAACAGACTTTAAACATGATTGTGTTCAAATAAGATGAAGTAACCAGTGCTAAACCAAAGCACCACACATGGCAAACATTGGGTAGGCCTATTTTTTTATTAGGGTTGAAAACATTAGGCCTAATTGTTCAAACAAATTCACAAATAGCGGCACCTCAGTTTTTAGGCTAGTGCGTACTTGGAAATAAGTAACACTAACACAGAGAACTTTGAAAATAGACTATATAATTCTAACAAATTAAAAACAAAACAAAAAAAAAATAGAATGCTATGCTTCGAAAAATTCCATATGTCTGACTTGCCTTGTTTTACGTTGGTCAAGTAAACTGCCGCTTTAATTTTCTTCTCAACTTCCTACGTTGACTCCATTTCTACTCTACGCCAAATCCCACCGTTCCCCGCGGGTCTCCCGCTCGATTTTCTGACCGCCCGCGCCCGCCCGCAGCAGGGGTAAAACCGCCCGCTCCCGCGAGATTTGCGTTGGGTCCCGCGGGAGCCCAAACCCAATGCAGCCCTCTACCTCAAAGAACTGTTAGTCTGCCTCCACTCCATTTAATATCCTAAATTAGATGCACCTGTTTGAGGTCGTTAGCTGCATAAAGACACCTGTCCACCCCATACAATCAGTAAGAATCCAACTACTAACATGGCCAAGACCAAAGAGCTGTCCAAAGACACTAGAGACAAAATTGTACACCTCCACAAGGCTGGAAAGGGCTACGGGGAAAATGCCAAGCAACTTGGTGAAAAAAGGTCCACTGTTGGAGCAATCATTAGAAAATGGAAGAAGCTAAACATGACTGTCAATCTCCCTCGGACTGGGGCTCCATGCAAGATCTCACCTCGTGGGGTCTCAATGATCCTAAGAAAGATGAGAAATCAGCCCAGAACTACACGGGAGGAGCTGGTCAATGACCTGAAAAGAGCTGGGACCACCGTTTCCAAGGTATACACTAAGACGTCATGGTTTGAAATCATGCATGGCACGGAAGGTTCCCCTGCTTAAACCAGCACATGTCCAGGCCCGTCTTAAGTTTGCCAATGACCATTTGGATGATCCAGAGGAGTCATGGGAGAAAGTCATGTGGTCAGATGAGACCAAAATAGAACTTTTTGGTCATAATTCCACTAAACGTGTTTGGAGGATGAAGAATGATGAGTATCATCCCAAGAACACCATCCCTACTGTGAAGCATGGGGGTGGTAGCATCATGCTTTGGTGGGGTTTTTCTGCACATGGGACAGCGCGACTGCACTGTATTATGGAGAGGATGACTGGGGCCATGTATTGGCTGGGGCTGGGTCTGCCAACATGACAATGACCCAAAGCACACAGCCAGGATAACCAAGGAGTGGCTCTGTAAGAAGCATATCAAGGTTCTGGCGTGGCCTAGCCAGTCTCCAGACATGAACCCAATAGAGAATATTTGGAAGGAGCTCAAACTCTGTGTTTCTCAGCGACAGGCCAGAAACCTAACTGATCTAGAGAAGATCTGTGTGGAGGAGTGGGCCAAAATCCCTCCTGCAGTGTGTGCAAACCTGGTGAAAAACTACAGGAAATGTCTGACCTCTGTAATTGCAAACAAAGTGTCACATGTGTTCAGTTCTGTCATGTTTAGTTTACGTTATGTCTGCACCTGTCTTCATTTGCTCCTGATTAGTTTAACTTCCTCCACGTGTATTCATTAGTTCCGTCTGTGTATTTATACTGTTTGTTTTCTCTTTGTCGGTGTTTGTTTGTGCGATGCACTATTGAATTAAACCTGTTTGTTATTCGAAACCTTCGTCTCCAGTCATCCGAGTGTTACACAAAGGCTACTGTACCAAATATTAACATTGATTTTCTCAGGTGTTCAAATACTTATTTACAGCGGTATCATACAAATAAATAGTTAAAAAATCATACATTGTGATTTCTGGATTTTTTTTTAGATTATGTCTCTCACAGTGGACATGCACCTACGATGACAATTTCAGACCCCTCCATGATTTCTAAGTGGGAGAACTTGCAAAATAACAGGGTGTTCAAATACTTATTTTCCTCACTGTATGTTCTGCTTGGTCAGGAGTGGCATTCGTCAAAGCTTACGAGCAGAAGAACACCATCTCCATTCTCAAACACGGAGTCCAGTCAGACTCCAGTCTTGTTATGGGGGTTCTTTGTACACGGACGTTTAGAGCCAGTTTGTTTGTTTTTTGTCTTTTTCTCTCCATTTTTCATCAACTTTACATTCTCGGAATCGCTCGTGTGTAATAAGTTTTGTATAATAGTTTACTGATGCCTTTTTGAATTGTTTACTGCAGCAAAATGTCTTGCAGGTTAGGGGAGTTGCATAATTTTGATTCTTTGTTACCAACAACACAAAGTGAATTAAATATTGCATTATGTCAGGGTTTCCCAGACTGGCTATTGTGATCAAAGTTTAGTGAAAAGCTATTAATTAAATCATGGAAATGTAAAGTTCAAATAATTTTAAAATAAAGCCAATTAAAAAAAACCTTTAAGATTAAATATTTGTTTACCTGTTGGAGGAAGTTGGGGAGTTCCTGCATTGCATGTCAGTATAAAATGATGTGAATTTGTACTTTTTAATGTTTTAAAGACTAAAGCATTTCACAAACATTAATACGTAGTTAAATGGCTCCCTGAGTAATAATTCAATTAAAAAAAGTAACTGTAGTCTGATTACAAGTATTTAAAATTGTAATGTAATCTAATCACAAGTACTTAATTTTTGGAAACTGATTATGTAATTCCAGATTCTTTTTCAAATACATGCTGTTCTTTTGAACTGAAAAAATGAAAAAATCCTTAAAAAAATGCATCACAGTTCCTACAAAAATACAAAGAAGCACAACCGTTTTTAACTGTGAAAATAATAAGTTTCTTGGGCAGCAACTACGCATATTAGAGTGATTTCCGAAGGATCGTGTGACACTGAAGACTTGAGTAATGGCTACTAAAAATTCAGCTTCGCCATCAAAGAAATAAATTGCATTTTAAAATGAGTATTAAAAGGTTAATTTCATTTGTAATAATATTTCACACCAGTGGTTTTATTGGATTTTTTTTAATCAAATACATGCAGCCTCTGTGAGCATTAGAGACTTTTAGAAAATATTTAAATTCTGTTCCAAAGTCAGCTGGAACTCTGAGTTATTCATGATTCCCTTGGCTTGGTGCCATCACCATGTTTCTCCATGGTTATGGTGGGTTTTTTTGCTGACGTTCAGTTTTATTTTTGTGCCAAACATACCTTTTACAATTTTGGTCTCATCAGACCATAACACAGTTTTCCACATGGTATTGGGAGACTGTTTAAACCATGCTATAAATGACAAGAACACAGATGAATGCATGCTATAATGCCAGTTGATTCTTCATATACATAAGCTTTATTCAGTCAATAATTTACAATCAATAATTGACAAGTTAATGTTTAATACACTAATATTTGTTAACAAGTGATATGAATAAAAATAAAATGTTTATGGAAGGCCATGAACCAAGCTGGCATAATAATATAAATCTGTTACAAGAAAAAGTATAGCAATGGTAGCGTAATTCGGTGGTTCTTTGACATACAACACGATAAATGATTGGCATATTTCTGTATACCAAAAAAGTGTCATGGAATTGCCATGGTCATGTCCAAAAAGAATTGAACTACCATGTCCAAAGAAAGATGTTAATATTTGTGAGGTAATTACTTAAAAATGTCTTGCATCTGGAATTGTATCACATTGTGCCTGGTTAGGACATTTACACGACACCACTTTCAACTAAAAAAAGGAAAACTTTTTCTGATCTTTTCATACAAGAACGGTTCATAGTAACCATGACAAACAAACAAATCTTTCCTTCCCCTGCAGCTCTCAAATATTCTCTTTTTCACAAACAGATTTGAAATTATTTAAATCAGGGGTGCCCAATATTGTTCCTGGAGATTTAACTTCCTGCAAAGTTTAGCTCCAACTGATTAAATGCACCTGATCTGCGTCCAAAATCTCATCCTTTATTGAGTATACACTTATTTTGAATAAGTAATTGCTTCACGATCACTAAAAAATGTTTAGTTCTACAGTGGTGCTCAGAATTATTGGCACCCTTGGTAAATATGAACAAAGAAGCATGTAGATCTGCATTGTTAATTCTTTTACATAAAAAAACACATAAATCTAACGTTTCATGGAAGTAAATGAATTGAAAATGCAGGGCAAATCTCTTTATGAAATAAATGTTTTTCTCCAAAACACATTGGCCACAATTATTGGCACCCTTTTATTCAATACTGTTTGTAACCTCCTTTTGCCAAGATATCCGCTCTGAGTCTTCACCTATAATGCCTGATGAGTTTAGAGATCACCTGACATGAGATCGGAGACCATTCATTCATTCCGAATCTCTACAGCTCCATGTTGGTGCTTCTTCTCTTCAGTTCTCTCCATTCGTTTTCTCTAGGGATCAGGTCGGGACTGGGACGGCCATTGCAGAAGCTTCATTTTGTGCTCAGTGACACATTTTTGTGTGGGTTTTGATGTTTGTTTTGGATCATTGTCCTGATGGACGATCCAACCGCAGCCCATTATAGGATTTCTAGCAGAAGCGGTCAGGTTTTGATTTTTTATCTGTTGGTGTTTGATAACATGTGTCTGAACAAGATGTCCAGGACCTGCAGCAGAAAAATAGGCCCGTAACATTAAAGATCCATCCAATTTCATGTTCATGATCACCCTGGTGTGCTAAAAACTGTAAATATAAATGGGAATATATTTCCGAGATATTTTATTTAGAAAAAATTCTAGGCATGCCAATAACTGTGGCCAACGTGTTTTGGAGAAAAGTTTTATTTCATAAAAAGATTTTCCCTACATTTTCAATTCTTTTACTTCAATGAAAGGCTAGATTTATGTGTTTATATATATATATATATATATATATATATATATATATATATATATTATATATATATATATATATATATATATAAGAATAAGAACAATACAGATTTATTTTTTCATCCTTCTTTGTTCATATTTACAAATTTAGTAATGTGCAAAAGCAAAAAGGCAGCACAAAGTACAGCTCAATCAAAAAAAAAAAAAACAAGGCTATATACACAGTGATTTAGATGAATAAAGAAATAAAGACTGGCAAGTTTAAATTGTAAACTCTTAGGCCTGGTTTCACAAACAGACTTTAGTTTAGGATATTTAAGTTATAAATGTGCCTTAGAAAAAACCCATTGTATTCATCTTGAGACAAAACATTGGTACTGACATATTAGTGCAAGTTGCAACAGCTTTTACTCTGGGACAAAACTAAAGCCTGTGTGTCTGTTTGTGCTTTATAGGTTAGGATTAAAATACTAATATTTTTCAGTCCTGTTAGCAGTGGAGTATTAATATTATTATTTTAAATAAAACAATTATAATAAATGCACATATGGTGTGAAATATTTCGTTTAAGGTTTTTCGCTGAAGATTTCAAGGCTTTCAAGATTCCATGGCTGTTTTTGATCTTACATTATTATTATAAGAACACTTATGTGAATAATATTACATTTTTAAGATGTTCGTCTATTTTTGCTCATATTTAACTTTAGTTTTCATACTGTCTCAATGCTATTGCATTGACATAGATCATGTCTGAGTTTTCATAGAGAGGCTCTGACGCAGCCATGACTTTGGTTTGCAGAGAATCCATGATGCACTGGTGCAGGAACACATACTGAGACTGTAAGAGACAGAGAGACATAAGACATAAGACACTTGATGAGGGTGAAAGTTGTCTACCATACAGGGATACACATCTCTTAGTCTTAATTTCCAATTGATAATATTATTGCCCTTATAGCAAATAGTTCCCTATCAGTCAGTCACGTTCAACGTTACGTCGGACTGACGTCATGGGATCTCGCTTGGGAGCCCTATCACCTTCGCGTAGTAAAAAACAAGCCAATGAGAATTGGCCAGTGAGATTTACATGCCGGGCCCCTCCCCCGGCATCCGGGTATAAATAGAGCCGGCATTACTCACTTCATTCATACTTTGGCTTCGGAGCCGATCGGTAAAAACTGATCCGCCTATTCATCTTCTGCGGAGAAAACTAAAAGAGCGAAACAGCAATTTTCATTGCTGTTGGGACAAGTTCCCTCAAAAGCAATTTTCATTGCTATTCAATTTCCTCTGCTCTGTTCTCCCGTTGGCGTGACAACACAGCAGCGGTGGTGGTGTGCAGACGCGCTCGAGTGGAACTATCAGCGCGACATCTCCATCCCTCGGTGTTCCAGCGGGCAGAGGATTTCTAAAAGAGCAAGCACGAGAGAAAAAACATCTTTTTCAAAATGTCTTTTTTCCCGTGTGTTTCTGGATGCGGTCGTTTCCTGACTTCGTCTGACGGCCACGAGCGCTGTTTCACGTGTCTGGGCAGGCAGCACGCTGAATCAGCACTCGTGGATGGTTCATGCTCTCACTGCGAGAGCATGACCATGTTGGCATTGCGATTGCGACTCTCCTTCTTCAATGCAGAAGGCGGAGTCCCCTCTGTTGCTACCTAATCTCCCGTGACTTTCCAAGGGAAAGCTGCGGGAATGGTCAACACTATGGGAGATCTGAGGGTTACAGTGGGAGCCTCTTCGTCGGGTCAGCCCCCACGAATCTCCCACTCCTCTACAATGCCATGTGCCGTCGAGTTGCTGAGTGCTGGTGCGGGTCCTTCTCGTGAGGTACCCTGTATCTCATTCAGCGCTCCAGATGAGGATCGGATGTCAATCGCTGCATCGGTGAGTGGGCTGTTATCGTCTGAGGAAGACAAAACCGAACTTCCGCCCTCCGGGGTGGTTGCACAGGCTGAGTCTGATGCAGAACTGACAGCTATGCTGGCTCGGGCCGCCGCGGGCATCGGGCTCGAGTGGAACCCTCCACCGTTTTCCGAGTGCTCGCGGCTTGACGATTGGTTTCTGGGTGCGGGGCGCGGTTCACAGCCGCGGCCTGCCCCAGTGCCATTTTTTCCCGAGCTACATGAGGAGGTTCAGAAGATGTGGCTCGAAACCGTTCTTCTACCTCCTCCACTCTCACTACCCTCGATGGTGGGGCCACCAGGGGGTACGTGGACATTCCACAGGTGGAACAGGCGATTGCTGTGCACTTGTGCCCGCAGTCGGCTGCCACCTGGTGGAATCGTCCGCGTCTCCCTTCCAAGGCGAGTAAGACGATAGTGGCTCTCGCCGCTAAGGCTTGCTCCGCCGCTGGACAGGCGGCCTCCGCCCTGCACGCCATGGCCATCTTGCAGGTCCATCAGGCAAAAGCTCTCAAAGAGCTGCACGAGGGTAGTTCTGACCCAGGGATGTTGCAAGAACTGCGTGCTGCAACTGACCTCGCCCTCCGGGAGACGAAAGTCACAGCACGTGCCCTGGGTCAGACGATGTCCACCCTGGTGGTCCAGGAACGCCATCTTTGGCTGGACCTGGCTGAAGTGAGGGATGTCGACAAAGTTCGCTTTGTCGACGCCCCCATTTCCCAGGCCGGCCTCTTTGGCGACACTGTCGAGGACTTCGCTCAGCAGTTCTTGGCAGTGCAGCAGCAGACTGAGGCCACTGGTCACATCCTGCCTTGTCGAGATGTGGCTTCCATCCCTCCAGGGATTGGGCCCCAGCCTGCTCGTTACTGAGGGCGCCCCCCTGCGGCTGCACAGGCTTCGGGTGGATCGGAGAAATCCCGTCCCCCGCAAACCTCCCGCAGGAAGGCGGCGCAGCCCGTCCTGACCGCTAAAGCTGCCAAGAAGAAGCAGAGGGGTGGCCCATTGGTGGTGGAGATTGCTCTATCTCAGGAGACGGTGAAGGCATCGCTCCTTCCCCCCCCGGAGTGGGCCGGGGGGGTAAATCCTTTGTTCCCTTGTTCCGCCGCTGACCTGGGGCTGACCCACCTCACCAATAAAGAGCAATTTACACTCTCTTATCTCTGAGCCAAAAAGAGTCTGTGTTGTCAGTGTGCAACGCTTCCTCACTCTCAACCACTCCCTCCTTCGCCACAAGCAGGTCACGGACGTGTCAGGGACGCACAGCCTCCCCACGCCCTCCTGCTCTGTCCCTCACGGGACACACGGAGCCAAGTGAGTTCACATCTCTCACTGCCTCTACCTCGGGACGCACCGCCTCCCAGGTTGGGCCTCAGTGCTCCATGCTGCCCCCCCGCAGGTACTTCTGGTGTTCGGATGATACCACTCGTACGGTGTCTGGGGGCCTGGCTAGGCCTTCCCAGCCCGTCCCGTTGGCTCATTCGAACAGTCAGACTCGGCTACACAGTTCAGTTTGCCAGGCGTCCTCCCAGATTCAGTGGCGTCCTATCCACTTCAGTGGTGGGCAGAGATGCCACTGTTTTGCGGGAGGAGATTGCGGTCCTGTTGGCGAAGGCCGGTCACTGGGGGAAAATAGACTCAATAGAAAATAGACCGGTCAATAGAGCCGGTCCCACTAGCCGAGATGAAGTCAGGGTTTTACAGCCCGTGCTTCATAGTACCCAAGAAAAGCTGGGGGCTACG
This sequence comes from Opsariichthys bidens, assembly GCA_037194245.1. Lineage (NCBI taxonomy): Eukaryota > Metazoa > Chordata > Actinopteri > Cypriniformes > Xenocyprididae > Opsariichthys > Opsariichthys bidens. The sequence goes on along the minus strand of CM074311.1, from coordinate 3,118,079 downwards.
GCCAATCTTGGACTTGCGTGTCTTGAATCGGGCCCTGCACAGGCTCCCGTTCAAGATGCTCACCGTGAAACGCATGCTCGCATACGTTAACGCACAAGATTCGTTTGCAGCAATCAACCTGAAGGATGCATACGTCCATGTCTCGATCCTCCCTCGACACAGACCGTTTCTACGTTTTGGGTTCGAGGGTCGGGCATACCAGTACAAGGTCCTACCCTTCGGGCTGTCCCTGTCCCCCCGTGTCTTTACCAAAGTCGCGGAGGGGGCCCTTGCCCCCACTCAGGGAAGTGGGCGTTCGCATCCTCAACTACCTCGACGACTGCCTCATTACAGTCCAGAGAACAGTTGTGCGAACACAGGGACCTGGTGCTCACGCACCTCAGCCAGTTGGGGCTTCGGGTCAACTGGGAAAAGAGCAAACTTTGTCCAGTACAGAGTATCTCTTTTCTCGGTGTGGAGCTGGACTCGGTCAACATGACAGCACGTCTCACTAACGAGCGTGCACAGTCGGTGCTGAACTGCCTGAATACGTTCTCGCAGAAAACAGTGGTCCCACTGAAACAATTTCAGAGGCTCTTGGGGCATATGGCATCCGCAGCCACGGTCACACCGCTCAGTTTACTCCATATGAGACCACTTCAGCACTGGCTACACGACCGAGTCCCGAGGTGGGCATGGCACCATGGCACGCTCCGTGTGGGCATCACACCGAGCTGTCGCCAAACATTCAGCCCGTGGTCGGACCTTGCTTTCTAACGTGCCGGGGTGCCCCTAGGACAAGTGTCCAGGCATGTTGTTGTCACAACAGATGCCTCCACCACCGGCTGGGGTGCTGTGTGCAATGGGCGTGCTGCGTCGGGCTCCTGGACAGGACCCCACCAGCACTGGCATATCAATTGCCTCGAGTGGCTAGCAGTCCTGCTGGCCCTGCGCCGGTTTCGACCGTTGCTGCAGGGCAAGCATGTACTGGTCCGGACGGACAACACATCGGCAGTAGTGTACATCAACCATCAGGGTGGTCTACGCTCACGCAGCATGTCGCAACTCGCCCGCCACCTTCTCCTCTGGAGTCAGCGGCGACTCAGGTCGCTGCGTGCCATGTATATCCCGGGCGAGCTCAATCGTGCGGCCGACGCGCTCTCACGACAGCTCACACTCCCGGGGGAATGGAGACTCCACCCCCAGGTGGTCCAGCTGATTTGGAGCAGATTCAGGGACGCACAGGTAGACCTGTTTGCCTCTCAGGAATCTGCTCACTGCCAGTTGTTTTATTCCCTGACCGAGGGGCCCCTCGGCACGGATGCACTGGCACACAGCTGGCCCCGGGGCCTACGCAAGTAGTTTCCCCCAGTGAGCCTTCTTGCACAGCTACTGTGCAAAGTCAGGGAGGACGAGGAGCAGGTCATGCTAGTTGCGCCGTACTGGCCCAACCGGACCTGGTTCCCAGAACACATGCTCCTCGCGACAGTCCCTCCCTGGCGAGTTCCCCTGAGGAAGGACCTGCTTTCTCAGGGACGGGGCAACATATGGCACCCACGTCCCGACCTCTGGAACCTCCACGTGTGGTTCCTGGACGGGACGCGGAAGACTTAAGTGGCCTACCGCCCCGCGGTAGTTGACACTATCACTTCGGCTAGAGCTCCCTCTACGAGGCGCACCTATGCTTTGAAGTGGAGTCTCTTCGCTGATTGGTGTTCTTCCCGCCGGGAAGACCCCCGGAGATGCCCGATCAGTTCAGTGCTTTCCCTCCTTCAAAGTGGTTTGGAGCGGAGACTGTCCCCCTCCACCTTGAAGGTCTATGTGACCGCCATCGCAGCACATCACGATGTGGTCGATGGCAAGTCACTAGGAAAGCACGATCTGATCATCAGGTTCCTGAGAGGTGCTAGGCGGCTAAACCCGCCTAGACCTCACATAATTCCCTCTTGGGACCTTTCTGTCACCCTAGCTGGGCGACAGAAAGCTCCCTTCGAGCCCCTTGAGTCAGCTGAGCTGAAACACCTGTCTCTTAAGACAGTGCTCCTGACTGCACTCGCTTCCTTTAAGAGGGTAGGGGACCTGCAAGCATTTTCGGTCAGCGAAGCGTGCCTGGAATTTGGGCCGGATTCATCTCACAGGGATTCGTCTCACGTGATCTTGAGACCCCGGCATAGATACGTGCCCAAGGTTCCCACCACTCCCTGTTGGGACCAGGTGGTGAACCTGCAAGCACTGCCCCGGGACGAGGCAGACCCAGCCCTTGCGTTGCTGTGTCTTGTTCATGCTCTTCGTGCTTACGTGGACCGCACGCAGAGCTTGAGAAGCTCCGAGCAGCTCTTTGTTTGCTTTGGAGGACAGTAGAAAGGGAAGGCTGTCACCAAACAGAGGTTGGCCCACTGGATAGTGGATGCCATCACCTTGGCGTACCATTCCCAAGGCGAGCCGTGCCCCCTAGGAGTGAGAGCACACTCCACTCGGGGTGTGGCCTCCTCCTGGGCGTTGGTGCGCGGCGCCTCTCTGGCAGACATCTGTAGAGCTGCGGGCTGGGCGACAACGAACACATTCACAGGTTTTACAACCTCCGAGTGGACCCGGTGTCCTCTCGTGTGCTGTCTTCAAGAGGAGATGTGAGCTCTTGTCTACTCCTCAGTTCAGTTCCCCAGTTGGTGAACCCTGTGGAGGTCCTCCTGCATCCTTCGGCAGTCAGACGTGGTGGAGGCGTCAGACGCTAGGTCCAGTACTCGTGTACATGCCCCCAGCGGTCAGTCCTTGTAGTGGACTAGATGCCCATATGTTTGTGGTTCCCTGCGGGTAACCCCATATGTGTATGGTCCACGGTACGGTTTCCCCGATGGTAAACCCGTGTCTTCCCTGGGCGACCAGCCCCTGCCCCTGAGGTGTAGCGTTCCCCCCCAGCCTGGGTAGGACCTTCCTCAGGGAGCTCTCCATATGCAGATACTGCCCCGCGGGTCAGTGCATATGTGCTCCACACGTTACCTCCCTTCGGGCAGGGTGTGGTCTCCGTAGCTTCCCCCAGAGGGATGCTTTCCTGGCGTTTTTTGGTCAGCTGGGGCATAAAACGTGGGAATTGAGTCACCGAAGCACTCTTCCCCTGAGGTACGGAACAACAGCTTTGACCACCTCCTGAGTAAGACCCTGTCCTCTCCATCCCTCTGGTATGGAAGATATTGTAGGGCTTGCTCCGGGTGCTGGAGGGTTACGACATTTGCGGTAGCACTTGCAGGTGGCACGCCTAGGCCTGCCAGCATCTGCTTCCCTGACGCTCGTAGCGTGGCTCGGTTGCTATGGCGTTTTCCATGGGATCCCATGACATCAGTCCGACGTAACGTCGAACGTGACTGACTGATAGGGAACATCTAGGTTACTAATGTAACCCAGGGAACGGAGACGTTACGTCCCTTGCCATAGCACTGAGTCACCGCTGAGCGGCCGAGATCAGTTTTTCGGCTCCTCAGCAAAGTAGGAATGAAGTGAGTAATGCCGGCTCTATTTATACCCGGATGCCGGGGGAGGGGCCCGGCATGTAAATCTCACTGGCCAATTCTCATTGGCTTGTTTTTTACTACGCGAAGGTGATAGGGCTCCCAAGCGAGATCCCATGACGTCAGTCCGACGTAACGTCTCCGTTCGCTCCTTCAGGGAACGGGGGTTACATTAGTAACCTAGACGTTTTGTAGACACTCCCACCAGTCAACTATGGATACACTTAAAAGAGTCAAAACCATCTTGCTTTAGGAAGTACTTTTTAGCAAACTTTTAGTCATAATGGTGCCAATTTGTATTGTTTCTGGGTCCAAGATTTCAAAAATTAAATGTTTAGCAGGAGTGAGTTACTTTCGGTTTCCAGTGCATTGAAGGCCGTGGCTAAAAAACGCAAAGAATCATAAATATGGTGAAAATACCATGATGGAAAATCTGAAAAACCTCTGTGTAGTTTCAAATTGGCTACGAACACAACATACTTTTATGCCAAACAACGTGTACAGGTAAGAAAGTTGTTGCATAGTGTTCCACTTCTCTGTTTAAAGAGTAGACATTTTCAGTGATAAACTTGCCCTTCTAAAACTTACAATAATAAAAATGTGGAAGTTTGCTGTGTGTGCTGGAAGTGGACTTTTGCTGATTAGTAAACGTGAATTTCTCAATCCAGGTAGCACAGAGTGAGTAAACATTGTTCATTTACATATTTATTACCGACATTATAACCATACAAAGCGAGTTGCTAATCAGCAAAGTTTACGGTTTTACCTGAATTGCCTCTTGTGACCTATTTTTTTCTGTATTTTTCATATAGCTGTATCTGCTTTATTGCTATTTAAAAGGGGTCAAAGAAATCAACTTTTCCTCGGAGGTCATCGGACTAAAAGAATATCCTCTAAGTTTCAGAACTGAAAACTTCCTTGTTAGTCCAATAAAAACTTTTATTGACACCAGGCCCAGCGAACGACTTGTCCCGGAACGTGCCTATCTATGACCTAGATAGTTGAAACACTGCCTTCGCAGAAGAAATCAACACTTACTCTATCATATATATGTAATATTACCATACAAATGATCCTAATGCTTGGAATATGGTAATTTATTTTGCAAAAAATGTGCATGTCTAATTTATTTATATTTCACTGTGGATTCTATGGTAAATCGATCACATTTCAGTGCAGGCTTTGCAAACAAACCTTTCTTGCATCCTTCTCATGGGCATTTAATACCCACGTAGGAGGCGACGTTCTCGCGACCTTGCGCAACGTTCCCTAAAAGTTCTGTAAAGGTGACAAAAGTCCCGAACCTTTAGAGAACATTCGGGACGTTCCTAAAACGTCCTCTTTTGGTTATGAAAGTGCTGCTGTTCAACGTTCCAGATATGACTTAACGAGAACGTTCTGTATTGGTTATTATTTGGTCACATAGCAACGTTATAAAGAGAACATTTGGGACTTTAACAGAACGTTCGCACATGGTCCTCTGTTGGTCACTTTATAACGTTCCAGATATGACTTTACGAGAACGTTCTGTATTGGTTATTATTTGGTCACATAGCAACGTTATAAAGAGAACATTTGGGACTTTAACAGAATGTTCGCACATGGTCCTCTGTTGGTCATATTATAACGTTCCAGATATGACTTAACGGGAATGTTCTGTATTGGTTATTCTATGGTCACAAAGCAACGTTATAAAGAGAACATTTGGGACTTTAACAGAACGTTCGCACATGGTCCTCTGTTGGTCACTTTATAACGTTCCAGATATGACTTTACGAGAACGTTCTGTATTGGTTATTATTTGGTCACATAGCAACGTTATAAAGAGAACATTTGGGACTTTAACAGAATGTTCGCACATGGTCCTCTGTTGGTCATATTATAACGTTCCAGATATGACTTAACGGGAATGTTCTGTATTGGTTATTCTATGGTCACAAAGCAACGTTATAAAGAGAACATTTGGGACTTTAACAGAACGTTCGCACATGGTCCTCTGTTGGTCACTTTATAACGTTCCAGATATGACTTTACGAGAACGTTCTGTATTGGTTATTATTTGGTCACATAGCAACGTTATAAAGAGAACATTTGGGACTTTAACAGAATGTTCGCACATGGTCCTCTGTTGGTCATATTATAACGTTCCAGATATGACTTAACGGGAATGTTCTGTATTGGTTATTCTATGGTCACAAAGCAACGTTATAAAGAGAACATTTGGGACTTTAACAGAACGTTCGCACATGGTCCTCTGTTGGTCACTTTATAACGTTCCAGATATGACTTTACGAGAACGTTCTGTATTGGTTATTATTTGGTCACATAGCAACGTTATAAAGAGAACATTTGGGACTTTAACAGAACGTTCGCACATGGTCCTCTGTTGGTCATATTATAACGTTCCAGATATGACTTAACGGGAACGTTCTGTATTGGTTATTCTATGGTCACATAGCAGAGTTATAAAGAGAACATTTGAGACTTTAACAGAACGTTCGCACATGGTCCTCTGTTGGTCATATTATAACGTTCCAGATATGACTTAACGGGAATGTTCTGTATTGGTTATTCTATGGTCACATAGCAACGTTATAAAGAGAACATTTGGGACGTCAACAGAATGTTTAAAATTCTCATGCAAATAATACTAAAAAATAAATTTATATATATATTTATTTATTTTTTAGTATTATTTGCATGAGAATTTTAAACATTCTGTTTTAAAATTTTAAACTATGAATTAATTTTCAACTATTCTGTCATATATATATATATATATATATATATATATATATATATATATATATATATATATGGTGAACGTTGGATATAGCGTTTTAAACCAATAAGAAAGGTCTTGTGCGGCGTGTGCCCCAATAGCGGGAGAGGAGGGGCGGGACATCTATCCCAGCATCCATTGAGCCAGACTAACGACATTTGGCGGTCTTTTCCCCACCGCCCCGGCTATAGCAGCAGTTTTTTATGGTGAGTAACGTTAACGTTTGTCTGCTAATTTGATTATCTATCAAGTTATTTTAATGAGCAGTTTTTGTGAAAAGTTATTTTTCTGATAATGAAGCAAACGTTGAAGTTCTGTTAATGAAGGTAATGTCGTGACCACATTTTGCGAAACCAAAGTCAGCTTTAAAGTTATCAACATGATCTCACGAGAATTCGCATCTGTTTTTCGTAAAATGTGGTTCTACAAAATGTATGTTTACTTGTATAGAGACTGAAACGTTTTAACAGCAAGTTAAACACAGTTCTGTCGTCCTGATAAAACGTAAATGATTTATGTATGAACAAACTTAACCGTCTTACAAATAAATCCATATGAATATTGCAACCGTGGCATGTACATTATATTGCATTTTTCATACCAAGGCATGTGTCTTGATAAGTTTACTCATTAACGAAAATGATCACGTTGTATATAGATTTCAGCTGCCAGCTCATTTCGAACAATACAGTTCAACAAGAGTAGCTCACGTTAGTCATTTTATAAACACTTAAAATTAATAGCATTTTCTGCCATCGTTTAACCATTGCATGTAGGCCTAGTTTGCCATACGTGGGACCCAAAAGACCTTTTCTCCGATATGCTGTGACTGACAATTGAACACACACCAAAACGCAAAATAATTAAGTAATCAATTTTCGTGCGCTGCAATTTAAATCTTAAATCATAAAACTGCTTGTGTTTCAAATGTCATCCTCGGCAGCGTCCGTTAGCATAAAAACCCGCGCTTAAATTCAAATTCAGAAATTCCTTCAAGAAGCTAACATGCAAGGCAGTAAAATCAAGCCGACTAAAAATAAATAAAAAGGTTTGCTACGGTTAATTTTAGTTGGCTAATAAGTGGGCGGTCTAATGAAACTCCAGGGCTGAAAATCTAAATTTTATGTTTTAAACGTTTTAACACATTAACCAAATTTTTAAAATGTATGTGTTGTGTTGTGTTGTCCTTGGAAGCACTATCTAATACCTATGTAAGAACAATTGAGTTTAAACAAAAGAGGTTGTTTCTTTTTTAGTAATTTCTCCTAAAATGTAAGCCTTTTACGGTTGTCTTTTTTGTGTGCCTGTTTTGTCCCCTTTGATTAGCAATGAACAATTATTTTTGTACTGCAGTGAATGCAGTGTTCTATTACTATTCACTTTTCTGTGCTTCCCAGACCCTGCCTTGTGCCCTGTCCTCAAAAAAGCTGCAATGTCATCTCAGAAGGTAGGCTTGACATGCAAAAAGTTTTTTTCTCCAAAATTACAGCAGCATATTGCTGGCAGGCCAGAAAATGGCGTAAATTTCACATTATAATAATGTGATTAGTTCTATAACAAGATGTTTTTCTCCTTATAACACAATTTTGACATTATTAGGAAGATATATACAAATATTGGTTTATAACAGGGAAACCTTTCTTGTTATACTGTTGTGTTAAATCCAACCATGAAGTATTGAAATAATTAAATTGTGTATATCCTGTATGTAAGGATTAGTTCAATGAAGTTTGTATGCCATGATAACTAGAATTATGATTTTTTTATAGCTCGCAATGGGCGATATGGCCAAATAATTCATATCTCTATTTTATAATTGGTTTATATATATATATATATATATATATATATATATATAATTAATTTTAACATCCTGCTCAATTTTGTCCAAACAATGTTTATATTATAGGCAATGAAAACAAATAGTGAAAGTAGGCTATGCTCTTTGTAACATTACAATCTAAAAATAAAAATAATACTTTTTAAAGCAGAAGTTCAATTCACTAAACTAAAAATGAAGTTACATAAACACAGGAACACAGATTAATTGCGTTATATTTAGATTACCCCATTACTGTTATCTGCTATCATAAAATACATTTACTTGTAGGGTATAAATTATACATATGAGTATGACACAATTACTGGGCTTTTGGGCTATGCATGTGTGTGTGTGTATATATATATATGTATATGTATAAAATCTCTAGAATTGCATAACTGTTTGATTTATCCCTTCACTTATTTACTTAGTACATACAGTGGTGCTAAACCTACCTGAAACATTATAATTTTTTTTTTTTTAGCTTATTCTGATACTGATTTTTTTTAAAGTAAATTTATTGGCTAATTAATTGTAACAAACAAACTATCCTTTAACACAAAGACCTGTAGTCTTTTGAAATAAGAGGCAACCACTGCATTTTAATCATGATCCAAACAAAGAGGATAGACATGTTGCATGAGCAGTTGTTTTTCATTTGAATGTGATTGTAGAATTTCAGGATTTAAAACAAAAACAGAATGGTCTGACTTTAGGTTTTATGTATTTTATTTTTTGCTACATAAAACATCTGCATGAAACAGACAGCAGGTCTGAATGAGGCTCAAATTCACTCTCTAACAGCAGATAGACATGATATAGCGTTTCCTTGGTTACTGCTTTACTATTATTTTTGGGATCTACTGGGGCAGTGATAAAGATCCACCATCTCAATCAATAGGTTGGTGACCGCTGTTATAAAGGGTTTGCAAACTTTCAAGCACCACTGTATATACCTAAGTGTAATTAAAAAGTAATTGAAGTGATCAGTATATATTGTTATTTATGCTTTTTTTTTCAGGCAGCAGAAGAACAACTCGGGGCAGCTCCAGAAGATGCAGACAGTGAATGAATCACGCGCGCACACACATGCACACATTTTATGTAATTCATGTTCATTATTTCTTACACTGTTACTGTTATTTTGGAAAATGTTCATGCTCTAGATGTTTATGGCAATAAAGCCCGTTTGAATTCAGTTGAATTGATTGTGCTTTCTCTGACCCCTCTCTCTCTCACCCACAATGGAAATGAATGAAGAATTCCTGCTTTGTATTTATCTTTTAATATGTTAAGTGTAAAGATACAGTGCTTATGCCTGATTGGGTTTTGCAGACCAAGAACCAGTGTGTGTTGCAGTAACATTATAGTTTGATCCCTTAAAGTGTCCTGTAATGTTACTAAAGGTTCTGAAAATATTCAAAAAATGTGATGTAAATACCTAAATAGGAACAAAAAATAATATTCTAGGTTGGTCCCCCAAAGGTCTTGAAAACAAATAAAATATGGTCCCCTAAACGTTACGAGAACGTCCTGAAAGTTCTGCCAAGGTCCCCCAAATAACGTCCCCTAACCTTTTAAAGAACTCGACATCATGACCTTCTCAGAACGTTCTGGGGACGTTACCAGGTGACGTCCTTACACCAGCGGGGACGTTCTCAGAACGTGCTGGAAACGTAACATTTCCAAATAAAATATGGTCCCCTAAACGTTACGAGAACGTCCTGAAAGTTCTGCCAAGGTCCCCCAAATAACGTCCCCTATCCCTTTAAAGAACTCGACATCGTTACCTTCTCAGAACGTGCCGGGGACGTTACCAGGTGACGTCCTTGACACCAGCGGGGACGTTCTCAGAACGTGCTGGAAACGTAACATTTCCAAATAAAATATGGTCCCCTAAACGTCCAGAGAACGTCCTGAAAGTTCTGCTAAGGTCCCCGAAATAACGTCCCCTATCCCTTTAAAGAACTCGACATCGTTACCTTCTCAGAACGTGCCGGGGACGTTACCAGGTGACGTCCTTGACACCAGCGGGGACGTTCTCAGAACGTCCTGGGAACGTAAAATTTCTAGCGGGGTAATGTTTGATTTTTCAGTCTGAGTTAAATGTATTTTTTGTCTCATTTTATCTGTAAAAGAAAACGTACCTAATAATTCTGCACACCTGAATATAAGACGTTTTTCATGAACATTTAAATATCACTTAAAAATTATTAAATACAAAATTAATAGTAGTTATTAAGATGAATGTTGTTTGGAATTGGTAAGATGTGCCTAGAAAAAAATATGATCAGAAAATCAATGTGCCTCAATTCTGCACACACTTTATGTAGAAAGCTATCAAAGAGCGCTCCCTTAACAATCGAAGGAGCTGTAAATCGAACAGCGCGAGTTTATCAAAGCTCTTGCTTTATTCAACAAATCTCTTAGTTACATCACATTTGCACTGTTGGTTATGACGAAAGGATTCATTAGTGTGCAGAAATTGAGTTGCAATGATGAGATCACTGCTTTCACATGTCTGTGATCGGCTACAATGTTCATCACTGCAACCTTTCATGCCACGATCTAAATATAACGCCATAGATCTAAATGTAATGCTATAATCAACAATTTTCACTATTAGTTAACCTCGAGACATGTAATAGTAAAAAAAAAGATCTTAAAGTTTTCGAGAGAGTTGCTATTTCATATGTAAAGATGTTAGCCAATCACAACAGTGGGTGTTAACAATGAAGTCTCAATGAAGCCCCTTAAAACAGAGTGTTCACATAAGAGGGCTAAAATCCATAAGGTCATATTTATATATTTTTAAATTTTTTGATGTAAAAAGCATACTAACATTTTAAGTGCACCCCAGGAAACATTATAAAACATTCATGACCCCTTTAAAGTGTTTTCATTTCATTTTGCTTAATTTTTGCATATTTTGTGCTATACAGCTGCTGAACTCATTGGCATGAATGCTGCTAACACCACTTTTGATCAACTTGGAGAAAAAAAAAAGCCAAAAACTGACATCCCCAAACATACTAAATAACAGGTTTAAGAAGCTAGTTAAGTAGTTTAAATAATTGTAGCATTATTTCATGATATATTCAGTTAAAAAAATTGATTTTCCCAAAATTACCAAAATTAGATTTTGGTGACCACAGCTGTCATTTTTGACAATTGTTTTTCAGACTCTATAAATTGCTTTGATTTTTTTTAAAGATGTTTTTTAGGAGTTTGAATCCCCTAAGATAATATACTTATAACACCCAGACCCAATTATAAGACAGATTGGCAATAAAACTTTACCGTCATGGAATGAAACAGTGTTACCTCAGTTTGCACCATAAGTGGCCGGCAGAATCTCATTTGCTGGACAAACGCTGCAATGCCCACTGCCTTTTCTCTGTCCAGCTGCTGCAGCAGAACGTCCAGTGCGATCAGTGTACCTGTCCGACCCACTCCAGCACTGAAGTATGCAGAGGAAGAAGATGAGGATAAACATTTGCTTTAATCGTGGTTTGTTTAATAATGCTCCCTCTTCATGTTGTTGTGCTGTCAGCTCTCCGAATCCGTGTCAAGTTAATGTCTGAGTTGGGTTTTAAAGTGTGTAGTGTTCACCTGCAGTGTACGACGGTCGGCCCTTCAGAGGAGGAACTCTCTATGTGCTGACGGACGAGACCTCTGAATTTGATTAGCTCCTCTGTGCCGGATGGAACACCGTGATCCGGCCACGCTGTGAAGTGGAAGTGCTTCACTGTTCGTGTCTCAGAGGTGCTTTTCTATGATGTACAAAAATAAACAGAAGCTTACCTGACTATGGATACTTTCTGTTATATTCATAAGTTAAAGGGCTCATATCACAAGGTGAATGTGATTTTACCATGTACAACATGCTCCTAAATCAACATCTTTGTTGATCCTGGAACAACATTTCAATCAACCAATCAGATTTGAGTCTGCAGTTTGTCAAGTTCAGGCTTACAAACAGGGTTCGATGCTTTTACATCACCTCTCATTTCCCTCTGATTGTAGGTATAAGTTATGAGTAGGGTTACGTTTAGGGCAGTGGTTCTTAACCTGGGTTCGATCGAACCCCAGGGGTTCAGTGAGTCAGTCTCAGGGGTTCAGCGGAGGTCAAGACACACACCCGACTCATATGATTCGTGATGACGCGCCCCGCTTTTTCCTATTAAGAAGGGTTCGGTGAAACTGGTGGGGTTCAGTACCTCCAACAAGGTTAAGAACAGGGTTGGGGAGTAACTTAGTTACGTATTTAAAATACAAAATTTGAGTAACTGTATTTCATTACAGTTACATTTTAAATGGGTGGTAATCAGATTACAGTTACATCTGAAAAGTATTTTAGATTACCAAAGGGATTACTTTGAATTTTAATGTAATTTAAACAGCAATTGGTGATTCTCTGACAGTCTGAAAAAGTGGAGTTAAGTTTCATCAACATTTTAATACTTTTAAGAGGGATCATATGTTTTTTATTATTATTTAGTAGTGTCCTGAACAAGACAAAATGAATGAATTCATAAAAAAATTGCCCAACTGTCAACTTAACTGTCCTGTCATGACCTGATGATCCACGTCTGTTCATGTTTTGTGATAGTTGTTTGTGAGTTATTTTATTTTATTCACTCGTCACTGCAACTTTTTCTCACAATTAGTTTTTTCCCTCACAATTGTGAGTTTGCATTTCACAATTCTGACTTCTTTTTATCAGAATTTCGAGATTTAAACTCACAATTGCAAGTTATATAGTCAGAATTGTGAGGTATAAACTTGCAATACTAACTTTTTTTCTTGCACTTGTGAATTTATTATTTGAGTTTATATCTCATAATTCTTACTTTATAACTCACAATTGCAACTTTAAATCATGCAATTGTGAGATAAAAACTTGCAATGACCTTTTTTGTGTTTGTTCCACACTTTGTATTTCTAAAGTATTCTAAAGTATTTAGATTAAGTTACTAAACTTGAGTAATGTAACGAAATACGTCACAAATTACTTTTTAAAGCATGTATTTTGTAATCTGTAGTGAAATACATTTTAAAAGTAACCTACCCAGCCCTGGTTAAGAACCACTGGTTTAGGGAAAGGGATAAGGCTAGGACAAAATTTTTGGATTAGAATGTTCTAGGATCAACAAATTATGGAACGTCTTACCTGGCAAAATTACAGTGACCCATTGTAACAAAGTTCGTAGAAAGGGAAGAAGGAGGCGGGAACCGGCGAACAATTAACAACTTTTAATACTCAAATAAACTCACAATGAAACAAAAAGTATAAGGGCGGCAGTTCCTCACGGCGACTGCCGCCCACACCAACCAAATAAAACACAACATAAAATCCAGGCCTGGTCCTCTCTCGTCCTTCCCTGTCGTCGCTCCTCCTTTATGCTTCCGGAGCTCCTCCGTGGGAGATACGAGACCGGTGCGCCGAGCACCTGACGCTCGTTAACTCTCGCGTCACCGGCCTCGCGCCGTTCCCCCACGGCTCTCGCCCGCCGAGCTCGTCACATACCCCCATCGCCCCTCGCAGGCCGGGGGGTACCCACGAGACTGCGCTTACTCCCCCCCCCGGGGGCCAGTCTCGGCGGCCACAGCGCCTGGGGGTAAGGACAGACGAGACGAGAGGAAAGGAGACGGAAGCACAAGGAGCGACCAGGACGAGAGAGTGGAGAGAGGAAAACAAACAAAAAAAAAAATTCTTGGTCCGGCTCCCCGACACACTGCCGCTCGGTCCTCAGCCCGCCGAGAGGCTCTTCCTCGCGGTGCCATGCGATGGCACTGGACGCTCGGTGGACGGCCCGATCCTCCTCCGCCCCCTGGCGGCCGGCGATGACTCCTCCTCATGAGGGCAGCCGGCAGCGAGCCCGCCGTTCCCTGCTCCTCCCCGCTCCGGCGGCAGGCAGCGGCCTCGGCCCACGGCGGACGGCGGCTCCTCCCCGTTACGGCGGCAGGCAGCAGGCTTCGGCCCCCGGCGAACGGCGGCTCCTCCGCTCCCTCTTGGACGGCCGCCACCCCACCTCGTCCCAGGGGCGCGGCAGCGAGCTCTCCGTCCCACCTATCATTCGATTGCTCCAGTACCACCGCTTCGGGCAGCCACTCGCGGTCTTCTCTCCCGCGCTGCCCGATCTCCTCAGCACCGCGATCCCCCTCAGCAGCGAGGGCTCTTCGACAGCATGTCCCTCCTTCCTCCCGCGTTTCGGCACCAGTGTAACAAAGTTCGTAGAAAGGGAAGAAGGAGGCGGGAACCGGCGAACAATTAACAACTTTTATTACTCAAATAAACTCACAATGAAACAAAAAGTATAAGGGCGGCAGTTCCTCACGGCGACTGCCGCCCACACCAACCAAATAAAACACAACATAAAATCCAGGCCTGGTCCTCTCTCGTCCTTCCCTGTCGTCGCTCCTCCTTTATGCTTCCGGAGCTCCTCCGTGGGAGATACGAGACCGGTGCGCCGAGCACCTGACGCTCGTTAACTCTTGCGTCACCGGCCTCGCGCCGTTCCCCCACGGCTCTCGCCCGCCGAGCTCGTCACACCCATATCACAAGGAATCAGATTTTTCTTTGAATTTTGAAATGAAATAGTTTGATGTCATTTAAAAACGCATTATAACCTTTGGAACTTCCTCACAAATCACCATTTTAAAGGAAGCTGTAAGAGCTTGTGAAATCTTGACAAATCTGTGAAAATCACATACGTCCACATTTACGCATCAACGAGGCCTGTTTGGTGAACAGAAACTTGTCCTACCCAGTCACACTAAGTAATAATGAGAAAGTAAGAATGCTATTATTATTCCTGAACACCAGATGAAGTAAAAATAAGAGTAAAATGTGGTAATGTTTGATTTCTGGTGTGTGCAGATCCTCTGAAGGCTCCCAAAGAACGAGCTCCTCATTTTTCTGTTTTATTTTTTAGCATTTTATTTTTAACAAATCCCTAAACATACCGTACCAGTTTCAGCAGCATAGACTAGCACAGACTGTATTAGCTCAAATCTGTCGCAATGTAATAATGACAATGTGAAGAACAGTGATGGGGGTAACGCATTACAAATAATGTAAGTTACATAATCAGATTACATTTTTAAAAATATTTTCATGATTTCAAATGTTTATGAATTGTTCATGACAACATTTTTTATTTTGTCAAATCAACTTAATAATTAATGTGGTTTAGATAAAATAATATTTTGAGTTTTTCTTGATTAAACCAATCACCTTCATTGTATTAACTTTCAAAGAACTCAATATTTTAAGGCAACCAGGTAACTTACCTTTTTAAGTTAAACCAACACTTAATTTGTATATTATAGTAAAGTAACACATTACTTTTAAACATATAAAATATTTGTTGCATTCTCAACAAGTAATGCACGGTTTTTCCTTTTATTGGCTGATAACTCTTGTATGTTGAGAGAAATCAGGAGTAAGAGGAAGAGGCGTTGGTTAATGATGTTCTAGACTAAATGTAAGCATTTATTCATTTCACTTGCAATAAAACAGATTCAGTATTCCTCAAAATGAATAAAAACAGTGAAGCTCAAACTACGAGGCATCAGTTTACTGTCGGGGATGTGTCACTTAGTGCCGTATCCAGTGTAGACAACATCACTGATTATAATGGGTTCTATATTTTGTTTAATCGCATTGCGCCGCTCGCTCCCGTGTAGAAATGGTGTAATGTAACGTGACAAAAAGTAACTATCACAATTAGTTACCTTATTAGGGAGTAACACAATATTGTAATGCATACTTTTAAAAGTAATGGGGTTAATTAAAAACTATCCGGTTGTCAAGTCTGACATGACACATCACTGTTTATGGGTCCAAATGCTCTGCAGATCCCAAAAGCAAACAAGCAGTGCTAATATACACTCACGGTGTATACTTGAACCCAGAAAAAGAATTCAATATGTCACATATATATTCACTCAACAGCAAACCTGCAGAGGGAAAAGTGCTGCTGCTTATTTTACATGGGGTGTTTCTAAAAAGCCAGAGTCAAAAAAAAAAATTGTTATACAAAAACTAGATTCAGGAAACACTAAAATTATAAGTCTGGCATGTTGCACTGTTTAATTTTATTTTCACAAAAAGAGTTAAAGAAATAGCTCACATTTTTGACATCAAATTCTCGCAGAGTCCAGCTCGGAGCTTTGTTCTCTGATTTCACTGTCACAACCAGGTTGCCATAGAGACACGGCATGAAGTCCAGTGGCCAGTACTGCTCACACTTGACCTGGAGGAGTTCAATAAGAAAGGTTCAATCAGAGTGCTAAAATTTTTAAAAATGTTCAAATTACCACTCTGTGTATTATAACTTAAAATTGGATTACAAATGTGAAACAAACATTGGATTAAGCACAATGCAGAAAGAATGAAGCATAATTCTGTTCACTGCGTGATGTATAGTTTCAGAAACAGAGTTCAGAACATTGAGCAGTATTCAAAACAATGCCTTACCCTTCCACTCTCAGTGCAGTTGGTTACCATGACGATGACCTGTGACCTTTTATCCCAGATCATTCTCCAGAAGTCATTGACAGTGTATGGCAGCGGACCTTGAGCAGCGATGTACTTTTTCCTTGCATTGCCATATCCCTGATATGCACATAAACTTCATAAACATCAATCCATCAGCGGCATCATGTTAATTAGTATATAATGTACAACTTACAGGCATGTAGTTGGCATTGATATAATCAGAATCGTCCTCATCATTTACAGTGAGCTGCACTCTAGTGGAGTCATCTAAAGAGAGAGAAGGATAACATTAGCTTTTCCAAGACGGGAAAACCATGTGGTAATATTGTGTGTGTGTCTGTGGTCCTGGTACATTAAATGCCCCCACAAAGATAGTAATACCAGTCATTTCTTTACCATTTTTTGGTCCCATGAGAAAAACATCTTATAAATCTTATTAAATGATGTTCGTTCGCAAATATAAAAATGCAGAAAGTTTTCTGTAATGTGTAGGGGATAGAATATACAGTCTGTACAGTATAAAAGCCATTGCGCCTAAGGAATGTCCTCAGTGTTATTGAAAGGTGCACCAACGTGTGTGTGTGTGTGTGTAAACACTCACAAGGTAAACCATATGTAAATCGGTTTTTGTCCTTGTTTTTAGGCAGAAGAGCTGCAGCACTTGACTGTTCGATACCAACTGAACTCAAGTCCTGTTAAAAGCACAATCAATAAAAACATAGTCAAAAAACACTGTAAACATTCAAAATCAACTTGATTGTGACATATAAGCAGCAAGATGTTTTCAGTGTTTGAATGCTGTGTTCAAACTAGCCAGAGATAAAAATTCCAAAAAATTGAACTCTTACACCATGTCTACACCGGACACGACTGGTGTCGAGCGGCAACAGCTGGAAGCCGTTGGAAATGCATTTGTCCTTCCTAAGAGAAGTATCGTAAGTGCTTATGTATGTCATAAATAGAGCGAGGCATCGGTTTACTGTCGGGGATTTGTCATGTTGCGTCGCATCACGGTTCATATCCGGTGTAGACACGGTGATAAATTTCATGTTTGCTCAACATTACCTCATATTCCTCACGGAAACCTCTATTCTCATCACAACTCATGTTTTGAAAATATTCAGGAAATTTATCCACAGGAATCAGTCTGAAAAACATTTCACAAAATGATATCATATACAGTGGCTCTAAAAAGCATGTGGACACTTAAGGCACACTTAAAAATATTTGAATTAAATCCATTAGATAGTAAAATATTCAATTCATAAAGTTTTGGAGACAATTGTATTTAAATCTTAAAATATCTTCTTACTGTATATCTTCCACTATACAGGTTTAGAATAACATGAGGATGAATGATGACAGAATTTACATTTTAGGGTGAACTATCCCTTTAAATTGTGACTTGAGTGTCCAAATGCCACAACTTTATTTTCCAATATAATAGTGTCACACATACTTGTAGCTTTTATTAGTCACTTTTGGCTCCACTAGTCGTGAGGAGCTTCTAAAAATGAGAAAAGACATTAGAGATGTAATACAGCTTCTATTGCATTTTATTATAAAAGAAACCCATAATCCTAGATAAATAGATAAATAAAAATCATACTTATTATGTTTTGCAGATCTATAGCGACGCCAAAAATAGACTGCAGCACAAATAAGGATGATCAACAGGAAAAACACAAGAACACCTGCTATAACACCTGCAGAACACAGAAAGAAACAAACAATGAACACATCAATACATTGGTCAACTGTGACAGCTTCATATCTCAAGATTTAAAGGAATATTGCAGGTTAAATACAAGGTTAAGCTCTATGAGGCTGAAGCCTGAGGGGGTTTAAAGGCAGAAATGATGTATCGACCGTATGTTAATATGGAGACTTATCATCGGAATGAACAAATGCCGAGAGCCAAGGAACAATTTCCAGTATTTTCTAGTACCCAAAGTCCCCAACGCTGATTATTTGTCACAGTGTCAACTCTTGCAGGAATGTTGGATCTTGCTTCTAACCCAAATATGACTTTGTGAGGATGTTTAACTCATGGTTATGGACGCCCATTTCCACCACAAGAAAAAAAAATCATGCTCTGGTAAATCATAATTATGAGATAAAAAGTCAAATTATGACATAAGTAAAAATTATGACTTAAGTCAATTAGATAGAAAGTGGAATTTAATGTCATAATTTCGACTTTTCATCTCAAAAGTCTAATTTATGTAATTTCCATTTATCTCATAGTTCTGACTTTCTGTCATAATCTCGAAAGTCAATTTAAATATTTTAAATCAATTTAAATTTTGTATGTCATAATTTCAATTTAGTATGTCAATTTTTACTTTGTCATCATTTTGACTTTAATCTCCTAATTTTGATTTTAAATCATAAATTTGATGGTAATTCATTCATCATAAAATCATAATTATTACTTTTTATGTTATAATTTTAATTTTCTATGTCAATCTCTGCATTTTACATCATAATTATGGCTTTTTCAGTCATTTCAACTTTGTAAGTAAAAGTTTTGACTTTTTAATGTTCAACTTGTTAATAATTTAATAATAAGTCTTTTTAAGACTTGAGTCATAATTTTGACTTTAAATCATTATTTAAACTTAGTATGTCATAATTGCAGCCTTTTATGTCTTAATTATGATGTAGTATATCATAATTTTGACTTTTTATGTCATAATTATATAGCGAACAGCAGATTCCAGTCAGTTTATGGCTAGACCCCTCTCTGACTGTAACAGTGGACAAAGGTTTGCTACATTTTGATTGGATCTTGGTGGACTGACACAAACAAACTGTCTAATGCCATCATATAAAGATGCTAGGACAACAGCCTGATCCCTCTTAGAGGACAGAAAGATGACCTCTGGTACCAAGCCCAGGAAGGACAGGACTTCTCGTTGGCCCTACATGCAGTTTCTGCCCTTTACCCATCTAGAGACTAATTCCCAACGTTGGACTGTGACTGCCATAAAAATTCCTCAGGACCTCCGCAGCAGTGGGTGAAACAAAAAGAGACCACAATGATCCCTCTAAATCCATTATACGTTTGGAAATCTTGAAACTGATGTAATCTACACGCATCCATTTTTCACAGAAATAAGTATTCTCAGTGACAGCTATTTTTAATGTAACATCTTACAAAAATTCAGCTGTTAATGTACAAATAAATGAATGCACAACAGTTCAATCTTTTTCCATCATGTTTGGACTGTAGAATATTGCCAAAGGTATTCTGGTGGTGGTTAGGAAAGTGAGAAATGCATTGGTAAACTTTAAAGACACTTTAAAGACTTCCAACTTTGTGCTTTATGCAAATGAGTTCCAAAGGGGAAAGAAAGGTGGGCCACACTGTTTTGTGTCCCCTCTGATGCAATCAGCAAATCGCAGCACTCGAATGGAGAAGCGCTAAAGTGCAATCTCAAAAAAATCAAAAATCAAAAATCACAACAATGAGTTTGAGGTGTTTACTTGGCCTCCAAATTCCCCAGATCTGTGGGATGATCAGAACAAACAAGTCTGATCCATAGAGGCCACACCTCGTAACTTACAGGATCTGCTGCTAACATCTTGGTGCCAGATACTCCAGCACACCCTCAGAGGTCTAGTCCATGCCTCGACGGGTCAGGGCTGTTTTGGAAGCAACAGCGGGACCAACATAATATTAGGAAGGTGGTCATAATGTTCTGCACGAGACATTAACCAACACTATGTTCAGAGTTTTTGTCCAGTGAGACAATGACGACTCCAGTGAGACAAAAGCGGATGACCAAGTTCTGGGTGTCTGGCTCAGAGAGACACACTTCCAACAATATGCTCAGGAGAGCAAACCTTTACTTCAAGTTTCCTTCTTTTGCATGTTCCAGATTGTTAAGGACCTTCTGCACCATATGTTGTATATTATCATATCAGTATATTATTTTCTAATTTACATTAGAGGTAATATAACTGATGCTAGTTAATAACAAATAATCTTTCGTTTATTCGTTTGATGCATAAAAAGGTTCTTCACCTTATTATTTCCAGAGAAACAACAGTTTAAATTTCCATAACGTAACACTCCCATTGCCACACCCCAACTTTATCACTTGTATTTTATGTATCTTATGCACTTTATTCCTTTATAATTCATGGTATTCATTAAGTAGTTGTGTTAGTTATTCTTGTTTATCTTTTTGTTAATAAAATTTATTTTATTACACTCCTTGTGCTGATAATACAGAAGAGGCTTTAAGAGTTAGGAATCTCACCAATCTTTCAGATAAATCAGCTGACTAACTCCCTCCTCTTTACATGAATTCTAAACAATCGAACAGCCTCCTGTTGGTGATCTCAACTAAGAGAAGGGGGAAGTGGTCATCTGATGTACTTATAACCACACCTTGAGAGACGTGCAAGCCAAAAATCACCACGTACTAAATTACTTAACGTCCTTGAATGGGCAAGAGTAAAATCACTAAAATAATGACTTTAGAGCATGATTTTATTTTTCTTATGTGGTGGAAATGGGCTTTCATACATGGTATCTTATCAGGCTCAATGCTGTCACTGTTAAATATTTTATCAAGGAGAGTTGGCAGATTAGGTCTATGATATAAAACAATATAAACAATAAGGAAAGACTGATAATCTGTCCACATGTGCAAACGTATCTCCTCAATGTCATCCCCATTAAAGGATAAAGAACCTCGAACCCAGAGAAAGACCTCTGCTGATTTATATGCTATCATAAAGACTTTATGGTCAAGTTCAGTCAGAAAATAGATTGTGATATTTGATAAAGCAGCATTTTTATCCATTTTATATAAATGAACTCCCAAAGAGGAGCTCAAAGTCTTCTTCAGCACTACCATCACAAATGTTAAGAAGGGGTTTGACTTCTTGGTATCAGGAACTACTATAATGTTTATTAATCTTGGTTATTGTTACTATTAGGCCATTCCTCGTTTAGTTTGGCTTATTCTGAGATAAACCTGCTCACCTGATCCCAATGCTGCTGATATCCACATATCTTTGAAAAGCTCTGACTGTTAGGTTGTTGAGAACTTACATAATTAAAGTATATGATTCTTAATGCATTAATTCATGTTAACTCATTGGAACGAGCACATTTATAGGAATAGTTTACTTGAAAATTAAAAATGAATGTTCCGAACACATAAATTTCAAGGTTCATTATTAAATCTCCTGGCCAGTAAATGAGGACAGTAACAAGACATCATAAATGTGCTCCATATTACTTGCTATATTGACCAAACAATGTGTTATAATTAACATCGATCACACTTTATATTAGGTGTCTTTAACTATGTACTTGCATCAAAAAATTACAATGTACTTATTGTGTTCATATTGAATTGCAAAACACTTTTCCTACTATTGAGATGGGATACAGGTAAGGTTAGGATAGGTTTTAGGATAGGAATTAAAGAAATTAATTATAGCTGTAATTACATGCAGGTATTTATATAACATAGATACAGTGTAAAAACATGTACATACACAATAAGAGCATTGTATCGAATGATTAATTTAAATTATTTACTATGGTAGTTAAAGACACTTAATATAAAGTGGGACTCCAAGTCGTCTGAACTCACATGATAGAAACTGGGAGAAGAATTTAAGTCGTTATTCAGAGGAAATTCTCCTTGCCGTGTCAAAATGATACGGGATTGGAACATGAAGGTGAGTAATAATGACAGAACTTTCTTTTTTTTTTTGATAAACTATTCCTTTAAGTTGTATTTAACCTGTAATATGTCTGAAGATATAAGACTTATTTAGACCTTAATTTACCTGCTGGATTTGTTTGACAGTTTAATGATTCTGTTTGACTCTTCTTGGCTTTAGAGAATGACGTTGCTGTCACTTTGTACCACTGGGCAGCTTGTAGGTCTTTTACCTCCAGTCTTGGATCATTAGAAGTACGGTTGAAACTTCGTTTACCAATTTCCACCTGCACCACATCCACAACTCCATATGGCTGATCCCAACTTACAGCCAGACCATATCCTCCAGAAAAATATTCACAGCGAAGATTAGGCACACTATTTGGATCTAGTTTGAAAGAGAAACAGAAGGATAGTGAAACAAATAAATTATAATGAATATCAGCCTTTCAGCGGCACAGTCCAAAAGCATGTTAACTCACCTAACGTCAGGGAATGTGAGCACTGTTCGAGTGTCTGTGTTTCCAAAACATACAACAGTGAAACTCTGTAGGTTGCTCCAGGATAAAGCCCTTGCAGATCCACCTTGTTGTTTGTTACAGGGGCAATGTTAGTATTGCTGGAGCTGTTAACAGCTCTTACATCTGTGGAACCATTCACCTGAGCAGATATCGAAGAGTTGGTGACATTCCACTTAAAGGACTCACAGTCAAGAGCTGCAGAAACACAAAAACATAAGAACGCTAACTTCAAACTTCAAACTCTTCTTAATCTTGGGCTCTTAAATGGATTTGTAAAAATTCAAAAATGTAGCTCAGGGCCATTAAATAATATTCACAGATATAACCTTTAATTTAAAGGGTTAGTTCACCCAAAATTATAATTCTGCCATCATTTACTCACCCTGATGTTGTTCCAAACCCGTACGACTCTTGTTCATCTTCAGAACACAAATTAAGTCATTTTTAATGAAATCTGAGCATTTTCTGTCCTTCCTAGACAGCTACGCAACTACCACTTTGACATTTCAAAGGTTCATAAAGAGATCTTAAAATGTGAATTGAGTGGTTTATTCCAAATTGTCTGAAGAGATTTGATCACTTCATGTGCTAAACAGATTTAATTTAGGCTTTTATTCACATAAACATTCATCGACGCACACATAAGTTATGATAAATGGAAGCTTCAGCATGTTTGCTTGACGTGCGAGAACCAATGAGGTTCATTCTCTTGTGTTACGCAGGTTCGGTCGAGCTTCTGTTTATGTTTGCTGATCAATGTTTATATGTGAATAAATGCCTAAAGTCAATCTGTTCATCGTATAAAGTGATTGAGTCTTTTCAGAATATTTGGATTAAACCGTTCAATTCATATGGATTAGTTTTATGATCTTTTAATGAACTTTTTGAAGCATTAAAGTGCCAACTGCATAGCTCTCTATATGGAGGGAAAGAAAGTTCTCAAATTTCATCAAAAATATCTTCATTTGTGTTCCGAAGATGAATGAAAGTCTTACGGGTTTGGAACGACATGAATGCACATAATTATTATTAGTTGAAATTAACAAAAAAAAAATTTTATTTTAAATTGTTAAGTCAAAATATTATATAATGAGCTCAAGCATTCAAACCACACAAGTCATTTCTCTCCATGACTATAGCAAGCTTCACTCAATTAGAACTCATTTATTTGCTTTTTTTTTTTTTTGCTTTCGTAAATCAGAGTAATGCTATCAAAACTTACTGGTGATGCTCTTGAAGCTTGAAGAATTTCTGGCATCATGCACCACAGTGTCGAGTTTAAAACTGTATACCTTCCCTGGTGTGAGTTTTTGGTATCTATATGTTTTCTCAGCATCCATATGAGATCCAATGAAATTTTCCAGAAGTATATCACTTTCATACAAGGTGTAGTTGTAGATGCTGTTATTGTTCAACTTATTCCATGTGATATTCAACTCTGTCAGTGATCGGGTGACTCTGATATTAGTTACACGAGATAGAGCTGTGGAGAGATACATTTTCCAAAAGAATTTATAGTAATTAATATAAAAACTGTAGAACATACAGTAAATTCATCTCAGATTCATCACTGATAATTTGGGTTGTGCACCATTTGAGAATCCAAGGCAAACAGAATGAAGAATTGCAATACAAATTGGAATTTTTATTTAAATTATTAAATATTTCTTGTCTTGGTCTAATTAAATGTGTTAATTAAATGTGACTTCTGCCCAACCCTGCTATGTGGACAATTATTAGTATAATCCAAAGAACAGGAGAATATGGATTCAAAAATGAGAGCTACTTACTTGTGGTGTGACTGTAGTTCGCTCCAGTGCTTCTCACATCAAAAAAAATTGTGTACACAGTGAAGGTGTAGTTTGTTGCAGGAATCAAACCTGATATATGACACATAATTTTATTCTCTACTGTAGTGACAGTAATGTTTTCATATGAATTGTTGCTGAATTCCAGCGTATACTCATATGTTTTGTCGTTTTGTTCTTTTGTCTTGTCCCATTGTAAGATCACGTCGGTGTCATTCCCCTTCGCCAAACCCAAATTTTCAACCTTAGAGGGCACTGAAACAAAAGCAGATGTAGTGAGATATGTCAGGTGTCGTTAAAGATGCTCAAATCCAAATAAAATCAAGAGTCTTTTAATAAAAAATGAAGAATATGCAGGAGAATCAGAACAGCAATATAAACACAAACAAGACCGAACAAAGAACTGAGGAAACCAAGGGTGCGTTTACACAACGGTTTACTAAAAACGGATGACACAGTTGACATCTTCGTTCACAAAATGACTACAAGTGCTGTAAATGCACGACAGGCCAGTTATTGACGATGTCAGGTAGTAAAGAAAGACATTTTCAAAATTCAAAATTTAGCATTTTCAGTCCCCCAAAACACAGTTGTCGTGTAAATGAACAACCAAAAAAATAAAAACATTACAAGTTTTCCATTTGCAGTTCCATTTGTCGAAAAAAATGGCCCTAAGGGCTTAAATACACAGGAAGAGTTCATTAACCAATACAAAAACGGGTGCAGGATTAATCAGAAACGAATGATCAAGGAACACAGGCAAAATAACATCAGTGAAAACTAAACAGACAAAAGCATAATCCTGACAAGACATGTTATACAACGAGCCCATCATTTACACAGTAAATAATCAGAGGGATCAGGCGCATTAATGGACCTCTATACTCTATTACAACAATCAGCATATTTTGATATGGCCACAATAAACTAAAATAATTACTGCTTATTACAATAAAAGGTAGCAAGGTAGTTGTTAAGTATTGGGTAGGATTATATAATAATCAATAATAATAAACAACCAATATCCTAGCTGGCTAATAAGTAATTAATATTGAGAATTAGACCCTAACCCAGCCAACACACCCATGTGGGACCCAGGTGGGTCTGATGTGGGTTGCCTAAGTGGGGCCCAGACAGTTTTGTCCTCGGTTTCCATGTAGGCCCCACATGGGTTAGCCCAGATGAAATGAACACTGCGCAGTGTGCACACTACAGGCTGTTAAATGTAACCCTGAATCAGTGTTGGAGTTAATGAGATAATGAAGTGATTGAGTGATGACTGAACATTAATGATGAACACCTGCTGTTAACAAGCTGAATCAATGAAGAAAAGATGAACAACAAGAACAGAAACAGCTTCAGCCAGTCTTAGATGAAATCAACTGAAGATAAAAGACATTCAATCTCTGAAGATCTGATTAATCAACTCCACAAACAGCATTACCAGCTTCACTTATTACTGACTTTATTTTCACATGTCTACAGAAGCTCTTATTGAGAATTAACAGAGATTTAGATGTTGTTTTATTGGTCAGAAATTATGCCACCATCATGGTGGTCAGGGTTTGTTTTAGTTGGGATAGTTACCCTTTTATGACTTACGTATGACTGATTACAATAGTGTTTTACAGCAAACACTAATACATTACTGAGTTAAAATTATAACAAAGAAGATTAGCTTGACTTTTCTACTTCAGAGCCATTTCAAGTGAAGATCATAAAAAGAGCTCTTTCTCCTTGATCATCATTTACTTAAAAATAAAAATCTAAGACAGACACCACCATAACTGTTCAGTGCTAAAAAAGGGCAACTATTACCTCTCAGGCTTATACATGAAAACGTTGCATACAATCCTCAACAGTGGTGACAATAATTATTCATACTGCAGTGCATGATGGGATTTTTGTCCTATGTTTATACCCAGCATGCATTGCAGTGTGAAGCAGTTTTTTTCATCACCATTGCTGAGATTTATATGCTGATTCTTGATGTCTGTGTGTGTCGAACTGATGCAGTAGTTTCAATTTTTCTATGAACTGTATCAATTTAAAATGAATTAATATAACTGTTTCCACCTATGCTGTCGAACCAGAATTTAAATTAAACATATGATCAGATACTGTAATGCAATCTCACAATAACTATATCATCA
The DNA here is from genome assembly GCA_037194245.1 of Opsariichthys bidens. Taxonomy (NCBI): domain Eukaryota; kingdom Metazoa; phylum Chordata; class Actinopteri; order Cypriniformes; family Xenocyprididae; genus Opsariichthys; species Opsariichthys bidens. The sequence continues at coordinate 3,091,315 of CM074311.1, read as the reverse complement.
TAGAACGGCAGCAACCTCACTGTTTTATAACAATGAATGCGTTACTATAGAGAGAACTCTAACATAAGTTAGGAAGGGTCAAGAGCCAAACTAAAGCAAACTCTGATCTCCATGATGGTGGTTGTTATTTTTTACTTTTTATTATTTTTCTTGACCAATAAAACAACATCTAAACCTCTGTTAATTCTCAATAAGAGCTTCTGTAGACATGTGAAAATAAAGTCAGTAATAAGTGAAGCTGGTAATGCTGTTTGTGGAGTTGATTAATCAGATCTTCAGAGATTGAATGTCTTTTATCTTCAGTTGATTTCATCTAAGACTGGCTGAAGCTGTAGTTTCTGTTCTTGTTGTTCATCTTTTCTTCATTGATTCGGCTTGTTAACAGCAGGTGTTCATCATTAATGTTCAGTCATCACTCAATCACTTCATTATCTCATGAACTCCAACATTGATTCAGTGTTACATTTAACAGCCTGTAGTGTGCACACTGCGCAGTGTTCATTTCATTTGGGCTAACCCATGTGGGGCCTACATGGAAACAGAGGACAAAACTGTCTGGGCCCCACTTAGGCAACCCACATAAGACCCACCTGGGTCCCACATGGGTGTGTTGGCTGGGAAACTATAGTGTTGCTGTTGAAATTATTGCTGCATGACAATTGGGAACAGATTGAGGCAAGTTGCCCTTTCAGCACAGTGCTGTACTGCCACTGAAAATTTTAAATTGATTGATCTTGTACATCTATAAGGAAAGACCTTTTTTATGCCTTAAACTTAAACACACTGTTGTGTGAATTTAGCTGATTTGTTACCAGCATAATGTTATCTAGCTTGTTATAACTGACAAAGGTTTTGTGAAAATTATTTCTTGGAAGCATCAGTAAGAATGTAAACCAGTTGGGAAGTGATATATGATTTTTAATGAATTTATAGAGTTTAGAGAATGTTATGATTGTCAGCTGAAGTGCCCATGAGTAACACTAGAGGGCACTTCACCATGGACTCACTCACTCACACTCTCACGCTCATTCATTCATAAAGGACTACATTTCCCAGAAGCCCCGTAACCATTCACTGATCACCGCACCAGCTGCACCTCATTCACCAATCATTGATTACACACACACCTGAAACACATCACTTACCCCTTATATATATATATATATGCATATTTGTTTAAAAAAAAGAAATATGCATTTATTTAAAAAAAAAGACTAAACAAGCACATCTTTCATATCACAGTAGATAATGAACCACTTTGTATTTATAATTTAACAGAATCCAGTAAAAACTAAAATGTTGCTACCATGTTGTTTTATTCCATTTGATTAAGTTTGATCATTTGTTACCTAATATAATAACAGTCATACATTTTTATGTGCATTAGTGTTCAAATACTTGTATTCTCTGTACTGTTTTAATTAAATAAATCCAAGAGTTAATTGCAAGTTTCTGTTAGTTTTACTGGTTTGAACAGTTGAAGGTAACGTCACTGAAATTGAGAAGAACACACTAACTTTTGAGAAAGATCATTTAGCAACAATGAACTCAAATTAAATTTTAGCTTGAATGTAAGAATGCTAATATTTAAATTAGGTTTACAGTCTATTTATAGTTCATTTTTTTTTATCATTTTAATGTAAGGGGAACTTGAAATTTGCATTACCACAATTCTTAAGTTGATCTACAGAGAAAACATTTTATATATTCAAAACCTCAATGACTCACTTACCAGTTACATTAGAGAATGGAAATCCAGTGCTCAGTTCTCCCTCAAACACAGTGTAGAGAGTAAAGGAGTAAAGAGTTCCAGATGACAGATTCGAGACTTTATGAGTTACAAGACCCGATTCTGTTCCAGTGATCGGATCGCTCTTGACACCGTCTCTCTCCAGTTTATAACTGTAACTCCTGTTAACTGACTCCCATTGTAATATTAATTCAGTCTCAGTTCGATAAGTTACTGAAACTTCCCGAACATCATCGGGCTTCATTTGTCCCTGAGGGAAGAAATGACATTCATTAAATAATCAAATATTCCATAAAGAAGCCAAATTCCAAAACAATAATTTTGTTAATGAATTCTACATTCCAGCCGACTTTGAAAGTGAAAGTGGTGATATGGTCAGGTATGGTGACCCATACTTGAAATTTGTGCTCTGCATTTATCCCATCCAAGTGCACACACACAGCAGTGAGTAGTGAACACACATACACACACAGTGAACACACACCCGGAGCAGTGGGCAGCTATTGCTACAGCGCCCGGGGAGCATTTTTTAGGGTTAGGTGCCTTGCTCAAGGGCACCTTAGTCGTGGTATCGAAGGTGGAGAGAATGTTGTTTATTCACAATCCCCACCTTCAATTCCTGCCGGTGTGGGAATCGAACCCGCAACCTTCTGATTACAAGCCCAACTCCCTCACCATTAGGCCACGACTACCCTACGACTACCCTAATTAGTTTCATTGTTCTATAAAAATGAGAATGATAAATACTAAACCAGTGGTTTTCAATCCTGGTCCCAGCGACCCACCGCTCTGCACATGTTTCTTTCATCAGTCACAACTCAACTCTTGCTCTCTTGAGTTGAATCACGAGACATAAGAAATGTGAAGAGGCGGGGGTCCCTAGGTCAGGTTTATGATCAGGGCTGGGTAGGTTACTTTTAAAATGTATTTCACTACAGATAAGTAGTAAGTAAATTGTAACATATTTCGTTACATTACTCAAGTTTAGTAACTTAATCTAAACACTTTAGAATACTAATAAGTGTGGAACAAACACAAAAAAGGTAATTGCAAGTTTTTATCTCACAATTCTGACTTTTCCCCTCAGAATTTTATGAGATATAAACTCACACTAAATTCACAATTGCAAAAAAAAATTAGTATGGCAAGTTCATATCTCCCAATTCTGACTTTATAATTTACAACTGTGAGTAAATCTCATAATTCTGAGAAAAAGAAGTCAGAATTGTGAAATGCAAACTCACAATTGTGAGGTGGGAAAAAAAAATTGTGAGAAAAGATGCAGTGACCTTTTTTATAATTATAGAATGACTCAAACAACTATCACAAAACATGAAAACAGTCGAAAACATGAAACTTAACTCAGACTGTCAAAGTCCGAGAATCACCAACTACTGTTTAAATGACATTAAAATTCAAAGTAATCACTTTGGTAATCAAATACTTTTCAGATGTAACTGTAATCTGATTACCACCCATTTAAAATGTAACTGTAATGAAATTCAGTTACTCACATTTTGTATTTTAAATACGTAACTAAGTTACTTGTATTTCGTTACTCCCCAACCCTGTATATGAACAACACTCAAAAAAAGTATGCCCCTTTTTTCTTTTAAGATTTACACATTTCAATTGATTCCATCAAAATGAATAGATTAATCGTTACATATAAATAATATTATTGTCACCGAGACGAACTCCGTGGTTCCCTCCTCTGGCCGCCGGAGGGCGCCATCTCCCGAGTATTGACTCTGTTCCACATCATCTTGCACTACATTCCCCATAAGCCCCGTACCTAGGACCTGATTGGTGTCAACTGCACGGCATTAATCTGGACTATTTAGGAAGCTCTCACTCAGTTCTACTTCGCGAGGTCTTGTTTCCCTTTGGTACAATTCTGAGCGTTATATCTTGTGTGTGATTACCTGTTGCCTACTCAGCCTGTTGTTCGTGTATGACCCTTTGCTGCCTGCCCTTGTGTTTTGACTGCCTGGATTACCGTCTCTGATTGTTACCTGCCTGCCCTGAACTTTGCCTGTTATACTCCTACGATTCTGACCCCTGCCTGTTGGTTTACGCTATTAACTAATAAAGCTTGCATATGGATCGCAACCCGAGTGACGACTCATCACAATTATGAATTAAGAATTCACATTAATTCAATTGTTATGTTTACCAAAATAAAACTGATAAAAAACACAGACCCCACTACATTGGTATTTAAATAATATATGCTTATGTTGAACTTTATTCTTGCAAAAACAGATGCTGTAAGCAGTACATAAAGAATTGAATGAAACGTCTTTGAAACATCAGTATATTAGTCAAATATTACATTCATTTCACTTCAGGTGTGATAAAGTATGCAAACGCAGCGCAAGCATCACTGCGAGAAGCAGAAAGTGTCCGAATTCACGTCCGCAGCCGCACCTAATATCTTAGAATCCGCGTGGGCCCGGCTTCTGAAGTCACACTTGGATGTAGGACGGGTTGGAAGTCCACCGTGGGCTGCAGTGAGACACTTCTCAAATGAACATGAAATTTAAATACGTTTAGAATTCATGTTATATTTTATTGCTGATTTTAAGTTAAAAAAATGCATATTTTAAAGTAACTATTTACAATTAGTTATTGTTTTTTCCTCATTACAGTATTACTGTATTTTATGCTATGAATTGTGAGAGCATGATAAACAATTGCTGTAGGCTAAATTTTACAGTAAAATAAGATGCTGTTGTTTTTGTTAGTTTTAAATTACTGTTATTGTATTTTGTACGGTGGCCGAGAGAGCTCAAAGCGCTGCAAATAAGAAAACACATGCAAATAAAAAAAAGCACATGCAAATAAAAAAACGTGATCATCAGTTTGACAACACATGTGCAGCAAATCCTCACAACGCGCTGCATATACAAAAACGTGCTACATTTACAAAAAGCGCTGCAAATAGCACAAACCACAACGGAAATTTTTCAAGGGGGACCCCAAAAAGTGACGGACCCTACTTGACAACAGCACAAACTAAAAAATATTAAAATATATTATGTAGGAATTAACTCAATGTAATGTGTTTCACTAACAGAAAAGTGTTTTAATATAGCGGCAAGGGTGCTGCTTCTGACACGTTAAATGGGTAGTCGTGGCCTAGTGGTGAGGGAGTTGGGCTTGTAATCTGAAGGTTGCTGGTTTGATTCCCATGACGGCAGGAATTGAAAGTGGGGATTGTGAATGAACAGCACTCTCTCCACCTTCAATACCATGACTAAAGTGCCCTTAAGCAAACCTAACCCCTAATTGCTCCCCTTGTAAGTTGCTTTGGATAATAGCATATGATGAAAAATAAATAGTTTTGTGGGTTTTATGCTACTGAGTAGTTGTTAGCTTAGACAGCCAAGGCATTAGGACCAACTTACCTAAATAGCACATGTATATTTCCCATATTTTTTTGTTATGTCTTTTTAAAATGTTCTTAAAATATATATTTTAGGTTAACATTACTTGTAAGTGTGCGTTGGTTCCATAGTTTAACTTAACTGTTTGACGTTTAACTTCTGACGGAGAACATCTCCAAGACGCTTCACACTGTATGACTAGTAGGCCCTAAGTCAAACCTCAAATCACAGTATGTGTTCTGCCCACTTAACTGATAGAAATGTGAGTGTAATGCAGTCTATAGAAACTGTGTCTATTCCCCGAATAGTGAGGTTTAGCAAAAACAATAAAAATAAAGGATCTAGAAAAAACCTGATCGTGATCAAACCAGAATATTACAAAATTACTGAACAAAAACAATTTCTAAAGCTAGGGCTATTAGATCGTTGACACCAAAGGTAGTTATCATAAATGAAACAATCACAGATAATAATCTTGATATAATTTGCCTTACTGAAACATGGCTTAAACCAAATGATTATCTCGGTCTTAATGAGTCTTGTCCACCTGGCTACTGTTATAAAAATAAATGCCGTCCGATTGGCTGTGGACGTAGCACGTGGGTGTAGCAACAATCCATAGTGATTTTCTGAACGTTACTCAGAAAACAAACTACAGGTTTAATTCATTTGAAATTCTTATACTTAATGTTACACTCTCAGATATAAGTAAAAAGTCGCTACTATCTCTTGCTATGGGTACTGTTTACAGACCTCCAGGGCCTTATGTTGACTTCCTAAAAGAGTTTGCAGACGTTCTCTCAGACCTACTGGTCAACGTTGATAAAGCTCGAATTGTTGAAGATTTTAACATTCATGTAGTAGACAATAGAAACGATGCGTTAGGGGCTGCGTTTACAAATTTACTAAACTCCTTTGGGGTCAAACAAAACGTCACTGGACCGAATCACCGTCTTAATCATACTCTAGATTTAATTATATCACATGGAATAAATCCTACTAGGCAGAACAATTCTTCCGACAATTATTGATAAATTCACAAATAACCTACCTGATCTCTCTCAGCTGCTCATCGGACCCGAACACGCAAATGATCTCGAGAAAATGACTAACAGCATGTGCACCATTTTTGCTAGTACATTAGATACTGTTGCACCGAAGAGATTTAAAAAAGGTTTCTCCGTATTACCCTTACAAAAGATTACTGCAGTTTTTTAGAAGTAATACTGCAGTTTTTGTTACATATAGAAAAATGCAGTTTTTTGGACACGAAAAACGTCTAGGTTACTAATGTAACCCCCGTTCCCTGAAGGAGGGAACGGAGACGTTACGTCGGACTGACGTCATGGGATCTCGCTTGGGAGCCCAATCAACTCCGCATAGTAAAAAACAAGCCAATCAGAATTGGCTAGTGAGATTTACATGCCGGGCTCCTCCCCCGGCATCCGGGTATAAATAGAGCCGGCATTACTCACTTCATTCATATTTTGCTGAGGAGCCGAAACTGATCTCGGCTGCTCAGCGGTGACTCTGTGCTATGGCAAGGGACGTAACGTCTCCGTTCCCTCCTTCAGGGAACGGGGGTTACATTAGTAACCTAGACGTTCCCTATCAGTCAGTCACGCTCGACGTTACGTCGGACTGACGTCATGGGATCCCATGGAAAACGCCATAGCAACCGAGCCACGCTACGAGCGACGGGGAAGCAGATGCTGGCAGGCCAAGGCGTGCCACCTGCAAGTGCAACCTCGAATGTCGTAACCCTCCAGCGCCCGGAGCAAGCCCTACAATGTCTTCCATACCAGAGGGATGGAGAGGACAGGATCTTACTCAGGAGGTGGTCGAAGCTGCTGTTCCTTACCTCAGGGGAAGAGTGCTTCGGTGACTCAATTCCCATGTTTTTTCAGCTGACCAAAAAACGCCAGGAAAGCGTCCCTCTTGGGGAAGCTATGGAGACCACACCCTGCCCGAAGGGAGGTAACGTGTGGAGCACATATGCACTGACCCGCGGGGCAGTATCTGCATATGGAGAGCTCCCTGAGGGAGGTCCTACCCAGGCTGGGGAGGAACGCTACGCCTCAGGGGCAGGGGCTGGTCGCCCAGGGAAGACACGGGTTTACCATCGGGGAAACCGTACCGAGGACCATACACATATGGGGTTACCCGCAGGGAACCACAAACATATGGGCATCTAGCCCAGTACAAGGACTGACCGCTGGGGGCATGTACACGAGTACTGGACCTAGCGTCTGACGCCTCCGCCGCATCTGACTGCCGAAAGGATGCAGGAGGAACTCCACAGGGTTCACCAACTGGGGAACTGAACTGAGGAGTAGACAAGCGCTCGCATCTCCTCGTGAAAGGAGAATGGCGCAGCAAGCGGTCTCTCGTGGCTATCTTAGAGACAGCACACGAGAGGACACCGGGTCCACTCGGAGGTTATAAAACCTAGCGATGTAGATGTAGTTACTACATCACTGGGTCCCATCATACAGGCACATGGTTTCTCCTACCACTGCTATGCTGATGACACACAACTCTACCTGTCCTTCCAGCCAGATGATTCCACAGTAGCTGCACGGATCTCAAGCTGTCTGGCGGATATCTCCACCTGGATGGAAGAACACCACCTGCAGCTCAACCTGGCAAAGACTGAGCTTTTAGTCTTCCCTGCCACTCCTACCCTACAACACGACATCAACATACAGATTGGTACAACCACCATCACCCCATCTAAGTCGGTCAGAAATCTTGGAGTTATCTTCGATGACCAACTGACCTTCGGAGACCACATCTCAAAGACGGCGCGGTCATGCAGATTTGCACTTCGCAACATCAGGAAAATCCGTCCCTTCCTGACTGAGCGCGCAACACAACTGCTGGTCCAGGCCCTGGTCATTTCAAGGCTTGATTACTGCAATGCTCTTCTGGCTGGTCTGCCGTCAAGTGCAATCAAACCTCTTCAAATGATCCAGAACGCTGCTGCTCGTCTTGTCTTCAACGAGCCTAAGAGAGCCCACGTCACGCCCCTCTTCATCTCTCTGCACTGGCTACCCCTCGCTGCTCGCATCAAGTTCAAAGCGCTGATGCTTGCTTACAGATCCACCACAGGCTCTGCACCTTCCTACCTCCACACACTGCTACAACGCTATGTCCCCACCAGAAGCCTGCGATCACTAAAGGAGCGTAGGCTTGTGGTACCGTCACAGAGAGGCACAAAATCACTCTCCAGATCATTCTCCTTCACTGCTCCCTGCTGGTGGAATGATCTCCCTACTTTCATCAGGAACGCTGAATCCCTGGCAATATTCAAGAGACAGCTGAAAACTCACCTCTTCCGTGAACACTTGATTCCCTCATAAAAAAAAAAAAAAAAAAAAAAAAAAAAAACCCTTTCCTTCCCTTTTCCCTTCTTACTGTAGCTTATGGTACTGAGCAATGTATGAAACTTGTATTGTGAGCACTTCCTGTGTTATTTGCCAATTCATGAAGAATCGCTTGTTTGTTTCTCCTCACTTGTAAGTCGCTTTGGATAAAAGCGTCGGCTAAATGACTAAATGTAAATGTAAATGTAGCGAATGTGTTCGGTGTCACCCAGCCCGCAGCTCTGCAGATGTCTGCCAGAGAGGCGCCGCGCGCCAACGCCCAGGAGGAGGCCACACCCCGAGTGGAGTGTGCTCTCACCCCTAGGGGGCACGGCTTGCCTTGGGAATGGTACGCCAAGGCGATGGCATCCACTATCCAGTGGGCCAACCTCTGTTTGGAGACAGCCTTCCCTCTCTGCTGTCCTCCAAAGCAAACAAAGAGCTGCTCGGAGCTTCTCAAGCTCTGCGTGCGGTCCACGTAAGCGCGAAGAGCACGAACAGGACACAGCAACGCAAGGGCTGGGTCTGCCTCCTCCCGGGGCAGCGCTTGCAGGTTCACCACCTGGTCCCGAAAGGGAGTGGTGGGAACCTTGTGCACGTATCCAGGCCGGGGTCTCAAGATCACGTGAGACAAAGCCGGCCCAAATTCCAGGCACGCCTCGCTGACCGAAAATGCTTGCAGGTCCCCTACCCTCTTAAAGGAAGCGAGCGCAGTCAGGAGCACTGTCTTCAGCGACAGGTGTTTCAGCTCAGCTGACTCAAGGGGCTCGAAGGGAGCTTTCTGTCGCCCAGCTAGGGCGACAGAAAGGTCCCAAGAGGGAATTACGGGAGGTCTAGGCGGGTTTAGCCGCCTAGCACCTCGCAGGAACCTGATGATCAGATCGTGCTTTCCTAGTGACTTGCCATCGACCACATCGTGATGTGCTGCGATGGCGGCCACATAGACCTTCAAGGTGGAGGGGGACAGCCTCCGCTCCAAACCACTTTGAAGGAAGGAAAGCACTGAACTGATCGGGCATCTTCGGGGGTCTTCCCGGCAGGAAGAACACCAATCAGCGAAGAGACTCCACTTCAAAGCATAGGCGCGCCTCGTAGAGGGAGCTCTAGCCGAAGTGATCGTGTCAACTACCGCGGGCGGTAGGCCACTTAAGTCTTCCGCGTCCCGTCCAGGAACCACACGTGGAGGTTCCAGAGGTCGGGACGTGGGTGCCATATGGTGCCCCGTCCCTGAGAAAGCAGGTCCTTCCTCAGGGGAACTCGCCAGGGAGGGACTGTCGCGAGGAGTATGAGTTCTGGGAACCAGGTCCGGTTGGGCCAGTACGGCGCAACTAGCAAGACCTGCTCCTCGTCCTCCCTGACTTTGCACAGTAGCTGTGACAGAAGGCTCACTGGGGGAAACGCATATTTGCGTAGGCCCCGGGGCCAGCTGTGTGCCAGTGCATCCGTGCCGAGGGTCCCCTCGGTCAGGGAATAAAACAACTGGCAGTGAGCAGATTCCTGAGAGGCAAACAGGTCTACCTGTGCGTCCCCGAATCTGCTCCAGATCAGCTGGACCACCTGGGGGTGGAGTCTCCATTCCCCCGGGAGCGTGAGCTGTCGTGAGAGCGCGTCGGCCGCACGATTGAGCTCGCCCGGGATATAAATGGCACGCAGTGACCTGAGTCGCCGCTGACTCCAGAGGAGAAGGTGGCGGGCGAGTTGCGACATGCGGCGTGAGCGTAGACCACCCTGATGGTTGATGTACGCTACTGCCGATGTGTTGTCCGTCCGGACCAGTACATGCTTGCCCTGCAGCAACGGCCGAAACCGGCGCAGGGCCAGCAGTACTGCTAGCAACTCGAGGCAATTGATATGCCAACGCTGGTGGGGTCCTGTCCTGGAGCCCGACGCAGCCTGCCCATTGCACACAGCACCCCAGCCGGTGGTGGAGGCATCTGTTGTGACAACAACATGCCTGGACACTTGTCCTAGGGGCACCCCGGCCCGTAGGAAGCAAGGTCCGACCACGGGCTGAATGTTTGGCGACAGCTCGGTGTGATGCCCACACGGAGCGTGCCATGGTGCCATGCCCACCTCGGGACTCGGTCGTGTAGCCAGTGCTGAAATGGTCTCATATGGAGTAATCCGAGCGGCGTGACCGCGGCTGCGGATGCCATATGCCCCAGGAGCCTCTGAAATTGTTTCAGTGGGACCACTGTTTTCTACGAGAACGAATTCAGGCAGCTCAGCACCGACTGTGCATGCTCGTTGGTGAGACATGCTGTCATGTTGACCGAGACCAGCTCCACACCGAGAAAAGAGATACTCTGTACTGGACAAAGTTTGCTCTTTTCCCAGTTGACCCGAAGCCCCAACCGGCTGAGGTGCGTGCGCACCAGGTCCCTGTGTTCGCACAACTGTTCTCGGGACTGGGCCAGGATGAGCCAGTCGTAGAGGTAGTTGAGGATGCGAACGCCCACTTCCCTGAGTGGGGGCAAGGACCCCCTCCGCGACTTTGGTAAGACACGGGGGGACAGGGACAGCCCGAAGGGTAGGACCTTGTACAGGTATGCCCGCCCCTCGAACGCAAACCGTAGAAACGATCTGTGTCGAGGGAGAATCGAGACATGGAAGTACGCGTCCTTCAGGTCGATTGCTGCAAACCAATCTTGTGCGTGAACGCATGCGAGCATGCGTTTCACGGTGAGCATCTTGAGCGGGAGCCTGTGCAGGGCCCGATTCAAGACACGCAAGTCCAAGATTGGCCGTAATCCTCCGCCTTTCTTGGGTACTATGAAGTACGGGCTGTAAAACCCTGACTTCATCTCGGCTAGTGGGACCGGCTCTATTGCGTCCTTCGCCAGCAGGACCGCAATCTCCTCCCGCAAAACAGCGGCATCTCTGTCCACCACTGGGGCCACTGAATCTGGGAGGACGCCTGGCAAACTGGATTGTGTAGCCGAGTCTGACTGTTCGAATGAGCCAACGGGACGGGCTGGGAAGGCCTAGCCAGGCCCCAGATACCGTACGAGTGGCACCATCCGAACACCAGAAGTACCCGCGGGGGGCAGCACGGAGCACTGAGGCCCAACCTGGGAGGCAGTGCGTCCCGAGGTAGAGGCAGTGAGTGATGTGAACTCACTTGGCTCCGTGTGTCCCGTGAGGGACAGAGCAGGGGGGCGTGGGGAGGCTGTGCGTCCCTGACACGTCCGTGACCTGCTTGTGGCGAAGGAGGGAGTGGTTGAGAGTGAGGAAGCGGTGCGTCGCACACTGACAACACAGACCCTTTTTGGCTCAGAGATAGTGGAAATCGCTCTTTTATTGAGGTGGGTACGAAGGATTTACCCCCCCGGCCCATTCCGGGGGGGAAGGAGTGGTGCCTTCACCGTCTCCTGAGATAGAGCAATCTCCACCACCTCTGGGCCACCCGTCTCAGGACCGCTTTTGCTGCCTCTTTTTGGCAGCTTTAGTGGTCAGGACGGGCTGCGCCACCTTCCTGCGGGAGGTTTGCGGGGGACGGGATTTCTCCGATCCACCCGAAGCTTGTGCAGCCGCAGGGGGGCGCCCCCGGCGATGAGCAGGCTGGGGCCCAAGCCACACCCCGCCGAGGCAGGATGTGACTAGTGGCCTCAGTCTGCTGCTGCACTGCCGAGAACTGCTGAGTGAAGTCCTCGACAGTGTCGCCGAAGAGGCCGGCCTGGGAAATGGGGGCGTCAACAAAGCGAACTTTGTCGACATCCCTCACCTCAGCCAGGTCCAGCCAAAGATGGCGTTCCTGGACCACCAGGGTGGACATCGTCTGGCCCAGGGCACGTGCTGTGACTTTTGTCGCCCGGAGAGCGAGGTCGGTCGCAGCACGCAGTTCTTGCAACATCCCTGGGTCAGAACTACCCTCGTGCAGCTCTTTGAGAGCTTTCGCCAGATGGACCTGCAAGATGGCCATGGCGTGCAGGGCGGAGGCCGCCTGTCCAGCGGCGGAGTGAAAGTCGTGACGTGTTGTCAAGTATGGTGACCCATACTCGAAATTGGTGCTCTGCATTTAACCCATCCCAAGTGCACACACACAGCGGTGAGTAGTGAACACACACATACACACACAGTGAACACACACCCGGAGCAGTGGGCAGCTATTGCGACAGCGCCCGGGGAGCAATTGGGGGTTAGGTGCCTTGCTCAAGGGCACTTTAGTCGTGGTATTGAAGGTGGAGAGAGTGTTGTTTATTCACAATTCCCATCTTCAATTCCTGCCGGCGTGGGAATCGAACCCGCAACCTTCTGATTACAAGCCCAACTCCCTCACCATTAGGCCACGACTACCCCTACTTTGGGCGGAGTAAGCCTTAGCGGCGAAGCTGCTATCGTCTTACTCGCCTGGAAGAGAGACGCGGACGATTCCGCCAGGTGGCAGCCGACCGCGGGCAGAAGTGCACCGCAATCGCCCGTTCCACCTGTGGAATGTCCACGTACCCCCTGGCGGCCCCACCATCGAGGGTAGTGAGAGTGGAGGAGGTAGAAGAATGGCTTCGAGCCACGTCTTCTGAACCTCCTCATGCAGCTCGGGAAAAAATGGCACTGGGGCGGGCCGCGGCTGTGAACCGCGCCCCGTCCCCAGAAACCAATCATCAAGCCGCGAGCGCTCGGGACACGGTGGAGGGTTCCACTCGAGCCCGATGCCCGCGGCGGCCCGAGCCAGCGTCGCTGTCATTTCTGCATCAGACTCAGCCTGTGCAACCACCCCGGAGGGCGGAAGTTCAGCTTCATCAGAAGATAACAGCGCACTCTCCGATGCAGCGATCGACATCCGATCCTCATCCAGAGCGCCAAATGAGATACGGGGATCCTCACGAGAAGGACCCGCATCAGCACTCAGCAACTTGACGGCACATGGCATTGTGGAGGAGTGGGAGATTCGTGGGGGCTGACCCGACGAAGAGGCTCCCACTGTAACCCTCAGATCTCCCAGAGTGCTAACCATTCCCGCAGCTTTCCTTTGGAAAGTCACGGGGAATTGGGTAGCAACAGAGGGGACTCCGCCTTCCATTGAAGGAGAGTCGCGATCGCAATGTCAACATGGCCATGCTCTCGCAGTGAGAGCATGAACCATCCACGAGCGCTGATTCAGCGCGCTGTCTGCCCAGACACGTGAAACAGCGCTCGTGGCCATCAGATGAATCAGGAAACGACCGCATCCAGAAACACACGGGATAAAAGACATCTTGAAAAAGACGCCTTTTCTCCCGTGCTGCTCTTTTAGACGTGCCCTCCCGCTGGAACACCGAGGGATGGAATGCGCGCTGATTCGTTCCCGCATCAGCGCCTGCTGCATTCCACCGCTGCTGTGTTGTCGTCCGTCAACGAGAGAGAACAGAGCAAGAGAAAATTTCTCTAGCAATTAAAATTGCTTTTTGCGGGAACTGGTCCCTTTAGCAATGAAAATTGCTGTTTTCGCTCTTAGTTTCTCTTTGCAGAAGATGAAAGGCAGATCAGTGTCCCGATCGGCTCCGAAGCAAAAGTATGAATGAAGTGAGTAATGCCGGCTCTATTTATACCCGGATGCCGGGGGAGGAGCCCGGCATGTAAATCTCACTAGCCAATTCTGATTGGCTTGTTTTTTACTATGCGGAGTTGATTGGGCTCCCAAGCGAGATCCCATGACGTCAGTCCGACGTAACGTCGAACGTGACTGACTGATAGGGAACTGCAGTATTGCAGTATAACCTAAAATGTCTGTAGTTTTACTGGAGTACAACTATACAGCAATACATCTAAAGTACTAGTAAAATAAAACTGCAATACAACTGCAGTTCTACTGTTTTTATACTTCATGCAACTTTCAGTTGTACTTCATTTTACTGCAGCTGTACTTATACTACAGTTTTACTGCTGTTGAACTTCAATGTACTGCAGTTGTACTGTGACTATACTTCATTATACTGCAAATCTATGGTTGTGCTTCATTAAACTGCAGTTAAACTACTTGGTACTGCAGTTTTCTACTTCAATATACTGCAGTTCTTTTTTGTAAGGGACATAGAATTAGTTTCCACTGCTATGCCGATGATACTCACTTATATATTTCATCGCGACCTGATGAAAATCTCTTAATTATCCAAACTGACAGAGTGTGTTAAAGAAGTAAAACATTGGATGACCAGTAATTTTCTTCTATTAAATTCAGATAAGACAGAAGTATTACTTATTGGACCAAAGACCTGCACACAGAATCTCTCAGACTACAGTCTGCATGTACTGTTACTCCATCCTCGACAGTTAAAATTCTGGATGTTATATTAGACAGCAACTTATCCTTTGAAAATCATATTTCACATGTTACTAAAACAGCCTTTTCCACCTCAGAAACATTGCCAAGATACGGAATATGTTATCTATTTCTGATGCAGAAAAGTTAATTCATGCTTTCATGACGTCTCGACTAGATTACTGTAATGCATTATTAGCTGGTTGTCCTGCTTCCTCTATAAACAAGCTACAATTAGTACAAAATGCAGCTTCTAGAGTTCTTACCAGGTCAAGAAAATATGATCATATAACACCAATTTTTATCATCTCTACTGTAACGACTGAGACAAATCAGACACGATTATTTGTCATACTTAACAAATAATCTTTAAAAACTCACTCTGAGGTCTGGAACCCTCCCCCATGGACACCATCTGATAGGGTTTTACGACCGTAAAGAATGTGCAGAGAATGTGACTCTGACTTCATTCTTGTTGAGAAGGACAAATAAACCATTTTAATCCTATATATTCTATATATAACCACTCGAGAAATGTATAAACGTGTATCCAATTTTTCCCTCTCATAATTTTCCTTTCATAGGGTTTGACCTGTGTATTAATTCTCTTTGTTGAACTTCTTGTATTAATGTTTCAGAGTTGCATATTATGACTTACTATAATCACATGGGTAGCACGTTTGGACTCTCTGGACTCCAATCTTCACTCCCAATCTGTTAATTTACATTACATTTTGTTAACTCTGACACATCAAGTATACTAAGAATCTAGAAGGTTCTTCTCTCAACCATCCAATATGATGTCTTATGCAAATATCTTGCTAGAGAACAAAGGGTCGTAAAAGTTCCCTCTGAAGGAACAAATCCTTATTGGCTCAGTCACCTCCAGAAAGTGTGACATCTTCACACTTTAAAAATCACAGATCACAAGATCAAGCTCTCTTCTTCTTCTGGTACTGAGGAAACGCTGTGAAGATGAGCTAGAAGTTCTGAAGACCCCCAAGTTTGTGCCAGGCTGCGGCCTTGTCTTTCCATTCACCAAAGATCCTCTGAATCCAACTGGTTCTCTCTCATCAAGACAACATCAACAAGATCAACGGAGCCTCCAGAAATTGCATCAGGACAGTTTAATTCAAATGGGCGAGACATGCAAGTATCACACTTAGTCTCATTATTTGATACATCAAGTATCCTTACCCCTTTTAAAGAAGGGTGTGTTAGAACTAAACTGATGGTTTGCTCAAGGCTGTTGATCTGTTGACTTTCAAACAATGCTATAACTTGCTTTCCTGTATTCTGCATCAGCTCTCTTTTTCTCTTGGTACACTGTATGTATGTAAGTATGTGTGTGAATGTTAGAGTAGTTTAAGTGTTCAGTCTAGTTAATAAAGTCTTGTCACATGCGAAGTTGTCGGTGTTTCATGCTCATATACGGGAGTCCCTAATCATGCAGATTTTGACTACATGCTCTAAGTAGTACTGTAGAGTAAGAATGTCATTTCCCATAACCAGGAAATGAACATTTCTTAGAATTAATAAACCATTAACCAAGTGTCCACTGGACAAACAGGTTAATTGACTGTAAAATTAATTTTACTACGTTAAGTTAATTTATTAACTGATCCAAATATGTATAATTAATAATAATAAGTTATAATTAATTATTCATATTTCTTTTGAGCTAAATTTGCTACACTACACTGGTTACCCATTAAGTTCCGTATCGATTATAAAGTATTGCTAATGACCTATAAGGCTCTGAATGATTTAGCTCCTGTGTACTTAACCGATCTTCTATTGCCCTACAACCCGTCACGTTCTTTAAGATCACAAAACTCTGGACTTCTGGTTGTACCTAGGATAGCTAAGTCCACTAAAGGAGGGAGAGCGTTTTCACATTTGGCTCCGAAACTCTGGAATAGCCTTCCTGATAATGTTAGGGGCTCAGACTCACTCACCCAGTTTAAATCTAGATTAAAGACACATCTCTTTAGCCAAGCATTCACATAATGCATCTCATATCAGATCAATTGCTCATTATGACTATCTTTGCTTAAAGTTATGAACAGCAGCTACGCTAATTATTCTCCTTTATCTTTTCTGTTTTACCTCGGGACAACCGCCCCGAGGTGACTAGAGAGCACATCAGCTTCAGTCCGGATCCAGCCTCTTCAGAAGACCTCAGATGACCATCACCTGTGAAGAGACGGCGCCAGTTCCTGCGAGGACTTCAGAAGACGCAATCATCTGGATCAACATGCACATTGCCCAATTCTATTTCCTAATTATTGTTAATGTAATTTATTTTATGTTAATGTAATTTATTTTCCGGGAGCTCTTTGCTTCTAACTTCGGTTAAACTGCTAACTCTGATTGTAAATTAATTAACTAAATTATGTTATTTGCTAACTGCATTCTTTAAATTGTAATGTTGACATCCATTTTCTGTGAAGCTGCTTTGAAACGATATGTATCGTGAAAAGCGCTATACAAATAAATTTGAATTGAATTGCTTGCATTCCTCCAGTGGCTTGTGAAGTCCTGATTTTTGCAGTTTTGTACCATACTGTTGAACATATTTATCTTAGTTCTGTAATCATGAGAGCTGCACAATCCTGACTTTTATGCAGCAAATAAAATTGCATAGAAATGTGCCTAATTCACATTTTCTTATTTAATTGTAGGACCAACTGCAGCAGATATGGAAAATTGATGGCTTAGCACAGTGGTTCTCAAACCTGTCCTGGAGTACTACCACCAGCCCTGCACATTTTGATATCTCCCTATATCTGAAACACCCGTTTCAAGTCTTGCAGTCTCTACTAATGAGCTCATGAGTTGAATCAGCTGTGATAGATGAGGGTGACAAACAAAATGTGCAGGGCTGGTGGTATTCCATGACAGGTGTGAGAACCACTTACCAGATCTACCTTACCAGTTCTCATTGTGTCCATAACACAACATCCATGCCCCTTTTGTCCCCTACTTTTCTTTCACTTTTACAATCTGAGATTTTATATATATATATATATATATATATATATATATATATATATATATATATATATATATATATACACACACACACACATACAGTGGGGCAAAAAAGTATTTAGTCAGCCACCAATTGTGCAAGTTCTCCCACTTAAAAATATGAGAGAGGCCTGTATTTTCATCATAGGTACACTTCAACTATGAGAGATAGAATGAGAAAAGATTTTCTATGGGGTTGAGATCTGGAGACTGGCTTCTTATGAAGCCACTCCTTCGTTGCCCAGGCGGTGTGTTTGGGATCATTGTCATGCTGAAAGACCCAGCCACATTTCATCTTCAATACCCTTGCTGATGGAAGGAGGTTTTTACTCAAAATCTCAGAATACATGGCCCCATTCATTCTTTCAATGGATCAGTCCTCCTGGTCCCTTTGCAAAAAAACAGCCCCAAAGCATGATGTTTCCACCCCCATGCTTCACAGTAGGTATGGTGTTCTTTGGATGCAACTCAGCATTCTTTCTCCTCCAAACACGACAAGTTGAGTTTTTACCAAATAGTTCTATTTTGGTTTCATCTGACCATATGACATTTTCCCAATCCTCTTGTGGATCATCCAAATGCTCTCTAGCACACTTCAGACGGGCCTGGACATGTACTGGCTTAAACAGGGGGACACGTCTGGCACTGCAGGATTTGAGTCCCTGGCGGCGTAGTGTGTTACTGATGGTAGCCTTTGTTACTTTGGTCCCAGCTCTCTGCATGTCATTCACTAGGTCCCACCGTGTGGTTATGGGATTTTTGCTCTTTTTTGCTTCTCGTGACCATTTTGACCCCACGGGGTGAGATCTTGCGTGGAGCCCCAGATCGAGGGAGATTATTAGTGGTCTTGTATGTCTTCCATTTTCTAATAATTGTCCCACAGCTGATTTCTTCACACCAAGCTGCTTACCTATTGTAGATTCAGTCTTCCCAGCCTGGTGCAGGTCTACAATTTTGTTTCTGGTGTCCTTTGACAGCTCTTTGGTCTTGGCCATAGTGGAGTTTGGAGTCTGACTGTTTGAATTGTGGACAGGTGTCTTTTATACTGATAACAAGTTCAAACAGGTGCCATTACTACAGGTAACGATTAAGAGCCACATTAAGATCTCCATATCTCTGGGATCAAACCATCAAGGCCTTATAAAATGCAGACACCAAAAGGAAGATTCTTAAGCACTAGAATCTAAAAGGATATTAAGACATCTTTAATACTTCTTGAGTTACAGGCATGTAAGCTTGAGGCAAAAAAAAAAAAAAAAACCCACCAAAAGTGCTTGTTGGTATAATGAAACAAAGAATGCTAACAATGTCTGTGTAAAAATTAAAATAATGATGCTGCCATCTTTATAAACTCATTTTTAGACCCCTGTAAATTGGATCCAAATCTCAGAAGAAAATTGTCATTTTGACCCCCATCTACAAAATAGTGAGTAAATATACATCCGTGACATTTAATATTTTGGCTTTTGTCACTATTTATGTTTGTCCTTCAACAGAAAAAATATTTACAAAATCAAAAATTTAAGATGGGTGTCATAATCATGCCTGCTTTCTGTCTGTCTGGTTATCTGTTTATCTGCTGTTATCGTGTCTGTTCATCAGTTCATTCGGTTCCCCTGTCATTTGTCACATGTTCCTTGTTTTCGTCCTGTCATCGTCACATGTGCTCTTTGTTTTGAGTTCTGTCATGTGATCTTTGTTTTGCCCTGCCATGTGCTCGTCTCGTCATTATTTCATCGTCGTCAGCTGTGTCTTGTTAGTTCATACCTGTCACCTGTGTTTGACCAATTATCCTCTTGTTTGGCTCTGTATAAATTCCCTCCGTGTCAGTCCTGTCCTTGTTCGTCCTTAAAGTTCCGTTCCGGTTGTTTCTCTTGTATTCCTATCCTGTCGTCGTGTTTGCAATAAATCTTTGCAAAATTATCCTGCCTTCCTGTCCTGTTCCTGAACCGGGCGTTACAGAAGGACGAACCTCCTATTAAGGAACAAACTTCACGCCGATGGATTCAGCCATCGCGTCGGACCGATTGTGGGGCATCCGGCAGCGGGGGCGCCCGCTGGAGAGTTATGTGGGGGAGTTCGTTGAGCTCTCTCATCTGGTGGGCTGGCCGGATGCTTCACTTGTGGCGGTGTTTTGGTTGGGGCTGGACGAGATCACCATTCGCCCTCGAGAACCCATGGGTACTTTCACTCTAGTTGACATCATTAATGCTGTCCTGGAGTTGAATGGATCCATGTGGGAAGTAGAGGAGTGTGTTTCTCGTCCGGTTCCAACCAGAGCGCCCGCTCCGCCAGCCCATCTCTCTCCGTCTCTCCCCGCATATCTCTTCAGCGGCGCGTGTCCGGTCCGTCCATCCTGCCCGTCCTCCGTCAATGCCGAGGAAATGCCGGAACCCCTCGGTCCGCACCGCGAGCCCGCTCCAGCGCACCGCGAGCCCGCTCCAGCGCACCGCGAGCCCGCTCCAGCGCAGCACCGCGAGCCCGCTCCAGCGCACCACGAGCCCGCTCCAGAGCACCATGAGCCCACGCCAGCGCACCGCGAGCCGTCTCCAGCGCTCGCCGCCCGTGAGCCGTCTCCAGCGCTCGCCGCCCGTGAGCCGTCTCCAGCGCTCGCCGCCCGTGAGCTGTCGCCAGCGCTCGCCTTCCCTGAGCCGTCTCCAGTGCTCGCCGCCCGTGAGCCGTCTCCAGTGCTCGCCGCCCGTGAGCCGTCTCCAGTGCTCGCCGCCCGTGAGCCGTCTCCAGTGCTCGCCGCCCGTGAGCCGTCTCCAGTGCTCGCCGTCCCAGAGCCTTCTCCTGTGCTCGCGACCTCAGGGCCGTCTCCGGTACTCACAACCCCAGAATTACCTGAGCTCCCGGACTGGCCCGAGCTCCCGGACTGGCCCGAGCTCCCGGACTGGCCCGAGCCACCTGAGCTCCCAGATCCTGAGCTCCCAGACTCTGAGCTCCCTGACCTTCCTCCACCTGAGTTCCCAGACTTCCCTGACCCGCCAGAGCCTCCTGGGCTCCCTGACCCGCCAGAGCCTCCGGGGCTCCCTGACCCGCCAGAGCCTCCTGGGCTCCCTGACCCGCCAGAGCCTCCTGGGCTCCCTGACCCGCCAGAGCCTCCTGGGCTCCCTGACCCGCCAGAGCCTCCTGGGCTCCCTGACCCGCCAGAGCCTCCTGGGCTCCCTGACCCGCCAGAGCCATCTAAGCTCCCAGACCTCCCAGACCTCCCAGACCTTCCAGACCTCCCAGAGCCGGTTCTTAAACTTCCACCGCCAGAGCCGGTGCCATCCGGCCCACCGAAACGGGGTATTTCCCCCCTGAAAATTTTGGGGGGGCGCCCAGTATCCCTGCCTGCGGCAGCCAGAGGGAAGGAGGCCACGCCCTGGACGCCACCATGGCTTCCCGACCTCCTGGCACCCACCAGGACCCTGCCCCGGACTCCTCCATGGCCACCTGACCTCCTGGCACCCGCCAGGACCCTGCCTCGGACTCCTCCATGGCCACCTGACCTCCTGGAAGTTCTGGAGACACCCTGGAGGCCACCTGAACCTGACCACGGCCTCCAGGGTGCCCGCCCCCCCTCCCGGATTTGTTCTTTCATGGCGCGAGGTCGCGCCTTCCGGGAGGGGGGTGTAATGTCATAATCATGCCTGCTTTCTGTCTGTCTGGTTATCTGTTTATCTGCTGTTATCGTGTCAGTTCATTCGGTTCCCCTGTCATTTGTCACATGTTCCTTGTTTTCGTCCTGTCATCGTCACATGTGCTCTTTGATTTGAGTTCTGTCATGTGATCTTTGTTTTGCCCTGCCATGTGCTCTTCTCGTCATTATTTCATCGTCGTCAGCTGTGTCTTGTTAGTTCATACCTGTCACCTGTGTTTGACCAATTATCTTCTTGTTTGGCTCTGTATAAATTCCCTCCGTGTCAGTCCTGTCCTTGTTCGTCCTTAAAGTTCCGTTCCGGTTGTTTCTCTTGTATTCCTATCCTGTCGTCGTGTTTGCAATAAATCTTTGCAAAATTATCCTGCCTTCCTGTCCTGTTCCTGAACCGGGCGTTACAATGGGGAAGTTTCCGAAAATGTTTGCTCTGGTCCAAAAAATAATATTGATTTTAAAAATGTAAGGGTATATTTTTTATAGTTTTATCCAGATATATGTTTTGAGTGTTTACTTGGGGCAAATGTAATGCAAATGTAATGAAAATGAAATAGTGCATGACGGAAATCTGGCAGCTTGTTTAAAACACAAAGTACTAAAAAGCTTTGTCAACTCTTCTCTACATGTCAGGATAAAAATGTGGAGGTGTATGAATTATTTAGAACATGTGTTATGTAGAATTATGTACACACTCAAATTAATGCTCTTGTATTTTAGCTTCTTCAAAGCAGCCACCCTTTTACAAACTCAGTTTATTCTTTCATCCAGCATCTTGAGATGCTTTAAGTATTGAAAGAATCCCATATGCTGGAAACTGGCTTCACTATCTGAGTACCTTTTTCAGAAGAGTCAACAAAAGAAAATATATTATAGCAACATAAGATGTTTTTTTCACTTCTTTGTGTTTAAAATATTAAGGGTAACAACACTTTATCTGGTTGCACATTATTTTAAGGTGTTGTAAGGGTGGAGCTCCTATAGGTGTTCAGGCTGCAGGGTTGCCGAATGACTTAAGAAATATTATCAGCAAGATGGTAGAAAACTGTACATTTCTTGTCTATTACCACCCACTGCAACTCATACCAATGACGGAAATGAGCACAGTTATAATAGCTAAATATGTGGGAGAGCGTAGCTATAATGTGACAATATTATATTGCAATAGGTAACATATCAAAGTTAATACCAAATCAGAACTAGTTAGCACATAATTTGTATTGAAAGAGTTTAATGACAATATATTGGTTTATGGTTACACTGATTACAAAATAGATGAGATGATAAAAAACCTTATACCATTAATCGTGTATGTATGTAAGCATGTATGTAAAAAGTTACCTGAGAGACAAAGGGACAGAGAGGGACAGAGAGTGTCCAAGACAAATGGCAGAGAGCAAGAGAGCAGAGCGTAGAAAAAGAAGAAACAGAGCAACAGTTACAATCTTCTTTTATCCTTTTCCTTGACCATGTGACTGAAACCCAAAGGTGTGACAATTCATAGACCCCGATGCACAGGCATCTTGGCCTACAGGCCTTGATCACTATCAGTTCCTTTGTGTCTTCCCAAATGGCTCTTGTAGCATGAGAGAGGGGACTGAAACAGCAAAGCCAATGTCTTTGTTCAGTTTTAAAATATCTTTGGATATTTTCAGTCTTACAGTGTCTTTGTTACAGTGTAATTATATATTTAAGTACTGAGTAATATTAATTAACAACATGTTCCCTTTTGAAAGGGAACTTCGAGTTGCGTCATAACGCTAAGGGGAACCGCCTCTGCGGGAACCGGTGTCTGAAACTAATATCCAATCTTGTCAATACCAACTTGACCGGCGACAGCCCATGACGTCATATCGATGCGCCCCACGTGTATATAAGGGGCGCTCAGATAACATGTCATCCTCTTTTCGTCTTCAGGGACTGTATGTTTGAAACGCTATCGTGGCATTATTAAATGCACAGACAAACTAAGTGTGTGGATCCATATCAATCGTTATCTGACACCAGATTACACACACCTCGAGACTAGATTACTGTAATGCTGTACTGGGTGGTTGCCCTGCTTGCATGATAAACAAATTACAGCTGGTCCAAAACGTAGCTGCTAGAGTCCTTACTAGAACCAGGAAGTATGAACATATTAGCCCGGTTCTGTCAAAACTGCACTGGCTCCCTATTAAACATCGTATAGATTTTAAAATCTTGCTAATTACTTACAAAGCACTAAATGGCTTAGCTCCCCAGTACCTGAGTGAGCTCTTAATGCATTATAGTCCTTCACGTCTATTACGATCTCAGAATTCTGGCCAGTTGTTAATACCTAGAATATCAAAATCAACCGCAGGCGGTAGATCCTTTTCCTATTTGGCACCTAAACTCTGGAACAATCTTCCTAGCATTGTTCGGGAAGCAGACACACTCTGTCAGTTTAAATCTAGACTAAAAACGCATCTATTTAACCTGGCATACACATGATGCACTATAAACTTTTGTCTTCATATCTGTTAAAGGATTGTTAGGCTGCATAGATCAGGTCAGCCGGAACAGGGAATACTTCCTATAACACCAGATGTACTCGGTACATCAGAAGAAGAATGGCGTCTACGCTCATTTTTTGTCTCTCTGCTTATCCCGAGGTTTACCAATTAACGTGATTGGCTGGATCTGGGCCGTGTCCGGGTCGGACGGGGAACCTGTGCCTGTGTGCGGCAGCAATGTGGCCTGTGGTGTCGGCGGAGACTGTGTTAACTAGCCCATCCTTTGTTAAGACCTTACCGACTCATCAGCCAGTGGCACATATCCCAACAAACCGTCCCATACAGGCGTGATCAAAAAGATCTTAAACTAGATGGAACTAGATTAAATATTTTGACTGTTGCGATTCCAAATCGGTTTAATGACCTGTAACTCTGCCTGAGTATCGGACAAGTGTTCACTGTTGGCCAGAGGAGAACTGGCCCCCCGACTAAACCTGGTTTCTCCCGAGGTTTTTTTCTCCATTTGTTGGAGTTTTGGTTCCTTGCCGCTGTTGCCTTTAGCTTGCTTAAGTTGGGGACACTTGCTTGATATTCAGCAGTGTTTTTGATATGCCTGCATTGGCGCCGTTGTATGCGAACTGAGCTGAACTGTTGCGGACGATTACGTCACTGTTTTCTGCAGTGCTGCTATACCTAAATTAACTAGACTAATAACCACTGATATTTGCAACGGAATGAATCAATAATATATAGAATAAGCTGCACAATGACACCATTTTCTTATTAATGTAAAGCTACTTTGCCACAATTTGCATTGTAAAAAGCGCTATATAAATAAAGATGACTTGACTTGACGTGGGGCGCGTCGATATGATATCATGGGCTGTCGCTGATCAAGTTGGTATTGATGAGATTGGAAATTAGTTTCAGACACCGGTTCCCGCAGAGGCGGTTCCCCTTAGCGTTACGGCGCAACATCTCGTTCCCTGTTCTCAGGGAACAAAGGTTACAGACATAACCTAAAACGTACCAACTATAAGTTTAGAGTTGGATTAGAATTTAGCTGAGGGTTAGTTGCTTGTAATTATGCATATTTTGCTGTTATTACTATAGTACATGGAACATATGTAACAAAGACACTGTAAAATAAAGTGTTACCCCTACATACATAGTTACACGTTACTACAGGCACTTACTATAGTAATAACAGTAATGCATAATTACAAGTAACTAACTTTAACACAAACTGTAACTGAAACTTACAGCACACCAAGGACATTCATGAAACCCAGTCATAAAATGATTGTATTCTCTTTTAAAAGCTTTCTGCTGCGAAGAGCAAAAATGGCCATGTAGACAACCCAGTCATAACCATGTTAGAGTGTGTTTACCTGTCAGTCTGTCTGCCCTGTCTTGTGATCCTCGTGTGACCCAGTTTTCCTTCCCAGTCTTCATTTGTTCATTATCGTCAGCTGTTCATCTTTATCAGTTATGTCTTTCACCTGTGTCCATGTCATTAGTGTCTGTATATATACCCTTGTGTTTCCTTCACTCTTTGTCCGTGATCGTTCGTGTGTGGACGTGTATGCTGTTCATTTATTCCTGGTATTGTCATTAAAAGAGACATTCTGTTATTCCCTCATCCTCGTGCGTTCTTGGAACAAACACGTTCCTTAACAGAATCACGGACCATAACAGTATGATGAGACAGGCAGAGGATCGCATCCTGAACATCCAGCAGAATGGACGGCCGTTGAAGCGATATGTGGAGGAGTTTTTGGATCTTTCCCATCAGGTGAGCTTGAAGGATCCGATGGTTAATGCTTGCTTCCGGATGGGACTGGATGATCGTTTATTTCACTTCATCACCCCTGGCGATTGTGTTATATCCGTAGTTGACTTTACAAACATTACAAACGATCAGCCAGTCCCTACCCGGAAGCATGTCGGATCGCCAGCTCACCTTAGACCAGAATCCTCCACATACCGTCCCAATCGGTTCATCCATTCCTGTCGCGATCCTCTGTGAATGGGGGGGCATATTTATAAAAAAAAAAACATCCATCCATAATCAAAGTAGTCCATATGGGTCCAGAGCGTTAATAAAGGCCTTTTGAAGTGTAGGGATGCATTTTTGTAAGGAAAAAATCCATATTTAAAACGTTAAAAATTCAAATAACTAGCTTCCAGCAGACAACCGTATGCATAGTGCACAAGTCAATTAAATAAACACCATTAATAAATAAACATTAGAAGTCTAAAGCAAGAAATTTTAAAGCGATATGTCGGAGAACTCTGATATATAAGAAAAGAGGAGCTTGAGTTTGTTGCACAGCCCTATTTTTTTGATTGCGATAGGAGTTTAAGCTTACACTGCTCCTACATCTTGCAAGTCAACTTCCGCAGTATGTGTATGGTCCTCTGCTAGAAGCTAGTTTTTCCCTTTCAGTCGGTCACGTTCGACATACGTCAGAACTGAACCGACGAATTGGGATATCGCATGAGAGCCCTATCATCTTCAAGTGTAAACTAAACGAGCCAATGAAGATTGGCGTGCCAGCTTCGCATGCCGCACTCCGCCCCCGCGAGCAGGTATAAATACGGAAGCGGCAGCACATTGGCTTTCGCTTCAAAGCCGTGCGGTTGTGTAAGCTGCAGCATCTGAAGAGTGTGAACGAGAGCTTGGAGAGTCCCTGTCGGTGTGAAGGTGCTACAGCGGTCCCGTAATCCCCACAAACCAAATAAACTGCTGTTTTCACAGCAAACCCAAGAGCAAAAAGTGAAACTGAAGGATTGCGATTTGGGCCGGTGGGTGAGTGCGCTCTGCAGAGAAAAAAAAACCTCCTGCAGTAGCGTGACTAAAAGAGCTTCAATTTACCTTCACGAGCATTGAGTGCGTCTTTTTAAAAATGTCATTCCATTCGTGTGCTGATGGATGCGGTCGTTCCCTGTCACCAGCTGATGGGCACAATCGCTGCATCACGTGTTTGGGCGTTCAGTATGCTGAAGCAGCTTTTGAGGATAGTTCATGTTCTCATTGTGGGAACATGACTATCGCGGTGTTGAGATCGTGGCTTGCTTACTTTGGTTCTCAAGGCCAAGCCCGCGTGAGTCATTTGGAGATGAAGGCTTAGATGCCTCCCTCCTTCTTCGAGTGGAATCCTCCACGTGTCCTGAACCCTCCCGGCTGGATGATTGGTTTCTCAGGACAGCCCGTGCTGGTTCTCAGCGCTCTGCCCCGGTTCCTTTCTTTCCGGAGGTGTATGAGGAGGTGACTAGATCATGGAGGACACCTTTTTCTGTCCGAAACCGGTCGGGTCCCTCCTATACCTTCACCGTCCTGGATGGCGGTGCAGCTAAGGGGTACATGGGGATCCCCCCAGTTGAGCGCGCCGTCGCGATGCCACTGTGTCCGGCGGCCACTAATTGGTGGGGCCTCCCGTTCCGGTCCTGTACGTTCTCGCCCAATCTAACGAACAGGGCTTACAGAGCCTGTGAGAAGGCTGCATCTGCCCTGCATGCCATGGCATTGCTGCAGGTCTACCAGGCCAAGATACTTCGTGACATGCCCCAGGGCGGTCTTGACCAACAGCTTGTGGAAGAGCTGCGAGCCGCCACCGACCTCGCCATCTTGGTCAAGCGATGGCCACGCTGCTGGTTCAGTAGCGCCATCTCTGGCTCAACCTGGCGGACATGAGGGAGGTCGATAAGTATTGGTTCCTGGACTCCCCTGTGTCGGTTGGGCTATTCGGCGACGCGGTCAAGAGTTTTGCCCAACAGTTCTCTGCACAGAAGCAGACGGAGGCCCTGAAGCATGTCCTGCCCCGGTGTGCAGCTGCTGCCTCCACCCAGCTGCCGGCGGCGGCTGGCCACCCTCAGCCCCCTCTCATTTCACCAGCAGAGGGCAGTGTGCTGGTCGAGGCCGCCTCCATGCCGTCTCCCACGAGCACTGTCACTCTGCGGAGCCAAACCTCACTTCGGGCTGCACTGCCGTCCGAGTCAGGTTCCCTAGCTCCGCCTCGCTGCCCCCTCCGTGGATACGTCTGTTGTGCCGTTGGTCCCGCTGGTGCGGAGTCTAGAAGCCTGGCTAGTGCTTCCCAGCCCATCCCGCTGGCTCATCCGCATGATCAGACTTGGCTGAGATTCAGTTCGCCCGGCATCCCTCAGTGTTCAGGGGCATCCATTTCACTCGCGTGGATTCGAACGATGCTCCTGTACTTCGTCCGGAAATTGCAGTCCTACTGGCGAAAGACGCAATAGGCCAAGACCAAGACAGCGGCCCATTTTATGAAATTATTTCAGAGGCTCCTGGGGCATATGGCATTCGCAGCTGCAGTCACGCCACTCGGATTGCTTCATATGAGGCCACTTCAACACTGGCTTCATGGCTGAGTCCCAAGATGGGCGTGGCAATGCGGTACGTTCCGTGTGGCCATTACACCAAACTGCCGTCGTACCCTCACTCAGTGGTCCGACCCCTCATTCCTGCGGGCTGGAAATCCCCTGGAACAGGTGTCCAGGCATGCTGTGGTCTCCACGGATGTCTCCTACATCGGGTAGGGAGCCACGCACAACGGGCATGCAGATTTAGGTCTGTGGACGGGTCCTCAACTGCAGTGGAATATCAATTGCCTCGAGTTGAGCAGTGCGTCTTGCGCTGGGCCGCCTCAAGGGGCTGCTACTAGGCAAGCACGTACTGGTCCGTACGGACAACACTGCGACCGTTGCGTACATCAACCACCAGGGCGGTCTACGCTCCCGTCGCATGTCACAACTCGCCCACCATCTCCTCTTATGGAGTCAGAAGTATCTGAGGTCGCTTCGTGCCATTCACATCCCAGGCGTGCTCAACCGTGCAGCGACGAGCTCTCACGGCAGCATCTGCTTACGGGAGAATGGAGACTCCATCCCCAGGTGGTCCAGCTGATATGGCGTCGCTTCGGGACCGCACAGGTAGATCTCTTTGCCGCCCTGGACTTGACCCATTGCCAGTTGTTTTACTCCCTGTCCGAGGGCACCCTCAGGCACGGACACACTGGCACACAGCTGGCCCCGGGGCCTCCGCAAGTATGCGTTTGCCCCAGTGAGCCTTCTTGCACAGACATTGTGCAAAGTCAGGGAGAACGAGGAGCAGATCCTGCTAGTTGCGCTGTATTGGACCAACTGGACCTGGTTTTCAGAACTCATGCTCCTCGCGACAGCACCTCCTTGGCCCATTCCTCTGAGGAAGTACCTTCTGACTCAGAGACGGGGCACCCCCTGGCACTCGCTTCCAGACCTCTGGAATCTCCATGTCTGGTCCCTGGACAGGACGCAGATGTTCTAGGTGGCCTACCCCAGTTGGTGGTAGGCACCATCACTTCCGCTAGAGCTCCTTTTACGAGGCACCTCTATGCGTTGAAGTGGAACCTGTTTGTCAAATGGTGTTTTTCTCACCAAGAGAACCCCCGATCTTGCTCGATCAGGTCAGTGCTTTCTTTCCTGCAACAGGGCCTGGAGTGAAAGCTGTCTCCCTCCACCCTCAAAGTGTATGTTGCTGCTATCGCCACACATCACAATGCAGTTGAAGGTAAGTCTCTGGGAAGGCATGACCTGATTGTCAGGTTCCTGAGGGGGGCGAGGAGACTGAATCCGCCTCGCCCACTCTCTATACCCTCTTGGGACTTGTCCCTGGTACTTAAAGCTCTCCAGGGACCTCCCTTTGAGCCTTTGCAGTCAGCAGAGTTAAAAATTTTGTCACTTAAAACAGTTCTCCTGACTGCATTGGCCTCCATCAACAGGGTAGGGGACCTGGATGCTTTTTCGGTCGACGGATCGTGCCTAGAACGATTATCACGTTATCTTGAGACCCCGGCCCGGATATGTGCCCAAGGTTCCTACCACTCCCTTTAGAGATCAAGTAGTGAACCTGCAAGCGCTGCCCTCGGAGGAGGCAGACCCAGCCCTGGCTTTGCTCTGTCCCGTCCGCGCTCTGCGTCTGTACGTGGACAGAACTCAAAGCTTCAGGACCTCAGACCAGCTCTTTGACTGTTACGGAGGCCAGCAAAAGGGAAAGGCTGTCTCCAAGCAGAGGATGGCCCACTGCGTAGTGGATGCCATCGCCTTGGCTTAGCAGTCCCAAGGCGTGCCTTGCCCACTCCGGTTGAGGGCTCACTCCACCAGAGGAGTAGCTTTTTCCTGAGTGCTGGCTCACGGCGCCTCGCTGACAGATATTTGTAGAGCTGCGGGCTGGGCGACACCCAACCTATTTGCTAGGTTCTATAGCCTTCGTGTAGAATCGCTATCTTCCATTGTACATTGTAGGGGCTACTGGCCGGTAGCGCAAAGAACCCTTTCTAGTGTCCGCTTGCATACGCCACTCCTGCCCGCTGGGCTGGATACGTGCGTCCATTGCTCCAGCCTGTTGAGTCCTCTGCCACCCCTTAGGGCTTCGGACATTGCGGAGTGTCCGCTGCTAGGCTTAGCACGTACGTCCCGTCGCCACAGTTCCCGTACCCCACTGAGTGCGGACCACTGCTCGTCTCCTCAGCAAAAAACAAAGTGCGAGCGCTGCCGCTTCCGTATTTATACCCGCTCGGGGCGGAGTGCGGCATGCGAAGCTCACACGCCAATCATCATTGGCTCGTTTAGTTTACACTCGAAGATGATTGGGCTCTCATGCGATATCCCAATTCGTAGGTTCAGTTCTGATGTACGTCTCTGTTCCCTCCTTCAGGGAACGTGGGTTACATACGTATCCGCGATGTTTTACATTTACATTTACATTTACTCATTTAGCAGACACTTTTATCCAAAGCGACTTACAAGTGAGGAAAACAAATGATTCTTCATGAATTGGCAAATAACACAGGAAGTGCTCACAATACAAGTTTCATACATTGCTCAGTAACATAAGCTAGAGTAGGAAGGGAAAAGGGAAGGATAATTTTTTTTTTTTTATGAGAGAATTAAGTGTTCACAGAAGAGATGAGTTTTCAGCTGTCTCTTGAATATTGCCAGGGATTTTGCATTCCTGATGAAAGTAGGGAGATCATTCCACCAGCAGGGAGCAGTAAAGGAGAATGTTCTGGAGAGTGATTTTGTGCCTCTCTGTGACGGTACCACAAGCCTTCATTCCTTTAGTGATCGTAGGCTTCTGGTGGGGACGTTTTATATTATGAAGTTTTAAATACGGATATTTTTCTTACAAAAACGCATTTCCTTGCTTCAAAAGGCCTTTATTGACCCTCTGGAGCCTGATAGATGGATTTTTTTTTTTTTTTTTAACGTGGTCACCCATTCACAACCATTATAAACCTTGGAGGACTAAGGGTATTCTTAAATATATCTCCAATTGTGTTTGTCTGAAAGAAGATAGTCATATACAACTAGGATAGTTTAAGGGTGAGTAAATCATGGGTTCATTTTCATTTTTTGGTGAACTATCCCTTTAATAAAACCTACTTAAATGCCCTAACTGAACTAAGGCCTAATCTAATCCTAGCCCTGTCTTTGAAACCGGGCCTATATTTCACCTACTGCTTCCCTTCCCCTAGCCAGTACGAAATAAGAAATTGCCACAAAAAAAAGGTTTTCAGAATGATAGTGAACTCGCTAATGATATTTAGACAAGCTCATAGCTGGCTGCTTACTATATCTTCACTGCTGACACAGATCGCATTGACTGCTGAGATGTATCAAGCTTCCTTAATATTTTAATGGAAATTAAATAACCATTATAGTGACCCTATTATGTTTTTTTTCGAATATTACCTTTCATGCAGTGTGTAATATAGCTGTTTGTGAATGTAAAATCTCTCTCAAAGTTTTAAAGATTAAATTGCACGTCAATCTCCCAAAAGATCTGATTCTGAACTGATGAAACGAGTCAGAAATTCCAGTCTCACAACTATGTAAAAATGTAAGAAATTTACATAAGGCCAGTTTATTGTTCCTCATTAAATTCTCTCGAACAATGTCTGTATTTTGCCCTGCCCTCAAACACTAGTTATTGCTGAAGCCTGGAAGAGCTTCATTTCGTCAACATGCCAAGAAGACACTGTTTTCAGTGCTGCAAGTCCACATTGCATGTAATTCAGAAGGACTCGAATTGATACGAAAACTCCATTCTGTTCATATCACTGCGTATCAAGCGCTAAAGAAACTCCAGCATGCGCTGTAAGCGGTAGACCAATCACAACAGACTCTGCCGTCTGACCAATCAGAGAAGACTAGGCTGCCAGAAACTATGAGTTTCAGGGGGAACTTCGAAGAATACATTTTTAACATTTTATATAATAGTATATAAGAACTGCCCAAACTATATCAATTTTTAAATCTTCTCTTAAACATATTTATTTTCATTGGTGTATAATATTCCTCGAGACGCTGTTTTTATGAGTTCTTATAGCAGGGTGATTACTGTTTACTGTTTGTGTTTTAATTTTGTTATTTTTGCTTTTTGGGTGTTTTTAAATGTGGTATAAAAATAAACATTGTATTGTAATGTATGTTTTTTTGCAACAAGTATAATCAACCATCACATCCTTGCCTCACCTTTACTCCCATAAATTTGGGACTCGATTCGATTCCTGGTATAATTCCAAGAATTGATTCCAAACTTATATCTCCAATTCTGATCGATTACTAAGATTTGTGTGTCAGATTACTTGTGATAAGGGACTGTTTAATCCAGTGTGTGCCAGTAGCATCACTACAAATACTGAAACTTCAAGTGATAATGAAAAGGTGAATTGTGAAAATAACATGTCAAATTGTGAAAATTGTGATTCATTGTGGTGCCTCAATGGGTAGTATTGTTGCATTTTAACAAGAAGGTCCCAGATTGAGACACTGGGACAGGCAATGCTACAAAAGACAAGTGTTTTGGATTTCATTCCATAGTGCTAAATTGAATATAAATCAATACATTTAAATTTAAGTATAAATTATATATAAACTAATATAATATAATATAATATAATATAATATAATATAATATAATATAATATAATATAATATTTGATAGTATGAATTATAAAAAAGTAAACAAATGTAGGTCAGGCAATGAATATAGTTTTTAGCAAGACAAAACAAATATATAACCCCAATTAATTAAAATAGCGGTGAAGTTACTAACATTGTGTGAACAATTGATTTCTGTATTCGCTTTTTCTAGCTTATAAGTTTTTTGATAGCGAATTAGTTAATTATTTGCACCACTATTGAATTGAATGAGGCTCTTCTGAAGACTCAGTTCCCTGAGTTGAATCAACTCCAAACTGTGTGTTCGCTCGCAAAATTTTGCCTTCCCCTGAGAAACTTTGCGAAACGTTTCGTCATCTTGTTCCTTTAGGGGCTCCGTACTTTTAAACAGTAGTGTATATATGAAAAAATATTATTAAACCTTTTGCCAAGGCCATCGTGAGTTTACTTGAGGAGTTACATTGCCTCTTAGTTTCCCTTTGTATTCAGTCTAAGTTTTTATAAACAGATAATATTTAACTTGTTTGTCATGTATGTCTATGGTTTTACAATCTAAACCCCAAATCAGCAATCTCAGGTACTTAACAGTACAAATAACAGTAGTATGTATATAGAGTAAGGGTGACTTACCATTGCAAAAAGCGAACACAGCAGTACTAAAGTCAAAACTCGTTCCATGATGAACCCGGTTTGTGGTCAGAGTAAACAGCAATTTTGTCACACTAGCGTTTCCAATTTAACCACTGCATTCAAAAATCTTTTATCGAAATAACTAGTCAGGCCAGTTGGCATGACGGCTTTAGTATGTATTTAGTCAATGAACTCTTGGTTTCTGACACTCCGCTCGGCCTGTTCCTTCTCTGCTGACTGATAATGACCTGTTTTATTGCCACTTCTCCTTTTTCTCATGACGGGAAAACAATGTACAACAACCTTTGTCCTGCCTCTAACCAAAGTTCTTCCTTATTTTAAGACTCCTCCCTTTTATTCTTTCTCAACTATTTATAATTTACTTCTCTCTGTTTATTTACCCCACATACTCACCTATGGTTTATTACAAGGTTGTCTTCCTCTTTTACTTACTTTTTTACTTCATTATTATTTATTTTCTTCATTTTGGGATATGCTTGGATACCGAAATGAACCCAAAGAAATACAAAAAATGAATAAAATTGAGTTTATCATTTAGTTTTTCCTTTGGATGAATGGGGTTCACCCTGTGAGCTGGCATGTTAATAAAAGAATCTAGAATCCTCTCAAATGATCGATCTTTCACAAACACCCCATTATTCTTGCCTTTATTAAAACAACAATAGACAGGCTTTAGTTCCATAGCTGAGCTGGGTGTGTCTTGATATCTGATAATCTTCTGTCCACCCTCTCGTCACTGGGCATCTCAGGTACTGCACTTCAGTGGTTTGAGTCCTATCTCACGGGTAGGTCTTTCAGAGTTGCCTGGGGAGGGGAGGTATCCAAACCTCATGAACTGATCACTGGGGTTCCTCAGGGTTCAGTTCTTGGTCCCCTCCTATTCTCCATTTATACTACATCACTGGGTCCCATCATACAGGCACATGGTTTCTCCTACCACTGCTATGCTGATGACACACAACTCTACCTGTCCTTCCAACCAGATGATTCCACAGTAGCTGCACGGATCTCAAGCTGTCTGACGGACATCTCGACGTGGATGGAAGAACACCACCTGCAGCTCAACCTGGCGAAGACTGAGCTTTTAGTCTTCCCTGCCACTCCTACTCTACAACACGACACCAACATACAGCTTGGTACAACCACCATTACCCCATCAAAGTCGGCCAGAAATCTTGGAGTTATCTTCGATGACTAGCTGACCTTCAGCGACCACATCTCAAAGACAGCGCGGTCATGCAGATTTGCACTTCGCAACATCAGGAAAATCCGTCCCTTCCTGACTGAGCACGCAACACAACTGCTTGTCCAGGCCCTGGTAATTTCAAGGCTTGATTACTGCAATGCTCTTCTGGCTGGTCTGCCGTCAAGTACAATCAAACCTCTTCAAATGATCCAGAACGCTGCTGCACGTCTTGTCTGCAACGAGCCTAAGAGAGCCCACGTCACGCCCCTCTTCATCTCTTTGTACTGGCTACCCCTTGCTGCTCGCATCAAGTTCAAAGCGCTGATGCTTGCTTACAGATCCACCACAGGCTCTGCACCTTCCTACCTCCACACACTGCTACAATGCTACGTCCCCAACAGAAGACTGCGATCACTAAAGGAACGAAGGCTTGTGGTACCGTCACAGAAAGGCACAAAATCACTCAAATCACCCAGAACATTCTCGTTCACTACTCCCTGCTGGTGGAATGATCTCCCACCTTTCATCAGGAACACAGAATCCCAGGCAATATTCAAGAGACAGCTGAAAACTCATCTCTTCCGTGAACACTTAATCCCCTCATAAAAAACCCCTCTATCCTTCCCTTTTCCCTTCCTCCTCTAGCTTATGGTACTGAGCAATGTATGAAACTTGTATTGAGAGCACTTCCTGTGTCTATTTGCCAATTCATGAAGAATCGCTTGTTTGTATTCCTCACTTGTAAGTTGCTTTGGATAAAAGCGTCTGCTAAATGACTAAATGTAAATGTAATGTAAATGTTGATGCTTCTGACTCCATGAGAGGAGATGCTGGGCGAGTTGCGATATGCGACGGGAGCGTAGACCGCCCTGGTGGTTGATGCATGCAATGGTTGCAGTGTTGTCCATACGGACCAGTACGTGCTTGCCTAGTAGCAGCCCCTTGAGGCAGCCCAACGCAAGACGCACTGCTAACAACTCGAGGCAATTGATATGCCTCTGCAGTTGAGGCCCCATCCACAGACCTGACACTGCATGCCCGTTGTGCGTGGCCCCCCACCCGGTGGAGGAGGCATCCGTGGAGACCACAGCATGCCTGGATACCTGTTCCAGGGGAACTTCAGCCCGCAGGAACGAGGGATCGGACCACTGAGTGAGGGTACGACGGCAGTTCGGTGTAATGGCCACACGGAATGTACCACGTTGCCACGCCCATCTCGGGACTTGGCCATGAAGCCAGTGTTGAAGGGGTTTCATATGAAGCAATCCAAGCGGCGTAACTGCGGCTGTGAATGCCATATAGCCGAGGAGCCTCTGAAATAATTTCAGTGGGGCCGCTGTCCTGCTCTTGAGCGTACTCAGGCAGTTCAACACCAACTGGACGCGCTCCTCGGTGAGGGACGCAGTCTGGTTGATTGAATCCAGTTCCATACCGAGAAAAGAGATCCTCTGCCCGGGGGCGAGTTTGCTCTTGTCCCAGTTGACCCGAAGAACCTGAGGTGAGCTAACACCAGATCCCTGTGTTCGCACAACTGCTCTCGCGAGTGAGCTAGGATCAGCCAGTTGTCGAGATAGTTGAGGATGCAAACGCCTTGTTCCTTAAGCGGAACAATGGCCACCTCTGCAATCTTGGTAAAGACACGGGTCAACAGGGCCAGCCCGAAGGGTAGGACCTTGTACTGATATCCCTGACCCTCGAACGCAAACCGTAGAAAGGGTCTGTGTCGAGGAAGAATCAAGACATGAAAGTACACGTCCTTAAGGTTGATCGCTGCAAACCAATCTTGGGGACGGATGCATTCGAAAATGCGTTTCTGCATCAACATCTTGAACGATCTTGAGCCTGTGAAGGGACCAATTCAAGATTCGTAGGTCCAAGATTGGCCGTAACCCACCGCCTTTCTTAGGTACAATGAAGTAGGGGCTGTAAAACCCTGACCTCATATCGGCTGGAGGGACCGGCTTTATTGTGTCCTTCGCCAGTAGGACTGCAATCTTCACCCAAAGCACAGGAGCATCATTCGCATCCAGGCAAGTGAAATGGATGCCCTTGAACTGAATCGCATAGCCAAGTCTTATCATGTGGATGAGCCAGCGAGACGGGCTGGGAAGCACAAGCCAGGCTTCCAGACTCCGCACCAGCGGAACCAACGGCACAACAGATGTACCCGCGGGGGGGGCAGCGAGGCAGAGCCAGGGAACCTGACTCGGACAGCAGTGCGGCCCGAAGTGAGGTTTGGCTCCGCAGAGTGACAGTGCGCGTGGGAGACGGCACGGGGGTGGTCTCAACCAGCACACTGCCCTCTGCTGGCGAAATGAGAGGGGGCTGAGGGTGGCCAGGCATAGCATGACACACCGCCAGACGCGCCCTCTTGTCAATCAATCAATCAATCAAATTTTATTTGTATAGCGCCTTACAACAGCCAAAAGGTGCACAAGGCGCTTTCCAGTAAAAGCATCAATAGACAACAGAAAATAAAACAGAAATATCAATTAAAGTCAGAGGTTTAGGTGTTAAAAGCTTGTCTGAACAGATGTGTTTTCAACTGCGATTTAAAAACACTCAACACGGTGATGCTACAAAGAAATGTTGGTAAAGCGTTCCACAGATAAGGGCCCTGGACAGCAAATGACCGGCCTCCAAACTTTTTATATTTGAATTTTGGAGTGACCAGAGAGGTGTGTTCAGAGGAGCGGAGAGTTCTGGGTGGTTGGTAGACCGTTACTAAATCGGCGAGATAGACCGGGGCCAGACCATTGATGGCCTTGAACACGAATAGCAGGATCTTATACTCCACCCTAAACCGCACCGGGAGCCAGTGGAGCGAGCGGAGGACTGGGGTGATATGAGTGCGTTTGGAGGTGTTGGTGAGGAGACGTGCTGCCGCGTTTTGAACCAGTTGAAGCCGATTGAGAAGTGATTGATTAAGTCCAGTGTAGAGGGCATTGCAGTAGTCTATCCTCGAGCTGATAAAGGCATGAATGGCTTTTTCAAGGTCAGCTCGGGACAAGAATGGTTTGACCTTACTGAGAAGCCTTAGCTGGTAAAAGCTCGCCTTGACAACTGCACTAATCTGTTTGTCATACTGCAAATTTTTGTCAAAAATAACACCCAGGTTACGCACAGTGGGAGGTGTTAGAGGACCAAGACTGAAAGAACTGTTGGATGAGTCAGGGCTGAAGAGGATGAACTCCGTCTTACCTTCATTCAAATGAAGGAAATTCTGAGAAAGCCACTGTTTAATGTCCTTAAAGCAGTCATAAAGGGGGTCCAGCGCAGAACGATTGTTCAGAATCACAGGAAGGTAGATCTGGAGGTCGTCTGCATAGAAATGAAAATGAACATTATGGTTGGAGATGAGTTGTCCAAGTGGTAGCATATATAGAGAGAACAGAACAGGACCGAGAATGGATCCTTGAGGCACCCCGGATGACAGAGGAGCAGATGCGGAGGAAAAGTCATCGAGCATTAATGAAAAAGTTCTATTAGTGAGATATGAAGAAAACCAATTGAGCACTGCGCCCTGCAAACCAACAAAATGATGAAGACGGGAGATGAGAATGGCATGATCCACGGTGTCAAATGCAGCGGTAAGGTCCAGTAGTACTCTTGTGACCCAGAGGAGGTGGAAACAGAAAGAAAACAAAACAAAAGGATTCTCTACCCGGCCTTCCTCCGGACAGCAGCTGCACGCCGGGGCAGGACATGCTTCAGGGCCTCCGTCTGCTTCTGTGCAGCCAAGAACTATTGGGCGAAGCTCTCGACCGCGTTGCCGAATAGCCCAACCTGGGACACACAGGGGAGTCCAGGAACCGATACTTATCAGCCTCCCTCATATCCACCAGGTTGAGCCAGAGATGGCACTGCTGAAACACCAGCGTGGCCATCGCTTGACCAACCGAGTGCGCAGACACCTTCATCGCCCGGAGGGTATTCCGTCAATTCTGGATCGGGCTCGGAAAACGCTACTCTCCCAGAAGGAGGCAGCGCATCCGAGCCTTCATCTCCAGATGACTCAAACCCACCTTCCGATGCTGCGATCAACATCTGATCATCAGCCGGTGTGCCAAAAG
This sequence comes from Opsariichthys bidens, assembly GCA_037194245.1. Classification (NCBI taxonomy): domain Eukaryota; kingdom Metazoa; phylum Chordata; class Actinopteri; order Cypriniformes; family Xenocyprididae; genus Opsariichthys; species Opsariichthys bidens. Next base: position 3,052,552 of record CM074311.1, on the reverse strand, counting down.
AGACCAAGAGGGACCAGCGCGCTCCTCCAGCATCACCACGGGTTGCGGTGTGTGTGAGGGACCAGGGGCCCAAGGAGACTAGCTCGGCGGGCAAGCCCTAACCGTGATCCTCAGATCTCCCGGTCTATCCGCAAAAGTAGCGACCCTCTGGGGACCGCTAGATCGGGGGAGAGGGACGGGGGCTCGGCCTTGAGAACCAAGGTAAGCAAGCCACGATCTCAGCACCGCGATAGTCATGTTCCCACAATGAGAACATGAACTATCCACAAAAGCTGCCTCAGCGTGATGAACATCCAAACACGTGATGCAGCTATTATGCCCGTCAGCTGGTGACAGGGAACGACCGCATCCAGCAGCGCACGAGCGGAATGACATCTTGAAAAAGACGCACTTGAAGGAAATTGAAGCTCTTTAGAACGTGCCGAAGCACACAGGGAGTCACCGCGGCGCTGCTGCAGGCGTCAGATGACCAGCAGAGCGCACTGAAGTCCGGCCCAAATCGCAACCCTTCTCTTTCTTTCTTTAATTTTCTCAGGGGTTGCTGTTAAAACAGCAGTTTGTAAGGCCGTTGAGATCGTGGGACCGCTGAGGCACCTTAACATCAGCACAGGACTTCAAAGGCTTCCAGAAAACACTCGATGCTGCAGAGAACTGCACAGCTCTAAAGCGAAAGACGAAGTGCGAGCGCTGCCGCTTCCGTATTTATACCCGCTTGCGGGGGCGGAGTGTGGCATGCAAAGCTCACACGCCAATCTTCATTGGCTCATTTAGTTTACACTCGAAGATGATAGGGCTCTCATGCGATATCCCAATTCGTCGGTTCAGTTCTGACGAACATCGAACGTGACTGACTGAAAGGGAACAATGTTTTATCTTCTCAGCCCAGGTTAAAAATAGGTATTTGCTGCCCTCTAGTGCTCATTCTGTGATCGTTCAAATATGACAATTTTTTTTTTCTTAATTTAAACCTTCGCCATGGCAACACCATTCATACTATAATCGTTTGCAATTTAGCATTTTCAGTATATTGTCATCATATTCCAAAAGTTTGGTGTCAATAGCATGAATACCCAAAGAGGAATAGCTAAATCTTCAGAGCTTGATTATTCAAAATATCCACATTCAAACCAAAATATCTGACTTTCTGTTGGTCGGAGATAATGACTTTGAATTAGAAAGTCGTCCGGCTTAATGAGCACAATATGTGTACCGAGTTTGGTGACTGTAGGTTAAACTAACCCCCCAACTTTTGTCAAAAGATTGCGCTATAGAGCTCCTCGTCCACGCCCGTTTTTAAGGCTTTTTCAAAAGCATCCAAAACAAACATTTTGATCTGAAACTTTTATCTGTTGCTATGACAACAGTGTTTAAAATATAATAGATCTTTTAAGAGGTCTACATTCACCATGTCTTCACATTATTTTGGTAAAGTTTTAAGCAAATTGGGTAAAAATAAGAGGGTGATCTCAAGCCATTTTGAAAGTGACACATTTCCTGCTGCCAGTTGGTGGCGCTATATCTTTGACTCACAATAGTCACATCCACGTGCTCGGCCTCCAACAATGAACACACAGCTGAAGTTTCATAAAAATTAATGAATGTATGCAGACGTTATAACACACTTCCTGCTTCTGTTTTCTCGCCATAAATTCATTGCCTCGCCACGGGCAAACCGTTTGAGATATCAAAAATCCGCTGGACGTTTTGCATCATCAATGTCTTGACTTCATGCTGACCGAGTTTGATGGTGATCGGATTACAGTTTTTTTTTCGATTGCTAAACGACAGTGGGCACAACTGGAGTCACATGTGCAAAACTCCAACTACAGTCTGCACTACCAACAGTCACCTGAGCTAAACAGTTCACATCACCTGCCAAACTCACTCCAAGCAACACAACTCTGAACACAGGGCTCAAAACAGGCTCAGTGCAGCCAAACACTATGCACAACCCTCACTGAGATAACACACACTGTCACTCAGAACACACTGAGAGGAAAAACACTCGCATCAAACACCAACACAGAAAATACAATCTTTCATCTTTACAGTTTGAACAATTTCAGTGACTTCATACAAAGTAATATTTACTTCAAAGAAAAGAGTGACATTGTTTATTTAAATTACAATGGTTTATTTAAATTTTTAGAACATAATTCTTGAATGTACAGTTTTTCTCGATTGCTAAGACACATTTCTTGAAAGCTGCTCTCCTTTTCTCTAAACTGTGAACACAAAACCCAATTTTCAAGCTACATTCACAAAACCTCAGACTCTTCTCGCAAAACCAAACTTTCACCTCAAAACAGTTCAATCTGTGCTCAAAAATGAACTATGTTGTCAAATCGTGCCCCGAGTCAATCAAAATTAAAAACACTACTGAACAGTCACTAAACACTACGTAGAAAAATAGAAAACACAATGCTCAGGACATGAAGCTGGAGAAATAAATGTTTATTGTTCACTGAAGGCTAAAAACGTGTTGCAAAACAAAACAAAAAAACTGTGCATTTAGCACTTGTACAAAAAGACAAAACAGAAATCTTAGGCATTTGTCACTTGTGTACAGTAAGCCCATGTAAAAATAAAGTACAAAAATATACAAATAAGTGCATTACTCAGCCACAGCATCATGTCTCCGTACTGGGTCAGGCCACAGGACTTCATCCACATCACAGGCCACATTTTGTCTGGCCAGGCAACGGGGGAAAAAACCCCTGGCATGCCGTATCCAGGCTTGGCATGCCTCCACACCTATGTCACCACAGGCAAGACCCATGGCTTGCAGGAGATTTACCCTGGTGTAAGGTTGGCGTTCATATACCTTCCACCGCCATGAGGAGAAGAATTCCTCAATGGGGTTTAGGAAAGGGGAGTACGGTGGAAGGCAAAGATTGATAAAACCTTGGTTCATATTGAACCACTCTCTAACCTGGAGGGCTCTGTGAAAACTCACATTGTCCCAAACAACAACATAGATGGGACATACTGGACACATACTGGAATCTTTGCTCTTTGACTCTGTCTGAGTTGCGATCAAAGGGCGCTCTGCATCGCTGTTTCATGCGCAGTCTGTTGCGCTTGAGGACACGATCAACAGTAGAGAGGCTGACACTGTTGATACCCTCAAAATTTACATGGTCCTCAATGATCTTCTGCTGAATTTCATTCAGTTTAATGGCATTGTTCTCACGGACCATATCAACAATTAGGGTCTCTTGGTGTGGGGAGAACATACATGTCCTCCCACCCCCATGTGGCAGTCTTTCAATTCGACAAAAAGAGAACATGGAGTTACAAAAAATATACATGGAATACTAGGCCTACAAACAGTTAGACCAACCCTCCATTACAATACTACAGTATATTGGTACAGTGATGTACTGAAACATATATTTACTTACAGTATACTGTGGTACAGTACATAGTATGTCATACAGTAATTGCTGTCAACATTTACATACTGTACTATAATGTCATCAGATATTATTGTTCTTGGTCTTCGCTGACCACCTTGTCCACCTCGACCACCTCTCACACGAACTCTTCCTCTCAGATTTCTATCCATTGTAGGGCCTCACAAACCAGTGCTCTCTGAACTGGCTTACTTTATATGTTTCTTCACATCATTAGCCACAAGTGTGATCAATTTTGAGTTGTTGTGTTCAAGTGGTGACATGTGTGCTTTAATTGTGTTTGACTTTTGTCACCTGTGCTCACCATTATGCAGCACGGGTGCATCACAATGAAAATGTGTTGGCAAGTTGTGTCTAAACAGGTGAAAAGTGCTTATGGTTTTGCCAAAAGAGTGATTGATTCAATCAGTGGGTTCAGGCAACTGAGCATTTGGTTCAGACAATGGGGTTTAGTGTTTTAGCAATTGAGAAAACTGTAAATGAAAATTAGCAGTTTGCTTCAATAGTCTAGTAATTCACGGAATTACAGTAATGAGAAAAAAAAGGTAAACTAAAAGTATATAATGTAATTTGAAAAAATAATTGAGGGGCTAATCCTGCCTCTCTCTCGAGCATCAGGCCACAGGGTTTCATCAACATCACATCCTTGTATATATATATATATATTGAAAATGGAACAAGGATGTGATGATGATGAAACCCTGTGGCCTGATGCTCGAGAGAGAGGCAGGATTAGCCCCTCAATTATTTGTTGGAATTACAGTATATACTTTTAGTTTCTACCTTTTTTTTCTCACTACTGTAATTCCGTAAATCACTACAGACTATTGAAGCAAATTGCTAATTTTCATTTACCTTAAAGAATTGTTATGTTCTAAAAATTTAAATAAACCATTGTAATTTAAATAAACAATGTCACTCTTTTCTTTGAAGTAAATATTACTTTGTATGAAGTCACTGAAATTGTTCAAACTGTAAAGATGAAAGTTTGTATTTTCTGTGTTGGTGTTTGATGCAAGTGTTTTTCCTCTCAGTGTGTTCTGAGTGACAGTGTGTGTTATCTCAGTGAGGGTTGTGCATAGTGTTTGGCTGCACTGAGCCTGTTTTGAGCCATGTGTTCAGAGTTGTGTTGCTTGGAGTGAGTTTGGCAGGTGATGTGAACTGTTTAGTTCAGGTGACTGTTGGTAGTGCAGATTGTAGTTAGAGTTTTGCACATGTGACTCCAGTTGTGCTCACTGTCGTTTAGCAATCGAAAAAAACTGTAATACATGCAAGCGTGTTTGATATATGGACCCCGTTCAAGGGGGCGCTGTCGAGCCCCCCTGCCATGCCCGGGTCCCAGCCTCTGTGATGTCCTAATGGCCGCAGGTTCCAATGTGTGTGCAAAGTTTCAAGAGTTTGAGCATGTTAAGGGCCCCAAAAGTGCCAAAAACCTTGAAAAAAATAAATAAATAACACGCTATGAAGTGCTGTCCAGAGCATTCCAAACCAACAGGTTGCGATATAACCCTAACCGTAAAGCCAAGTTGGCCAATCAGAAGATTGGAAAAAAGGTTCGGGTTCCAATGTCACAAACCAAAATCTCCAGTTTCACTGTCTAGACGACAACACTGCAACCGGAGTTTTTAAAAATCTTCACTTTGGCAGGAGTTTTCAAAAAAGTTCGGTTTCAGTGATCGGATCGTTTGCATGTGGACGAACGGCCAAGCCACAGAGAAAAACCTGCAGTTTTGAAAATACCCGTGTTCATGTGGACAGGGCCAAAGTGCAAGTTTTTGAAAACAATAGCATTATCGTCTCAATATGCACAAGCATATTATGTGTTCAGTCTAGAATATTTCTTTACAAAGTGACGTTGCCAACTACTGGCCTGGCATGCATAATACAGCATTTGTAGTCGTTTTCGTGGATCCATGTGAACGGGGATACTTTTGATGACATTGTTATCTGTACGGAAAAAACGTAAAAGGAAAACTTTTTAGGTACATCGTTGTCGTGTATATGTTCCCTTTAAAATATGTCATCAATATCCCACAAGAATTCTATTTTTTTGCACAAAGTTTTTATTTTTTTATATATAAAAATTAATTTTATTATGTTTTTATCAAAGTAGTTTTCAGAGAGCAGAATCTTTAATATGGTTAATTAATATATTTAGCCATTCTTAAAACACAGCGCTCGAGTTAAAAAGAAGTTTAACTTTTAACAAACACGTCTCTAGATCTTGCCCTATTTTCATTCCGCTCACCAGCAAAAATGCATTAAAATGCGTGAACCGACCCTTTGACATAATTGTGAGATAAAATGTCGAAGAAACTGTTAACACCTGGTATTAAGATGCGCTTTGGTAGATTGGATCACAAGTGGACGATGCTAAATACAGGTGTAAACGGGGTGTAAATGGTGTTCGAATAGAGAATGGTGCATTGCATTCTGGGTAGTCATCGCCATCTTTTAGGACACGCTCAGGAGCATACATTGACACTAAATAAAAATCAACAGAGAAAAAAAGGCTGAATTTTTTTATAAAATTTTATATATATTTTTTTATAAACACTGCACATATTCATCGTGTATCATAAACTCAGAGAAATCATACTTTCACTCCCACCATTGTGTTTTGATGTTTCCAGTCGTGAAAGTAGCTAAGGCAGTTCATAACATGGCAAGTATTCACCGTTTTAATGTGTTTTTAAATGTATAAAATAAATGTTAAAGTTTACCTCCATTATTACTCACTCTCTATCGTAGTGTCTGAGTCCTAATGTTCCAGAATGCATTGCGCTGCTGACATCACGTTCCAATTCTCTATTGTGTCAAAGCTCTTGGGGGGTGTAGTGTACCAAACAATCAAAACAAAGAAAAAATATAGCTGCAAGCAGCGATGACAGGCCCAAGCCCGGTGGCACCACCAACCCGGTGGCTTCAAGGCAACCGTGCACAGCGGGCAAAATGAATTTAAACGGTGTCTCCAGTTGGAGACTGACCAGTTAGTTGAGTCAGATTATTCAATGACATTTTAAACAATAAGAATAAAGTCTATACTGAGACAGAAATTAATCTTTGACATTGTCTTAATATATACATTCAAATATAATACTAACTAAAAGCGTTCATAGCAAAGTTATCATTAGCAGTTCAAAGTGTTATATATTCAACTGAATTTATCTTCTTATATTGTTAAACTAATTATATAAAACTATGCAATTTAGCATCTTCAGTATGTTGTCATCATGTTCAGAAAGTTTGCTGGCGATTACATACGTTAATTTAATTAAAAAAAACTCAACATAACGATAGATTTCTAATTTTAATAAAAAATATTTTTAACGTTGATAATAAATCAGACCGAGTTTGGTGGTGATCGAATTAAGCACCTTAAAAAGAGCAGTTTGGAGATACCGTATCTAAATATTCCATATTTTTAATATCTCCATTTGTCTTACAAGAAGAAAATAGTAATGCATCCAAAATCACATATTTGTGTTAACCCCCTTAAACCACTTCAGCGGAAATGCCGCACTGCAATTAATTTCATTGGTTAAGGTTAAAATGAAAGGAAGGGTTTGCGTTTAGTGTAGGCAATCAGCACTGTGATTGACATGACCAATGAAATCTTTAGTATCTTTTACACGTACTGTGAATTTCGACATATTACTCATCACATACTGTTTTTCGTCATCTAGAGAAGTATGTGATTTCAGAAGCAACCAAACACTCTTGCGAAAAAGAAGAGTCGAATGGTATTGAAGGTGCTCCTTTAGTGTTCTTTAAATCTTAAAAGTATATTTTTGAAAAGCTGTACTTAAAGTATACTTCTTTTTCACTAGGGCAGATTTAAAACCAAATAAGTATGAATTAATTACAGAATTTTCATTTTTGTGTGAACTATGCTCTCAAGGCTTTCCTTAAAAAATGCTGCCCTCATTACTGTAAGTGATGGTATTTACCTCTGTTTCACCATGAGCCCATTCTGAACCTCTGGTATGTCTTACAGCTGTTCTGCTTGTGGCTCTTTCCATTTGAGGTTCTGTGAGTTCCACCTGAGGGTGTAAACACACCCAAAACTCAAGGATTCCTATGACTTTTAAAGGCAACCCTCACTCCTCCCGCACTCTGCAGCCAGTAGAGCTGCTGGGGGAGCGTGGTGGACCGCCCCAGAGATGTGTAGCATCCGTATCCTTCAGGGCTCCCCAGGACGACCGGATGTCGATCGCTGCATCGAAGGGTGAGCCTGACACTTTCACGGATGATGATTTGGCGCAGCTGCCTCCTTCGGGAGTGACAGCTGTGCCCGAGTCGGACCTGGAAATGATGGCTATGCTTTCCCGGGCCGCCAACAGGGTCGGGCTCGTGTGGAATCCTCCACCGTGTCCCGAGCCCTCGAGGTTGGATGGATGATTGGTTCCTCGGAGTGGCAAGGGCTGGTTCTCAGCCCCCCACCCCGGTTCCTTTCTTCCCGGAGCTGCATGTAGAGATCACTGGCACGTGGAGTGGGACCTCCTCCCTCACCACCCTTGATGGTGGTGTGGCAAAGGGATGTTCGCGCATACCCCCTGTGGAGCGGGCCGTTGCCATGCAACTGTGCCCTAACCCCACCTAGCGGGGGGAGCGTCTCTCCCTTCCCGGGCCTGTGAGCGCTCGTCGGACCTAACCGGCAGTGCTTACTGGGCCTGCGGGGAAGCCGCTTCCGCCTTACACGCTATGGCGTTGTTGCGACAGATCTTGGACCTGCGAGTTTTGAATTGGAGCCTTCACAAGCTACCATTCAGAATGCTCACGCAGAAGCGCATTTTCGAGTGCATCCGTCCCCGAGATTGGTTTGTAGCGATCGACCTGAAGGACACGTACTTTCATGTCTCGATCCTTCCGTGACACAGGCCATTCCTGCGATTCACGTTCGAAGATCGAGCATATCAGTACAGAGTCTTACCCTCACCTCAGCCAGTTGGGTCTTCAGGTCAACTGGGAAAAGAGCAAACTCGCCCCCATGCAGAGGATCTCTTTTCTCTGTATGGAGTTAGACTCTCCCTTGCTGGGTTTCTATGATGGCAGAGCTGCTGAGAGAGAAAACAAGCCAGAAAATTAAACGCAAGGAGAGAAAAACTGATATTGCCAATAAACATGCAATTTAAATAGCTAATTTATAGCATGGAAGCAATGTCCTACCATATGGATATGGATCATCAAAATGCATTTAAATATATTGGCAAAGTCTTTAAGGGTGAAAGCAGAACTACATAGCTGAAGTCTCTAAGAATGCTGGGATGCCATGAGCAGACTGTCATAAGCAAATGCTTTTCATTGCAAACCTCCATTTTTAACTACATTGAAATTCTCTTATTTTGTTTGTTTGTTTCTTTGTTTCTTTCAGCTGAGATGCAGGTATGAAGCACAACACTATACTGTGTTTTGCAGAATTGCAAGTTATGTAAACATAAAACATCCAACAAACCTGAGTAATGCAATTCTGTTTATATAGAGGAGAAAGAGACAGAAAGATTGACGACAATAATTTTGTTTTGTTTTGTAGTGACCATGGCTTTTACATATATGAACTTAGATATGCATTAATTATTTAAGCATAATTGAATAATGATGATCTGATAAGCATCTCTTTACTTTTTTGCAGTCTGCAGTTAATAACTCACATATAAGAGCATATAATACACAAAGTCATTTTTACACCCCTTGATGATGTGAATATATTGTCAACATTACATGAGGTATTATAAGAGCAGTTATTGTTGTATATCTTTAGACCTATTAATGCAATTTTTTGTCTATTCTCCATAGTAACTTAAAAATAAAAACACACCCACAGGTAAACTTACAATCTGTCTATCTCTACTCTAGTGTCGTCCAGTGAACTGATGCCACAGCGGGCAGGAGCGGTTTGGGCAGCTCGTCTGACACCTCCATCCCCATCCACACCTCGCCCTGAGACAAAGAAAGATAAAATCTGAATTGCAAATAACACTCCTTATGTAAAAATACTGTTGTGTTACCATATAACTTGCATTTACATGCCACAATCATATTAACATTTATTAACATATTAACGATATTAAAATTTTACCATATCCAAAAGCACACATAGTCTCACTACGAATTTTGTAAGTGACTCCTCACCTGTTCTTGGCCTGTTATGTGTTCTGACTAGGGATGGGCGGATCGATCCTTGAGTATCGATATTTTCGATACTGGCATTGTATCAAAAGGATCGATTCTCAAATTTAGATATCAATCCTACCTGGGATTTTTTTTAACAAGTGATTTTAGAATATGTTTATAATAGTAGTAGGACGTATAGTATATAAATTTACTTAAATATGAAATGGGAGTTCCCGTCAATGGGAACTATTTCTTCTTCCACTGTGTCTGTGTTTATCACGTGTTCATGTCAGCGGCAGAGAGTTGAGCACCGCAATCTCTCACTCAAAGCACACACAGAGTGCAATGCTGCGGTCATGATGGCTGAAAGAAAAAGAAGCATAATCTGGAGTTATTTCACTCCTCATTGTGAAAATGAAGCAAATCGTCAAATACAACTCACACGCTGCTTTCTGTTTTTTTTTTATAGCACCAAAATGATACAGATATTTACAGACAGATAATCCGAAACATACAATAACAGAGATAACTGATGGGTCCTTTACGCTAATATGGTACAACTACAGTTTAATGCAAATAGTAAATAAAAGAAATAGTGAGAAGTAATAGTAAATAGTTTGTTGTATATAATATAGATAGGAAATTTACGTATAATATAATATAGTCAATAATAAATTGTATAATATTGTCAATAAACAGTATACAGCAAATAAAATAGTAATGAACAGTATAAATATATAATAGTATAAGTACAATAATATAATATCACAATAATATATTGATAATTCCGGTAACATAGTGTAACACTCAGTGTTCGGGAACAGGCATGAGGAGAAGTAAGCAATAAAGGGTTTTAATTATAAACTGGATGAAGACAGGATACACGTAAACATCGAGCATGTAACGTTAACGACGAACCATGACAAGACTGACACAGATGGAATAAATACACACGAACACACGAGGATAACGAGCAGGGCACAGGTGACAGACATAACTGATAACGAGACACAGCTGATGAAGATGAACTAATAAGGGGACACTGACAGGCGGGAGAACAACACAGAGAACATGTGACGGAACTAATAACAAAGAGCACATGAGATGATGACAGGACTAGAATACAAAACAAAGAACATGTGACAATTAACAGGACTGGGGAACAGAATAAACAGATAAACATGGACACGATTATGACACATAGTATATGTATAATACTAATACCAATGGTTTAGCTCCGTCACCTATTCGTGACAGACCTGTCCTGCATAACAGAGAACTCGCTTGCGGAAAAAAACTTCCCTTCCCATAGCTACTTCCCACTGTCTCCTCAACTCTTTGTCTCAGGGAAACCTTCAATGTGTGAGAAAAGTGAACTAGCCAACTAACTAATTAACGTTACAGTAATTCACAATGTCTGTCACCTCACCGAAACGAGTGCTTGTCTTCAAAGTCGGTTTAGATGCACATTTAGAAATGTAGTTTATAAAATAAGATAAAATACGCTAGAAATAATTATAATATAATTTGATTTATTTATTGTCATTGTAATAATACAACGAAATTACAATAGAGCTTCACACGACATTGGAATAAAGTGCATGATCATCAATAACACAGTACAACAGCACAACACAGCTCATCTACAATTCCTCACCATAACATGTAGCAGCAATATTTCAATATGAATGTGAATAATTAAATAGATGAATATGTATCAATGTGTATAGTTATGTGTACTGCAGCAATGCAAAGTCCAGATCTCAAATATTACATGGACGCATGGATACCAATTAAGTGAGTGGAGAGGGGAGAGGGGGACAATGTTTGTTCAGGAGTCTGACTGCCTGATGATAAGAGCTGTTAAACCTGGCTTGGAGGGACCTGTACCTCTTTCCTGAGGGCAATAGACGAAACAGGCTGTGTGCTGGGTGGAACCGGTCTCTTATGATGTTAAGCGACCTACGCAGGGAGCGGGAGGTGTACACTGTAGAAATCTCCGGGAGGTCAGTCTCGATAATTTTACCAGCCGTCTTTACCACTCGTTGGATCATCTGCTGTTCAGCTTTAGTGCAGCTGGAAAACCACACTAACAGTCCATAAGTCAGCAAACTTAGAATCGCACAATTGTAAAAGTTTACCAAGAGCCTCTGTGGGAGTTTGGCTCTATTTAACTTCCTCAGGTAAAAGAGTCTTTTCTGGGCCTTTCCTGCAGCTGAAATGATGTTATTGCCCCAAGACAAATCCTCAGACAAAATGAGACCAAGGAATTTGAAGCTGCTCACCCTCTCTACTGTCTCTCCATTTATATGAAGAGGTAAATGACCCGAATGATTTGATTTGCGAAAGTCAACTATGATTTCCTTGGTTTTTTTGATATTAAGAGCCAGGCTATGTTTTTTACACCACTCTGTCAATAGCTCAATCTCTTCCCTGTATGCCATCTCATTGCTGTTTGTAATGAGGCCTAACAAGGTTGTGCCGTCTGCAAATTTAATGATGTGATTAGTAGGGAAGGAAGCAGAACAGTCATATGTGTAAAGTGTGTAAAGTAGTGGACTAAGCACGCAACCCTGAGGGGCACCAGTGTTGATAAATATGGTTTTTGAAACGTGCCCACCTATTTTCACACACTGAGAACGATTAGTCAAAAAGTCCAATATCCAGTTACATAAGAAGTTGTCCAATCCAAGATTGTGTAATTTCAGCAGTAATATGTTTGGCTGAATTGTATTAAAAGCTGAACTAAAGTCAATAAAAAGCAGCCTTGCATAGGTGTTTTTATGCTCCAGATGTTCTAGAAGAATGTGAAGTGCGATACCAATAGCATCCTCTGTTGATCTGTTCTTCCGGTAAGCAAACTGGTACTGGTCAATAGCCTGTGGCAAGGCCTTTTTTAAATGTCTCATGAACAGCCGCTCCAGGCACTTGGCAGGGATCGATGTAAGTGCCACAGGCCTGTAGTCATTCAGGCATGTGACATTGGCTTGCTTGGGTACAGGAATAACTGTTGCTGCTTTAAAACATGCTGGAACCCATGACTTGGCCAGTGACAGGTTAAAGATGGTGGAGAAGACCTCTGCCAACTCGGCCGCGCAGTCCTTTAGCACCCGACCCAGCACTCCGTCTGGACCAGGTGCTTTCCTGGGATTGATGTTACCCAGGCAGGGTCTCACCTCATGAAGGCTCAGAACTGGTGCAATATTATCATTAGAGGGCAGGTGGGTCTGCAAAATATCCTTATTCCCCTCATCAAAACGGGCATAAAATATGTTCAATTCCTCTGCTAAAGTGCCTGAACTACTCACAGAGGCCGATGTTGTTCTCCTGTAGTTCGATATCGCTCTAATTCCCTCCCACTTGCCGGGAGTTAGCTGAGGTGTTGAAATGGGCTTCAATTTCGTGTTTATAATACAATTTTGCAACCTTGATGCCTCTTCTAAGATCCCTCCTGGCTGCACTGTAGGCCTCCCCGTCCCCTGACCTATAGGCTGTATCCCTGGCTTTAATCAGCAGCCGAACCTCATGTTTCATCCATGGTGGTTGGTTAGGGAAGACATGAATCAGCTTCCAGGAAGTAACATTATCTACACAAAAGTTAATGTAATCCATAACTGTGGTGCTGTACTCATCAAAGGCCTGGCGTGTTAATAATTCCCGGTCTCTGAAAACGTCCCAATCTGTGTGGAGGAAGCAATCCTGTAACTCAGGTATAGCACTTTTTGGCCATGTTCTGACTGTCTTCACCTTGGTTCCAGCAGTCTGCGAAATGGGTGTATACCGGGGATAAAGCATGAGAGAGATATGATCACTCAAGCCCAGATGAGGATATACCTGAACTTTATAGGCATTGGACACATTGGTATATACCTGGTCCAGTGTTTTTTCCCCTCTGGTTGCACAGGTAACATTACGATGGAATTTATGTAATACAGACTTTAGATCAACATGACTGAAATCCCCTGCTGTAATAAAGACACTGTCAGGATGTACAGCCAGAATGTTATTTATGCAATCATGCAGCTGTGCCAGTGCTAGCTTAGAATTAGCGTCTGGGGGGATATACACAGCACTGATATACACAACAGAAAATTCTCTCGGGAGATAAAACGGTCTGCATTTAAGCAACATGAACTCCACATCAGGGCAACAGAGTCTCTCAACTACAGTGGTATTTGTGCACCAAGAGTTATTTATGTAAATACACAGGCCTCCGCCGATCATCTTACCCGAATCAGCTGTTCTGTCAGCTCGGTAGACGGTAAGGCCAGCTAATTCGATAGCTACATCAGGGGTGGTGTAGTCCAACCAGGTTTCCGTAAAGATCATGCTGCAACAGTTAGCAATATTCCTCTGTGTTGTCAATCGCAGTCGAATCTCATCCATTTTATTGCGTATTGATCGAACATTGGAGAGGAACATAGTAGGGAGCGAGGACTTGAACGGGTTAGCCTTTAGCTTAGCTAACAAGCCGGCCCATTTTCCTCTCTTTTGTCGCCGCTCGCAGCGTCTCCTCCTGTATCTTGTTGCTGCGAGTGTACTGATAGGAGATTTAGTGATCTCAGGGGGGACAATCAAAACCTCCGTTGAACGACATGTATTCCCGGTGTTGAGTTCAAGGAGTTCAGCACGGCTGTACTGAAGTGCCTGAGCCCAATGAATGTGATTGTGCGAAAGAATGCACAATAAAAACAACACCATAAAAATACTACGCCAGTCGTGAGCGCTCCGAGCTGCTGCGTCTATGCGCGCCGCCATCTTACTTCATGTTTCTATAATATAAATCATTTAAACTCAACTTTCACAGCGCCATTGACGTACGATCCAGAGGCCTCAAGCGTCTGTATTTTATTATGTCTATGGAGTTCTCTAGCAGAATCCATAACTAATGTGACCCACAGTTTTATCCTTAAAGATATTTTATTATTATAAAAACCCCAAATCGTAATCTCTTGAATATGTTAATATATTTTATATGCAAAAATTTTAATCCACAAGCAAGTGACTTAAATTTCCTGTTTCCCTCTTTTTCTTGAATTTAAGAATTTGTTTCATTCATCAGGCTTATAAATAACGAAATAAATATTTATATTTTTGATGCATTATGATGAATTATTCAGATATTTAACCTTATCATTGTACTTTTTTGTGTTCCGTATTTAATCTCATTATGATGTACATAAACCCATGTTTGATTGTTCAGTTAAAGATGCAACCATGGTATTTTCCCTGATCTTGTATGTAATTGGAAGTTCTGCAATAGATAATAATAAAAAAGACTTGAGTCACAGCTACACTAACACCTCATAGCATCAGTAACTCGACAACCCTACCTAGGACAGTTTTCCTCAGCGTCGGGCAGCTGCTCGAAGATCCCGCCTTTGGAGAAGAATGATTTTGTACTCAGAAAATGTAAGTATTACTACTAAAAATAAGATTGCCCCAGAATGAATTGCTTTGCTAGCCCACCCAAACACTTACACACAATAATAATGAAAAATGCCCAACACTTAATTATATTACTTCTTACTGAAAATGATGTTTTAGTAAAACAAACAAAATGTCAATTGTTTTGTCATATGACAGCTATGCATGAACACACACTAGACAAATGCAGTCAAGGTGAATACATCTCAATTTTCAGTCAAGGAATGAATTAATAAAATAATTATATTTTATTTACTGACAACAATAGGAAACATAAATGAGTAAAAGAATGAATAAAAGTAAGCACAATAAATAAAAACATATACAAGTCAACAACACATGAAACAAAGCTTTATTCAGATTTATTGTACTAATAATCACATATTTACAGGCGTTGAACCCTCCTACTGTCCATCCTTCTGCCATCTCAACACAGCTGGGCCAATACTGCAGCTTTATTTTGATGAAGCAGCTGATCACCGTGAACATCTTCACCTGTCTTTGCCGTCGATCATGTCCCTCATTGCTGCTCTTCTCAATGGGGACATAATTGATCCAGAGGATGAGGAAGGCCATGATGATGGGCCCCTGAACCCCACAACCTTGAAGCAAGAGTGGGAGAAGATGTGCGAGACAATCTGGCTGCTGCTGTGTCTGCTCCAAACATCTGTGTGCCTGCTCTCCAAGAACATGACTACCTGTTAAAAGACATTTAAAGATTAAAACCTTTTACAATCCATTTCTTGCCATTTTTCTGCTAATTTTTAATGTAGTTTTATTACTTTTGTGGTGTAGTGGGCTGAACCACTGAAATGGTAAGTAGAAGGTTGCTGGTTTGATCTCTGCAGCCTTCACCACGGGTCAGCTATTAAGTAGCGATGGCTACGAGAGCAACATATTCCTCGGTGAGCATTTTGAGAGTGTGAATGTAGTGACTCACTGATTGTTTGACCCTTTTAAAAAAAATTCTCAACAATGTGCAAATGTCTTGTTTACAGGATTACTGGATTACTGCCCACCTGAAGTCTTGACAGAGCCTCAGTTCCAAGGCATCCCAACAAACATCTGGTCTCTAGGAGTGTTGTTGTACGAGATGATGAACGCATGTTCTCCTTTTTCCAATAGAGCGGAAATCATACGAGCCAAAGTTATATTTCGGAACACCAACTTATCCAAAGGTGAGTGAATAATACTGATAATACTGATAAACGCACACGTTAAGCAAAGGCTCTGCACAGAAACTGTTAAAGGTGAAGTATGTAAGATTTTTAATGTATAGTGAGAGTTTAGGAAAAGAAATTCAGCTTTAGTTACAGCTGTGAAAGTCAAAACTCACTGCATTTATACCTTCACATATTAAACGGGTCGTGAACACGTCAAAAGTGAACTACAAAGCATGCTTCAGTATCACACACGTTTGTGAAGACGCGATGCGCGAAAGGGACGTTTGCAAGGTTTTTCGAAAATATGCTTAATTCCGCTGTAGGTGCAGAAACGACATACTTCACTTTTAAAGTAAAGATAAGGAACATTTTACATTATTTTAATCATGTTTTAGGTACTGTTTTCATAGATGCCAAGTCACATGGTCATGACTAACCAGCTCTCTCCTTTTTAAAATTTGTACAGAATGCAGGGATCTGATTATCCAGTGCCTAACCCAGGATCCAACTGAACGGCCGACGTTAGAGCAGATCTTACAACATAAATGGTTTTGAAATTATCCAGGTGGAAGAAGTTCAGGAAATTCACTCCATCAGTGATTTCAGGTATGAGGAAGTGAAACAGAAAGAGTAGAATTATTGTCATTTGTCTTCAATTCAATTTGTGTTCATTGTAATGTTCTTGTTATAGTCCAGTCACCTTCATTTCTATAGCGCTTTATACAATACAGATCGTTTCAAAGTGGCTTCATGGTAATAAACAGGAAAATAACAGAATCAGTGATGCAAACAGAATTGTTGTAAATCAGCTGTAAAAAAAATATTCATGAGTTGATTTGTTTATATAATCTTTGTATTGGACAGGAAATAACATGCTTGCTGTCCTTGATGGAGGACTTGAGCTCGAGACCTGAAGCCTGAAGTCCAACCCCAACCTGACAGGAACTCAAGCCGCCACACCAGAGATCAGAGCCCGTCCACGTCTGAGGAAGAACACGAGAGACTGCAAGACATCAAGTCATCACAGCCACATTTGCTTTGCTTTTAAAATTTATTAATATAGGGTGTTTTTATATGACCAATCTACAGTGCTTGAAATGGGCAGGGATGCAGAACACTTCTCTGTTTTAATCAGTTGCGTATCACTTTTTCTTGCGTACCGGTAAAACTGGGACAACAGCCATCCAATGCATGTATCATAGCGCTTGTAGCTGAAGCTAATTGTTGTAGAGACACTCAGTACAATACAATACAATATTTATTTGTAGAGCATGTTTAAAAACAACCAAGGCTGACCAAAGTGCTGTACATAAATTAATCAAACTAAAAGATAGAAAAAAGGATCAAACTTAATAAACACACACCAATAATAAAACAATACCGAACCTAAGATCAAGGAGTATTGAAAGCCTTGGAGAATAAATCGGTCTTTAGAGCAGATTTAAAAGAGGAAATGGAGGGAGCTAGTCTGATGTGAAGAGGCGCAAAGGTGCGACCGCCGCGTTTTTTTAATCTAGATCTAGGCACAATGAGCAAACAGTGCTCACTGGATCAAAGTATGGAGAGTACGGATGGAGCAGATCAGTCAGGTACTGAAGAGCCAGATTGTTGAGGGATTTGTAAACATATAGAAGAATTTTAAAAATTGATTTCATATTTGACAGGTAGCCAGTGTAGTGCAAATAAAATTGGAGTTACCGGTTCAAACTTACGGGTCCCAGTGAGGAGTCTAGCAGCAGCAGTTTGCACTCGCTGTAGACGAGAGAGAGAAGACTGAGAGACACCATAATAAAGGGAATTACAATTATCTAAACGTGTTGTTACAAAGGCATGAGTCACTATTTTAAAAAACGGTTTCACTTTAGAGAGTTGGCGAAGATGGAAAAAGCATGATTTCACAACAGTACTAATCTGTTTATCAAATTTTAGGTTGTGATCAAACGGAACGCCTAGATTCCTAACGCATTGAGTTTCATATGGAGCAAGAGAACCACAGTCAACATCAAACACAGTTTTCCTTTGGCCCAAAGAGAATTATTTCAGTTTTATTTTCATTTAAATTTAGAAAATTACTTGAGAGCACTCGATCTGATTAACTACAGACTGATTTGTCTGAGACCAAATAGTCAATCCATAGGACATGTATGATAATATCATGGAATTTAAAAACAGAAAGGCATGATCATATGCTAAACAGTTTCTTATTCATTCAAAGCTAGTTAGATTTGTTTAATCGTTTTACGTCTTTTTCACTTGACTTTTAAAGCATAACTGCGAATCTAAAATCATGCTAAGATAATTTTCCTCTCTACTTGTTTCACAATAAATGCAATGGATGAAAGAAGAAAAAAAGTTAACATTGCCCTAAGCTTGGTAATGAGGAGCCATCAAAAGTCTTACTTGTAATTAAATCCTTATTGTAACAAAAGCTGTAGTTAAACAATTACAAGAAATGTTATTTTTAAGGCCGAGCACAAGTTAAAAAGAGCTTTAAAACACGGACCTTCTTAAAGTGACGAAATATTTTCAACTAATTATGACAAATAATAGGAAAAAACATGGCTTTCAGATATTCCAAGAGATGACAGGAAATCAACATGTTCAGTATTAGAAAAATTTAAGTAAAGATAGTTTGACTTCCCATGGCACTTTGTACACAAGTGATTGTTAAATATAGGCAACTTTTTTACCAAGGTTTGTTACCAACCAATTTGCAATTTTGGACCATTTTGCAAAAACAATCAAATAAATACAAACAAAAAAACCCCCAAACAAACCCTCTCGAGGGCGCAGATGCCCTGGGACCCTGTTAAACGCTTCACACTTCAACCCCTCAATGTTCAAACCAGAACTACACCCTAGCAAACGAGGAAGACAACCAATTTTGCGACCCCCCCCCCCCCCACCCTCCCAACAGTGCCGTCAGAACTACGAAAGGAAATACGTAAAACTTAAATTAATGCTCTAAAATGGTGTTTTACACATAATAATAAACAAAAAATACATACAAAAAGTGCACATTCGACACGTAAGAAAGTACACTTAATTGACTAATTATACATTAACATACGGCAACATAACACACGTTCACATACCGCAAATCAATTAACATGATAAAACATTGGCTTCTCTAACTCAAGAGGAATAAACTTGGAGGGTTACAGTTTGTTCTTCTTAAACAAAAAGACAATATAACTTCTTAGCACTTCTTCCAGATGTAACCTTTACAGACATGTTACAACCTTGTGTGGCTCTTCTACATGTAGTGCACCAGAAAAAAATATCCTGACAGCAGCAATTAAATAATTCCCAAGTAGAATAAAAAAGGAAATAGGTTCCCCCCTTTTTCTATGGTTTTAGCTGAATAATATGAAATTAATTGACATGTATTAATAAAAAATATATTACTTATTTTTTCTAATGATTATTCTGAAGATTTTAACTATTTATTGACCTTTTAATTATAAAGTGCATATTATGAACTGAAATATATGAGAGCTGCCTCTGATGGCAGCTACACTTCCACCAAAAAAACTTGTGATTTCCAAAATGAACTGATGAACTATACTAATCTGCTTCCAGTAGACATTTAGTCATTTAGCAGACTGTCCAGTAACGTGACAGTCTTGTGGATCGGTCTTACTAGATGAACTGGTTTACTCAGTCTCTTCCCATCGACATGTTGAGTTGCTGATTAGCAGCTGCACCTTTCGTATGCATCCATCTTGACTTGGGTATACGGCAGTAACTTTAGCCAGCTTCCAGTCATTTCTGGGTTTTGTATCGTCTTGTATGATCACTGTGTCATTGACTTTCACCTTTCTCTTTGTTTTGTGCCACCTTTATCTTTGTTGTAAGCTCAACAGATATTCTTTCTTCCATCTTTGCCATATATTCATTGGCAAGGTACTGCACTCTACGCCATCTTTTTCGAAGGTAAACGTCTTCCTTTACAAAAATGTCCTGGCGGAGGAAGTATTATTGATGATTTCATTGTCAAAAGAAGGTTGGGTGTAAGTGGCTGAGATCCAGTAGAATCATTGATTAAGTGAGTTGTCATAGGTCTGCTGTTTACGATTGCCATCACTTCATATGGTAGGTTCTTAAGGATGAACTGTCAAGTGTTCGGGATGACTGATCCATGATGGATGTTAACACACATCTGATTGTACAGATTTGTCTTTCCCAAGCTCCACCCATATGGCTGGCAGAGGGTGGGTTCATGCCAAACTCGCAATCTAGTTATTTCAGGCATTCTTGGTCCATTTTTTTTACTGCTTCCAAGAATTCACGTCTTGCTCCAACAAAATTGGTGCCTTGGTCTGATTGCAGTTGACGGACGTTCCCGCCTAGAGAATGAAAGCACGAAGTGAGTTGAGGAATACGTCGGTTCATAAATCGTCAAGTAACTCTATATGTAATGCACGAAAGCACAAACATGTGAACAACAGTCCATAACGTTTTTAGTTCCTTCCTTCCCTCCTTAATATGGAATGGGCCGAAACAATCCATCCCACTGTAGGTAAAGGGAGGAGTTGTCTCCATTCTTTCGTTAGGCAGGTTTGCCATCTTTTGTTCTTCGGTTCGACGTATGTATTTCCTGCATTTGACACAGTTGTAGATAAACGATGATACTGGTTGACAACAGCCGATAATCCATATGCCATTAGATCTTAGTTCGTTTATGGTCATGCCACGCCCTTGATGTCTCACTTGCTGATGATAGTGATCAATCAGTAACTTGGCGATATGGCTGGTCTTTGGTAAGATAACTGGATGCTTGATGTGTGGATGTAAAGTTGCATGCCCTAATCTACCTCCTACTCTGAGGATGCCCTTGTGGTCCAGGAAGGGATTGAGTCAATACAATCAGCTTGCTTTGTCTTCAGAAATTAACTCCTTTTGGGACTGAAGTTCTTTGATTTCTTTGGAGAAGACTAATCTTTGTACAGTAGCAATGATTGTAAGCTCAGCTTCTTGCCTTTCTTCGAGACTTGTAGCTTTGTTGATTCTCTTTATTGAGCCTTTAAACTCCTTTACAAATCTGGTAAGTCTTGCAATAGCTTTAACTAGTCTTGTCCAGCTGGAGAATTCCAGGACACGTTCTGGCAGAGAATCCACTGTGTGGTGTACAAGAACCATTTCTGGGTATTTCTGGGTCCTCTATGTCAAGTTCTCCCACCTTAATCTTTCCACTGGGAAGTTGATCTTTCCAGAGAAAACTTGGACCACTAAACCAGTTGGAAGTAATGAGCTCTTTTGCTTTGAGTCCTGGAGACGCATGGTCGGCGGGGTTGTCTTCTGATGGGACATACTTGCATTGTGTTGGTTTAGTACTTTCAGGGTTGGGGAGCAACGAAATACAAGTAACTAGTTACGTATTTAAAATACAAAATGTGAGATACTGTATTTCATTACAGTTACATTTTAAATGTGTGGTAATCAGATTACAGTTACATCTGAAAAGTATTTTAGATTACCAAAGTGATTACTTTGAATTTTAATGTCATTTAAACAGCAATTGGTGATTCTCTGACTCTGACAGTCTGAAAAAGCTTAGTTAAGTTTCATGTTTTCGACTGTTTTCCTGTTTTGTGATAGTTGGTTTGTGAGTTATTTTATAATTGTAAAAAAGGTCACTGCAACTTTTCTCACAATTTGTTTTTTCCCCTCACAATTGTGAGTTTGCATTTCACAACTTTGACTTCTTTTTATCAGAATTGCGCGATTTAAACTCACAATTGCAAGTTCTAAAGCCAGAATTGGGAGGTATAAACTTGCAATACTAATTTGTTTTCTTGCAATTGTGAATTTAGAATGTGAGTTTACATGTCATAGTTCAGACTTTTCTCAATATTGTGAGTTTATATCTCATAATTCTGACTCTATAACTCACAATTGCAACTTTATATCACGGAATTCTGAGGGAAAAAGTCAGAATTGTGAGATAAAAACTCGTTCCACACTTATTAGTATTCTAAAGTATTTAGATTAAGTTACTAAACTTGAGTAATGTAACGAAATACGTTACAAATTACTTTTTAAAGCATGTATTTTGTAATCTGTAGTGAAATACATTTGAAAAGTAACCTACCCAGCCCTGCCTATTTATACCCAAAAGAAAAAAACAAAACAACATTTAACTTCCCTCCCTCCTTAACTAATAAATAACCAGGAGAAAAGATATGGGAATCTTCCAACCTACATTACCCAAAAATATATAACAAAAAGTTTCCACTCAAAGCAACATAACTAGTATAATCAAATACAAAGACCATGGCACGCGCTACACTCTGGGACTGCGAGCGCAAGCTCACACACCACGTTGTCTCTCTGCTAGTCAATGCCGTCTCTGCAGTTTTATGCTAGTGTAATTAGGAAGTGCACCAATCAGTATGCAGGTAGCGCCCACATGACCGCTGAAGCACAGGTGGTAACCCTTAACCTGTCAGGAAGGCATACACAAACACAAAAAGAGAAAACAAGAGAAAGAACACCACAACTACAAACATCATTTTATATAAACAATAATAATAAATAATAATAATAATAATAATAATAATAATAAAATAAAAAAACACATACGTCCTTGGACATAACACCCCCACTGATAATTTTCTCTTATTTTCCCCCAATTGTTTTTGGGGAAAAAAAGAAGAAAAAAAAACACTGTTTCAGCACACACCACTCGGGACAGCGCATCCGCTACAACATTTTCGGTACCTTTTTTATGCCTGATATCCAAATTGTATTCCTGTACAATTAACGCCCACCGCATCAATCTCTGATTAGCATTGTACATACTTGAAAGGAACGTCAACGGATTATGGTCAGTAAATACAATAATGGGCACACTACTATCTCCCAAATAAACTTCAAAGTGTTGGAGCGCTAGCACCAAAGCAAGAGCTTCTTTCTCAATTGTGCTGTAATTACTTTGACACTTCAATTTTTTTTTGAAAAATAGCAGAATGATCAATACCTATATATATATATATATATATATATATATATATATATATATATATATATATATATATATATATATATCAATGATCTATGTAACTTCTGTTAATCGACATTACTGACGGCGATTTCAGCTCAAGGACAATAACTTGAGATTATGAAGGTTATCATTAAGTCAAGTCAAGTCACTGTTATTTATATACCTTGGGAGAAACCAAGCTTAGTCAGGGATCAGTTCTCTTCTGGCCAACAGTGAAGAGTTCTGATTGATTCAGGCAGAGTTAGTACAGGTCATAAGTCCAATTTGGGATCGCAACAGCCAAAATATTTAATCCATTTCCATCAATTTCTGTGCGTCCCCAAATGATGTGCCCTTCGTAAAAGAGGTTGCTTAACTTTCATCGCTAACGGAGAGCCCGGGACCGTACGCTAGCTGGGAGCGATCACAGAGGTTCTAACAGCTAATCATTGGTGGTTCAGTGGTAGAATTCTCGCCTGCCACGCGGGAGACCTGGGTCCGATTCCTGGCCAATGCAGAAAGTGTCTTCAGTTATTCCAGAAGTGTGGTTCTTGAAGGTTTTGCTGTGTAACTTTTGCTAATCTATATTATTGATGGGTTTTGTACGCTCAAGGACAATAACCTGCCATTATGAATGTTGTCATCGAGTCGAGTCAAGTCACCATTATTTATATAGCACTTTTTACAATTCAAATTGTGTCGAAGCAGCAGTAATAATTGCAAATCATTTTTGGCTGCACAACAGCTTTTAAAGAAGATGGTGTCATTATCCAACTTAAATAAACTCAGAATTGATTCCATTGTAAAAAATCAATAGTTTTTCATTTAGTTCATTTTTCTGTAAATCAGCACTGGAGAAAACACTGTTAACATTCAATGGTGTCAATGAAGGCAGATAAAAACATTGTTGAATTAATGTCGTGTGTCCCCAACTAAGCAAGCCAAAGGCTAAAGCAGCAAGAAACCAAAACTCCATCAGGAGACATCAAGTAACCAACAGGTGACAAAAATGGAGAAAAGAAAACCTTGGGAGAAACCAAGCTTAGTTGGGGAGACAGTTTTCTTGCTTGTTATGAATTTCCAATGAGACTACCTCGGCTTGCTTAAGTTGGGGACACTTGCTTGATATTCAGCAGTGTTTTTGATACGCCTGCATTTGCGCCGTTGTATACAAACTGAGCTGAGCCGGACGATTACGTCACTGTT
Source organism: Opsariichthys bidens (assembly GCA_037194245.1). Lineage (NCBI taxonomy): Eukaryota > Metazoa > Chordata > Actinopteri > Cypriniformes > Xenocyprididae > Opsariichthys > Opsariichthys bidens. The sequence goes on along the minus strand of CM074311.1, from coordinate 3,028,241 downwards.
TTCTGCAGTGCTGATATACCTAAATTAACTAGACTAATAACTATTGATATTTGCAACGGAAAGAATCAATAATATGTAGAATAAGCTGCACAATGACCCCGTTTTCTTATTAATGTAAAGCTGCTTTGCCACAATTTGCATTGTAAAAAGCGCTATATAAATAAAGATGACATTTACATTTACATTTAGTCATTTAGCAGACGCTTTTATCCAAAGCGACTTACAAGTGAGGAAAACAAACAAGCGATTCTTCATGAATTGGCAAATAACACAGGAAGTGCTCACAATACAAGTTTCATACATTGCTCAGTACCATAAGCTAGAGTAGGAAGGGAAAAGGGAAGGAAAGGGGTATTTTTTTTTTTTTTTTTTTTTTTTTTAACGAGGGGATCAAGTGTTCACGGAAGAGGTGAGTTTTCAGCTGTCTCTTGAATATTGCCAGGGATTCTGCGTTCCTGATGAAACTAGGGAGATCATTCCACCAGCAGGGAGCAGTGAAGGAGAATGTTCTGGAGAGTGATTTTGTGCCTCTCTGTGACGGTACCACAAGCCTACGCTCCTTTAGTGATCGCAGGCTTCTGGTGGGGACATAGCATTGTAGCAGTGTGTGGAGGTAGGAAGGTGCAGAGCCTGTGGTGGATCTGTAAGCAAGCATCAGCGCTTTGAACTTGATGCGAGCAGCGAGGGGTAGCCAGTGCAGAGAGATGAAGAGGGGCGTGACGTGGGCTCTCTTAGGCTCGTTGAAGACAAGACGAGCAGCAGCGTTCTGGATCATTTGAAGAGGTTTAATTGCACTTGACGGCAGACCAGCCAGAAGAGCATTGCAGTAATCAAGCCTTGAAATGACCAGGGCCTGGACAAGCAGTTGTGTTGCGTGCTCAGTCAGGAAGGGACGGATTTTCCTGATGTTGCGAAGTGCAAATCTGCATGACCGCGCCGTCTTTGAGATGTGGTCTCTGAAGGTCAGTTGGTCATCAAAGATAACTCCAAGATTTCTGGCCGATTTAGATGGGGTGATGGTGGTTGTACCAAGCTGTATGTTGATGTCGTGTTGTAGGGTAGGAGTGGCAGGGAAGACTAAAAGCTCAGTCTTTGCCAGGTTGAGCTGCAGGTGGTGATCTTCCATCCAGGTGGAGATATCCGCCAGACAGCTTGAGATCCGTGCAGCTACTGTGGAATCATCTGGTTGGAAGGACAGGTAGAGTTGTGTGTCATCAGCATAGCAGTGGTAGGAGAAACCATGTGCCTGTATGATGGGACCCAGTGATGTAGTATAAATGGAGAATAGGAGGGGACCAAGAACTGAGCCCTGAGGGACCCTAGTGATCAGTTCATGAGGTTTGGATACCTCCCCTCCCCAGGCAACTCTGAAAGACCTACCTGTGAGATAGGACTCAAACCACTGAAGTGCAGAACCTGAGATACCCAGTGACGAGAGGGTGGACAGAAGAATTTGATGGTTTACGGTGTCGAAGGCAGCAGATAGATCCAGCAGAATGAGAACAGATGATTTGGAACCAGCCTTTGCAATTCGCAGGGATTCCGTGACGGACAGTAGCGCAGTCTCTGTGGAATGCCCGCTCTTGAAACCAGATTGGTTGACGTCCAGATGGTTGTTCTGTGTGAGGAAGGATGACACCTGGTTGAAAACAACTCGTTCAAGTGTTTTTGATATGAATGGTAGGAGAGAGACAGGTCTGTAGTTGTCTACGAGTGATGTGTTTAGCGTGGGTTTTTTAAGCAGTGGGGTTACTCGAGCCTGCTTGAATGTGGTAGGAAAAGTGCCTGTGTGGAGAGATGAGTTAATAATGTGTGTAAGTGCTGGTAAGAGAGTGGGAGAGATGGCTTGTAGAAGGTGTGAGGGGATGGGGTCTAGAGGGCAGGTGGTGGGATGAGTGGAGAGGAGAAGTTTTGATACTTCCGCCTCCGTGAGAAGGGAGAAGGAAGAGAGAAGAATAGTGGATGAGGAGGGGATGAGTTCCTGTGTGGGTGGTGCAGAGAACTGGCTCCTGATGGCAGATGTCTTGTCGGTGAAGAAATTGGTGAATTGATCAGCAGTTAAAGACGTGGTGGGTGGTGGTGGAGGGGGACAGAGGAGTGCGTTGAATGTCTTGAAGAGTGAGCGTGTGTTTGTAGCGCCGTTGATCTTATCGTGGAAGTATGAGGACTTAGCTGTATGGACTCCCCCAGAAAAAGATGATAACAGATCTTGGTACAAACCTAGGTCAGATGGGTCTTGTGATTTGCGCTATTTCCTTTCTGCTGCCCTGAGTTTGGTCCGGTCATCACGAAGCGCATCAGATATCCAGGGGTTGGAGGGAGTTGCTTGAGCTGGTCTGGATGCCAGAGGACAGATACTGTCTAGAGAAGTAGATAAAGTGGAGCATAACGTGTTTGTTGCAGTATCTACATCCAAAGATGAGAATTGTGTTTGTGTGGGAAGGGAGGATGACACAACAGAGGATAGATGAGAAGGGGAAAGAGAGCGCAGGTTTCTTCTGAAGGAAACATGTGAAGTGGTTGGTGGTGCACAAATAAGTTTCAGATTGAAAGTGATGAAGAAATGGTCAGAGACGTGCAGAGGTGTGACCAGAATGTTGTCAGTGATACAGTTACGTGTGTAGATCAGGTCCAATTGGTTGCCAGATTTGTGGGTGCTTGTAGTGATGAGTCGGTTGAAATCAAATGAAGCTAGGAGAGAGAGGAAGTCAGAAGCACAAGGTTTATCGAGGTGAATGTTGAAGTCGCCCAGTAGTACAAGTGGACTACCATCGTCTGGGAATGAGGACAGCAGCATGTCCAATTCCTCGACAAAGGTACCCAATTGACCTGGGGGGCGGTAGATGAGAACAAGATGAATTTTGACAGGGTATGTAATTGTAATGGCATGTGATTCAAATGAATAGTTGCTGTATAGAGCAGGGTGAGCTAAGTAGTTCCAATTGTTAGAAATGAGGAAACCTGTGCCCCCTCCTCTTCCTGACTGTCGAGGGTATGAGTAAAGGTGTAGTTGCTAGAAAGAGCAGCGGGGGTTGAGGAGTCATCTGGACGAATCCATGTCTCAGTCAAGCCTAAGATATTGAGAAAAGAGTTAGTGGCAAAGGCTGGAATGAAGTCAGCTTTGTTAACAGCTGACTGACAATTCCATAGGCCTACAGAAACAGATAGAGGTTGGTTAGGAGAGGAGTAAATAGGACGCAGGTTAGTAGTGTTGCGCTGCCTTCTACGGGTGATAGTGGAGCGTGTACGAGTGACAACAGGAATATATTGAAAGCACATGTTGAGTATGGGAGCAAAGAAAAATGGGGGGGAAGGGGGATACTTAAGTGTCCTGTCGGTGTCCTTGCTCGGTGGAGTCGCGCAGGTAGAGTCGCAGGTCTTTACCCAAGTCGCGCAGGTAGAGTCGCAGGTCTTTACCCAAGTCGCGCAGGTAGAGTCGCAGGTCTTTACCCAAGTCGCGCAGGTAGAGTCGCAGGTCTTTACCCAAGTCGCGCAGGTAGAGTCGCAGGTCTTTACCCAAGTCGGTCTTCACACAAGGAGGCTGAACACAAGGAGGCTGAACGCTTCCGCTAACGCTTCCGCGCAAGCGCGGACACACTGACTAAATAGCTTGCCTAATAACGTATGAGTGAAAACAGCTGAGCCCGCCCTAACAATTAGCTCAGCAAAAGAGTTTCGCCGTGAATGGGCCAAATCGAAACTACTGCAGGAAGCGCACTACAGCACTTAAGTTCACAGCCCAGCAATGCCAAAAACTAACAACCGCTACAGTTCTTATAAATGGCAGCGAATACAATTACAAACAGATACAAATCCAAGCGAGAACATACAAATAAGCAAAGAATCGAAACGAATCCTTCCTTGCAGCAAATAATAACTTCGCAATAGAGCCGAAACGGGTATTAGGTAAACACTCACGCGCTCTCTCGCCGTCTTCAGATGACTTGACTTGACTTGACTACCTTCTCCTGCCACACCCATGTGCTTGAAGTCACGAGGGCTTAGGAAAGATGGCCATGTTGTCGTTGTTTTGCTGTTTTCGTGTTTTCCGCATCATTCCACATCAGTGATCTATCTGTTAGTTGTACAAACAAGCCATTTTACTTTTGTGCTCAGGCAGCTGTTGTCCACAGGGGTTAGCTGGTGTTGCACCGTGATCGTATAGTGGTTAGTACTCTGTGTTGTGGCCGCAGAAACCCTGGATTGAATCCGGCTCAGAGCAGGCCTTTTCTGTAAATCAAAGGTAACGTCATTGTCCTTTTTGCCGCCTCGAACTTTCAGCTGGATTGGTGGATGATGCTCTCATGTGTTCTGTGCTGCCCACATGCAGCCAACAGAACATTTGGGCCACCAGCAAATGTAGTCGTGGCCGAGAGGTTAAGGCGATGGACTCGAAATCCATTGGGGTCTCCCCGCGCTGGTTCAAACCCAGCCGACTACGGGCCGGCTTTCCTGCTTTTCCTTAGCTTTCTTTGATGAGATCTCTGCCTTCCAAGACATTTGGCCGTCCCTTTGGCAGGCCCTGATGACCTCACGGCCTTCGCTTGGCTCAGCGTTATGGTATACACAGAAACGTGCATAGCAGAGCTGTGAAACGCTGCAATTTTGTTGGCCCGCTGATTCTGCTTTCACAAGCGATGCAAGTCCCACCCTTTCTTGTCAGTGTTTCCAAGTTGCCAGGAGCAGGCCATCTCTTTCTGTCCTTTTTGTTTGCAGCCTTCATCCTGCAGTCCAGTGGAAGGGGCAACCCCAGTGCAGCGGCCCGGATAGTTCAGTCGTTAGAGTATCAGATTTTTAATCATAGGGTCTAGTGTTCAAGTCCCTGTTCGGGCGATGGGAAATCACTTTGTTGGAGGCCTCAGTCTGGTGTGACTCTGCGAGAGGGCTTTTCAAACCTGGGGACCTTCTGCATGTTTTGTGATTCTCCCTTTTGCAACACACCTGCTTCGGATCATGAACTCATTGGAAAAGAGCGCCCGTAAAGTCAACCGAGTGTGCCGGATACGAGAGACATGCGAAATGTCCAGTGTTGTGGGTCTACAGGTTCAGAGGCGTGGCATCTTGATTTCTACTTGTTGGGACCGTATTTATTTATTGATTGATTTTTTTCCGATGCAGGGCAAGGTTGCGAGAGGGTTAGGCAGAAGTCTTGCACGAAAACTGCCCAGAGGACACTCTGCAGCTTGCATCTCCTGGTATGCCAGAAGTTTGCTTCTTTAAAGCTTTGTTATGTAACTTCTGCTAATCGGTATTACTGACGGAGCTTGTAAGCTCAAGGACAATAACCTGTCATTATGAAAGTTGTCATCAAGTCAAGTCGAGTCACGTCACCTTTATTTACATAGCGCTTTTTACAATGAAAATTTTTGTCAAAGCAGCTTTACAGTAATAATTGGCAAATCATTTTTGGCATCACAGTAGCTCTTAAAGAAAATGGTGTCATTGTCCAGCTTAAATAAATTCAGTATTAATTCATTCCGTTGTAAAAATCAATGGTTATTAATTTAGTTATTTTTTCTGTATATCAGAACTGGAGAAAACAGTAATGTAATCGTTCGGCTCAGTTCAGTTCAGGTCAGGTCATCAACAGTTGACAAAAATGGAGAAAAAATGGAGAAAAAATGGAGAAACCAAGCTTAGTCGGGGGGCCAGTTCTCTTCTGGCCAACAGCGAAGAGTTCTGATTGATTCAGGCAGAGTTAGTACAGGTCATAAGTCCAATTTGGGATCGCAACAGCCAAAATATTTAATCCATTTCCATCAATTTCTGTGCATCCCCAAATGATGTGCCCTTCGTAAAAGAGATTGCTTAACTTTCATCTCTAACGGAGAGCCCGGGACCATACGCTAGGTCCCGACGATCACCGAAATTATCACAGCTAAGCATTGGTGGTTCAGTGGTAGAATTCTCGCCTGCCACGCGGGAGGCCCGGGTCCGATTCCCGGCCAATGCAGAAAGTGTCTTCAGTTATTCCAGAAGTGTACTTATTTAAGTTTTTGCTATGCAACTTCTGCTAATCTATGTTATTGATGGGTGTTGTAAGATCAAGGACAGTAACCTGCCATTATGAATCTTATCATTAAGTCAAGTCAAGTCACTGTTATTTATATACCTTGGGAGAAACCAAATTTAGTCGGGGGGCCAGTTCTCCTCTGGCCAACAGCAAACAGTTCTTTATTGATCCAGGCAGAGTTACTACAGGTCATATTTCCGACTTGGGATCGCAACAGTCAAAAAATTCAATCAAATTTTATGTAGTTGAAGTTCTGTGCAGCCTCAAATTATGTGCCCTTCGCAAAAGAAGTTCCTTATCTTCCATCTCTTCTGGTATTCCAGAAGTGTGGTTCTTGAAGGTTTCGTTATGTAACTTCTGTTAATCGACATTACTGACGGCGATTTCAGCTCAAGGACAATAACTTGAGATTATGAAGGTTATCATTAAGTCAAGTCAAGTCACTGTTATTTATATACCTTGGGAGAAACCAAGCTTAGTCAGGGATCAGTTCTCTTCTGGCCAACAGCGAAGAGTTCTGATTGATTCAGGCAGAGTTAGTACAGGTCATAAGTCCAATTTGGGATCGCAACAGCCAAAATATTTAATCCATTTCCATCAATTTCTGTGCATCCCCAAATGATGTGCCCTTCGTAAAAGAGGTTGCTTAACTTTCATCTCTAACGGGGAGCCCGGGACCATACGCTAGGTGCCGGCGATCACCAAAATTATCACAGCTAAGCATTGGTGGTTCAGTGGTAGAATTCTCGCCTGCCACGCGGGAGACCCGGGTCCGATTCCCGGCCAATGCAGAAAGTGTCTTCAGTTATTCCAGAAGTGTGGTTCTTGAAGGTCCTGCTGTGTAACTTTTGCTAATCTATATTATTTATGAGTTTTGTACGCTCAAGGACAATAACCTGCCATTATGAATGTTGTCATCGAGTCGAGTCAAGTCACCATTATTTAATAGCACTTTTTACAATTCAAATTGTGTCGAAGCAGCAGTAATAATTGCAAATCATTTTTGGCTGCACAACAGCTCTTAAAGAAGATGGTGTCATTTTCCAACTTAAATAAACTCAGAATTGATTCATTCCATTGTAAAAATCAATAGTTTTTCATTTAGTTCATTTTTCTGTAAATCAGCACTGGAGAAAACACTGTTTGCATTCAATGGTGTCAATGAAGGCAGATAAAAACATTGTTGAATTAATGTTGTGTGTCCCCAACTAAGCAAGCCAAAGGCAAAAGCAGCAAGAAACCAAAACTCCATCAGGAGACATCAAGTAACCAGCAGGTGACAAAAATGGAGAAAAGAAAACCTTGGGAGAAACCAAGCTTAGTTGGGGAGACAGTTTTCTTGCTTGTTATGAATTTCCAATGAGACTACCTTCTCCTGCCACACCCATGTGCTTGAAGTCACGAGGGCTTAGGAAAGATGGCCATGTTGTCGTTGTTTTGCTGTTTTCGTGTTTTCCACATCATTCCACATCAGTGATCTATCTGTTAGTTGTACAAACAAGCCATTTTACTTTTGAGCTCAGGCAGCTGTTGTCCACAGGGGTTAGCTGGTGTTACACCGTGATCGTATAGTGGTTAGTACTCTGTGTTGTGGCTGCAGAAACTCTGGATTGAATCCGGCTCAGAGCAGGCCTTTTCTGTAAATCAAAGGTAACGTCATTGTCCTTTTTGCCGCCTCGATCTTTCAGCTGGATTGGTGGATGATGCTCTCATGTGTTCTGTGCTGCCCACATGCAGCCAACAGAACATTTGGGCCACCGGCAAATGTAGTCGTGGCCGAGAGGTTAAGGCGATGTACTTGAAATCCATTGGGGTCTCCCCGCGCTGGTTCAAACCCAGCCGACTACGGGCCGGCTTACCTGCTTTTCCTTAGCTTTCTTTGATGAGATCTCTGCCTTCCAAGACATTTGGCCGTCCCTTTGGCAGGCCCTGATGACCTCACGGCCTTCGCTTGGCTCAGCGTTATGGTATACACAGAAACGTGCATAGCAGAGCTGTGAAACGCTGCAACTTTGTTGGCCCGCTGATTCTGCTTTCACAAGCGATGCAAGTCCCACCCTTTCTTGTCAGTGTTTCCAAGTTGCCAGGAGCAGGCCATCTCTTTCTGTCCTTATTGTTTGCAGCCTTCATCCTGCAGTCCAGTGGAAGGGGCAACCCCAGTGCAGCGGCCCGGATAGTTCAGTCGTTAGAGTATCAGATTTTTGATCATAGGGTCTAGTGTTCAAGTCCCTGTTCGGGCGATGGGAAATCACTTTTTTGGAGGCCTCAGTCTGGTGTGACTCTGCGAGAGGGCTTTTCAAACCTGGGGACCTTCTGCATATTTTGTGATTCTCCCTTTTGCAACACACCTGATTCGGATCATGAACTCATTGGAAAAGAGCGCCCGTAAAGTCAACCGAGTGTGCCGGATACGAGAGACATGCGAAATGTCCAGTGTTGTGGGTCTACAGGTTCAGAGGCGTGGCATCTTGATTTCTACTTGTTGGGACCATGGTATTTATTTATTGATTGATTTTTTTTCAGATGCAGGGCAAGGTTGCGAGAGGGTCAGGCAGAAGTCTTGCACGAAAACTGCCCAGAGGACACTCTGCAGCTTGCATCTCCTGGTATGCCAGAAGTTTGCTTCTTTAAAGCTTTGTTATGTAACTTCTGCTAATCGGTATTACTGACGGAGCCTGTAAGCTCAAGGACAATAACCTGTCATTATGAAAGTTGTCATCAAGTCAAGTCGAGTCACGTCACCTTTATTTACATAGCGCTTTTTACAATGAAAATTTTTGTCAAAGCAGCTTTACAGTAATAATTGGCAAATCATTTTTGGCATCACAGTAGCTCTTAAAGAAAATGGTGTCATTGTCCAGCTTAAATAAATTCAGTATTAATTCATTCCGTTGTAAAAATCAATAGTTATTAATTTAGTTATTTTTTCTGTATATCAGAACTGGAGAAAACAGTGATGTAATCGTTCGGCTCAGTTCAGTTCAGGTCATCAACAGTTGACAAAAATGGAGAAAAAATGGAGAAAAAAAATGGAGAAACCAAGCTTAGTCGGGGGGCCAGTTCTCTTCTGGCCAACAGCGAAGAGTTCTGATTGATTCAGGCAGAGTTAGTACAGGTCATAAGTCCAATTTGGGATCGCAACAGCCAAAATATTTAATCCATTTCCATCAATTTCTGTGCATCCCCAAATGATGTGCCCTTCGTAAAAGAGCTTGCTTAACTTTCATCTCTAACGGAGAGCCCGGGACCGTACGCTAGCTGCCAGCGATCACAGAGATTCTCACAGCTAAGCATTGGTGGTTCAGTGGTAGAATTCTTGCCTGCCACGCGGGAGACCCGGGTCCGATTCCCGGCCAATGCAGAAAGTGTCTTCAGTTATTCCAGAAGTGTGGTTCTTGAAGGTTTTGCTGTGTAACTTTTTCTAATCTATATTATTGATGGGTTTTGTACGCTCAAGGACAATAACCTGCCATTATGAATGTTGTCATCGAGTCGAGTCAAGTCACCATTATTTATATAGCACTTTTTACAATTCAAATTGTGTCGAAGCAGCAGTAATAATTGCAAATCATTTTTGGCTGCACAACAGCTCTTAAAGAAGATGGTGTCATTTTCCAACTTAAATAAACTCAGAATTGATTCATTCCATTGTAAAAAATCAATAGTTTTTCATTTAGTTCATTTTTCTGTAAATCAGCACTGGAGAAAACACTGTTTGCATTCAATGGTGTCAATGAAGGCAGATAAAAAACATTGTTGAATTAATGTCGTGTGTCCCCAACTAAGCAAGCCAAAGGCAAAAGCAGCAAGAAACCAAAACTCCATCAGGAGACATCAAGTAACCAACAGGTGACAAAAATGGAGAAAAGAAAACCTTGGGAGAAACCAAGCTTAGTTGGGGAGACAGTTTTCTTGCTTGTTATGAATTTCCAATGAGACTACCTTCTCCTGCCACACCCATGTGCTTGAAGTCACGAGGGCTTAGGAAAGATGGCCATGTTGTCGTTGTTTTGCTGTTTTCGTGTTTTCCACATCATTCCACATCAGTGATCTATCTGTTAGTTGTACAAACAAGCCATTTTACTTTTGTGCTCAGGCAGCTGTTGTCCACAGGGGTTAGCTGGTGTTGCACCGTGATCGTATAGTGGTTAGTACTCTGTGTTGTGGCCGCAGAAACCCTGGATTGAATCCGGCTCAGAGCAGGCCTTTTCTGTAAATCAAAGGTAACGTCATTGTCCTCTTTGCCGCCTCGATCTTTCAGCTGGATTGGTGGATGATGCTCTCATGTGTTCTGTGCTGCCCACATGCAGCCAACAGAACATTTGGGCCACCTGCAAATGTAGTCGTGGCCGAGAGGTTAAGGCGATGGACTCGAAATCCATTGGGCTCTCCCCGCGCTGGTTCAAACCCAGCCGACTACGGGCCGGCTTACCTGCTTTTCCTTAGCTTTCTTTGATGAGATCTCTGCCTTCCAAGACATTTGGCCGTCCCTTTGGCAGGCCCTGATGACCTCACGGCCTTCGCTTGGCTCAGCGTTATGGTATACACAGAAACGTGCATAGCAGAGCTGTGAAACGCTGCAATTTTGTTGGCCCGCTGATTCTGCTTTCACAAGCGATGCAAGTCCCACCCTTTCTTGTCAGTGTTTCCAAGTTGCCAGGAGCAGGCCATCTCTTTCTGTCCTTATTGTTTGCAGCCTTCATCCTGCAGTCCAGTGGAAGGGGCAACCCCAGTGCAGCGGCCCGGATAGTTCAGTCGTTAGAGTATCAGATTTTTAATCATAGGGTCTAGTGTTCAAGTCCCTGTTCGGGCGATGGGAAATCACTTTGTTGGAGGCCTCAGTCTGGTGTGACTCTGCGAGAGGGCTTTTCAAACCTGGGGACCTTCTGCATGTTTTGTGATTCTCCCTTTTGCAACACACCTGATTCGGATCATGAACTCATTGGAAAAGAGCGCCCGTAAAGTCAACCGAGTGTGCCGGATACGAGTGACATGCGAAATGTCCAGTGTTGTGGGTCTATAGGTTCAGAGGCGTGGCATCTTGATTTCTACTTGTTGGGACCGTATTTATTTATTGATTGATTTTTTTCCGATGCAGGGCAAGGTTGCGAGAGGGCTAGGCAGAAGTCTTGCACGAAAACTGCCCAGAGGACACTCTGCAGCTTGCATCTCCTGGTATGCCAGAAGTTTGCTTCTTTAAAGCTTTGTTATGTAACTTCTGCTAATCGGTATTACTGACAGAGCTTGTAAGCTCAAGGACAATAACCTGTCATTATGAAAGTTTTCATCAAGTCAAGTCGAGTCACGTCACCTTTATTTACATAGCGCTTTTTACAATGAAAATTTTTGTCAAAGCAGCTTTACAGTAATAATTGGCAAATCATTTTTGGCATCACAGTAGCTCTTAAAGAAAATGGTGTCATTGTCCAGCTTAAACAAATTCAGTATTAATTCATTCCGTTGTAAAAATCAATAGTTATTAATTTAGTTATTTTTTCTGTATATCAGAACTGGAGAAAACAGTGATGTAATCGTTCGGCTCAGTTCAGTTCAGGTCATCAACAGTTGACAAAAATGGAGAAAAAATGGAGAAAAAATGGAGAAACCAAGCTTAGTCGGGGGGCCAGTTCTCTTCTGGCCAACAGCGAAGAGTTCTGATTGATTCAGGCAGAGTTAGTACAGGTCATAAGTCCAATTTGGGATCGCAACAGCCAAAATATTTAATCCATTTCCATCAATTTCTGTGCATCCCCAAATGATGTGCCCTTCGTAAAAGAGCTTGCTTAACTTTCATCTCTAACGGAGAGCCCGGGACCGTACGCTAGCTGCCAGCGATCACAGAGATTCTCACAGCTAAGCATTGGTGGTTCAGTGGTAGAATTCTTGCCTGCCACGCGGGAGACCCGGGTCCGATTCCCGGCCAATGCAGAAAGTGTCTTCAGTTATTCCAGAAGTGTGGTTCTTGAAGGTTTTGCTGTGTAACTTTTTCTAATCTATATTATTGATGGGTTTTGTACGCTCAAGGACAATAACCTGCCATTATGAATGTTGTCATCGAGTCGAGTCAAGTCACCATTATTTATATAGCACTTTTTACAATTCAAATTGTGTCGAAGCAGCAGTAATAATTGCAAATCATTTTTGGCTGCACAACAGCTCTTAAAGAAGATGGTGTCATTTTCCAACTTAAATAAACTCAGAATTGATTCATTCCATTGTAAAAAATCAATAGTTTTTCATTTAGTTCATTTTTCTGTAAATCAGCACTGGAGAAAACACTGTTTGCATTCAATGGTGTCAATGAAGGCAGATAAAAACATTGTTGAATTAATGTCGTGTGTCCCCAACTAAGCAAGCCAAAGGCAAAAGCAGCAAGAAACCAAAACTCCATCAGGAGACATCAAGTAACCAACAGGTGACAAAAATGGAGAAAAGAAAACCTTGGGAGAAACCAAGCTTAGTTGGGGAGACAGTTTTCTTGCTTGTTATGAATTTCCAATGAGACTACCTTCTCCTGCCACACCATGTGCTTGAAGTCACGAGGGCTTAGGAAAGATGGCCATGTTGTCGTTGTTTTGCTGTTTTCGTGTTTTCCACATCATTCCACATCAGTGATCTATCTGTTAGTTGTACAAACAAGCCATTTTACTTTTGTGCTCAGGCAGCTGTTGTCCACAGGGGTTAGCTGGTGTTGCACCGTGATCGTATAGTGGTTAGTACTCTGTGTTGTGGCCGCAGAAACCCTGGATTGAATCCGGCTCAGAGCAGGCCTTTTCTGTAAATCAAAGGTAACGTCATTGTCCTCTTTGCCGCCTCGATCTTTCAGCTGGATTGGTGGATGATGCTCTCATGTGTTCTGTGCTGCCCACATGCAGCCAACAGAACATTTGGGCCACCTGCAAATGTAGTCGTGGCCGAGAGGTTAAGGCGATGGACTCGAAATCCATTGGGCTCTCCCCGCGCTGGTTCAAACCCAGCCGACTACGGGCCGGCTTACCTGCTTTTCCTTAGCTTTCTTTGATGAGATCTCTGCCTTCCAAGACATTTGGCCGTCCCTTTGGCAGGCCCTGATGACCTCACGGCCTTCGCTTGGCTCAGCGTTATGGTATACACAGAAACGTGCATAGCAGAGCTGTGAAACGCTGCAATTTTGTTGGCCCGCTGATTCTGCTTTCACAAGCGATGCAAGTCCCACCCTTTTCTTGTCAGTGTTTCCAAGTTGCCAGGAGCAGGCCATCTCTTTCTGTCCTTATTGTTTGCAGCCTTCATCCTGCAGTCCAGTGGAAGGGGCAACCCCAGTGCAGCGGCCCGGATAGTTCAGTCGTTAGAGTATCAGATTTTTAATCATAGGGTCTAGTGTTCAAGTCCCTGTTCGGGCGATGGGAAATCACTTTGTTGGAGGCCTCAGTCTGGTGTGACTCTGCGAGAGGGCTTTTCAAACCTGGGGACCTTCTGCATGTTTTGTGATTCTCCCTTTTGCAACACACCTGATTCGGATCATGAACTCATTGGAAAAGAGCGCCCGTAAAGTCAACCGAGTGTGCCGGATACGAGTGACATGCGAAATGTCCAGTGTTGTGGGTCTATAGGTTCAGAGGCGTGGCATCTTGATTTCTACTTGTTGGGACCGTATTTATTTATTGATTGATTTTTTTCCGATGCAGGGCAAGGTTGCGAGAGGGCTAGGCAGAAGTCTTGCACGAAAACTGCCCAGAGGACACTCTGCAGCTTGCATCTCCTGGTATGCCAGAAGTTTGCTTCTTTAAAGCTTTGTTATGTAACTTCTGCTAATCGGTATTACTGACAGAGCTTGTAAGCTCAAGGACAATAACCTGTCATTATGAAAGTTTTCATCAAGTCAAGTCGAGTCACGTCACCTTTATTTACATAGCGCTTTTTACAATGAAAATTTTTGTCAAAGCAGCTTTACAGTAATAATTGGCAAATCATTTTTGGCATCACAGTAGCTCTTAAAGAAAATGGTGTCATTGTCCAGCTTAAACAAATTCAGTATTAATTCATTCCGTTGTAAAAATCAATAGTTATTAATTTAGTTATTTTTTCTGTATATCAGAACTGGAGAAAACAGTAATGTAATCGTTCGGCTCAGTTCAGTTCAGGTCATCAACAGTTGACAAAAATGGAGAAAAAATGGAGAAAAAATGGAGAAACCAAGCTTAGTCGGGGGCCAGTTCTCTTCTGGCCAACAGCGAAGAGTTCTGATTGATTCAGGCAGAGTTAGTACAGGTCATAAGTCCAATTTGGGATCGCAACAGCCAAAATATTTAATCCATTTCCATCAATTTCTGTGCATCCCCAAATGATGTGCCCTTCGTAAAAGAGATTGCTTAACTTTCATCTCTAACGGAGAGCCCGGGACCATACGCTAGGTGCCAACGATCACAGAAATTATCACAGCTAAGCATTGGTGGTTCAGTGGTAGAATTCTCGCCTGCCTTGCGGGAGGCCCGGGTCCGATTCCCGGCCAATGCAGAAAGTGTCTTCAGTTATTCCAGAAGTGTGGTTCTTGAAGGTTTTGCTGTGTAACTTTTGCTAATCTATATTATTGATGGGTTTTGTACGCTCAAGGACAATAACCTGCCATTATGAATGTTGTCATCGAGTCGAGTCAAGTCACCATTATTTATATAGCACTTTTTACAATTCAAATTGTGTCGAAGCAGCAGTAATAATTGCAAATCATTTTTGGCTGCACAACAGCTCTTAAAGAAGATGGTGTCATTTTCCAACTTAAATAAACTCAGAATTGATTCATTCCATTGTAAAAAATCAATAGTTTTTCATTTAGTTCATTTTTCTGTAAATCAGCACTGGAGAAAACACTGTTTGCATTCAATGGTGTCAATGAAGGCAGATAAAAACATTGTTGAATTAATGTCGTGTGTCCCCAACTAAGCAAGCCAAAGGCAAAAGCAGCAAGAAACCAAAACTCCATCAGGAGACATCAAGTAACCAACAGGTGACAAAAATGGAGAAAAGAAAACCTTGGGAGAAACCAAGCTTAGTTGGGGAGACAGTTTTCTTGCTTGTTATGAATTTCCAATGAGACTACCTTCTCCTGCCACACCCATGTGCTTGAAGTCACGAGGGCTTAGGAAAGATGGCCATGTTGTCGTTGTTTTGCTGTTTTCGTGTTTTCCACATCATTCCACATCAGTGATCTATCTGTTAGTTGTACAAACAAGCCATTTTACTTTTGTGCTCAGGCAGCTGTTGTCCACAGGGGTTAGCTGGTGTTGCACCGTGATCGTATAGTGGTTAGTACTCTGTGTTGTGGCCGCAGAAACCCTGGATTGAATCCGGCTCAGAGCAGGCCTTTTCTGTAAATCAAAGGTAACGTCATTGTCCTCTTTGCCGCCTCGATCTTTCAGCTGGATTGGTGGATGATGCTCTCATGTGTTCTGTGCTGCCCACATGCAGCCAACAGAACATTTGGCCACTGGCAAATGTAGTCGTGGCCGAGAGGTTAAGGCGATGGACTCGAAATCCATTGGGCTCTCCCCGCGCTGGTTCAAACCCAGCCGACTACGGGCTGGCTTACCTGCTTTTCCTTAGCTTTCTTTGATGAGATCTCTGCCTTCCAAGACATTTGGCCGTCCCTTTGGCAGGCCCTGATGACCTCACGGCCTTCGCTTGGCTCAGCGTTATGGTATACACAGAAACGTGCATAGCAGAGCTGTGAAACGCTGCAATTTTGTTGGCCCGCTGATTCTGCTTTCACAAGCGATGCAAGTCCCACCCTTTCTTGTCAGTGTTTCCAAGTTGCCAGGAGCAGGCCATCTCTTTCTGTCCTTATTGTTTGCAGCCTTCATCCTGCAGTCCAGTGGAAGGGGCAACCCCAGTGCAGCGGCCCGGATAGTTCAGTCGTTAGAGTATCAGATTTTTAATCATAGGGTCTAGTGTTCAAGTCCCTGTTCGGGCGATGGGAAATCACTTTGTTGGAGGCCTCAGTCTGGTGTGACTCTGCGAGAGGGCTTTTCAAACCTGGGGACCTTCTGCATGTTTTGTGATTCTCCCTTTTGCAACACACCTGATTCGGATCATGAACTCATTGGAAAAGAGCGCCCGTAAAGTCAACCGAGTGTGCCGGATACGAGTGACATGCGAAATGTCCAGTGTTGTGGGTCTATAGGTTCAGAGGCGTGGCATCTTGATTTCTACTTGTTGGGACCGTATTTATTTATTGATTGATTTTTTTCCGATGCAGGGCAAGGTTGCGAGAGGGCTAGGCAGAAGTCTTGCACGAAAACTGCCCAGAGGACACTCTGCAGCTTGCATCTCCTGGTATGCCAGAAGTTTGCTTCTTTAAAGCTTTGTTATGTAACTTCTGCTAATCGGTATTACTGACAGAGCTTGTAAGCTCAAGGACAATAACCTGTCATTATGAAAGTTTTCATCAAGTCAAGTCGAGTCACGTCACCTTTATTTACATAGCGCTTTTTACAATGAAAATTTTTGTCAAAGCAGCTTTACAGTAATAATTGGCAAATCATTTTTGGCATCACAGTAGCTCTTAAAGAAAATGGTGTCATTGTCCAGCTTAAATAAATTCAGTATTAATTCATTCCGTTGTAAAAATCAATAGTTATTAATTTAGTTAATTTTTCTGTATATCAGAACTGGAGAAAACAGTGATGTAATCGTTCGGCTCAGTTCAGTTCAGGTCAGGTCATCAACAGTTGACAAAAATGGAGAAAAAAATGGAGAAACTAAGCTTAGTCGGGGGGCCAGTTCTCTTCTGGCCAACAGCGAAGAGTTCTGATTGATTCAGGCAGAGTTAGTACAGGTCATAAGTCCAATTTGGGATCGCAACAGCCAAAATATTTAATCCATTTCCATCCATTTCTGTGCATCCCCAAATGATGTGCCCTTCGTAAAAGAGATTGCTTAACTTTCATCTCTAACGGAGAGCCCGGGACCATACGCTAGGTCCCGGCGATCACGAAATTATCACAGCTAAGCATTGGTGGTTCAGTGGTAGAATTCTCGCCTGCCACGCGGGAGGCCTGGGTCCGATTCCCGGCCAATGCAGAAAGTGTCTTCAGTTATTCCAGAAGTGTACTTCTTTAAGGTTTTGCTATGCAACTTCTGCTAATCTATGTTATTGATGGGTGTTGTAAGATCAAGGACAGTAACCTGCCATTATGAATCTCATCATTAAGTCAAGTCAAGTCACTGTTATTTATATACCTTGGGAGAAACCAAGCTTAGTCAGGGCCAGTTCTCCTCTGGCCAACAGCAAACAGTTCTTTATTGATCCAGGCAGAGTTACTACAGGTCATATTTCCGACTTGGGATCGCAACAGTCAAAAAATTCAATCAATTTTTATGTAGTTGAAGTTCTGTGCAGCCTCAAATTATGTGCCCTTCGCAAAAGAAGTTCCTTATCTTCCATCTCTTCTGGTATTCCAGAAGTGTGGTTCTTGAAGGTTTCGCTATGTAACTTCTGTTAATCGACATTACTGACGGCGATTTCAGCTCAAGGACAATAACTTGAGATTATGAAGGTTATCATTAAGTCAAGTCAAGTCACTGTTATTTATATACCTTGGGAGAAACCAAGCTTAGTCAGGGATCAGTTCTCTTCTGGCCAACAGCGAAGAGTTCTGATTGATTCAGGCAGAGTTAGTACAGGTCATAAGTCCAATTTGGGATCGCAACAGCCAAAATATTTAATCCATTTCCATCCATTTCTGTGCATCCCCAAATGATGTGCCCTTCGTAAAAGAGGTTGCTTAACTTTCATCTCTAACGGAGAGCCCGGGACCGTACGCTAGCTGCCAGCGATCACAGAGATTCTCACAGCTAAGCATTGGTGGTTCAGTGGTAGAATTCTTGCCTGCCACGCGGGAGACCCGGGTCCGATTCCCGGCCAATGCAGAAAGTGTCTTCAGTTATTCCAGAAGTGTGGTTCTTGAAGGTTTTGCTGTGTAACTTTTGCTAATCTATATTATTGATGGGTTTTGTACGCTCAAGGACAATAACCTGCCATTATGAATGTTGTCATCGAGTCGAGTCAAGTCACCATTATTTATATAGCACTTTTTACAATTCAAATTGTGTCGAAGCAGCAGTAATAATTGCAAATCATTTTTGGCTGCACAACAGCTCTTAAAGAAGATGGTGTCATTTTCCAACTTAAATAAACTCAGAATTGATTCATTCCATTGTAAAAAATCAATAGTTTTTCATTTAGTTCATTTTTCTGTAAATCAGCACTGGAGAAAACACTGTTTGCATTCAATGGTGTCAATGAAGGCAGATAAAAACATTGTTGAATTAATGTCGTGTGTCCCCAACTAAGCAAGCCAAAGGCAAAAGCAGCAAGAAACCAAAACTCCATCAGGAGACATCAAGTAACCAACAGGTGACAAAAATGGAGAAAAGAAAACCTTGGGAGAAACCAAGCTTAGTTGGGGAGACAGTTTTCTTGCTTGTTATGAATTTCCAATGAGACTACCTTCTCCTGCCACACCCATGTGCTTGAAGTCACGAGGGCTTAGGAAAGATGGCCATGTTGTCGTTGTTTTGCTGTTTTCGTGTTTTCCACATCATTCCACATCAGTGATCTATCTGTTAGTTGTACAAACAAGCCATTTTACTTTTGTGCTCAGGCAGCTGTTGTCCACAGGGGTTAGCTGGTGTTGCACCGTGATCGTATAGTGGTTAGTACTCTGTGTTGTGGCCGCAGAAACCCTGGATTGAATCCGGCTCAGAGCAGGCCTTTTCTGTAAATCAAAGGTAACGTCATTGTCCTCTTTGCCGCCTCGATCTTTCAGCTGGATTGGTGGATGATGCTCTCATGTGTTCTGTGCTGCCCACATGCAGCCAACAGAACATTTGGGCCACCTGCAAATGTAGTCGTGGCCGAGAGGTTAAGGCGATGGACTCGAAATCCATTGGGCTCTCCCCGCGCTGGTTCAAACCCAGCCGACTACGGGCTGGCTTACCTGCTTTTCCTTAGCTTTCTTTGATGAGATCTCTGCCTTCCAAGACATTTGGCCGTCCCTTTGGCAGGCCCTGATGACCTCACGGCCTTCGCTTGGCTCAGCGTTATGGTATACACAGAAACGTGCATAGCAGAGCTGTGAAACGCTGCAATTTTGTTGGCCCGCTGATTCTGCTTTCACAAGCGATGCAAGTCCCACCCTTTCTTGTCAGTGTTTCCAAGTTGCCAGGAGCAGGCCATCTCTTTCTGTCCTTATTGTTTGCAGCCTTCATCCTGCAGTCCAGTGGAAGGGGCAACCCCAGTGCAGCGGCCCGGATAGTTCAGTCGTTAGAGTATCAGATTTTTAATCATAGGGTCTAGTGTTCAAGTCCCTGTTCGGGCGATGGGAAATCACTTTGTTGGAGGCCTCAGTCTGGTGTGACTCTGCGAGAGGGCTTTTCAAACCTGGGGACCTTCTGCATGTTTTGTGATTCTCCCTTTTGCAACACACCTGATTCGGATCATGAACTCATTGGAAAAGAGCGCCCGTAAAGTCAACCGAGTGTGCCGGATACGAGTGACATGCGAAATGTCCAGTGTTGTGGGTCTACAGGTTCAGAGGCGTGGCATCTTGATTTCTACTTGTTGGGACCGTATTTATTTATTGATTGATTTTTTTCCGATGCAGGGCAAGGTTGCGAGAGGGCTAGGCAGAAGTCTTGCACGAAAACTGCCCAGAGGACACTCTGCAGCTTGCATCTCCTGGTATGCCAGAAGTTTGCTTCTTTAAAGCTTTGTTATGTAACTTCTGCTAATCGGTATTACTGACAGAGCTTGTAAGCTCAAGGACAATAACCTGTCATTATGAAAGTTTTCATCAAGTCAAGTCGAGTCACGTCACCTTTATTTACATAGCGCTTTTTACAATGAAAATTTTTGTCAAAGCAGCTTTACAGTAATAATTGGCAAATCATTTTTGGCATCACAGTAGCTCTTAAAGAAAATGGTGTCATTGTCCAGCTTAAATAAATTCAGTATTAATTCATTCCGTTGTAAAAATCAATAGTTATTAATTTAGTTAATTTTTCTGTATATCAGAACTGGAGAAAACAGTGATGTAATCGTTCGGCTCAGTTCAGTTCAGGTCATCAACAGTTGACAAGAATGGAGAAAAAATGGAGAGAAACTAAGCTTAGTCGGGGGGCCAGTTCTCTTCTGGCCAACAGCGAAGAGTTCTGATTGATTCAGGCAGAGTTAGTACAGGTCATAAGTCCAATTTGGGATCGCAACAGCCAAAATATTTAATCCATTTCCATCCATTTCTGTGCATCCCCAAATGATGTGCCCTTCGTAAAAGAGATTGCTTAACTTTCATCTCTAACGGAGAGCCCGGGACCATACGCTAGGTCCCGACGATCACCGAAATTATCACAGCTAAGCATTGGTGGTTCAGTGGTAGAATTCTCGCCTGCCACGCGGGAGGCCCGGGTCCGATTCCCGGCCAATGCAGAAAGTCTCTTCAGTTATTCCAGAAGTGTACTTCTTTAAGGTTTTGCTATGCAACTTCTGCTAATCTATGTTATTGATGGGTGTTGTAAGATCAAGGACAGTAACCTGCCATTATGAATCTCATCATTAAGTCAAGTCAAGTCACTGTTATTTATATACCTTGGGAGAAACCAAGCTTAGTCAGGGCCAGTTCTCCTCTGGCCAACAGCAAACAGTTCTTTATTGATCCAGGCAGAGTTACTACAGGTCATATTTCCGACTTGGGATCGCAACAGTCAAAAAATTCAATCAATTTTTATGTAGTTGAAGTTCTGTGCAGCCTCAAATTATGTGCCCTTCGCAAAAGAAGTTCCTTATCTTCCATCTCTTCTGGTATTCCAGAAGTGTGGTTCTTGAAGGTTTCGCTATGTAACTTCTGTTAATCGACATTACTGACGGCGATTTCAGCTCAAGGACAATAACTTGAGATTATGAAGGTTATCATTAAGTCAAGTCAAGTCACTGTTATTTATATACCTTGGGAGAAACCAAGCTTAGTCAGGGATCAGTTCTCTTCTGGCCAACAGCGAAGAGTTCTGATTGATTCAGGCAGAGTTAGTACAGGTCATAAGTCCAATTTGGGATCGCAACAGCCAAAATATTTAATCCATTTCCATCCATTTCTGTGCATCCCCAAATGATGTGCCCTTCGTAAAAGAGGTTGCTTAACTTTCATCTCTAACGGAGAGCCCGGGACCGTACGCTAGCTGCCAGCGATCACAGAGATTCTCACAGCTAAGCATTGGTGGTTCAGTGGTAGAATTCTCGCCTGCCACGCGGGAGACCCGGGTCCGATTCCCGGCCAATGCAGAAAGTGTCTTCAGTTATTCCAGAAGTGTGGTTCTTGAAGGTTTTGCTGTGTAACTTTTGCTAATCTATATTATTGATGGGTTTTGTACGCTCAAGGACAATAACCTGCCATTATGAATGTTGTCATCGAGTCGAGTCAAGTCACCATTATTTATATAGCACTTTTTACAATTCAAATTGTGTCGAAGCAGCAGTAATAATTGCAAATCATTTTTGGCTGCACAACAGCTCTTAAAGAAGATGGTGTCATTTTCCAACTTAAATAAACTCAGAATTGATTCATTCCATTGTAAAAAATCAATAGTTTTTCATTTAGTTCATTTTTCTGTAAATCAGCACTGGAGAAAACACTGTTTGCATTCAATGGTGTCAATGAAGGCAGATAAAAACATTGTTGAATTAATGTCGTGTGTCCCCAACTAAGCAAGCCAAAGGCAAAAGCAGCAAGAAACCAAAACTCCATCAGGAGACATCAAGTAACCAACAGGTGACAAAAATGGAGAAAAGAAAACCTTGGGAGAAACCAAGCTTAGTTGGGGAGACAGTTTTCTTGCTTGTTATGAATTTCCAATGAGACTACCTTCTCCTGCCACACCCATGTGCTTGAAGTCACGAGGGCTTAGGAAAGATGGCCATGTTGTCGTTGTTTTGCTGTTTTCGTGTTTTCCACATCATTCCACATCAGTGATCTATCTGTTAGTTGTACAAACAAGCCATTTTACTTTTGTGCTCAGGCAGCTGTTGTCCACAGGGGTTAGCTGGTGTTGCACCGTGATCGTATAGTGGTTAGTACTCTGTGTTGTGGCCGCAGAAACCCTGGATTGAATCCGGCTCAGAGCAGGCCTTTTCTGTAAATCAAAGGTAACGTCATTGTCCTCTTTGCCGCCTCGATCTTTCAGCTGGATTGGTGGATGATGCTCTCATGTGTTCTGTGCTGCCCACATGCAGCCAACAGAACATTTGGGCCACCTGCAAATGTAGTCGTGGCCGAGAGGTTAAGGCGATGGACTCGAAATCCATTGGGGTCTCCCCGCGCTGGTTCAAACCCAGCCGACTACGGGCTGGCTTACCTGCTTTTCCTTAGCTTTCTTTGATGAGATCTCTGCCTTCCAAGACATTTGGCCGTCCCTTTGGCAGGCCCTGATGACCTCACGGCCTTCGCTTGGCTCAGCGTTATGGTATACACAGAAACGTGCATAGCAGAGCTGTGAAACGCTGCAATTTTGTTGGCCCGCTGATTCTGCTTTCACAAGCGATGCAAGTCCCACCCTTTCTTGTCAGTGTTTCCAAGTTGCCAGGAGCAGGCCATCTCTTTCTGTCCTTATTGTTTGCAGCCTTCATCCTGCAGTCCAGTGGAAGGGGCAACCCCAGTGCAGCGGCCCGGATAGTTCAGTCGTTAGAGTATCAGATTTTTAATCATAGGGTCTAGTGTTCAAGTCCCTGTTCGGGCGATGGGAAATCACTTTGTTGGAGGCCTCAGTCTGGTGTGACTCTGCGAGAGGGCTTTTCAAACCTGGGGACCTTCTGCATGTTTTGTGATTCTCCCTTTTGCAACACACCTGATTCGGATCATGAACTCATTGGAAAAGAGCGCCCGTAAAGTCAACCGAGTGTGCCGGATACGAGTGACATGCGAAATGTCCAGTGTTGTGGGTCTACAGGTTCAGAGGCGTGGCATCTTGATTTCTACTTGTTGGGACCGTATTTATTTATTGATTGATTTTTTTCCGATGCAGGGCAAGGTTGCGAGAGGGCTAGGCAGAAGTCTTGCACGAAAACTGCCCAGAGGACACTCTGCAGCTTGCATCTCCTGGTATGCCAGAAGTTTGCTTCTTTAAAGCTTTGTTATGTAACTTCTGCTAATCGGTATTACTGACAGAGCTTGTAAGCTCAAGGACAATAACCTGTCATTATGAAAGTTTTCATCAAGTCAAGTCGAGTCACGTCACCTTTATTTACATAGCGCTTTTTACAATGAAAATTTTTGTCAAAGCAGCTTTACAGTAATAATTGGCAAATCATTTTTGGCATCACAGTAGCTCTTAAAGAAAATGGTGTCATTGTCCAGCTTAAATAAATTCAGTATTAATTCATTCCGTTGTAAAAATCAATAGTTATTAATTTAGTTAATTTTTCTGTATATCAGAACTGGAGAAAACAGTGATGTAATCGTTCGGCTCAGTTCAGTTCAGGTCATCAACAGTTGACAAGAATGGAGAAAAAAGGAGAAACTAAGCTTAGTCGGGGGGCCAGTTCTCTTCTGGCCAACAGCGAAGAGTTCTGATTGATTCAGGCAGAGTTAGTACAGGTCATAAGTCCAATTTGGGATCGCAACAGCCAAAATATTTAATCCATTTCCATCCATTTCTGTGCATCCCCAAATGATGTGCCCTTCGTAAAAGAGATTGCTTAACTTTCATCTCTAACGGAGAGCCCGGGACCATACGCTAGGTCCCGGCGATCACGAAATTATCACAGCTAAGCATTGGTGGTTCAGTGGTAGAATTCTCGCCTGCCACGCGGGAGGCCCGGGTCCGATTCCCGGCCAATGCAGAAAGTGTCTTCAGTTATTCCAGAAGTGTACTTCTTTAAGGTTTTGCTATGCAACTTCTGCTAATCTATGTTATTGATGGGTGTTGTAAGATCAAGGACAGTAACCTGCCATTATGAATCTCATCATTAAGTCAAGTCAAGTCACTGTTATTTATATACCTTGGGAGAAACCAAGCTTAGTCAGGGCCAGTTCTCCTCTGGCCAACAGCAAACAGTTCTTTATTGATCCAGGCAGAGTTACTACAGGTCATATTTCCGACTTGGGATCGCAACAGTCAAAAAATTCAATCAATTTTTATGTAGTTGAAGTTCTGTGCAGCCTCAAATTATGTGCCCTTCGCAAAAGAAGTTCCTTATCTTCCATCTCTTCTGGTATTCCAGAAGTGTGGTTCTTGAAGGTTTCGCTATGTAACTTCTGTTAATCGACATTACTGACGGCGATTTCAGCTCAAGGACAATAACTTGAGATTATGAAGGTTATCATTAAGTCAAGTCAAGTCACTGTTATTTATATACCTTGGGAGAAACCAAGCTTAGTCAGGGATCAGTTCTCTTCTGGCCAACAGCGAAGAGTTCTGATTGATTCAGGCAGAGTTAGTACAGGTCATAAGTCCAATTTGGGATCGCAACAGCCAAAATATTTAATCCATTTCCATCAATTTCTGTGCATCCCCAAATGATGTGCCCTTCGTAAAAGAGGTTGCTTAACTTTCATCTCTAACGGAGAGCCCGGGACCGTACGCTAGCTGTCAGCGATCACAGAGATTCTCACAGCTAAGCATTGGTGGTTCAGTGGTAGAATTCTCGCCTGCCACGCGGGAGACCCGGGTCCGATTCCCGGCCAATGCAGAAAGTGTCTTCAGTTATTCCAGAAGTGTGGTTCTTGAAGGTTTTGCTGTGTAACTTTTGCTAATCTATATTATTGATGGGTTTTGTACGCTCAAGGACAATAACCTGCCATTATGAATGTTGTCATCGAGTCGAGTCAAGTCACCACTATTTATATAGCACTTTTTACAATTCAAATTGTGTCGAAGCAGCAGTAATAATTGCAAATCATTTTTGGCTGCACAACAGCTCTTAAAGAAGATGGTGTCATTTTCCAACTTAAATAAACTCAGAATTGATTCATTCCATTGTAAAAAATCAATAGTTTTTCATTTAGTTCATTTTTCTGTAAATCAGCACTGGAGAAAACACTGTTTGCATTCAATGGTGTCAATGAAGGCAGATAAAAACATTGTTGAATTAATGTCGTGTGTCCCCAACTAAGCAAGCCAAAGGCAAAAGCAGCAAGAAACCAAAACTCCATCAGGAGACATCAAGTAACCAACAGGTGACAAAAATGGAGAAAAGAAAACCTTGGGAGAAACCAAGCTTAGTTGGGGAGACAGTTTTCTTGCTTGTTATGAATTTCCAATGAGACTACCTTCTCCTGCCACACCCATGTGCTTGAAGTCACGAGGGCTTAGGAAAGATGGCCATGTTGTCGTTGTTTTGCTGTTTTCGTGTTTTCCACATCATTCCACATCAGTGATCTATCTGTTAGTTGTACAAACAAGCCATTTTACTTTTGTGCTCAGGCAGCTGTTGTCCACAGGGGTTAGCTGGTGTTGCACCGTGATCGTATAGTGGTTAGTACTCTGTGTTGTGGCCGCAGAAACCCTGGATTGAATCCGGCTCAGAGCAGGCCTTTTCTGTAAATCAAAGGTAACGTCATTGTCCTCTTTGCCGCCTCGATCTTTCAGCTGGATTGGTGGATGATGCTCTCATGTGTTCTGTGCTGCCCACATGCAGCCAACAGAACATTTGGGCCACCTGCAAATGTAGTCGTGGCCGAGAGGTTAAGGCGATGGACTCGAAATCCATTGGGCTCTCCCCGCGCTGGTTCAAACCCAGCCGACTACGGGCTGGCTTACCTGCTTTTCCTTAGCTTTCTTTGATGAGATCTCTGCCTTCCAAGACATTTGGCCGTCCCTTTGGCAGGCCCTGATGACCTCACGGCCTTCGCTTGGCTCAGCGTTATGGTATACACAGAAACGTGCATAGCAGAGCTGTGAAACGCTGCAATTTTGTTGGCCCGCTGATTCTGCTTTCACAAGCGATGCAAGTCCCACCCTTTCTTGTCAGTGTTTCCAAGTTGCCAGGAGCAGGCCATCTCTTTCTGTCCTTATTGTTTGCAGCCTTCATCCTGCAGTCCAGTGGAAGGGGCAACCCCAGTGCAGCGGCCCGGATAGTTCAGTCGTTAGAGTATCAGATTTTTAATCATAGGGTCTAGTGTTCAAGTCCCTGTTCGGGCGATGGGAAATCACTTTGTTGGAGGCCTCAGTCTGGTGTGACTCTGCGAGAGGGCTTTTCAAACCTGGGGACCTTCTGCATGTTTTGTGATTCTCCCTTTTGCAACACACCTGATTCGGATCATGAACTCATTGGAAAAGAGCGCCCGTAAAGTCAACCGAGTGTGCCGGATACGAGTGACATGCGAAATGTCCAGTGTTGTGGGTCTATAGGTTCAGAGGCGTGGCATCTTGATTTCTACTTGTTGGGACCGTATTTATTTATTGATTGATTTTTTTCCGATGCAGGGCAAGGTTGCGAGAGGGCTAGGCAGAAGTCTTGCACGAAAACTGCCCAGAGGACACTCTGCAGCTTGCATCTCCTGGTATGCCAGAAGTTTGCTTCTTTAAAGCTTTGTTATGTAACTTCTGCTAATCGGTATTACTGACAGAGCTTGTAAGCTCAAGGACAATAACCTGTCATTATGAAAGTTTTCATCAAGTCAAGTCGAGTCACGTCACCTTTATTTACATAGCGCTTTTTACAATGAAAATTTTTGTCAAAGCAGCTTTACAGTAATAATTGGCAAATCATTTTTGGCATCACAGTAGCTCTTAAAGAAAATGGTGTCATTGTCCAGCTTAAATAAATTCAGTATTAATTCATTCCGTTGTAAAAATCAATAGTTATTAATTTAGTTAATTTTTCTGTATATCAGAACTGGAGAAAACAGTGATGTAATCGTTCGGCTCAGTTCAGTTCAGGTCATCAACAGTTGACAAGAATGGAGAAAAAAGGGAGAAACTAAGCTTAGTCGGGGGGCCAGTTCTCTTCTGGCCAACAGCGAAGAGTTCTGATTGATTCAGGCAGAGTTAGTACAGGTCATAAGTCCAATTTGGGATCGCAACAGCCAAAATATTTAATCCATTTCCATCCATTTCTGTGCATCCCCAAATGATGTGCCCTTCGTAAAAGAGATTGCTTAACTTTCATCTCTAACGGAGAGCCCGGGACCATACGCTAGGTCCCGGCGATCACGAAATTATCACAGCTAAGCATTGGTGGTTCAGTGGTAGAATTCTCGCCTGCCACGCGGGAGGCCCGGGTCCGATTCCCGGCCAATGCAGAAAGTGTCTTCAGTTATTCCAGAAGTGTACTTCTTTAAGGTTTTGCTATGCAACTTCTGCTAATCTATGTTATTGATGGGTGTTGTAAGATCAAGGACAGTAACCTGCCATTATGAATCTCATCATTAAGTCAAGTCAAGTCACTGTTATTTATATACCTTGGGACTTGGGAGAAACCAAGCTTAGTCAGGGCCAGTTCTCCTCTGGCCAACAGCAAACAGTTCTTTATTGATCCAGGCAGAGTTACTACAGGGTCATATTCCCGACTTGGATCGCAACAGTCAAAAAAAAATCAATTTTTTTGTGTAGTTGAAGTTCTGTGCAGCCTCAAATTATGTGCCCTTCGCAAAAGAAGTTCCTTATCTTCCATCTCTTCTGGTATTCCAGAAGTGTGGTTCTTGAAGGTTTCGCTATGTAACTTCTGTTAATCGACATTACTGACGGCGATTTCAGCTCAAGGACAATAACTTGAGATTATGAAGGTTATCATTAAGTCAAGTCAAGTCACTGTTATTTATATACCTTGGGAGAAACCAAGCTTAGTCAGGGATCAGTTCTCTTCTGGCCAACAGCGAAGAGTTCTGATTGATTCAGGCAGAGTTAGTACAGGTCATAAGTCCAATTTGGGATCGCAACAGCCAAAATATTTAATCCATTTCCATCCATTTCTGTGCATCCCCAAATGATGTGCCCTTCGTAAAAGAGGTTGCTTAACTTTCATCTCTAACGGAGAGCCCGGGACCGTACGCTAGCTGCCAGCGATCACAGAGATTCTCACAGCTAAGCATTGGTGGTTCAGTGGTAGAATTCTCGCCTGCCACGCGGGAGACCCGGGTCCGATTCCCGGCCAATGCAGAAAGTGTCTTCAGTTATTCCAGAAGTGTGGTTCTTGAAGGTTTTGCTGTGTAACTTTTGCTAATCTATATTATTGATGGGTTTTGTACGCTCAAGGACAATAACCTGCCATTATGAATGTTGTCATCGAGTCGAGTCAAGTCACCATTATTTAATAGCACTTTTTACAATTCAAATTGTGTCGAAGCAGCAGTAATAATTGCAAATCATTTTTGGCTGCACAACAGCTCTTAAAGAAGATGGTGTCATTTTCCAACTTAAATAAACTCAGAATTGATTCATTCCATTGTAAAAAATCAATAGTTTTTCATTTAGTTCATTTTTCTGTAAATCAGCACTGGAGAAAACACTGTTTGCATTCAATGGTGTCAATGAAGGCAGATAAAAACATTGTTGAATTAATGTCGTGTGTCCCCAACTAAGCAAGCCAAAGGCAAAAGCAGCAAGAAACCAAAACTCCATCAGGAGACATCAAGTAACCAACAGGTGACAAAAATGGAGAAAAGAAAACCTTGGGAGAAACCAAGCTTAGTTGGGGAGACAGTTTTCTTGCTTGTTATGAATTTCCAATGAGACTACCTTCTCCTGCCACACCCATGTGCTTGAAGTCACGAGGGCTTAGGAAAGATGGCCATGTTGTCGTTGTTTTGCTGTTTTCGTGTTTTCCACATCATTCCACATCAGTGATCTATCTGTTAGTTGTACAAACAAGCCATTTTACTTTTGTGCTCAGGCAGCTGTTGTCCACAGGGGTTAGCTGGTGTTGCACCGTGATCGTATAGTGGTTAGTACTCTGTGTTGTGGCCGCAGAAACCCTGGATTGAATCCGGCTCAGAGCAGGCCTTTTCTGTAAATCAAAGGTAACGTCATTGTCCTCTTTGCCGCCTCGATCTTTCAGCTGGATTGGTGGATGATGCTCTCATGTGTTCTGTGCTGCCCACATGCAGCCAACAGAACATTTGGGCCACCGGAAATGTAGTCGTGGCCGAGAGGTTAAGGCGATGGACTCGAAATCCATTGGGCTCTCCCCGCGCTGGTTCAAACCCAGCCGACTACGGGCCGGCTTACCTGCTTTTCCTTAGCTTTCTTTGATGAGATCTCTGCCTTCCAAGACATTTGGCCGTCCCTTTGGCAGGCCCTGATGACCTCACGGCCTTCGCTTGGCTCAGCGTTATGGTATACACAGAAACGTGCATAGCAGAGCTGTGAAACGCTGCAATTTTGTTGGCCCGCTGATTCTGCTTTCACAAGCGATGCAAGTCCCACCCTTTCTTGTCAGTGTTTCCAAGTTGCCAGGAGCAGGCCATCTCTTTCTGTCCTTATTGTTTGCAGCCTTCATCCTGCAGTCCAGTGGAAGGGGCAACCCCAGTGCAGCGGCCCGGATAGTTCAGTCGTTAGAGTATCAGATTTTTAATCATAGGGTCTAGTGTTCAAGTCCCTGTTCGGGCGATGGGAAATCACTTTGTTGGAGGCCTCAGTCTGGTGTGACTCTGCGAGAGGGCTTTTCAAACCTGGGGACCTTCTGCATGTTTTGTGATTCTCCCTTTTGCAACACACCTGATTCGGATCATGAACTCATTGGAAAAGAGCGCCCGTAAAGTCAACCGAGTGTGCCGGATACGAGTGACATGCGAAATGTCCAGTGTTGTGGGTCTACAGGTTCAGAGGCGTGGCATCTTGATTTCTACTTGTTGGGACCGTATTTATTTATTGATTGATTTTTTTCCGATGCAGGGCAAGGTTGCGAGAGGGCTAGGCAGAAGTCTTGCACGAAAACTGCCCAGAGGACACTCTGCAGCTTGCATCTCCTGGTATGCCAGAAGTTTGCTTCTTTAAAGCTTTGTTATGTAACTTCTGCTAATCGGTATTACTGACAGAGCTTGTAAGCTCAAGGACAATAACCTGTCATTATGAAAGTTTTCATCAAGTCAAGTCGAGTCACGTCACCTTTATTTACATAGCGCTTTTTACAATGAAAATTTTTGTCAAAGCAGCTTTACAGTAATAATTGGCAAATCATTTTTGGCATCACAGTAGCTCTTAAAGAAAATGGTGTCATTGTCCAGCTTAAATAAATTCAGTATTAATTCATTCCGTTGTAAAAATCAATAGTTATTAATTTAGTTAATTTTTCTGTATATCAGAACTGGAGAAAACAGTGATGTAATCGTTCGGCTCAGTTCAGTTCAGGTCATCAACAGTTGACAAAAATGGAGAAAAAATGGAGAAACTAAGCTTAGTCGGGGGGCCAGTTCTCTTCTGGCCAACAGCGAAGAGTTCTGATTGATTCAGGCAGAGTTAGTACAGGTCATAAGTCCAATTTGGGATCGCAACAGCCAAAATATTTAATCCATTTCCATCCATTTCTGTGCATCCCCAAATGATGTGCCCTTCGTAAAAGAGATTGCTTAACTTTCATCTCTAACGGAGAGCCCGGGACCATACGCTAGGTCCCGGCGATCACGAAATTATCACAGCTAAGCATTGGTGGTTCAGTGGTAGAATTCTCGCCTGCCACGCGGGAGGCCCGGGTCCGATTCCCGGCCAATGCAGAAAGTCTCTTCAGTTATTCCAGAAGTGTACTTCTTTAAGGTTTTGCTATGCAACTTCTGCTAATCTATGTTATTGATGGGTGTTGTAAGATCAAGGACAGTAACCTGCCATTATGAATCTCATCATTAAGTCAAGTCAAGTCACTGTTATTTATATACCTTGGGAGAAACCAAGCTTAGTCAGGGCCAGTTCTCCTCTGGCCAACAGCAAACAGTTCTTTATTGATCCAGGCAGAGTTACTACAGGTCATATTTCCGACTTGGGATCGCAACAGTCAAAAAATTCAATCAATTTTTATGTAGTTGAAGTTCTGTGCAGCCTCAAATTATGTGCCCTTCGCAAAAGAAGTTCCTTATCTTCCATCTCTTCTGGTATTCCAGAAGTGTGGTTCTTGAAGGTTTCGCTATGTAACTTCTGTTAATCGACATTACTGACGGCGATTTCAGCTCAAGGACAATAACTTGAGATTATGAAGGTTATCATTAAGTCAAGTCAAGTCACTGTTATTTATATACCTTGGGAGAAACCAAGCTTAGTCAGGGATCAGTTCTCTTCTGGCCAACAGCGAAGAGTTCTGATTGATTCAGGCAGAGTTAGTACAGGTCATAAGTCCAATTTGGGATCGCAACAGCCAAAATATTTAATCCATTTCCATCCATTTCTGTGCATCCCCAAATGATGTGCCCTTCGTAAAAGAGATTGCTTAACTTTCATCTCTAACGGAGAGCCCGGGACCATACGCTAGGTCCCGGCGATCACAAATTATCACAGCTAAGCATTGGTGGTTCAGTGGTAGAATTCTCGCCTGCCACGCGGGAGGCCCGGGTCCGATTCCCGGCCAATGCAGAAAGTGTCTTCAGTTATTCCAGAAGTGTACTTCTTTAAGGTTTTGCTATGCAACTTCTGCTAATCTATGTTATTGATGGGTGTTGTAAGATCAAGGACAGTAACCTGCCATTATGAATCTCATCATTAAGTCAAGTCAAGTCACTGTTATTTATATACCTTGGGAGAAACCAAGCTTAGTCAGGGCCAGTTCTCCTCTGGCCAACAGCAAACAGTTCTTTATTGATCCAGGCAGAGTTACTACAGGTCATATTTCCGACTTGGGATCGCAACAGTCAAAAAATTCAATCAATTTTTATGTAGTTGAAGTTCTGTGCAGCCTCAAATTATGTGCCCTTCGCAAAAGAAGTTCCTTATCTTCCATCTCTTCTGGTATTCCAGAAGTGTGGTTCTTGAAGGTTTCGCTATGTAACTTCTGTTAATCGACATTACTGACGGCGATTTCAGCTCAAGGACAATAACTTGAGATTATGAAGGTTATCATTAAGTCAAGTCAAGTCACTGTTATTTATATACCTTGGGAGAAACCAAGCTTAGTCAGGGATCAGTTCTCTTCTGGCCAACAGCGAAGAGTTCTGATTGATTCAGGCAGAGTTAGTACAGGTCATAAGTCCAATTTGGGATCGCAACAGCCAAAATATTTAATCCATTTCCATCCATTTCTGTGCATCCCCAAATGATGTGCCCTTCGTAAAAGAGGTTGCTTAACTTTCATCTCTAACGGAGAGCCCGGGACCGTACGCTAGCTGCCAGCGATCACAGAGATTCTCACAGCTAAGCATTGGTGGTTCAGTGGTAGAATTCTCGCCTGCCACGCGGGAGACCCGGGTCCGATTCCCGGCCAATGCAGAAAGTGTCTTCAGTTATTCCAGAAGTGTGGTTCTTGAAGGTTTTGCTGTGTAACTTTTGCTAATCTATATTATTGATGGGTTTTGTACGCTCAAGGACAATAACCTGCCATTATGAATGTTGTCATCGAGTCGAGTCAAGTCACCATTATTTATATAGCACTTTTTACAATTCAAATTGTGTCGAAGCAGCAGTAATAATTGCAAATCATTTTTGGCTGCACAACAGCTCTTAAAGAAGATGGTGTCATTTTCCAACTTAAATAAACTCAGAATTGATTCATTCCATTGTAAAAAATCAATAGTTTTTCATTTAGTTCATTTTTCTGTAAATCAGCACTGGAGAAAACACTGTTTGCATTCAATGGTGTCAATGAAGGCAGATAAAAACATTGTTGAATTAATGTCGTGTGTCCCCAACTAAGCAAGCCAAAGGCAAAAGCAGCAAGAAACCAAAACTCCATCAGGAGACATCAAGTAACCAACAGGTGACAAAAATGGAGAAAAGAAAACCTTGGGAGAAACCAAGCTTAGTTGGGGAGACAGTTTTCTTGCTTGTTATGAATTTCCAATGAGACTACCTTCTCCTGCCACACCCATGTGCTTGAAGTCACGAGGGCTTAGGAAAGATGGCCATGTTGTCGTTGTTTTGCTGTTTTCGTGTTTTCCACATCATTCCACATCAGTGATCTATCTGTTAGTTGTACAAACAAGCCATTTTACTTTTGTGCTCAGGCAGCTGTTGTCCACAGGGGTTAGCTGGTGTTGCACCGTGATCGTATAGTGGTTAGTACTCTGTGTTGTGGCCGCAGAAACCCTGGATTGAATCCGGCTCAGAGCAGGCCTTTTCTGTAAATCAAAGGTAACGTCATTGTCCTCTTTGCCGCCTCGATCTTTCAGCTGGATTGGTGGATGATGCTCTCATGTGTTCTGTGCTGCCCACATGCAGCCAACAGAACATTTGGGCCACCGGCAAATGTAGTCGTGGCCGAGAGGTTAAGGCGATGGACTCGAAATCCATTGGGGCTCTCCCCGCGCTGGTTCAAACCCAGCCGACTACGGGCCGGCTTACCTGCTTTTCCTTAGCTTTCTTTGATGAGATCTCTGCCTTCCAAGACATTTGGCCGTCCCTTTGGCAGGCCCTGATGACCTCACGGCCTTCGCTTGGCTCAGCGTTATGGTATACACAGAAACGTGCATAGCAGAGCTGTGAAACGCTGCAATTTTGTTGGCCCGCTGATTCTGCTTTCACAAGCGATGCAAGTCCCACCCTTTCTTGTCAGTGTTTCCAAGTTGCCAGGAGCAGGCCATCTCTTTCTGTCCTTATTGTTTGCAGCCTTCATCCTGCAGTCCAGTGGAAGGGGCAACCCCAGTGCAGCGGCGGCCCGGATAGTTCAGTCGTTAGAGTATCAGATTTTTAATCATAGGGTCTAGTGTTCAAGTCCCTGTTCGGGCGATGGGAAATCACTTTGTTGGAGGCCTCAGTCTGGTGTGACTCTGCGAGAGGGCTTTTCAAACCTGGGGACCTTCTGCATGTTTTGTGATTCTCCCTTTTGCAACACACCTGATTCGGATCATGAACTCATTGGAAAAGAGCGCCCGTAAAGTCAACCGAGTGTGCCGGATACGAGTGACATGCGAAATGTCCAGTGTTGTGGGTCTACAGGTTCAGAGGCGTGGCATCTTGATTTCTACTTGTTGGGACCGTATTTATTTATTGATTGATTTTTTTCCGATGCAGGGCAAGGTTGCGAGAGGGCTAGGCAGAAGTCTTGCACGAAAACTGCCCAGAGGACACTCTGCAGCTTGCATCTCCTGGTATGCCAGAAGTTTGCTTCTTTAAAGCTTTGTTATGTAACTTCTGCTAATCGGTATTACTGACAGAGCTTGTAAGCTCAAGGACAATAACCTGTCATTATGAAAGTTTTCATCAAGTCAAGTCGAGTCACGTCACCTTTATTTACATAGCGCTTTTTACAATGAAAATTTTTGTCAAAGCAGCTTTACAGTAATAATTGGCAAATCATTTTTGGCATCACAGTAGCTCTTAAAGAAAATGGTGTCATTGTCCAGCTTAAATAAATTCAGTATTAATTCATTCCGTTGTAAAAATCAATAGTTATTAATTTAGTTAATTTTTCTGTATATCAGAACTGGAGAAAACAGTGATGTAATCGTTCGGCTCAGTTCAGTTCAGGTCATCAACAGTTGACAAAATGGAGAAAAAATGGAGAAACTAAGCTTAGTCGGGGGGCCAGTTCTCTTCTGGCCAACAGCGAAGAGTTCTGATTGATTCAGGCAGAGTTAGTACAGGTCATAAGTCCAATTTGGGATCGCAACAGCCAAAATATTTAATCCATTTCCATCCATTTCTGTGCATCCCCAAATGATGTGCCCTTCGTAAAAGAGATTGCTTAACTTTCATCTCTAACGGAGAGCCCGGGACCATACGCTAGGTCCCGGCGATCACGAAATTATCACAGCTAAGCATTGGTGGTTCAGTGGTAGAATTCTCGCCTGCCACGCGGGAGGCCCGGGTCCGATTCCCGGCCAATGCAGAAAGTCTCTTCAGTTATTCCAGAAGTGTACTTCTTTAAGGTTTTGCTATGCAACTTCTGCTAATCTATGTTATTGATGGGTGTTGTAAGATCAAGGACAGTAACCTGCCATTATGAATCTCATCATTAAGTCAAGTCAAGTCACTGTTATTTATATACCTTGGGAGAAACCAAGCTTAGTCAGGGCCAGTTCTCCTCTGGCCAACAGCAAACAGTTCTTTATTGATCCAGGCAGAGTTACTACAGGTCATATTTCCGACTTGGGATCGCAACAGTCAAAAAATTCAATCAATTTTTATGTAGTTGAAGTTCTGTGCAGCCTCAAATTATGTGCCCTTCGCAAAAGAAGTTCCTTATCTTCCATCTCTTCTGGTATTCCAGAAGTGTGGTTCTTGAAGGTTTCGCTATGTAACTTCTGTTAATCGACATTACTGACGGCGATTTCAGCTCAAGGACAATAACTTGAGATTATGAAGGTTATCATTAAGTCAAGTCAAGTCACTGTTATTTATATACCTTGGGAGAAACCAAGCTTAGTCAGGGATCAGTTCTCTTCTGGCCAACAGCGAAGAGTTCTGATTGATTCAGGCAGAGTTAGTACAGGTCATAAGTCCAATTTGGGATCGCAACAGCCAAAATATTTAATCCATTTCCATCCATTTCTGTGCATCCCCAAATGATGTGCCCTTCGTAAAAGAGGTTGCTTAACTTTCATCTCTAACGGAGAGCCCGGGACCGTACGCTAGCTGCCAGCGATCACAGAGATTCTCACAGCTAAGCATTGGTGGTTCAGTGGTAGAATTCTCGCCTGCCACGCGGGAGACCCGGGTCCGATTCCCGGCCAATGCAGAAAGTGTCTTCAGTTATTCCAGAAGTGTGGTTCTTGAAGGTTTTGCTGTGTAACTTTTGCTAATCTATATTATTGATGGGTTTTGTACGCTCAAGGACAATAACCTGCCATTATGAATGTTGTCATCGAGTCGAGTCAAGTCACCATTATTTATATAGCACTTTTTACAATTCAAATTGTGTCGAAGCAGCAGTAATAATTGCAAATCATTTTTGGCTGCACAACAGCTCTTAAAGAAGATGGTGTCATTTTCCAACTTAAATAAACTCAGAATTGATTCATTCCATTGTAAAAAATCAATAGTTTTTCATTTAGTTCATTTTTCTGTAAATCAGCACTGGAGAAAACACTGTTTGCATTCAATGGTGTCAATGAAGGCAGATAAAAACATTGTTGAATTAATGTCGTGTGTCCCCAACTAAGCAAGCCAAAGGCAAAAGCAGCAAGAAACCAAAACTCCATCAGGAGACATCAAGTAACCAACAGGTGACAAAAATGGAGAAAAGAAAACCTTGGGAGAAACCAAGCTTAGTTGGGGAGACAGTTTTCTTGCTTGTTATGAATTTCCAATGAGACTACCTTCTCCTGCCACACCCATGTGCTTGAAGTCACGAGGGCTTAGGAAAGATGGCCATGTTGTCGTTGTTTTGCTGTTTTCGTGTTTTCCACATCATTCCACATCAGTGATCTATCTGTTAGTTGTACAAACAAGCCATTTTACTTTTGTGCTCAGGCAGCTGTTGTCCACAGGGGTTAGCTGGTGTTGCACCGTGATCGTATAGTGGTTAGTACTCTGTGTTGTGGCCGCAGAAACCCTGGATTGAATCCGGCTCAGAGCAGGCCTTTTCTGTAAATCAAAGGTAACGTCATTGTCCTCTTTGCCGCCTCGATCTTTCAGCTGGATTGGTGGATGATGCTCTCATGTGTTCTGTGCTGCCCACATGCAGCCAACAGAACATTTGGGCCACCGGCAAATGTAGTCGTGGCCGAGAGGTTAAGGCGATGGACTCGAAATCCATTGGGGTCTCCCCGCGCTGGTTCAAACCCAGCCGACTACGGGCCGGCTTACCTGCTTTTCCTTAGCTTTCTTTGATGAGATCTCTGCCTTCCAAGACATTTGGCCGTCCCTTTGGCAGGCCCTGATGACCTCACGGCCTTCGCTTGGCTCAGCGTTATGGTATACACAGAAACGTGCATAGCAGAGCTGTGAAACGCTGCAATTTTGTTGGCCCGCTGATTCTGCTTTCACAAGCGATGCAAGTCCCACCCTTTCTTGTCAGTGTTTCCAAGTTGCCAGGAGCAGGCCATCTCTTTCTGTCCTTATTGTTTGCAGCCTTCATCCTGCAGTCCAGTGGAAGGGGCAACCCCAGTGCAGCGGCCCGGATAGTTCAGTCGTTAGAGTATCAGAGTTTTAATCATAGGGTCTAGTGTTCAAGTCCCTGTTCGGGCGATGGGAAATCACTTTGTTGGAGGCCTCAGTCTGGTGTGACTCTGCGAGAGGGCTTTTCAAACCTGGGGACCTTCTGCATGTTTTGTGATTCTCCCTTTTGCAACACACCTGATTCGGATCATGAACTCATTGGAAAAGAGCGCCCGTAAAGTCAACCGAGTGTGCCGGATACGAGTGACATGCGAAATGTCCAGTGTTGTGGGTCTACAGGTTCAGAGGCGTGGCATCTTGATTTCTACTTGTTGGGACCGTATTTATTTATTGATTGATTTTTTTTCCGATGCAGGGCAAGGTTGCGAGAGGGCTAGGCAGAAGTCTTGCACGAAAACTGCCCAGAGGACACTCTGCAGCTTGCATCTCCTGGTATGCCAGAAGTTTGCTTCTTTAAAGCTTTGTTATGTAACTTCTGCTAATCGGTATTACTGACAGAGCTTGTAAGCTCAAGGACAATAACCTGTCATTATGAAAGTTTTCATCAAGTCAAGTCGAGTCACGTCACCTTTATTTACATAGCGCTTTTTACAATGAAAATTTTTGTCAAAGCAGCTTTACAGTAATAATTGGCAAATCATTTTTGGCATCACAGTAGCTCTTAAAGAAAATGGTGTCATTGTCCAGCTTAAATAAATTCAGTATTAATTCATTCCGTTGTAAAAATCAATAGTTATTAATTTAGTTAATTTTTCTGTATATCAGAACTGGAGAAAACAGTGATGTAATCGTTCGGCTCAGTTCAGTTCAGGTCATCAACAGTTGACAAAAATGGAGAAAAAATGGAGAGAAACTAAGCTTAGTCGGGGGGCCAGTTCTCTTCTGGCCAACAGCGAAGAGTTCTGATTGATTCAGGCAGAGTTAGTACAGGTCATAAGTCCAATTTGGGATCGCAACAGCCAAAATATTTAATCCATTTCCATCCATTTCTGTGCATCCCCAAATGATGTGCCCTTCGTAAAAGAGATTGCTTAACTTTCATCTCTAACGGAGAGCCCGGGACCATACGCTAGGTCCCGGCGATCACGAAATTATCACAGCTAAGCATTGGTGGTTCAGTGGTAGAATTCTCGCCTGCCACGCGGGAGGCCCGGGTCCGATTCCCGGCCAATGCAGAAAGTGTCTTCAGTTATTCCAGAAGTGTACTTCTTTAAGGTTTTGCTATGCAACTTCTGCTAATCTATGTTATTGATGGGTGTTGTAAGATCAAGGACAGTAACCTGCCATTATGAATCTCATCATTAAGTCAAGTCAAGTCACTGTTATTTATATACCTTGGGAGAAACCAAGCTTAGTCAGGGCCAGTTCTCCTCTGGCCAACAGCAAACAGTTCTTTATTGATCCAGGCAGAGTTACTACAGGTCATATTTCCGACTTGGGATCGCAACAGTCAAAAAATTCAATCAATTTTTATGTAGTTGAAGTTCTGTGCAGCCTCAAATTATGTGCCCTTCGCAAAAGAAGTTCCTTATCTTCCATCTCTTCTGGTATTCCAGAAGTGTGGTTCTTGAAGGTTTCGCTATGTAACTTCTGTTAATCGACATTACTGACGGCGATTTCAGCTCAAGGACAATAACTTGAGATTATGAAGGTTATCATTAAGTCAAGTCAAGTCACTGTTATTTATATACCTTGGGAGAAACCAAGCTTAGTCAGGGATCAGTTCTCTTCTGGCCAACAGCGAAGAGTTCTGATTGATTCAGGCAGAGTTAGTACAGGTCATAAGTCCAATTTGGGATCGCAACAGCCAAAATATTTAATCCATTTCCATCCATTTCTGTGCATCCCCAAATGATGTGCCCTTCGTAAAAGAGGTTGCTTAACTTTCATCTCTAACGGAGAGCCCGGGACCGTACGCTAGCTGCCAGCGATCACAGAGATTCTCACAGCTAAGCATTGGTGGTTCAGTGGTAGAATTCTCGCCTGCCACGCGGGAGACCCGGGTCCGATTCCCGGCCAATGCAGAAAGTGTCTTCAGTTATTCCAGAAGTGTGGTTCTTGAAGGTTTTGCTGTGTAACTTTTGCTAATCTATATTATTGATGGGTTTTGTACGCTCAAGGACAATAACCTGCCATTATGAATGTTGTCATCGAGTCGAGTCAAGTCACCATTATTTATATAGCACTTTTTACAATTCAAATTGTGTCGAAGCAGCAGTAATAATTGCAAATCATTTTTGGCTGCACAACAGCTCTTAAAGAAGATGGTGTCATTTTCCAACTTAAATAAACTCAGAATTGATTCATTCCATTGTAAAAAATCAATAGTTTTTCATTTAGTTCATTTTTCTGTAAATCAGCACTGGAGAAAACACTGTTTGCATTCAATGGTGTCAATGAAGGCAGATAAAAACATTGTTGAATTAATGTCGTGTGTCCCCAACTAAGCAAGCCAAAGGCAAAAGCAGCAAGAAACCAAAACTCCATCAGGAGACATCAAGTAACCAACAGGTGACAAAAATGGAGAAAAGAAAACCTTGGGAGAAACCAAGCTTAGTTGGGGAGACAGTTTTCTTGCTTGTTATGAATTTCCAATGAGACTACCTTCTCCTGCCACACCCATGTGCTTGAAGTCACGAGGGCTTAGGAAAGATGGCCATGTTGTCGTTGTTTTGCTGTTTTCGTGTTTTCCACATCATTCCACATCAGTGATCTATCTGTTAGTTGTACAAACAAGCCATTTTACTTTTGTGCTCAGGCAGCTGTTGTCCACAGGGGTTAGCTGGTGTTGCACCGTGATCGTATAGTGGTTAGTACTCTGTGTTGTGGCCGCAGAAACCCTGGATTGAATCCGGCTCAGAGCAGGCCTTTTCTGTAAATCAAAGGTAACGTCATTGTCCTTTTTGCCGCCTCGATCTTTCAGCTGGATTGGTGGATGATGCTCTCATGTGTTCTGTGCTGCCCACATGCAGCCAACAGAACATTTGGGCCACCTGCAAATGTAGTCGTGGCCGAGAGGTTAAGGCGATGGACTCGAAATCCATTGGGGTCTCCCCGCGCTGGTTCAAACCCAGCCGACTACGGGCCGGCTTACCTGCTTTTCCTTAGCTTTCTTTGATGAGATCTCTGCCTTCCAAGACATTTGGCCGTCCCTTTGGCAGGCCCTGATGACCTCACGGCCTTCGCTTGGCTCAGCGTTATGGTATACACAGAAACGTGCATAGCAGAGCTGTGAAACGCTGCAATTTTGTTGGCCCGCTGATTCTGCTTTCACAAGCGATGCAAGTCCCACCCTTTCTTGTCAGTGTTTCCAAGTTGCCAGGAGCAGGCCATCTCTTTCTGTCCTTATTGTTTGCAGCCTTCATCCTGCAGTCCAGTGGAAGGGGCAACCCCAGTGCAGCGGCCCGGATAGTTCAGTCGTTAGAGTATCAGATTTTTAATCATAGGGTCTAGTGTTCAAGTCCCTGTTCGGGCGATGGGAAATCACTTTGTTGGAGGCCTCAGTCTGGTGTGACTCTGCGAGAGGGCTTTTCAAACCTGGGGACCTTCTGCATGTTTTGTGATTCTCCCTTTTGCAACACACCTGATTCGGATCATGAACTCATTGGAAAAGAGCGCCCGTAAAGTCAACCGAGTGTGCCGGATACGAGTGACATGCGAAATGTCCAGTGTTGTGGGTCTACAGGTTCAGAGGCGTGGCATCTTGATTTCTACTTGTTGGGACCGTATTTATTTATTGATTGATTTTTTTCCGATGCAGGGCAAGGTTGCGAGAGGGCTAGGCAGAAGTCTTGCACGAAAACTGCCCAGAGGACACTCTGCAGCTTGCATCTCCTGGTATGCCAGAAGTTTGCTTCTTTAAAGCTTTGTTATGTAACTTCTGCTAATCGGTATTACTGACAGAGCTTGTAAGCTCAAGGACAATAACCTGTCATTATGAAAGTTTTCATCAAGTCAAGTCGAGTCACGTCACCTTTATTTACATAGCGCTTTTTACAATGAAAATTTTTGTCAAAGCAGCTTTACAGTAATAATTGGCAAATCATTTTTGGCATCACAGTAGCTCTTAAAGAAAATGGTGTCATTGTCCAGCTTAAATAAATTCAGTATTAATTCATTCCGTTGTAAAAATCAATAGTTATTAATTTAGTTAATTTTTCTGTATATCAGAACTGGAGAAAACAGTGATGTAATCGTTCGGCTCAGTTCAGTTCAGGTCATCAACAGTTGACAAAAATGGAGAAAAAATGGAGAAACTAAGCTTAGTCGGGGGGCCAGTTCTCTTCTGGCCAACAGCGAAGAGTTCTGATTGATTCAGGCAGAGTTAGTACAGGTCATAAGTCCAATTTGGGATCGCAACAGCCAAAATATTTAATCCATTTCCATCCATTTCTGTGCATCCCCAAATGATGTGCCCTTCGTAAAAGAGATTGCTTAACTTTCATCTCTAACGGAGAGCCCGGGACCATACGCTAGGTCCCGGCGATCACGAAATTATCACAGCTAAGCATTGGTGGTTCAGTGGTAGAATTCTCGCCTGCCACGCGGGAGGCCCGGGTCCGATTCCCGGCCAATGCAGAAAGTGTCTTCAGTTATTCCAGAAGTGTACTTCTTTAAGGTTTTGCTATGCAACTTCTGCTAATCTATGTTATTGATGGGTGTTGTAAGATCAAGGACAGTAACCTGCCATTATGAATCTCATCATTAAGTCAAGTCAAGTCACTGTTATTTATATACCTTGGGAGAAACCAAGCTTAGTCAGGGCCAGTTCTCCTCTGGCCAACAGCAAACAGTTCTTTATTGATCCAGGCAGAGTTACTACAGGTCATATTTCCGACTTGGGATCGCAACAGTCAAAAAATTCAATCAATTTTTATGTAGTTGAAGTTCTGTGCAGCCTCAAATTATGTGCCCTTCGCAAAAGAAGTTCCTTATCTTCCATCTCTTCTGGTATTCCAGAAGTGTGGTTCTTGAAGGTTTCGCTATGTAACTTCTGTTAATCGACATTACTGACGGCGATTTCAGCTCAAGGACAATAACTTGAGATTATGAAGGTTATCATTAAGTCAAGTCAAGTCACTGTTATTTATATACCTTGGGAGAAACCAAGCTTAGTCAGGGATCAGTTCTCTTCTGGCCAACAGCGAAGAGTTCTGATTGATTCAGGCAGAGTTAGTACAGGTCATAAGTCCAATTTGGGATCGCAACAGCCAAAATATTTAATCCATTTCCATCAATTTCTGTGCATCCCCAAATGATGTGCCCTTCGTAAAAGAGGTTGCTTAACTTTCATCTCTAACGGAGAGCCCGGGACCGTACGCTAGCTGCCAGCGATCACAGAGATTCTCACAGCTAAGCATTGGTGGTTCAGTGGTAGAATTCTCGCCTGCCACGCGGGAGACCCGGGTCCGATTCCCGGCCAATGCAGAAAGTGTCTTCAGTTATTCCAGAAGTGTGGTTCTTGAAGGTTTTGCTGTGTAACTTTTGCTAATCTATATTATTGATGGGTTTTGTACGCTCAAGGACAATAACCTGCCATTATGAATGTTGTCATCGAGTCGAGTCAAGTCACCATTATTTATATAGCACTTTTTACAATTCAAATTGTGTCGAAGCAGCAGTAATAATTGCA
The DNA here is from genome assembly GCA_037194245.1 of Opsariichthys bidens. Lineage (NCBI taxonomy): Eukaryota > Metazoa > Chordata > Actinopteri > Cypriniformes > Xenocyprididae > Opsariichthys > Opsariichthys bidens. The sequence continues at coordinate 2,985,441 of CM074311.1, read as the reverse complement.
AATCATTTTTGGCTGCACAACAGCTCTTAAAGAAGATGGTGTCATTTTCCAACTTAAATAAACTCAGAATTGATTCATTCCATTGTAAAAAATCAATAGTTTTTCATTTAGTTCATTTTTCTGTAAATCAGCACTGGAGAAAACACTGTTTGCATTCAATGGTGTCAATGAAGGCAGATAAAAACATTGTTGAATTAATGTCGTGTGTCCCCAACTAAGCAAGCCAAAGGCAAAAGCAGCAAGAAACCAAAACTCCATCAGGAGACATCAAGTAACCAACAGGTGACAAAAATGGAGAAAAGAAAACCTTGGGAGAAACCAAGCTTAGTTGGGGAGACAGTTTTCTTGCTTGTTATGAATTTCCAATGAGACTACCTTCTCCTGCCACACCCATGTGCTTGAAGTCACGAGGGCTTAGGAAAGATGGCCATGTTGTCGTTGTTTTGCTGTTTTCGTGTTTTCCACATCATTCCACATCAGTGATCTATCTGTTAGTTGTACAAACAAGCCATTTTACTTTTGTGCTCAGGCAGCTGTTGTCCACAGGGGTTAGCTGGTGTTGCACCGTGATCGTATAGTGGTTAGTACTCTGTGTTGTGGCCGCAGAAACCCTGGATTGAATCCGGCTCAGAGCAGGCCTTTTCTGTAAATCAAAGGTAACGTCATTGTCCTTTTTGCCGCCTCGATCTTTCAGCTGGATTGGTGGATGATGCTCTCATGTGTTCTGTGCTGCCCACATGCAGCCAACAGAACATTTGGGCCACCGGCAAATGTAGTCGTGGCCGAGAGGTTAAGGCGATGGACTCGAAATCCATTGGGGTCTCCCCGCGCTGGTTCAAACCCAGCCGACTACGGGCCGGCTTACCTGCTTTTCCTTAGCTTTCTTTGATGAGATCTCTGCCTTCCAAGACATTTGGCCGTCCCTTTGGCAGGCCCTGATGACCTCACGGCCTTCGCTTGGCTCAGCGTTATGGTATACACAGAAACGTGCATAGCAGAGCTGTGAAACGCTGCAATTTTGTTGGCCCGCTGATTCTGCTTTCACAAGCGATGCAAGTCCCACCCTTTCTTGTCAGTGTTTCCAAGTTGCCAGGAGCAGGCCATCTCTTTCTGTCCTTATTGTTTGCAGCCTTCATCCTGCAGTCCAGTGGAAGGGGCAACCCCAGTGCAGCGGCCCGGATAGTTCAGTCGTTAGAGTATCAGATTTTTAATCATAGGGTCTAGTGTTCAAGTCCCTGTTCGGGCGATGGGAAATCACTTTGTTGGAGGCCTCAGTCTGGTGTGACTCTGCGAGAGGGCTTTTCAAACCTGGGGACCTTCTGCATGTTTTGTGATTCTCCCTTTTGCAACACACCTGATTCGGATCATGAACTCATTGGAAAAGAGCGCCCGTAAAGTCAACCGAGTGTGCCGGATACGAGTGACATGCGAAATGTCCAGTGTTGTGGGTCTACAGGTTCAGAGGCGTGGCATCTTGATTTCTACTTGTTGGGACCGTATTTATTTATTGATTGATTTTTTTCCGATGCAGGGCAAGGTTGCGAGAGGGCTAGGCAGAAGTCTTGCACGAAAACTGCCCAGAGGACACTCTGCAGCTTGCATCTCCTGGTATGCCAGAAGTTTGCTTCTTTAAAGCTTTGTTATGTAACTTCTGCTAATCGGTATTACTGACAGAGCTTGTAAGCTCAAGGACAATAACCTGTCATTATGAAAGTTTTCATCAAGTCAAGTCGAGTCACGTCACCTTTATTTACATAGCGCTTTTTACAATGAAAATTTTTGTCAAAGCAGCTTTACAGTAATAATTGGCAAATCATTTTTGGCATCACAGTAGCTCTTAAAGAAAATGGTGTCATTGTCCAGCTTAAATAAATTCAGTATTAATTCATTCCGTTGTAAAAATCAATAGTTATTAATTTAGTTAATTTTTCTGTATATCAGAACTGGAGAAAACAGTGATGTAATCGTTCGGCTCAGTTCAGTTCAGGTCATCAACAGTTGACAAAAATGGAGAAAAAATGGAGAAACTAAGCTTAGTCGGGGGGCCAGTTCTCTTCTGGCCAACAGCGAAGAGTTCTGATTGATTCAGGCAGAGTTAGTACAGGTCATAAGTCCAATTTGGGATCGCAACAGCCAAAATATTTAATCCATTTCCATCCATTTCTGTGCATCCCCAAATGATGTGCCCTTCGTAAAAGAGATTGCTTAACTTTCATCTCTAACGGAGAGCCCGGGACCATACGCTAGGTCCCGGCGATCACGAAATTATCACAGTAAGCATTGGTGGTTCAGTGGTAGAATTCTCGCCTGCCACGCGGGAGGCCCGGGTCTGATTCCCGGCCAATGCAGAAAGTGTCTTCAGTTATTCCAGAAGTGTACTTCTTTAAGGTTTTGCTATGCAACTTCTGCTAATCTATGTTATTGATGGGTGTTGTAAGATCAAGGACAGTAACCTGCCATTATGAATCTCATCATTAAGTCAAGTCAAGTCACTGTTATTTATATACCTTGGGAGAAACCAAGCTTAGTCAGGGCCAGTTCTCCTCTGGCCAACAGCAAACAGTTCTTTATTGATCCAGGCAGAGTTACTACAGGTCATATTTCCGACTTGGGATCGCAACAGTCAAAAAATTCAATCAATTTTTATGTAGTTGAAGTTCTGTGCAGCCTCAAATTATGTGCCCTTCGCAAAAGAAGTTCCTTATCTTCCATCTCTTCTGGTATTCCAGAAGTGTGGTTCTTGAAGGTTTCGCTATGTAACTTCTGTTAATCGACATTACTGACGGCGATTTCAGCTCAAGGACAATAACTTGAGATTATGAAGGTTATCATTAAGTCAAGTCAAGTCACTGTTATTTATATACCTTGGGAGAAACCAAGCTTAGTCAGGGATCAGTTCTCTTCTGGCCAACAGCGAAGAGTTCTGATTGATTCAGGCAGAGTTAGTACAGGTCATAAGTCCAATTTGGGATCGCAACAGCCAAAATATTTAATCCATTTCCATCAATTTCTGTGCATCCCCAAATGATGTGCCCTTCGTAAAAGAGGTTGCTTAACTTTCATCTCTAACGGAGAGCCCGGGACCGTACGCTAGCTGCCAGCGATCACAGAGATTCTCATAGCTAAGCATTGGTGGTTCAGTGGTAGAATTCTCGCCTGCCACGTGGGAGACTGGGGTCCGATTCCCGGCCAATGCAGAAAGTTTCTTCAGTTACTCCAGAAGTGTGGTTCTTGAAGGTTTTGCTGTGTAACTTTTGCTAATCTATATTATTGATGGGTTTTGTACGCTCAAGGACAATAACCTGCCATTATGAATGTTGTCATCGAGTCGAGTCAAGTCACCATTATTTATATAGCACTTTTTACAATTCAAATTGTGTCGAAGCAGCAGTAATAATTGCAAATCATTTTTGGCTGCACAACAGCTCTTAAAGAAGATGGTGTCATTTTCCAACTTAAATAAACTCAGAATTGATTCATTCCATTGTAAAAAATCAATAGTTTTTCATTTAGTTCATTTTTCTGTAAATCAGCACTGGAGAAAACACTGTTTGCATTCAATGGTGTCAATGAAGGCAGATAAAAACATTGTTGAATTAATGTTGTGTGTCCCCAACTAAGCAAGCCAAAGGCAAAAGCAGCAAGAAACCAAAACTCCATCAGGAGACATCAAGTAACCAACAGGTGACAAAAATGGAGAAAAGAAAACCTTGGGAGAAACCAAGCTTAGTTGGGGAGACAGTTTTCTTGCTTGTTATGAATTTCCAATGAGACTACCTTCTCCTGCCACACCCATGTGCTTGAAGTCACGAGGGCTTAGGAAAGATGGCCATGTTGTCGTTGTTTTGCTGTTTTCGTGTTTTCCACATCATTCCACATCAGTGATCTATCTGTTAGTTGTACAAACAAGCCATTTTACTTTTGTGCTCAGGCAGCTGTTGTCCACAGGGGTTAGCTGGTGTTGCACCGTGATCGTATAGTGGTTAGTACTCTGTGTTGTGGCCGCAGAAACCCTGGATTGAATCCGGCTCAGAGCAGGCCTTTTCTGTAAATCAAAGGTAACGTCATTGTCCTTTTTGCCGCCTCGATCTTTCAGCTGGATTGGTGGATGATGCTCTAATGTTTTCTGTGCTGCCCACATGCAGCCAACAGAACATTTGGGCCACCGGCAAATGTAGTCGTGGCCGAGAGGTTAAGGCGATGGACTCGAAATCCATTGGGTCTCCCCGCGCTGGTTCAAACCCAGCCGACTACGGGCCGGCTTACCTGCTTTTCCTTAGCTTTCTTTGATGAGATCTCTGCCTTCCAAGACATTTGGCCGTCCCTTTGGCAGGCCCTGATGACCTCACGGCCTTCGCTTGGCTCAGCGTTATGGTATACACAGAAACGCGCATAGCAGAGCTGTGAAACGCTGCAATTTTGTTGGCCCGCTGATTCTGCTTTCACAAGCGATGCAAGTCCCACACTTTCTTGTCAGTGTTTCCAAGTTGCCAGGAGCAGGCCATCTCTTTCTGTCCTTATTGTTTGCAGCCTTCATCCTGCAGTCCAGTGGAAGGGGCAACCCCAGTGCAGCGGCCCGGATAGTTCAGTCGTTAGAGTATCAGATTTTTAATCATAGGGTCTAGTGTTCAAGTCCCTGTTCGGGCGATGGGAAATCACTTTGTTGGAGGCCTCAGTCTGGTGTGACTCTGCGAGAGGGCTTTTCAAACCTGGGGACCTTCTGCATGTTTTGTGATTCTCCCTTTTGCAACACACCTGATTCGGATCATGAACTCATTGGAAAAGAGCGCCCGTAAAGTCAACCGAGTGTGCCGGATACGAGTGACATGCGAAATGTCCAGTGTTGTGGGTCTACAGGTTCAGAGGCGTGGCATCTTGATTTCTACTTGTTGGGACCGTATTTATTTATTGATTGATTTTTTTCCGATGCAGGGCAAGGTTGCGAGAGGGCTAGGCAGAAGTCTTGCACGAAAACTGCCCAGAGGACACTCTGCAGCTTGCATCTCCTGGTATGCCAGAAGTTTGCTTCTTTAAAGCTTTGTTATGTAACTTCTGCTAATCGGTATTACTGACAGAGCTTGTAAGCTCAAGGACAATAACCTGTCATTATGAAAGTTTTCATCAAGTCAAGTCGAGTCACGTCACCTTTATTTACATAGCGCTTTTTACAATGAAAATTTTTGTCAAAGCAGCTTTAGAGTAATAATTGGCAAATCATTTTTGGCATCACAGTAGCTCTTAAAGAAAATGGTGTCATTGTCCAGCTTAAATAAATTCAGTATTAATTCATTCCGTTGTAAAAATCAATAGTTATTAATTTAGTTAATTTTTCTGTATATCAGAACTGGAGAAAACAGTGATGTAATCGTTCGGCTCAGTTCAGTTCAGGTCATCAACAGTTGACAAAAATGGAGAAAAAATGGAGAAACTAAGCTTAGTCGGGGGGCCAGTTCTCTTCTGGCCAACAGCGAAGAGTTCTGATTGATTCAGGCAGAGTTAGTAAGGTCATAAGTCCAATTTGGGATCGCAACAGCCAAAATATTTAATCCATTTCCATCCATTTCTGTGCATCCCCAAATGATGTGCCCTTCGTAAAAGAGATTGCTTAACTTTCATCTCTAACGGAGAGCCCGGGACCATACGCTAGGTCCCGGCGATCACGAAATTATCACAGCTAAGCATTGGTGGTTCAGTGGTAGAATTCTCGCCTGCCACGGGAGGCCCGGGTCCGATTCCCGGCCAATGCAGAAAGTGTCTTCAGTTATTCCAGAAGTGTACTTCTTTAAGGTTTTGCTATGCAACTTCTGCTAATCTATGTTATTGATGGGTGTTGTAAGATCAAGGACAGTAACCTGCCATTATGAATCTCATCATTAAGTCAAGTCAAGTCACTGTTATTTATATACCTTGGGAGAAACCAAGCTTAGTCAGGGCCAGTTCTCCTCTGGCCAACAGCAAACAGTTCTTTATTGATCCAGGCAGAGTTACTACAGGTCATATTTCCGACTTGGGATCGCAACAGTCAAAAAATTCAATCAATTTTTATGTAGTTGAAGTTCTGTGCAGCCTCAAATTATGTGCCCTTCGCAAAAGAAGTTCCTTATCTTCCATCTCTTCTGGTATTCCAGAAGTGTGGTTCTTGAAGGTTTCGCTATGTAACTTCTGTTAATCGACATTACTGACGGCGATTTCAGCTCAAGGACAATAACTTGAGATTATGAAGGTTATCATTAAGTCAAGTCAAGTCACTGTTATTTATATACCTTGGGAGAAACCAAGCTTAGTCAGGGATCAGTTCTCTTCTGGCCAACAGCGAAGAGTTCTGATTGATTCAGGCAGAGTTAGTACAGGTCATAAGTCCAATGTGGGATCGCAACAGCCAAAATATTTAATCCATTTCCATCCATTTCTGTGCATCCCCAAATGATGTGCCCTTCGTAAAAGAGGTTGCTTAACTTTCATCTCTAACGGAGAGCCCGGGACCATACGCTAGCTGCCAGCGATCACAGAGATTCTAACAGCTAAGCATTGGTGGTTCAGTGGTAGAATTCTCGCCTGCCACGCGGGAGACCCGGGTCCGATTCCCGGCCAATGCAGAAAGTGTCTTCAGTTATTCCAGAAGTGTGGAATAACGTCGAATATTTTTGTTAAGTGTTGTATAGTCTTGAATCCTGCCACCCTCCTTCCGAAGGAGGAGGATGGGGAGGAACATCATTGTTGTTTGACCGAATTTGAACAAGTCTGTACACCGCGACCTGACCTTTTAGATACGCTGTTCGAAAACTGTGAGAAGGTCCTCTTTGTGGATGGTTTGGCTTTCAGAGATCCACAAACAGGCCAAAACAAGGTCGGTTCTGCTGTGACGACCGAATTTGAAGTTGTGACTTCTGGCTCATTGCCGTCAAATTATTAAGCAAAGAATTTTGTGAAGACAGGTGGGCGCCCAATACCAGGCCTTTTGGATGATATTTTGTTGATTGTTGATTGTAGATTGTAAATAACCATTTGTAAATGCGCAGCGAACGAAAAGGATAACATTTTTGTGTCAACAGGAAAACGTGAGAGCAGACGCGGCTGGGAAGGCTGCGGCAGACAAAAGAAACTGAGTGTACTTTGTTATCTGAGAATAACCCTGACGTTTCATCTTCTTTACAGAGTATGCAGACTTTTGCCCTAGGGGTGGAGAAAAACGCATGGAAGCATTCTGGCTGAAAACTGGAAAATGGTGTGGATGAGCTGTGATGGCAAGCTTTGTTTACCTCGACACTTCTTTCCTCATTATGCTAAAGTGATCGAAAGGGGGAATGGTTGGTTGAAAAGATTAAAGAATTGTGGTTTACGAAGGGGTTCACGAAGAATTGCTGTTTTCAAAGGGGTTCACGATATTTGTCAAATTTTTGTAAGGAAGATTTTTGTAAAAAAAAAAAACGAGTAATTTGCACTACCCACAATGTGGCAAAATGTATAAAAAATGCCTCAAGCAGGTCCTTTTGCCATTGTGGAGGGAAGAGGTACTGCTTGGTGATGGTTGACATGTGATCCAAATGGGTGAAAGTTTCCCAATGTAAAAGCAAAGGCTTTGCTGATTGAAATAGTCGAAAGATGGGGAATTCCATGGAAAATCAGTTCTGACAATGGAACACATTTTGCCAAGTAGGCGATGAAACAGGTGGGACAGTAGAACGTCAAAATTTTGAGATAAAAAAATGAATAAATTGGCAAAGAGCTGTGAGGAGATTGGGTTCACATGGCACAGGGTGGTTTCAGTTGTTCTAATGTACATGAAAATGAGAAAAAAGTTTTAGAGTGAACTTGAGCCAATGGAAGGGGGTAAACAAACAGCTGCCATCAACAGGGTTGTGTGAGCATGACATGTTGAGTTTTTGCAAAAAAGAGATGTCTTCTGTGGTGTCTAATGTCTGTACGCAGGTAAAAGCCGCTCAGGGGAAAGCTGAAATCCTATTGGACGACATCAAACCAGGAGATTTAGTGGTAGTACGAGATCTGGAAAAGATTATGAAAAGCAAAAAGGTGGCTGGGACCGTTCCAGGTGTTTCTGACTATTCACAGGGCCGTGAAGGTAGCTTGAAGGGCCACTTGGATCCACGTCAGTCGCAAACAGGACCTAAAAGGAGTTTAGTGAAAAGAGTGGATTTACTATCTCTCTTCTTGTATAAATTCCTGCCCTTCTAGGTCACACTCTGCAGTAACCTGTGTTTCTGTATGACTGTCTGACCTTCCTTGCAAGGAATAAATTCTTAAAAAGACAATTTTCAATGAGTTTGTCTCTTATGCAGTATGAGTACATTGTCTCTCTGAACATTGGTCCCTGCATACTCAGACTCTTATAATTGCACTATTACTGCACTATTACTGTTTTGCACTATTACTGTGCTGCACTAATATCTTCACAAGTCTCTTTATTTATTTATTTTTATTTTTAATTTTATTCTTTAGTTGTTGTTGTGATTGTTAACTGTTACCTTGTTACATGTATACATCTTGGGTTTGAGAGTAACACAATTTCAATTCACTGTATGTATGTACTGTATATATGGCAGAATTGACAATAAAGTAGACTTTGACTTTGACTTTGACTTTGACTTGAGTTAAATTTCTGCCACAACAAGAGGGAAGGAGGGGGAAGGAGACCCTCTAGGAGACCCTCTAGGAGACCCTCTAGACACCATCCCCTCACACCTTCTACAAACCATCTCTCCTACTCTTTTACCATCACTTACACACATTATTAACTCGTCTCTCCACACAGGCACTTTTCCTACCACATTCAAGCAGGCTCGAGTAACCCCACTGCTTAAAAAACCCACGCTAAACACATCACTCGTGGACAACTACAGACCTGTCTCTCTCCTACCATTCATATCAAAAACACTTGAACGAGTTGTGTTCAACCAGGTGTCATCCTTCCTCACACAGAACAACCATCTGGACGTCAACCAATCTGGTTTCAAGAGCGGCCATTCCACCGAGACTGCGCTACTGGCTGTCACGGAATCCCTGCGAATTGCAAAGGCTGGTTCCAAATCATCTGTTCTCATTCTGCTGGATCTATCTGCTGCCTTCGACACCGTAAACCATCAAATTCTTCTGTCCACCCTCTCGTCACTGGGCATCTCAGGTACTGCACTTCAGTGGTTTGAGTCCTATCTCACAGGTAGGTCTTTCAGAGTTGCCTGGGGAGGGGAGGTATCCAAACCTCATGAACTGATCACTGGGGTCCCTCAGGGTTCAGTTCTTGGTCCCCTCCTATTCTCAATTTATACAACATCACTGGATCCCATCATACAGGCACATGGTTTCTCCTACCACTGCTATGCTGATGACACACAACTCTACCTGTCCTTCCAACCAGATGATTCCACAGTAGCTGCACGGATCTCAAGCTGTCTGGCGGACATCTCCACGTGGATGGAAGAACACCACCTGCAGCTCAACCTGGCAAAGACTGAGCTTTTAGTCTTCCCTGCCACTCCTACTCTACAACACGACATCAACATACAGCTTGGTACAACCACCATTACCCCATCAAAGTCGGCCAGAAATCTTGGAGTTATCTTCGATGACCAACTGACCTTCAGAGACCACATCTCAAAGACGGCGCAGTCATGCAGATTTGCACTTCGCAACATCAGGAAAATCCGTCCCTTCCTGACTGAGTACGCAACACAACTGCTTGTCCAGGCCCTGGTCATTTCAAGGCTTGATTACTGCAATGCTCTTCTGGCTGGACTGCCGTCAAGTGCAATCAAACCTCTTCAAATGATCCAGAACGCTGCTGCACGTCTTGTCTTCAACGAGCCTAAGAGAGCCCACGTCACGCCCCTCTTCATCTCTTTGCACTGGCTACCCCTCGCTGCTCGCATCAAGTTCAAAGCGCTGATGTTTGCTTACAGATCCACCACAGGCTCTACACCTTCCTGCCTCCACACACTGCTACAACGCTACGTCCCCACCAGAAGCTTGCGATCACTAAAGGAGCGAAGGCTTGTGGTTCCGTCACAGAGAGGCACAAAATCACTCTCCAGAACATTCTCCTTCACTGCTCCCTGCTGGTGGAATGATCTCCCTACTTTCATCAGGAACGCAGAATCCCTGGCAATATTCAAGAGACAGCTGAAAACTCATCTCTTCCGTGAACACTTGATCCCCTCATTAAAAAAAAAAAAACCCTTTCCTTCCCTTTTTCCATTCCTACTCTAGCTTATGGTACTGAGCAATCTATGAAACTTGTATTGTGAGCACTTCCTGTGTTATTTGCCAATTCATGATGAATCGCCTGTTTGTTTTCCTCACTTGTAAGTCGCTTTGGATAAAAGCGTCTGCTAAATGACTAAGAAGGAGGGGGAAGGAGGGGGAAGAAGGGGGAAGAAGGGGGAAGGAGGGGGAAGGAGGGGGAAGAAGGGGGAAGAAGGGGGAAGGAGGGGGAAGAAGGGGGAAGAAGGGGGAAGGAGGGGGAAGAAGGGGGAAGAAGGGGGAAGGAGGGGAAGAAGGGGGAAGGAGGGGAAGGAGGGGGAAGAAGGCGGAAGGAGGGGGAAGAAGGGGGAAGAAGGGGGAAGGAGGAAAAAGAGAAAAAAATGAGAAATTGAGAAAAAATGAAGTGAAATGAGAATTAATATTTACTTCCCGTCAGACGCTACATGACACATATATTACATTAATAGCTTGAGAAATTTGTCCTTAAATATAAATAAATATCATTTTTGTGTAGTATTTCATGGGGCGCTGTAGATCCAAAGGTTGCCGGTTCGATCCCCAACTGGAGCAGCCCTCTCTAACCTAATCAGTTCAGGTAACCAACATGGCCCCCCAACTATGCTTGGTTTCTCCAAAGATTATGTTTACTTCATTTTTGTCACCTGTTGGTTACTTGATGTCTCCTGTTGGAGTTTTGGTTTCTTGCTGCTTTTTCCTTTGGCTTGCTTAGTTGGGGACACTTGACATTAATTCAACAATGTTTTTATCTGCCTTCACTGACACCATTGAATGCAAACAGTGTTTTCTCCAGTGCTGATTTACAGAAAAATTAATAAAATTAATAAATATTGATTTTTACAACGGAATGAGTCTGAATTCTGAATTTATTTAAGTTGGACAATGAAACCATCTTCTTTAAGAGCTGTTGTGCAGCCAAAAATGATTTGCCAATTATTACTTTGACACAATTTGCCCGCCAAAGGGATGGCCAAATGTCTTGGAAGGCAGAAATCTCATCAAAGAAAACTTAGGAAAAGCAAGAAAGCCGGCAAGATTCAAACCAGCGCGGGGAGACCCCAATGGATTTCAAGTCCATCGCCTTAACCTCTCGGCCACGACTACATTTGCCGGTGGCCCAAATGTTCTGTTGGCTGCATGTGGGCAGCACAGAACACATGAGAGCATCATCCACCAATCCAGCTGAAAGATCAAGGCGGCAAAAAGGACAATGACGTTACCTTTGATTTACAGAAAAGGCCTGCTCTGAGCCAGATTCATTCCAGGGTTTCTGCGGCCACAACACAGAGTACTAACCACTATACGATCACGGTGCAACACCAGCTAACCCCTGTGGACAACAGCTGCCTGAGCACAAAAGTAAAATGGCTTGTTTGTACAACTAACAGATAGATCACTGATGTGGAATGATGTGGAAAACACGAAAACAGCAAAACAACAACAACTTGGCCATCTTTCCTAAGCCCTCGTGACTTCAAGCACATGGGTGTGGCAGGAGAAGGTTGTCAGGGTTCTGCCCTGACAGCCTTGTCTGTGTTGTCTTTGTTTCATGTCTCTATGTTTGTGTTATGTGTCAGCACATGGCTTTTTCTTTGTTTGTGTTTGCCATGTGCTTCTCTTGTCCTGCCTCCTTGTTTGCTGTTTCCACGCCCCCTTGTTTAGTCCTGTCTAGTCCTCGTTTCACTAATTGTGTTCACCTGATCCTCATGTTCTCTGTTCCCTTATATTGAGCTTCCTCTCCTCATGTCTTTGCTGGTTCGTTGTATCCTTTGTGCGTACAGTGTTCTTGCTACTGGTTAGTCTGTTTTAGTGTTAGTTTATCGTGTCTGTTATTCCTCCTTGTTGATTTAGTCTAGCTCTCTTAGTTTTACTCAAGTTATTCCAAGCCTTTTTGGTGTTTGCCTTTATTTTTGATTTGATTAGTCATTAACTATTTTCTCCTTTGTTTCTCTAGTTCCCTGTCAGATTGCAGTCTTGTTTTATTTTTTGTTTATTTCTCTTGAGTTTTTATCTTAGCTACTTTAGTTATTTAGTTATTATTTAGTGGTGTTTGAGTCAGTCTTGTTTTGTTCTTTCTTGTTGTCTTGTCTGATTCTTGTCGTGTGTGTATGTGTGTCTCGTGTTGGTTCCTGCCCTGTCCTGAGTTTCCCTGGCCACTGTGTCCGTCTGCCTGGCAACCAAGTCTGGAGCCACTGCTGGGAGACTAAAACATCAAAGCCCCGGGTTCCTGTTTGGTTCGTTCCACCATTGTCCTGCCTGGTGCTGCTACCCAAGCAGTCAAGTCAGTTGTCTCCTGCGCCTGGTTCCAGTGGTCATCCCTCTGCCCCGCCGTCTTCCCTGTCATAGTGTCGTCTGCCCTGCCCTGCTGTTTGAACTGTTTCACACTCCACCTTCCCTGTTGTTCCTAGTTTTGTCAATAAACCCCTTGTCAGCTCATTGCATCTGGGTCCTCATTCAGTATTTCCTGACAGAACGAACCAGCCACAACCGGACCCAGCAATGAGCATCCGTATAGTTCCCCCTGTGACTGCCCAAGAGAGACTGGCACTCCAACAGGGGTTGGCATCGCTTCACCAGCAGGGCCGGGATGTACAGTCCTTTGCTCAGTTCTTCTGGACCATGGCAAGGGGCTCGGAGTACCCTGATTCAACCCTTAAAGAGGTGTTCAATCTCTGTTTGGATGAGGATGATCCCATACCACAATGGGAGATGGATCAATTAAAGATCCTGAACTTCTGGGATTTTTCCAAATATCTTCGCCACCGCAAGGACTGGCAGATCCTGACACCACCAGAGCCTGTCTGCAGTGACCACCTCACCCTGCCTCCATCAGCGGGTCAAGCTCTTGATCCTCTACGTCCCACTGTAAAAAGAAGGTTGCGAAGGAAGAGGGCAGCCCAGGCTGCTGCATCAGTCCCTGTCTCCACAGAGTCAGCTCAAGTCATTCCAGAGTCCGTGGAGACACTTCCAATTATCCTAAAGCCAGGTCCGGTCATCCCAGAGCCCGTCAAGCCCGCTCTAGTCATCCCTGAGTCAGTCAAGTCGGCCTCAGTCACCCCATTACCTGCAGAAGTGGTTCCAGTCCCCCCAGGGCCATCAAGGATTGTTTCAGCAGATCCAGTAGAGTCAATCAAGACCACTGCAGTCATACCAAGGATGTCTAATTCTTCTATAATCATCCCTGAATTGACCGAATCCACGCCAGTCGAGGCCGTTCCAGTCATTGCTGAGCCAGTCGAGTCCGCTCCAGTCATGTCTGAGATGGCCAAGTTAGCAGTCTTCACATCAAAGGTGGTCAAGTTAAATGCAGTCATTTCAGAGGCAGCCACGGCCGCTGCAGTCACCCTAGAAGCAGCCAATCTCGCATGGTGTCACCGGAAGCAAAGGAGGGCCCATGCTGTGAAGTTTGACATTTCTCGTCAGGAAGTGCCAATTCCAGCAATTCAGGATGGCCTGAGTCAGGAGGTCTTGAATCCAGTGGTCCAGGGAGACCCTACACCAATGGCTCCATATCCAGTGGTTCCACAAGCGTGTAGTCTGGTGGAACCACACCTAAGACTGCCCATTTCACCAGTAGCTTCTTCAGTGAAGGAATCTGTGACTGTCACTATAACTTTACCAAGACCACCTACTAATCCTGTCATGCCCAAGGAGGGCGATCTTGTCATGTTCTCAGAGTCAGTTCCTGTTCCGGCCACAGAGGCCATTCCAGAGCATCCTAATCTGCCTGTTATGGCCACGGAGGCCATTCCTGAGAGTCCAGTCAGTCATGTCTTACCCACAGAGATCTGTCATGCTAATTATGTTATGCCCATAGAGTTTGTTCCTGAGCAGCTGGCTCTCACTGTATTTGCTTCAGAGGGCGCCGTCCCAGAGCCCGCTTCAGAGGGCGCCGTCCCAGAGCCCGCTTCAGAGGGCGCCGTCCCAGAGCCCGCTTCAGAGGGCGCCGTCCCAGAGCCCGCTTCAGAGGGCGCCGTCCCAGAGCCCGCTTCAGAGGGCGCCGTCCCAGAGCCCGCTTCAGAGGGCGCCGTCCCAGAGCCCGCTTCAGAGGGCGCCGTCCCAGAGCCCGCTTCAGAGGGCGCCGTCCCAGAGCCCGCCAGTGCAGCCCAGGAGGGCTCTGTCGCAGAGTCAAGCCCAGTGTCTGTCGCAGAGTCTCCTGAGAACATCCCAGCAGCCCCTGAAGGTGTTTCTGACTCTACCTCATTAACAAAGTCCGACGTCTCCGTCAGTGGTGCGCTCCCATGCCCCCAGAAAGGCTCGTATTAATATTCCCTCCCCTTCCTTCCCACCCTCTGTGCCACCTGGCCCTTATGGATTCCCTAAGATGGCACCGCCCTGGTCAGTTCCAAATTTTTCCCCTCTCCCAGTCCCACCCCCTGTGTTTCCTGGATGTTACAGAACTCCAGGTTTTGTTCCCTTCCCACCCTCCCAGTTGGTACCTCCTTGGACCCCTTTGCCCAGTGTGGACGCCTGGAGGCGTCCATTGGGGGAGGGGTACTGTCAGGGTTCTGCCCTGACAGCCTTGTCTGTGTTGTCTTTGTTTCATGTCTCTATGTTTGTGTTATGTGTCAGCACATGGCTTTTTCTTTGTTTGTGTTTGCCATGTGCTTCTCTTGTCCTGCCTCCTTGTTTGCTGTTTCCACGCCCCCTTGTTTAGTCCTGTCTAGTCCTCGTTTCACTAATTGTGTTCACCTGATCCTCATGTTCTCTGTTCCCTTATATTGAGCTTCCTCTCCTCATGTCTTTGCTGGTTCGTTGTATCCTTTGTGCGTACAGTGTTCTTGCTACTGGTTAGTCTGTTTTAGTGTTAGTTTATCGTGTCTGTTATTCCTCCTTGTTGATTTAGTCTAGCTCTCTTAGTTTTACTCAAGTTATTCCAAGCCTTTTTGGTGTTTGCCTTTATTTTTGATTTGATTAGTCATTAACCATTTTCTCCTTTGTTTCTCTAGTTCCCTGTCAGATTGCAGTCTTGTTTTATTTTTTGTTTATTTCTCTTGAGTTTTTATCTTAGCTACTTTAGTTATTTAGTTATTATTTAGTGGTGTTTGAGTCAGTCTTGTTTTGTTCTTTCTTGTTGTCTTGTCTGATTCTTGTCGTATGTGTGTCTCGTGTTGGTTCCTGCCCTGTCCTGAGTTTCCCTGGCCACTGTGTCCGTCTGCCTGGCAACCAAGTCTGGAGCCACTGCTGGGAGACTAAAACATCAAAGCCCCGGGTTCCTGTTTGGTTCGTTCCACCATTGTCCTGCCTGGTGCTGCTACCCAAGCAGTCAAGTCAGTTGTCTCCTGCACCTGGTTCCAGTGGTCATCCCTCTGCCCTGCCGTCTTCCCTGTCATAGTGTCGTCTGCCCTGCCCTGCTGTTTGAACTGTTTCACACTCCACCTTCCCTGTTGTTCCTAGTTTTGTCAATAAACCCCTTGTCAGCTCATTGCATCTGGGTCCTCATTCAGTATTTCCTGACAAAGGTAGTCTCATTGGAAATTCATAACAAGCAAGAAAACTGTCTCCCCAACTAAGCTTGGTTTCTCCCAAGGTTTTCTTTTCTCCATTTGTCACCTGTTGTTTACTTGATGTCTCCTGTTGGAGTTTTGGTTTCTTGGTGCTTTTGCCTTTGGCTTGCTTAGTTGGGGACGCTTGATATTAATTCAACAATGTTTTTATCTGCCTTCATTGACACCATTGAATGCAAACAGAATAATGAACTAAATGAAAAACTATTGATTTTTTACAATGGAATGAATCAATTCTGAGTTTATTTAAGTTGGAAAATGACACCATCTTCTTTAAGAGCTGTTGTGCAACCAAAAATGATTTGCAATTATTACTGCTGCTTCGACACAATTTGAATTGTAAAAAGTGCTATATAAATAGTGGTGACTTGACTCGACTCGATGACAACATTCATAATGGCAGGTTACTGTCCTTGATCTTACAACACCCATCAATAACATAGATTAGCAGAAGTTGCATAGCAAAACCTTAAAGAAGTACACTTCTGGAATAACTGAAGACACTTTCTGCATTGGCCGGGAATCGGACCCGGGCCTCCCGCGTGGCAGGTGAGAATTCTACCACTGAACCACCAATGCTTAGCTGTGACAATTTCGTGATCGCCGGGACCTAGCGTATGGTCCCGGGCTCTCCGTTAGAGATGAAAGTTAAGCAATCTCTTTTACGAAGGGCACATCATTTGGGGATGCACAGAAATTGATGGAAATGGATTAAATATTTTGGCTGTTGCGATCCCAAATTGGACTTATGACCTGTACTAACTCTGCCTGAATCAATCAGAACTCTTCGCTGTTGGCCAGAAGAGAACTGGCCCCCCGACTAAGCTTAGTTTCTCCATTTTTTCTCCATTTTTGTCAACTGTTGATGACCTGAACTGAACTGAGCCCGAACGATTACATCACTGTTTTCTCCAGTTCTGATATACAGAAAAATTAACTAAATTAATAACTATTGATTTTTACAACGGAATGAATTAATACTGAATTTATTTAAGCTGGGCAATGACACCATTTTCTTTAAGAGCTACTGTGATGCCAAAAATGATTTGCCAATTATTACTGTAAAGCTGCTTTGACAAAAATTTTCATTGTAAAAAGCGCTATGTAAATAAAGGTGACGTGACTCGACTTGACTTGATGAAAACTTTCATAATGACAGGTTATTGTCCTTGAGCTTACAAGCTCTGTCAGTAATACCGATTAGCAGAAGTTACATAACAAAGCTTTAAAGAAGCAAACTTCTGGCATACCAGGAGATGCAAGCTGCAGAGTGTCCTCTGGGCAGTTTTCGTGCAAGACTTCTGCCTAGCCCTCTCGCAACCTTGCCCTGCATCGGAAAAAAATCAATCAATAAATAAATACGGTCCCAACAAGTAGAAATCAAGATGCCACGCCTCTGAACCTGTAGACCCACAACACTGGACATTTCGCATGTCACTCGTATCCGGCACACTCGGTTGACTTTACGGGCGCTCTTTTCCAATGAGTTCATGATCCGAATCAGGTGTGTTGCAAAAGGGAGAATCACAAAACATGCAGAAGGTCCCCAGGTTTGAAAAGCCCTCTCGCAGAGTCACACCAGACTGAGGCCTCCAACAAAGTGATTTCCCATCGCCCGAACAGGGACTTGAACACTAGACCCTATGATTAAAAATCTGATACTCTAACGACTGAACTATCCGGGCCGCTGCACTGGGGTTGCCCCTTCCACTGGACTGCAGGATGAAGGCTGCAAACAATAAGGACAGAAAGAGATGGCCTGCTCCTGGCAACTTGGAAACACTGACAAGAAAGGGTGGGACTTGCATCGCTTGTGAAAGCAGAATCAGCGGGCCAACAAAATTGCAGCGTTTCACAGCTCTGCTATGCACGTTTCTGTGTATACCATAACGCTGAGACAAGCGAAGGCCGTGAGGTCATCAGGGCCTGCCAAAGGGACGGCCAAATGTCTTGGAAGGCAGAGATCTCATCAAAGAAAGCTAAGGAAAAGCAGGTAAGCCGGCCCGTAGTCGGCTGGGTTTGAACCAGCGCGGGGAGACCCCAATGGATTTCGAGTCCATCGCCTTAACCTCTCGGCCACGACTACATTTGCCGGTGGCCCAAATGTTCTGTTGGCTGCATGTGGGCAGCACAGAACACATGAGAGCATCATCCACCAATCCAGCTGAAAGATCGAGGCGGCAAAGAGGACAATGACGTTACCTTTGATTTACAGAAAAGGCCTGCTCTGAGCCGGATTCAATCCAGGGTTTCTGCGGCCACAACACAGAGTACTAACCACTATACGATCACGGTGCAACACCAGCTAACCCCTGTGGACAACAGCTGCCTGAGCACAAAAGTAAAATGGCTTGTTTGTACAACTAACAGATAGATCACTGATGTGGAATGATGTGGAAAACACGAAAACAGCAAAACAACGACAACATGGCCATCTTTCCTAAGCCCTCGTGACTTCAAGCACATGGGTGTGGCAGGAGAAGGTAGTCTCATTGGAAATTCATAACAAGCAAGAAAACTGTCTCCCCAACTAAGCTTGGTTTCTCCCAAGGTTTTCTTTTCTCCATTTTTGTCACCTGTTGGTTACTTGATGTCTCCTGATGGAGTTTTGGTTTCTTGCTGCTTTTGCCTTTGGCTTGCTTAGTTGGGGACACACCACATTAATTCAACAATGTTTTTATCTGCCTTCATTGACACCATTGAATGCAAACAGTGTTTTCTCCAGTGCTGATTTACAGAAAAATGAACTAAATGAAAAACTATTGATTTTTTACAATGGAATGAATCAATTCTGAGTTTATTTAAGTTGGAAAATGACACCATCTTCTTTAAGAGCTGTTGTGCAGCCAAAAATGATTTGCAATTATTACTGCTGCTTCGACACAATTTGAATTGTAAAAAGTGCTATATAAATAGTGGTGACTTGACTCGACTCGATGACAACATTCATAATGGCAGGTTACTGTCCTTGATCTTACAACACCCATCAATAACATAGATTAGCAGAAGTTGCATAGCAAAACCTTAAAGAAGTACACTTCTGGAATAACTGAAGACACTTTCTGCATTGGCCGGGAATCGGACCCGGGCCTCCCGCGTGGCAGGTGAGAATTCTACCACTGAACCACCAATGCTTAGCTGTGACAATTTCGTGATCGCCGGGACCTAGCGTATGGTCCCGGGCTCTCCGTTAGAGATGAAAGTTAAGCAATCTCTTTTACGAAGGGCACATCATTTGGGGATGCACAGAAATTGATGGAAATGGATTAAATATTTTGGCTTTTGCGATCCCAAATTGGACTTATGACCTGTACTAACTCTGCCTGAATCAATCAGAACTCTTCGCTGTTGGCCAGAAGAGAACTGGCCCCCCGACTAAGCTTAGTTTCTCCATTTTTTCTCCATTTTTGTCAACTGTTGATGACCTGAACTGAACTGAGCCGAACGATTACATCACTGTTTTCTCCAGTTCTGATATACAGAAAAATTAACTAAATTAATAACTATTGATTTTTACAACGGAATGAATTAATACTGAATTTATTTAAGCTGGGCAATGACACCATTTTCTTTAAGAGCTACTGTGATGCCAAAAATGATTTGCCAATTATTACTGTAAAGCTGCTTTGACAAAAATTTTCATTGTAAAAAGCGCTATGTAAATAAAGGTGACGTGACTCGACTTGACTTGATGAAAACTTTCATAATGACAGGTTATTGTCCTTGAGCTTACAAGCTCTGTCAGTAATACCGATTAGCAGAAGTTACATAACAAAGCTTTAAAGAAGCAAACTTCTGGCATACCAGGAGATGCAAGCTGCAGAGTGTCCTCTGGGCAGTTTTCGTGCAAGACTTCTGCCTAGCCCTCTCGCAACCTTGCCCTGCATCGGAAAAAAATCAATCAATAAATAAATACGGTCCCAACAAGTAGAAATCAAGATGCCACGCCTCTGAACCTGTAGACCCACAACACTGGACATTTCGCATGTCACTCGTATCCGGCACACTCGGTTGACTTTACGGGCGCTCTTTTCCAATGAGTTCATGATCCGAATCAGGTGTGTTGCAAAAGGGAGAATCACAAAACATGCAGAAGGTCCCCAGGTTTGAAAAGCCCTCTCGCAGAGTCACACCAGACTGAGGCCTCCAACAAAGTGATTTCCCATCGCCCGAACAGGGACTTGAACACTAGACCCTATGATTAAAAATCTGATACTCTAACGACTGAACTATCCGGGCCGCTGCACTGGGGTTGCCCCTTCCACTGGACTGCAGGATGAAGGCTGCAAACAATAAGGACAGAAAGAGATGGCCTGCTCCTGGCAACTTGGAAACACTGACAAGAAAGGGTGGGACTTGCATCGCTTGTGAAAGCAGAATCAGCGGGCCAACAAAATTGCAGCGTTTCACAGCTCTGCTATGCACGTTTCTGTGTATACCATAACGCTGAGACAAGCGAAGGCCGTGAGGTCATCAGGGCCTGCCAAAGGGACGGCCAAATGTCTTGGAAGGCAGAGATCTCATCAAAGAAAGCTAAGGAAAAGCAGGTAAGCCGGCCCGTAGTCGGCTGGGTTTGAACCAGCGCGGGGAGACCCCAATGGATTTCGAGTCCATCGCCTTAACCTCTCGGCCACGACTACATTTGCCGGCAGCCCAAATGTTCTGTTGGCTGCATGTGGGCAGCACAGAACACATGAGAGCATCATCCACCAATCCAGCTGAAAGATCGAGGCGGCAAAAAGGACAATGACGTTACCTTTGATTTACAGAAAAGGCCTGCTCTGAGCCGGATTCAATCCAGGGTTTCTGCGGCCACAACACAGAGTACTAACCACTATACGATCACGGTGCAACACCAGCTAACCCCTGTGGACAACAGCTGCCTGAGCACAAAAGTAAAATGGCTTGTTTGTACAACTAACAGATAGATCACTGATGTGGAATGATGTGGAAAACACGAAAACAGCAAAACAACGACAACATGGCCATCTTTCCTAAGCCCTCGTGACTTCAAGCACATGGGTGTGGCAGGAGAAGGTAGTCTCATTGGAAATTCATAACAAGCAAGAAAACTGTCTCCCCAACTAAGCTTGGTTTCTCCCAAGGTTTTCTTTTCTCCATTTTTGTCACCTGTTGGTTACTTGATGTCTCCTGATGGAGTTTTGGTTTCTTGCTGCTTTTGCCTTTGGCTTGCTTAGTTGGGGACACACGACATTAATTCAACAATGTTTTTATCTGCCTTCATTGACACCATTGAATGCAAACAGTGTTTTCTCCAGTGCTGATTTACAGAAAAATGAACTAAATGAAAAACTATTGATTTTTTACAATGGAATGAATCAATTCTGAGTTTATTTAAGTTGGAAAATGACACCATCTTCTTTAAGAGCTGTTGTGCAGCCAAAAATGATTTGCAATTATTACTGCTGCTTCGACACAATTTGAATTGTAAAAAGTGCTATATATATAATGGTGACTTGACTCGACTCGATGACAACATTCATAATGGCAGGTTATTGTCCTTGAGCGTACAAAACCCATCAATAATATAGATTAGCAAAAGTTACACAGCAAAACCTTCAAGAACCACACTTCTGGAATAACTGAAGACACTTTCTGCATTGGCCGGGAATCGGACCCGGGCCTCCCGCGTGGCAGGCGAGAATTCTACCACTGAACCACCAATGCTTAGCTGTGATAATTTCGTGATCGCCGGCACCTAGCGTATGGTCCCGGGCTCTCCGTTAGAGATGAAAGTTAAGCAATCTCTTTTACGAAGGGCACATCATTTGGAGATGCACAGAAATGGATGGAAATGGATTAAATATTTTGGCTGTTGCGATCCCAAATTGGACTTATGACCTGTACTAACTCTGCCTGAATCAATCAGAACTCTTCGCTGTTGGCCAGAAGAGAACTGGCCCCCCGACTAAGCTTAGTTTCTCCATTTTTTCTCCATTTTTGTCAACTGTTGATGACCTGAACTGAACTGAGCCGAACGATTACATCACTGTTTTCTCCAGTTCTGATATACAGAAAAATTAACTAAATTAATAACTATTGATTTTTACAACGGAATGAATTAATACTGAATTTATTTAAGCTGGGCAATGACACCATTTTCTTTAAGAGCTACTGTGATGCCAAAAATGATTTGCCAATTATTACTGTAAAGCTGCTTTGACAAAAATTTTCATTGTAAAAAGCGCTATGTAAATAAAGGTGACGTGACTCGACTTGACTTGATGAAAACTTTCATAATGACAGGTTATTGTCCTTGAGCTTACAAGCTCTGTCAGTAATACCGATTAGCAGAAGTTACATAACAAAGCTTTAAAGAAGCAAACTTCTGGCATACCAGGAGATGCAAGCTGCAGAGTGTCCTCTGGGCAGTTTTCGTGCAAGACTTCTGCCTAGCCCTCTCGCAACCTTGCCCTGCATCGGAAAAAAATCAATCAATAAATAAATACGGTCCCAACAAGTAGAAATCAAGATGCCACGCCTCTGAACCTGTAGACCCACAACACTGGACATTTCGCATGTCACTCGTATCCGGCACACTCGGTTGACTTTACGGGCGCTCTTTTCCAATGAGTTCATGATCCGAATCAGGTGTGTTGCAAAAGGGAGAATCACAAAACATGCAGAAGGTCCCCAGGTTTGAAAAGCCCTCTCGCAGAGTCACACCAGACTGAGGCCTCCAACAAAGTGATCTCCCATCGCCCGAACAGGGACTTGAACACTAGACCCTATGATTAAAAATCTGATACTCTAACGACTGAACTATCCGGGCCGCTGCACTGGGGTTGCCCCTTCCACTGGACTGCAGGATGAAGGCTGCAAACAATAAGGACAGAAAGAGATGGCCTGCTCCTGGCAACTTGGAAACACTGACAAGAAAGGGTGGGACTTGCATCGCTTGTGAAAGCAGAATCAGCGGGCCAACAAAATTGCAGCGTTTCACAGCTCTGCTATGCACGTTTCTGTGTATACCATAACGCTGAGCCAAGCGAAGGCCGTGAGGTCATCAGGGCCTGCCAAAGGGACGGCCAAATGTCTTGGAAGGCAGAGATCTCATCAAAGAAAGCTAAGGAAAAGCAGGTAAGCCGGACCGTAGTCAGCTGGGTTTGAACCAGCGGGGAGACCCCAATGGATTTCGAGTCCATCGCCTTAACCTCTCGGCCACGACTACATTTGCCGGTGGCCCTAATGTTCTGTTGGCTGCATGTGGGCAGCACAGAACACATGAGAGCATCATCCACCAATCCAGCTGAAAGATCGAGGCGGCAAAAAGAACAATGACGTTACCTTTGATTTACAGAAAAGGCCTGCTCTGAGCCGGATTCAATCCAGGGTTTCTGCGGCCACAACACAGAGTACTAACCACTATACGATCACGGTGCAACACCAGCTAACCCCTGTGGACAACAGCTGCCTGAGCACAAAAGTAAAATGGCTTGTTTGTACAACTAACAGATAGATCACTGATGTGGAATGATGTGGAAAACACGAAAACAACAAAACAACGACAACATGGCCATCTTTCCTAAGCCCTCGTGACTTCAAGCACATGGGTGTGGCAGGAGAAGGTAGTCTCATTGGAAATTCATAACAAGCAAGAAAACTGTCTCCCCAACTAAGCTTGGTTTCTCCCACGGTTTTCTTTTCTCCATTTTTGTCACCTGTTGGTTACTTGATGTCTCCTGATGGAGTTTTGGTTTCTTGCTGCTTTTGCCTTTGGCTTGCTTAGTTGGGGACACACCACATTAATTCAACAATGTTTTTATCTGCCTTCATTGACACCATTGAATGCAAACAGTGTTTTCTCCAGTGCTGATTTACAGAAAAATGAACTAAATGAAAAACTATTGATTTTTTACAATGGAATGAATCAATTCTGAGTTTATTTAAGTTGGAAAATGACACCATCTTCTTTAAGAGCTGTTGTGCAGCCAAAAATGATTTGCAATTATTACTGCTGCTTCGACACAATTTGAATTGTAAAAAGTGCTATATAAATAATGGTGACTTGACTCGACTCGATGACAACATTCATAATGGCAGGTTATTGTCCTTGAGCGTACAAAACCCATCAATAATATAGATTAGCAAAAGTTACACAGCAAAACCTTCAAGAACCACACTTCTGGAATAACTGAAGAAACTTTCTGCATTGGCCGGGAATCGGACCCGGGTCTCCCGCGTGGCAGGCGAGAATTCTACCACTGAACCACCAATGCTTAGCTGTGAGAATCTCTGTGATCGCTGGCAGCTAGCGTACGGTCCCGGGCTCTCCGTTAGAGATGAAAGTTAAGCAACCTCTTTTACGAAGGGCACATCATTTGGGGATGCACAGAAATGGATGGAAATGGATTAAATATTTTGGCTGTTGCGATCCCAAATTGGACTTATGACCTGTACTAACTCTGCCTGAATCAATCAGAACTCTTCGCTGTTGGCCAGAAGAGAACTGATCCCTGACTAAGCTTGGTTTCTCCCAAGGTATATAAATAACAGTGACTTGACTTGACTTAATGATAACCTTCATAATCTCAAGTTATTGTCCTTGAGCTGAAATCGCCGTCAGTAATGTCGATTAACAGAAGTTACATAGCGAAACCTTCAAGAACCACACTTCTTGAATACCAGAAGAGATGGAAGATAAGGAACTTCTTTTGCGAAGGGCACATAATTTGAGGCTGCACAGAACTTCAACTACATAAAAATTGATTGAATTTTTTGACTGTTGCGATCCCAAGTCGGAAATATGACCTGTAGTAACTCTGCCTGGATCAATAAAGAACTGTTTGCTGTTGGCCAGAGGAGAACTGGCCCTGACTAAGCTTGGTTTCTCCCAAGGTATATAAATAACAGTGACTTGACTTGACTTAATGATGAGATTCATAATGGCAGGTTACTGTCCTTGATCTTACAACACCCATCAAAAACATAGATTAGCAGAAGTTGCATAGCAAAACCTTAAAGAAGTACACTTCTGGAATAACTGAAGACACTTTCTGCATTGGCCGGGAATCGGACCCGGGCCTCCCGCGTGGCAGGCGAGAATTCTACCACTGAACCACCAATGCTTAGCTGTGATAATTTCGTGATCGCCGGGACCTAGCGTATGGTCCCGGCTCTCCGTTAGAGATGAAAGTTAAGCAATCTCTTTTACGAAGGGCACATCATTTGGCGATGCACAGAAATGGATGGAAATGGATTAAATATTTTGGCTGTTGCGTTCCCAAATTGGACTTATGACCTGTACTAACTCTGCCTGAATCAATCAGAACTCTTCGCTGTTGGCCAGAAGAGAACTGGCCCCCCGACTAAGCTTAGTTTCTCCATTTTTTCTCCATTTTTGTCAACTGTTGATGACCTGAACTGAACTGAGCCGAACGATTACATCACTGTTTTCTCCAGTTCTGATATACAGAAAAATTAACTAAATTAATAACTATTGATTTTTACAACGGAATGAATTAATACTGAATTTATTTAAGCTGGACAATGACACCATTTTCTTTAAGAGCTACTGTGATGCCAAAAATGATTTGCCAATTATTACTGTAAAGCTGCTTTGACAAAAATTTTCATTGTAAAAAGCGCTATGTAAATAAAGGTGACGTGACTCGACTTGACTTGATGAAAACTTTCATAATGACAGGTTATTGTCCTTGAGCTTACAAGCTCTGTCAGTAATACCGATTAGCAGAAGTTACATAACAAAGCTTTAAAGAAGCAAACTTCTGGCATACCAGGAGATGCAAGCTGCAGAGTGTCCTCTGGGCAGTTTTTCGTGCAAGACTTCTGCCTAGCCCTCTCGCAACCTTGCCCTGCATCGGAAAAAAATCAATCAATAAATAAATACGGTCCCAACAAGTAGAAATCAAGATTCCACGCCTCTGAACCTGTAGACCCACAACACTGGACATTTCGCATGTCACTCGTATCCGGCACACTCGGTTGACTTTACGGGCGCTCTTTTCCAATGAGTTCATGATCCGAATCAGGTGTGTTGCAAAAGGGAGAATCACAAAACATGCAGAAGGTCCCCAGGTTTGAAAAGCCCTCTCGCAGAGTCACACCAGACTGAGGCCTCCAACAAAGTGATTTCCCATCGCCCGAACAGGGACTTGAACACTAGACCCTATGATTAAAAATCTGATACTCTAACGACTGAACTATCCGGGCCGCTGCACTGGGGTTGCCCCTTCCACTGGACTGCAGGATGAAGGCTGCAAACAATAAGGACAGAAAGAGATGGCCTGCTCCTGGCAACTTGGAAACACTGACAAGAAAGGGTGGGACTTGCATCGCTTGTGAAAGCAGAATCAGCGGGCCAACAAAATTGCAGCGTTTCACAGCTCTGCTATGCACGTTTCTGTGTATACCATAACGCTGAGCCAAGCGAAGGCCGTGAGGTCATCAGGGCCTGCCAAAGGGACGGCCAAATGTCTTGGAAGGCAGAGATCTCATCAAAGAAAGCTAAGGAAAAGCAGGTAAGCCGGCCCGCAGTCGGCTGGGTTTGAACCAGCGCGGGGAGACCCCAATGGATTTCGAGTCCATCGCCTTAACCTCTCGGCCACGACTACATTTGCCGGTGGCCCAAATGTTCTGTTGGCTGCATGTGGGCAGCACAGAACACATGAGAGCATCATCCACCAATCCAGCTGAAAGATCGAGGCGGCAAAGAGGACAATGACGTTACCTTTGATTTACAGAAAAGGCCTGCTCTGAGCCGGATTCAATCCAGGGTTTCTGCGGCCACAACACAGAGTACTAACCACTATACGATCACGGTGCAACACCAGCTAACCCCTGTGGACAACAGCTGCCTGAGCACAAAAGTAAAATGGCTTGTTTGTACAACTAACAGATAGATCACTGATGTGGAATGATGTGGAAAACACGAAAACAGCAAAACAACGACAACATGGCCATCTTTCCTAAGCCCTCGTGACTTCAAGCACATGGGTGTGGCAGGAGAAGGTAGTCTCATTGGAAATTCATAACAAGCAAGAAAACTGTCTCCCCAACTAAGCTTGGTTTCTCCCAAGGTTTTCTTTTCTCCATTATTGTCACCTGTTGGTTACTTGATGTCTCCTGATGGAGTTTTGGTTTCTTGCTGCTTTTGCCTTTGGCTTGCTTAGTTGGGGACACACGACATTAATTCAACAATATTTTTATCTGCCTTCATTGACACCATTGAATGCAAACAGTGTTTTCTCCAGTGCTGATTTACAGAAAAATGAACTAAATGAAAAACTATTGATTTTTTACAATGGAATGAATCAATTCTGAGTTTATTTAAGTTGGAAAATGACACCATCTTCTTTAAGAGCTGTTGTGCAGCCAAAAATGATTTGCAATTATTACTGCTGCTTCGACACAATTTGAATTGTAAAAAGTGCTATATAAATAATGGTGACTTGACTCGACTCGATGACAACATTCATAATGGCAGGTTATTGTCCTTGAGCGTACAAAACCCATCAATAATATAGATTAGCAAAAGTTACACAGCAAAACCTTCAAGAACCACACTTCTGGAATAACTGAAGACACTTTCTGCATTGGCCAGGAATCGGACCCGGGTCTCCCGCGTGGCAGGCGAGAATTCTACCACTGAACCACCAATGCTTAGCTGTGAGAATCTCTGTGATCGCTGGCAGCTAGCGTACGGTCCCGGGCTCTCCGTTAGAGATGAAAGTTAAGCAACCTCTTTTACGAAGGGCACATCATTTGGGGATGCACAGAAATGGATGGAAATGGATTAAATATTTTGGCTGTTGCGATCCCAAATTGGACTTATGACCTGTACTAACTCTGCCTGAATCAATCAGAACTCTTCGCTGTTGGCCAGAAGAGAACTGATCCCTGACTAAGCTTGGTTTCTCCCAAGGTATATAAATAACAGTGACTTGACTTGACTTAATGATAACCTTCATAATCTCAAGTTATTGTCCTTGAGCTGAAATCGCCGTCAGTAATGTCGATTAACAGAAGTTACATAGCGAAACCTTCAAGAACCACACTTCTGGAATACCAGAAGAGATGGAAGATAAGGAACTTCTTTTGCGAAGGGCACATAATTTGAGGCTGCACAGAACTTCAACTACATAAAACTTGATTGAATTTTTTGACTGTTGCGATCCCAAGTCGGAAATATGACCTGTAGTAACTCTGCCTGGATCAATAAAGAACTGTTTGCTGTTGGCCAGAGGAGAACTGGCCCTGACTAAGCTTGGTTTCTCCCAAGGTATATAAATAACAGTGACTTGACTTGACTTAATGATGAGATTCATAATGGCAGGTTACTGTCCTTGATCTTACAACACCCATCAATAACATAGATTAGCAGAAGTTTTTCTACCTCAAATTATGTCCCTTTGGCAGGCCCTGATGACCTCACGGCCTTCGCTTGGCTCAGCGTTATGGTATACACAGAAACGCGCATAGCAGAGCTGTGAAACGCTGCAATTTTGTTGGCCCGCTGATTCTGCTTTCACAAGCGATGCAAGTCCCACACTTTCTTGTCAGTGTTTCCAAGTTGCCAGGAGCAGGCCATCTCTTTCTGTCCTTATTGTTTGCAGCCTTCATCCTGCAGTCCAGTGGAAGGGGCAACCCCAGTGCAGCGGCCCGGATAGTTCAGTCGTTAGAGTATCAGATTTTTAATCATAGGGTCTAGTGTTCAAGTCCCTGTTCGGGCGATGGGAAATCACTTTGTTGGAGGCCTCAGTCTGGTGTGACTCTGCGAGAGGGCTTTTCAAACCTGGGACCTTCTGCATGTTTTGTGATTCTCCCTTTTGCAACACACCTGATTCGGATCATGAACTCATTGGAAAAGAGCGCCCGTAAAGTCAACCGATTGTGCCGGATACGAGTGACATGCGAAATGTCCAGTGTTGTGGGTCTACAGGTTCAGAGGCGTGGCATCTTGATTTCTACTTGTTGGGACCGTATTTATTTATTGATTGATTTTTTTCCGATGCAGGGCAAGGTTGCGAGAGGGCTAGGCAGAAGTCTTGCACGAAAACTGCCCAGAGGACACTCTGCAGCTTGCATCTCCTGGTATGCCAGAAGTTTGCTTCTTTAAAGCTTTGTTATGTAACTTCTGCTAATCGGTATTACTGACAGAGCTTGTAAGCTCAAGGACAATAACCTGTCATTATGAAAGTTTTCATCAAGTCAAGTCGAGTCACGTCACCTTTATTTACATAGCGCTTTTTACAATGAAAATTTTTGTCAAAGCAGCTTTAGAGTAATAATTGGCAAATCATTTTTGGCATCACAGTAGCTCTTAAAGAAAATGGTGTCATTGTCCAGCTTAAATAAATTCAGTATTAATTCATTCCGTTGTAAAAATCAATAGTTATTAATTTAGTTAATTTTTCTGTATATCAGAACTGGAGAAAACAGTGATGTAATCGTTCGGCTCAGTTCAGTTCAGGTCATCAACAGTTGACAAAAATGGAGAAAAAATGGAGAAACTAAGCTTAGTCGGGGGGCCAGTTCTCTTCTGGCCAACAGCGAAGAGTTCTGATTGATTCAGGCAATTTGGGATCGCAACAGCCAAAATATTTAATCCATTTCCATCCATTTCTGTGCATCCCCAAATGATGTGCCCTTCGTAAAAGAGATTGCTTAACTTTCATCTCTAACGGAGAGCCCGGGACCATACGCTAGGTCCCGGCGATCACGAAATAATCACAGCTAAGCATTGGTGGTTCAGTGGTAGAATTCTCGCCTGCCACGCGGAGGCCCGGGTCCGATTCCCGGCCAATGCAGAAAGTGTCTTCAGTTATTCCAGAAGTGTACTTCTTTAAGGTTTTGCTATGCAACTTCTGCTAATCTATGTTATTGATGGGTGTTGTAAGATCAAGGACAGTAACCTGCCATTATGAATCTCATCATTAAGTCAAGTCAAGTCACTGTTATTTATATACCTTGGGAGAAACCAAGCTTAGTCAGGGCCAGTTCTCCTCTGGCCAACAGCAAACAGTTCTTTATTGATCCAGGCAGAGTTACTACAGGTCATATTTCCGACTTGGGATCGCAACAGTCAAAAAATTCAATCAATTTTTATGTAGTTGAAGTTCTGTGCAGCCTCAAATTATGTGCCCTTCGCAAAAGAAGTTCCTTATCTTCCATCTCTTCTGGTATTCCAGAAGTGTGGTTCTTGAAGGTTTCGCTATGTAACTTCTGTTAATCGACATTACTGACGGCGATTTCAGCTCAAGGACAATAACTTGAGATTATGAAGGTTATCATTAAGTCAAGTCAAGTCACTGTTATTTATATACCTTGGGAGAAACCAAGCTTAGTCAGGGATCAGTTCTCTTCTGGCCAACAGCGAAGAGTTCTGATTGATTCAGGCAGAGTTAGTACAGGTCATAAGTCCAATTTGGGATCGCAACAGCCAAAATATTTAATCCATTTCCATCCATTTCTGTGCATCCCCAAATGATGTGCCCTTCGTAAAAGAGGTTGCTTAACTTTCATCTCTAACGGAGAGCCCGGGACCATACGCTAGCTGCCAGCGATCACAGAGATTCTCACAGCTAAGCATTGGTGGTTCAGTGGTAGAATTCTCGCCTGCCACACGGGAGACCCGGGTCCGATTCCCGGCCAATGCAGAAAGTGTCTTCAGTTATTCCAGAAGTGTGGTTCTTGAAGGTTTTGCTGTGTAACTTTTGCTAATCTATATTATTGATGGGTTTTGTACGCTCAAGGACAATAACCTGCCATTATGAATGTTGTCATCGAGTCGAGTCAAGTCACCACTATTTATATAGCACTTTTTACAATTCAAATTGTGTCGAAGCAGCAGTAATAATTGCAAATCATTTTTGGCTGCACAACAGCTCTTAAAGAAGATGGTGTCATTTTCCAACTTAAATAAACTCAGAATTGATTCATTCCATTGTAAAAAATCAATAGTTTTTCATTTAGTTCATTTTTCTGTAAATCAGCACTGGAGAAAACACTGTTTGCATTCAATGGTGTCAATGAAGGCAGATAAAAACATTGTTGAATTAATGTCGTGTGTCCCCAACTAAGCAAGCCAAAGGCAAAAGCAGCAAGAAACCAAAACTCCATCAGGAGACATCAAGTAACCAACAGGTGACAAAAATGGAGAAAAGAAAACCTTGGGAGAAACCAAGCTTAGTTGGGGAGACAGTTTTCTTGCTTGTTATGAATTTCCAATGAGACTACCTTCTCCTGCCACACCCATGTGCTTGAAGTCACGAGGGCTTAGGAAAGATGGCCATGTTGTCGTTGTTTTGCTGTTTTCGTGTTTTCCACATCATTCCACATCAGTGATCTATCTGTTAGTTGTACAAACAAGCCATTTTACTTTTGTGCTCAGGCAGCTGTTGTCCACAGGGGTTAGCTGGTGTTGCACACCGTGATCGTATAGTGGTTAGTACTCTGTGTTGTGGCCGCAGAAACCCTGGATTGAATCCGGCTCAGAGCAGGCCTTTTCTGTAAATCAAAGGTAACATCATTGTCCTTTTTGCCGCCTCGATCTTTCAGCTGGATTGGTGGATGATGCTCTCATGTGTTCTGTGCTGCCCACATGCAGCCAACAGAACATTTGGGCCACTGGCAAATGTAGTCGTGGCCGAGAGGTTAAGGCGATGGACTCGAAATCCATTGGGGTCTCCCCGCGCTGGTTCAAACCCAGCCGACTACGGGCCGGCTTACCTGCTTTTCCTTAGCTTTCTTTGATGAGATCTCTGCCTTCCAAGACATTTGGCCGTCCCTTTGGCAGGCCCTGATGACCTCACGGCCTTCGCTTGGCTCAGCGTTATGGTATACACAGAAACGTGCATAGCAGAGCTGTGAAACGCTGCAATTTTGTTGGCCCGCTGATTCTGCTTTCACAAGCGATGCAAGTCCCACCCTGTCTTGTCAGTGTTTCCAAGTTGCCAGGAGCAGGCCATCTCTTTCTGTCCTTATTGTTTGCAGCCTTCATCCTGCAGTCCAGTGGAAGGGGCAACCCCAGTGCAGCGGCCCGAATAGTTCAGTCGTTAGAGTATCAGATTTTTAATCATAGGGTCTAGTGTTCAAGTCCCTGTTCGGGCGATGGGAGATCACTTTGTTGGAGGCCTCAGTCTGGTGTGACTCTGCGAGAGGGCTTTTCAAACCTGGGGACCTTCTGCATGTTTTGTGATTCTCCCTTTTGCAACACACCTGATTCGGATCATGAACTCATTGGAAAAGAGCGCCCGTAAAGTCAACCGAGTGTGCCGGATACGAGTGACATGCGAAATGTCCAGTGTTGTGGGTCTACAGGTTCAGAGGCGTGGCATCTTGATTTCTACTTGTTGGGACCGTATTTATTTATTGATTGATTTTTTTTCCGATGCAGGGCAAGGTTGCGAGAGGGCTAGGCAGAAGTCTTGCACGAAAACTGCCCAGAGGACACTCTGCAGCTTGCATCTCCTGGTATGCCAGAAGTTTGCTTCTTTAAAGCTTTGTTATGTAACTTCTGCTAATCGGTATTACTGACAGAGCTTGTAAGCTCAAGGACAATAACCTGTCATTATGAAAGTTTTCATCAAGTCAAGTCGAGTCACGTCACCTTTATTTACATAGCGCTTTTTACAATGAAAATTTTTGTCAAAGCAGCTTTACAGTAATAATTGGCAAATCATTTTTGGCATCACAGTAGCTCTTAAAGAAAATGGTGTCATTGTCCAGCTTAAATAAATTCAGTATTAATTCATTCCGTTGT
This sequence comes from Opsariichthys bidens, assembly GCA_037194245.1. NCBI lineage: Eukaryota > Metazoa > Chordata > Actinopteri > Cypriniformes > Xenocyprididae > Opsariichthys > Opsariichthys bidens. The sequence goes on along the minus strand of CM074311.1, from coordinate 2,952,957 downwards.
AAAAATCAATAGTTATTAATTTAGTTAATTTTTCTGTATATCAGAACTGGAGAAAACAGTGATGTAATCGTTCGGCTCAGTTCAGTTCAGGTCATCAACAGTTGACAAAAATGGAGAAAAAATGGAGAAACTAAGCTTAGTCGGGGGGCCAGTTCTCTTCTGGCCAACAGCGAAGAGTTCTGATTGATTCAGGCAGAGTTAGTACAGGTCATAAGTCCAATTTGGGATCGCAACAGCCAAAATATTTAATCCATTTCCATCCATTTCTGTGCATCCCCAAATGATGTGCCCTTCGTAAAAGAGATTGCTTAACTTTCATCTCTAACGGAGAGCCCGGGACCATATGCTAGGTCCCGGCGATCACGAAATTATCACAGCTAAGCATTGGTGGTTCAGTGGTAGAATTCTCGCCTGCCACGCGGGAGGCCCGGGTCCGATTCCCGCCAATGCAGAAAGTCTCTTCAGTTATTCCAGAAGTGTACTTCTTTAAGGTTTTGCTATGCAACTTCTGCTAATCTATGTTATTGATGGGTGTTGTAAGATCAAGGACAGTAACCTGCCATTATGAATCTCATCATTAAGTCAAGTCAAGTCACTGTTATTTATATACCTTGGGAGAAACCAAGCTTAGTCAGGGCCAGTTCTCCTCTGGCCAACAGCAAACAGTTCTTTATTGATCCAGGCAGAGTTACTACAGGTCATATTTCCGACTTGGGATCGCAACAGTCAAAAAATTCAATCAATTTTTATGTAGTTGAAGTTCTGTGCAGCCTCAAATTATGTGCCCTTCGCAAAAGAAGTTCCTTATCTTCCATCTCTTCTGGTATTCCAGAAGTGTGGTTCTTGAAGGTTTCGCTATGTAACTTCTGTTAATCGACATTACTGACGGCGATTTCAGCTCAAGGACAATAACTTGAGATTATGAAGGTTATCATTAAGTCAAGTCAAGTCACTGTTATTTATATACCTTGGGAGAAACCAAGCTTAGTCAGGGATCAGTTCTCTTCTGGCCAACAGCGAAGAGTTCTGATTGATTCAGGCAGAGTTAGTACAGGTCATAAGTCCAATTTGGGATCGCAACAGCCAAAATATTTAATCCATTTCCATCCATTTCTGTGCATCCCCAAATGATGTGCCCTTCGTAAAAGAAATTGCTTAACTTTCATCTCTAACGGAGAGCCCGGGACCATACGCTAGGTCCCGGCGATCACGAAATTATCACAGCTAAGCATTGGTGGTTCAGTGGTAGAATTCTCGCCTGCCACGCGGGAGGCCCGGGTCCGATTCCCGGCCAATGCAGAAAGTCTCTTCAGTTATTCCAGAAGTGTACTTCTTTAAGGTTTTGCTATGCAACTTCTGCTAATCTATGTTATTGATGGGTGTTGTAAGATCAAGGACAGTAACCTGCCATTATGAATCTCATCATTAAGTCAAGTCAAGTCACTGTTATTTATATACCTTGGGAGAAACCAAGCTTAGTCAGGGCCAGTTCTCCTCTGGCCAACAGCAAACAGTTCTTTATTGATCCAGGCAGAGTTACTACAGGTCATATTTCCGACTTGGGATCGCAACAGTCAAAAAATTCAATCAATTTTTATGTAGTTGAAGTTCTGTGCAGCCTCAAATTATGTGCCCTTCGCAAAAGAAGTTCCTTATCTTCCATCTCTTCTGGTATTCCAGAAGTGTGGTTCTTGAAGGTTTCGCTATGTAACTTCTGTTAATCGACATTACTGACGGCGATTTCAGCTCAAGGACAATAACTTGAGATTATGAAGGTTATCATTAAGTCAAGTCAAGTCACTGTTATTTATATACCTTGGGAGAAACCAAGCTTAGTCAGGGATCAGTTCTCTTCTGGCCAACAGCGAAGAGTTCTGATTGATTCAGGCAGAGTTAGTACAGGTCATAAGTCCAATTTGGGATCGCAACAGCCAAAATATTTAATCCATTTCCATCCATTTCTGTGCATCCCCAAATGATGTGCCCTTCGTAAAAGAGGTTGCTTAACTTTCATCTCTAACGGAGAGCCCGGGACCGTACGCTAGCTGCCAGCGATCACAGAGATTCTCACAGCTAAGCATTGGTGGTTCAGTGGTAGAATTCTCGCCTGCCACGCGGGAGACCCGGGTCCGATTCCCGGCCAATGCAGAAAGTGTCTGCAGTTATTCCAGAAGTGTGGTTCTTGAAGGTTTTGCTGTGTAACTTTTGCTAATCTATATTATTGATGGGTTTTGTACGCTCAAGGACAATAACCTGCCATTATGAATGTTGTCATCGAGTCGAGTCAAGTCACCACTATTTATATAGCACTTTTTACAATTCAAATTGTGTCGAAGCAGCAGTAATAATTGCAAATCATTTTTGGCTGCACAACAGCTCTTAAAGAAGATGGTGTCATTTTCCAACTTAAATAAACTCAGAATTGATTCATTCCATTGTAAAAAATCAATAGTTTTTCATTTAGTTCATTTTTCTGTAAATCAGCACTGGAGAAAACACTGTTTGCATTCAATGGTGTCAATGAAGGCAGATAAAAACATTGTTGAATTAATGTCGTGTGTCCCCAACTAAGCAAGCCAAAGGCAAAAGCAGCAAGAAACCAAAACTCCATCAGGAGACATCAAGTAACCAACAGGTGACAAAAATGGAGAAAAGAAAACCTTGGGAGAAACCAAGCTTAGTTGGGGAGACAGTTTTCTTGCTTGTTATGAATTTCCAATGAGACTACCTTCTCCTGCCACACCCATGTGCTTGAAGTCACGAGGGCTTAGGAAAGATGGCCATGTTGTCGTTGTTTTGCTGTTTTCGTGTTTTCCACATCATTCCACATCAGTGATCTATCTGTTAGTTGTACAAACAAGCCATTTTACTTTTGTGCTCAGGCAGCTGTTGTCCACAGGGGTTAGCTGGTGTTGCACCGTGATCGTATAGTGGTTAGTACTCTGTGTTGTGGCCGCAGAAACCCTGGATTGAATCCGGCTCAGAGCAGGCCTTTTCTGTAAATCAAAGGTAACGTCATTGTCCTCTTTGCCGCCTCGATCTTTCAGCTGGATTGGTGGATGATGCTCTCATGTGTTCTGTGCTGCCCACATGCAGCCAACAGAACATTTGGGCCACCGGCAAATGTAGTCGTGGCCGAGAGGTTAAGGCGATGGACTCGAAATCCATTGGGGTCTCCCCGCGCTGGTTCAAACCCAGCCGACTACGGGCCGGCTTACCTGCTTTTCCTTAGCTTTCTTTGATGAGATCTCTGCCTTCCAAGACATTTGGCCGTCCCTTTGGCAGGCCCTGATGACCTCACGGCCTTCGCTTGGCTCAGCGTTATGGTATACACAGAAACGTGCATAGCATAGCTGTGAAACGCTGCAATTTTGTTGGCCCGCTGATTCTGCTTTCACAAGCGATGCAAGTCCCACCCTTTCTTGTCAGTGTTTCCAAGTTGCCAGGAGCAGGCCATCTCTTTCTGTCCTTATTGTTTGCAGCCTTCATCCTGCAGTCCAGTGGAAGGGGCAACCCAGTGCAGCGGCCCGGATAGTTCAGTCGTTAGAGTATCAGAGTTTTAATCATAGGGTCTAGTGTTCAAGTCCCTGTTCGGGCGATGGGAGATCACTTTGTTGGAGGCCTCAGTCTGGTGTGACTCTGCGAGAGGGCTTTTCAAACCTGGGGACCTTCTGCATGTTTTGTGATTCTCCCTTTTGCAACACACCTGATTCGGATCATGAACTCATTGGAAAAGAGCGCCCGTAAAGTCAACCGAGTGTGCCGGATACGAGTGACATGCGAAATGTCCAGTGTTGTGGGTCTACAGGTTCAGAGGCGTGGCATCTTGATTTCTACTTGTTGGGACCGTATTTATTTATTGATTGATTTTTTTCCGATGCAGGGCAAGGTTGCGAGAGGGCTAGGCAGAAGTCTTGCACGAAAACTGCCCAGAGGACACTCTGCAGCTTGCATCTCCTGGTATGCCAGAAGTTTGCTTCTTTAAAGCTTTGTTATGTAACTTCTGCTAATCGGTATTACTGACAGAGCTTGTAAGCTCAAGGACAATAACCTGTCATTATGAAAGTTTTCATCAAGTCAAGTCGAGTCACGTCACCTTTATTTACATAGCGCTTTTTACAATGAAAATTTTTGTCAAAGCAGCTTTACAGTAATAATTGGCAAATCATTTTTGGCATCACAGTAGCTCTTAAAGAAAATGGTGTCATTGTCCAGCTTAAATAAATTCAGTATTAATTCATTCCGTTGTAAAAATCAATAGTTATTAATTTAGTTAATTTTTCTGTATATCAGAACTGGAGAAAACAGTGATGGAATCGTTCGGCTCAGTTCAGTTCAGGTCATCAACAGTTGACAAAAATGGAGAAAAAATGGAGAAACTAAGCTTAGTCGGGGGGGCCAGTTCTCTTCTGGCCAACAGCGAAGAGTTCTGATTGATTCAGGCAGAGTTAGTACAGGTCATAAGTCCAATTTGGGATCGCAACAGCCAAAATATTTAATCCATTTCCATCCATTTCTGTGCATCCCCAAATGATGTGCCCTTCGTAAAAGAGATTGCTTAACTTTCATCTCTAACGGAGAGCCCGGGACCATATGCTAGGTCCCGGCGATCACGAAATTATCACAGCTAACCATTGGTGGTTCAGTGGTAGAATTCTCGCCTGCCACGCGGGAGGCCCGGGTCCGATTCCCGGCCAATGCAGAAAGTCTCTTCAGTTATTCCAGAAGTGTACTTCTTTAAGGTTTTGCTATGCAACTTCTGCTAATCTATGTTATTGATGGGTGTTGTAAGATCAAGGACAGTAACCTGCCATTATGAATCTCATCATTAAGTCAAGTCAAGTCACTGTTATTTATATACCTTGGGAGAAACCAAGCTTAGTCAGGGCCAGTTCTCCTCTGGCCAACAGCAAACAGTTCTTTATTGATCCAGGCAGAGTTACTACAGGTCATATTTCCGACTTGGGATCGCAACAGTCAAAAAATTCAATCAATTTTTATGTAGTTGAAGTTCTGTGCAGCCTCAAATTATGTGCCCTTCGCAAAAGAAGTTCCTTATCTTCCATCTCTTCTGGTATTCCAGAAGTGTGGTTCTTGAAGGTTTCGCTATGTAACTTCTGTTAATCGACATTACTGACGGCGATTTCAGCTCAAGGACAATAACTTGAGATTATGAAGGTTATCATTAAGTCAAGTCAAGTCACTGTTATTTATATACCTTGGGAGAAACCAAGCTTAGTCAGGGATCAGTTCTCTTCTGGCCAACAGCGAAGAGTTCTGATTGATTCAGGCAGAGTTAGTACAGGTCATAAGTCCAATTTGGGATCGCAACAGCCAAAATATTTAATCCATTTCCATCCATTTCTGTGCATCCCCAAATGATGTGCCCTTCGTAAAAGAGATTGCTTAACTTTCATCTCTAACGGAGAGCCCGGGACCATACGCTAGGTCCCGGCGATCACGAAATTATCACAGCTAAGCATTGGTGGTTCAGTGGTAGAATTCTCGCCTGCCACGCGGGAGGCCCGGGTCCGATTCCCGGCCAATGCAGAAAGTCTCTTCAGTTATTCCAGAAGTGTACTTCTTTAAGGTTTTGCTATGCAACTTCTGCTAATCTATGTTATTGATGGGTGTTGTAAGATCAAGGACAGTAACCTGCCATTATGAATCTCATCATTAAGTCAAGTCAAGTCACTGTTATTTATATACCTTGGGAGAAACCAAGCTTAGTCAGGGCCAGTTCTCCTCTGGCCAACAGCAAACAGTTCTTTATTGATCCAGGCAGAGTTACTACAGGTCATATTTCCGACTTGGGATCGCAACAGTCAAAAAATTCAATCAATTTTTATGTAGTTGAAGTTCTGTGCAGCCTCAAATTATGTGCCCTTCGCAAAAGAAGTTCCTTATCTTCCATCTCTTCTGGTATTCCAGAAGTGTGGTTCTTGAAGGTTTCGCTATGTAACTTCTGTTAATCGACATTACTGACGGCGATTTCAGCTCAAGGACAATAACTTGAGATTATGAAGGTTATCATTAAGTCAAGTCAAGTCACTGTTATTTATATACCTTGGGAGAAACCAAGCTTAGTCAGGGATCAGTTCTCTTCTGGCCAACAGCGAAGAGTTCTGATTGATTCAGGCAGAGTTAGTACAGGTCATAAGTCCAATTTGGGATCGCAACAGCCAAAATATTTAATCCATTTCCATCCATTTCTGTGCATCCCCAAATGATGTGCCCTTCGTAAAAGAGGTTGCTTAACTTTCATCTCTAACGGAGAGCCCGGGACCGTACGCTAGCTGCCAGCGATCACAGAGATTCTCACAGCTAAGCATTGGTGGTTCAGTGGTAGAATTCTCGCCTGCCACGCGGGAGGCCCGGGTCCGATTCCCGGCCAATGCAGAAAGTGTCTGCAGTTATTCCAGAAGTGTGGTTCTTGAAGGTTTTGCTGTGTAACTTTTGCTAATCTATATTATTGATGGGTTTTGTACGCTCAAGGACAATAACCTGCCATTATGAACGTTGTCATCGAGTCGAGTCAAGTCACCATTATTTATATAGCACTTTTTACAATTCAAATTGTGTCGAAGCAGCAGTAATAATTGCAAATCATTTTTGGCTGCACAACAGCTCTTAAAGAAGATGGTGTCATTTTCCAACTTAAATAAACTCAGAATTGATTCATTCCATTGTAAAAAATCAATAGTTTTTCATTTAGTTCATTTTTCTGTAAATCAGCACTGGAGAAAACACTGTTTGCATTCAATGGTGTCAATGAAGGCAGATAAAAACATTGTTGAATTAATGTCGTGTGTCCCCAACTAAGCAAGCCAAAGGCAAAAGCAGCAAGAAACCAAAACTCCATCAGGAGACATCAAGTAACCAACAGGTGACAAAAATGGAGAAAAGAAAACCGTGGGAGAAACCAAGCTTAGTTGGGGAGACAGTTTTCTTGCTTGTTATGAATTTCCAATGAGACTACCTTCTCCTGCCACACCCATGTGCTTGAAGTCACGAGGGCTTAGGAAAGATGGCCATGTTGTCGTTGTTTTGCTGTTTTCGTGTTTTCCACATCATTCCACATCAGTGATCTATCTGTTAGTTGTACAAACAAGCCATTTTACTTTTGTGCTCAGGCAGCTGTTGTCCACAGGGGTTAGCTGGTGTTGCACCGTGATCGTATAGTGGTTAGTACTCTGTGTTCTGGCCGCAGAAACCCTGGATTGAATCCGGCTCAGAGCAGGCCTTTTCTGTAAATCAAAGGTAACGTCATTGTCCTTTTTGCCGCCTCGATCTTTCAGCTGGATTGGTGGATGATGCTCTCATGTGTTCTGTGCTGCCCACATGCAGCCAACAGAAAATTTGGGCCACTGGCAAATGTAGTTGTGGCCGAGAGGTTAAGGCGATGAACTCGAAATCCATTGGGGTCTCCCTGCGCTGGTTCAAACCCAGCCGACTACGGGCCGGCTTACTTGCTTTTCCTTAGCTTTCTTTGATGAGATCTCTGCCTTCCAAGACATTTGGCTGTCCCTTTGGCAGGCCCTGATGACCTCACGGCCTTCGCTTGGCTCAGCGTTATGGTATACACAGAAACGTGCATAGCAGAGCTGTGAAACGCTGCAATTTTGTTGGCCCGCTGATTCTGCTTTCACAAGCGATGCAAGTCGCACCCTTTCTTGTCAGTGTTTCCAAGTTGCCAGGAGCAGGCCATCTCTTTCTGTCCTTATTGTTTGCAGCCTTCATCCTGCAGTCCAGTGGAAGGGGCAACCCCAGTGCAGCGGCCCGGATAGTTCAGTCGTTAGAGTATCAGATTTTTAATCATAGGGTCTAGTGTTCAAGTCCCTGTTCGGGCGATGGGAAATCACTTTGTTGGAGGCCTCAGTCTGGTGTGACTCTGCGAGAGGGCTTTTCAAACCTGGGGACCTTCTGCATGTTTTGTGATTCTCCCTTTTGCAACACACCTGATTCGGATCATGAACTCATTGGAAAAGAGCGCCCGTAAAGTCAACCGAGTGTGCCGGATACGAGTGACATGCGAAATGTCCAGTGTTGTGGGTCTACAGGTTCAGAGGCGTGGCATCTTGATTTCTACTTGTTGGGACCGTATTTATTTATTGATTGATTTTTTTCCGATGCAGGGCAAGGTTGCGAGAGGGCTAGGCAGAAGTCTTGCACGAAAACTGCCCAGAGGACACTCTGCAGCTTGCATCTCCTGGTATGCCAGAAGTTTGCTTCTTTAAAGCTTTGTTATGTAACTTCTGCTAATCGGTATTACTGACAGAGCTTGTAAGCTCAAGGACAATAACCTGTCATTATGAAAGTTTTCATCAAGTCAAGTCGAGTCACGTCACCTTTATTTACATAGCGCTTTTTACAATGAAAATTTTTGTCAAAGCAGCTTTACAGTAATAATTGGCAAATCATTTTTGGCATCACAGTAGCTCTTAAAGAAAATGGTGTCATTGTCCAGCTTAAATAAATTCAGTATTAATTCATTCCGTTGTAAAAATCAATAGTTATTAATTTAGTTAATTTTTCTGTATATCAGAACTGGAGAAAACAGTGATGTAATCGTTCGGCTCAGTTCAGTTCAGGTCATCAACAGTTGACAAAAATGGAGAAAAAATGGAGAAACTAAGCTTAGTCGGGGGGCCAGTTCTCTTCTGGCCAACAGCGAAGAGTTCTGATTGATTCAGGCAGAGTTAGTACAGGTCATAAGTCCAATTTGGGATCGCAACAGCCAAAATATTTAATCCATTTCCATCCATTTCTGTGCATCCCCAAATGATGTGCCCTTCGTAAAAGAGATTGCTTAACTTTCATCTCTAACGGAGAGCCCGGGACCATACGCTAGGTCCCGGCGATCACGAAATCATCACAGCTAAGCATTGGTGGTTCAGTGGTAGAATTCTCGCCTGCCACGCGGGAGGCCCGGGTCCGATTCCCGGCCAATGCAGAAAGTGTCTTCAGTTATTCCAGAAGTGTACTTCTTTAAGGTTTTGCTATGCAACTTCTGCTAATCTATGTTATTGATGGGTGTTGTAAGATCAAGGACAGTAACCTGCCATTATGAATCTCATCATTAAGTCAAGTCAAGTCACTGTTATTTATATACCTTGGGAGAAACCAAGCTTAGTCAGGGCCAGTTCTCCTCTGGCCAACAGCAAACAGTTCTTTATTGATCCAGGAAGAGTTACTACAGGTCATATTTCCGACTTGGGATCGCAACAGTCAAAAAATTCAATCAATTTTTATGTAGTTGAAGTTCTGTGCAGCCTCAAATTATGTGCCCTTCGCAAAAGAAGTTCCTTATCTTCCATCTCTTCTGGTATTCCAGAAGTGTGGTTCTTGAAGGTTTCGCTATGTAACTTATGTTAATCGACATTACTGACGGCGATTTCAGCTCAAGGACAATAACTTGAGATTATGAAGGTTATCATTAAGTCAAGTCAAGTCACTGTTATTTATATACCTTGGGAGAAACCAAGCTTAGTCAGGGATCAGTTCTCTTCTGGCCAACAGCGAAGAGTTCTGATTGATTCAGGCAGAGTTAGTACAGGTCATAAGTCCAATTTGGGATCGCAACAGCCAAAATATTTAATCCATTTCCATCAATTTCTGTGCATCCCCAAATGATGTGCCCTTCGTAAAAGAGGTTGCTTAACTTTCATCTCTAACGGAGAGCCCGGGACCGTACGCTAGCTGCCAGCGATCACAGAGATTCTCACAGCTAAGCATTGGTGGTTCAGTGGTAGAATTCTCGCCTGCCACGCGGGAGACCCGGGTCCGATTCCCGGCCAATGCAGAAAGTGTCTGCAGTTATTCCAGAAGTGTGGTTCTTGAAGGTTTTGCTGTGTAACTTTTGCTAATCTATATTATTGATGGGTTTTGTACGCTCAAGGACAATAACCTGCCATTATGAATGTTGTCATCGAGTCGAGTCAAGTCACCATTATTTATATAGCACTTTTTACAATTCAAATTGTGTCGAAGCAGCAGTAATAATTGCAAATCATTTTTGGCTGCACAACAGCTCTTAAAGAAGATGGTGTCATTTTCCAACTTAAATAAACTCAGAATTGATTCATTCCATTGTAAAAAATCAATAGTTTTTCATTTAGTTCATTTTTCTGTAAATCAGCACTGGAGAAAACACTGTTTGCATTCAATGGTGTCAATGAAGGCAGATAAAAACATTGTTGAATTAATGTCGTGTGTCCCCAACTAAGCAAGCCAAAGGCAAAAGCAGCAAGAAACCAAAACTCCATCAGGAGACATCAAGTAACCAACAGGTGACAAAAATGGAGAAAAGAAAACCTTGGGAGAAACCAAGCTTAGTTGGGGAGACAGTTTTCTTGCTTGTTATGAATTTCCAATGAGACTACCTTCTCCTGCCACACCCATGTGCTTGAAGTCACGAGGGCTTAGGAAAGATGGCCATGTTGTCGTTGTTTTGCTGTTTTCGTGTTTTCCACATCATTCCACATCAGTGATCTATCTGTTAGTTGTACAAACAAGCCATTTTACTTTTGTGCTCAGGCAGCTGTTGTCCACAGGGGTTAGCTGGTGTTGCACCGTGATCGTATAGTGGTTAGTACTCTGTGTTGTGGCCGCAGAAACCCTGGATTGAATCCGGCTCAGAGCAGGCCTTTTCTGTAAATCAAAGGTAACGTCATTGTCCTCTTTGCCGCCTCGATCTTTCAGCTGGATTGGTGGATGATGCTCTCATGTGTTCTGTGCTGCCCACATGCAGCCAACAGAACATTTGGGCCACCTGCAAATGTAGTCGTGGCCGAGAGGTTAAGGCGATGGACTCGAAATCCATTGGGTCTCCCCGCGCTGGTTCAAACCCAGCCGACTACGGGCCGGCTTACCTGCTTTTCCTTAGCTTTCTTTGATGAGATCTCTGCCTTCCAAGACATTTGGCCGTCCCTTTGGCAGGCCCTGATGACCTCACGGCCTTCGCTTGGCTCAGCGTTATGGTATACACAGAAACGTGCATAGCAGAGCTGTGAAACGCTGCAATTTTGTTGGCCCGCTGATTCTGCTTTCACAAGCGATGCAAGTCCCACCCTTTCTTGTCAGTGTTTCCAAGTTGCCAGGAGCAGGCCATCTCTTTCTGTCCTTATTGTTTGCAGCCTTCATCCTGCAGTCCAGTGGAAGGGGCAACCCCAGTGCAGCGGCCCGGATAGTTCAGTCGTTAGAGTATCAGATTTTTAATCATAGGGTCTAGTGTTCAAGTCCCTGTTCGGGCGATGGGAAATCACTTTGTTGGAGGCCTCAGTCTGGTGTGACTCTGCGAGAGGGCTTTTCAAACCTGGGGACCTTCTGCATGTTTTGTGATTCTCCCTTTTGCAACACACCTGATTCGGATCATGAACTCATTGGAAAAGAGCGCCCGTAAAGTCAACCGAGTGTGCCGGATACGAGTGACATGCGAAATGTCCAGTGTTGTGGGTCTACAGGTTCAGAGGCGTGGCATCTTGATTTCTACTTGTTGGGACCGTATTTATTTATTGATTGATTTTTTTTCCGATGCAGGGCAAGGTTGCGAGAGGGCTAGGCAGAAGTCTTGCACGAAAACTGCCCAGAGGACACTCTGCAGCTTGCATCTCCTGGTATGCCAGAAGTTTGCTTCTTTAAAGCTTTGTTATGTAACTTCTGCTAATCGGTATTACTGACAGAGCTTGTAAGCTCAAGGACAATAACCTGTCATTATGAAAGTTTTCATCAAGTCAAGTCGAGTCACTTCACCTTTATTTACATAGCGCTTTTTATAATGAAAATTTTTGTCAAAGCAGCTTTAGAGTAATAATTGGCAAATCATTTTTGGCATCACAGTAGCTCTTAAAGAAAATGGTGTCATTGTCCAGCTTAAATAAATTCAGTATTAATTCATTCCGTTGTAAAAATCAATAGTTATTAATTTAGTTAATTTTTCTGTATATCAGAACTGGAGAAAACAGTGATGTAATCGTTCGGCTCAGTTCAGTTCAGGTCATCAACAGTTGACAAAAATGGAGAAAAAATGGAGAAACTAAGCTTAGTCGGGGGGCCAGTTCTCTTCTGGCCAACAGCGAAGAGTTCTGATTGATTCAGGCAGAGTTAGTACAGGTCATAAGTCCAATTTGGGATCGCAACAGCCAAAATATTTAATCCATTTCCATCCATTTCTGTGCATCCCCAAATGATGTGCCCTTCGTAAAAGAGATTGCTTAACTTTCATCTCTAACGGAGAGCCCGGGACCATACGCTAGGTCCCGGCGATCACGAAATTATCACAGCTAAGCATTGGTGGTTCAGTGGTAGAATTCTCGCCTGCCACACGGGAGGCCCGGGTCCGATTCCCGGCCAATGCAGAAAGTGTCTTCAGTTATTCCAGAAGTGTACTTCTTTAAGGTTTTGCTATGCAACTTCTGCTAATCTATGTTATTGATGGGTGTTGTAAGATCAAGGACAGTAACCTGCCATTATGAATCTCATCATTAAGTCAAGTCAAGTCACTGTTATTTATATACCTTGGGAGAAACCAAGCTTAGTCAGGGCCAGTTCTCCTCTGGCCAACAGCAAACAGTTCTTTATTGATCCAGGCAGAGTTACTACAGGTCATATTTCCGACTTGGGATCGCAACAGTCAAAAAATTCAATCAAGTTTTATGTAGTTGAAGTTCTGTGCAGCCTCAAATTATGTGCCCTTCGCAAAAGAAGTTCCTTATCTTCCATCTCTTCTGGTATTCCAGAAGTGTGGTTCTTGAAGGTTTCGCTATGTAACTTCTGTTAATCGACATTACTGACGGCGATTTCAGCTCAAGGACAATAACTTGAGATTATGAAGGTTATCATTAAGTCAAGTCAAGTCACTGTTATTTATATACCTTGGGAGAAACCAAGCTTAGTCAGGGATCAGTTCTCTTCTGGCCAACAGCGAAGAGTTCTGATTGATTCAGGCAGAGTTAGTACAGGTCATAAGTCCAATTTGGGATCGCAACAGCCAAAATATTTAATCCATTTCCATCCATTTCTGTGCATCCCCAAATGATGTGCCCTTCGTAAAAGAGGTTGCTTAACTTTCATCTCTAACGGAGAGCCCGGGACCGTACGCTAGCTGCCAGCGATCACAGAGATTCTCACAGCTAAGCATTGGTGGTTCAGTGGTGGAATTCTCGCCTGCCACGCGGGAGACCCGGGTCCGATTCCTGGCCAATGCAGAAAGTGTCTTCAGTTATTCCAGAAGTGTGGTTCTTGAAGGTTTTGCTGTGTAACTTTTGCTAATCTATATTATTGATGGGTTTTGTACGCTCAAGGACAATAACCTGCCATTATGAATGTTGTCATCGAGTCGAGTCAAGTCACCATTATTTATATAGCACTTTTTACAATTCAAATTGTGTCGAAGCAGCAGTAATAATTGCAAATCATTTTTGGCTGCACAACAGCTCTTAAAGAAGATGGTGTCATTTTCCAACTTAAATAAACTCAGAATTGATTCATTCCATTTTAAAAAATCAATAGTTTTTCATTTAGTTCATTTTTCTGTAAATCAGCACTGGAGAAAACACTGTTTGCATTCAATGGTGTCAATGAAGGCAGATAAAAATATTGTTGAATTAATGTCGTGTGTCCCCAACTAAGCAAGCCAAAGGCAAAAGCAGCAAGAAACCAAAACTCCATCAGGAGACTTCAAGTAACCAACAGGTGACAATAATGGAGAAAAGAAAACCTTGGGAGAAACCAAGCTTAGTTGGGGAGACAGTTTTCTTGCTTGTTATGAATTTCCAATGAGACTACCTTCTCCTGCCACACCCATGTGCTTGAAGTCACGAGGGCTTAGGAAAGATGGCCATGTTGTCGTTGTTTTGCTGTTTTCGTGTTTTCCACATCATTCCACATCAGTGATCTATCTGTTAGTTGTACAAACAAGCCATTTTACTTTTGTGCTCAGGCAGCTGTTGTCCACAGGGGTTAGCTGGTGTTGCACCGTGATCGTATAGTGGTTAGTACTCTGTGTTGTGGCCGCAGAAACCCTGGATTGAATCCGGCTCAGAGCAGGCCTTTTCTGTAAATCAAAGGTAACGTCATTGTCCTCTTTGCCGCCTCGATCTTTCAGCTGGATTGGTGGATGATGCTCTCATGTGTTCTGTGCTGCCCACATGCAGCCAACAGAACATTTGGGCCACCGGCAAATGTAGTCGTGGCCGAGAGGTTAAGGCGATGGACTCGAAATCCATTGGGGTCTCCCCGCGCTGGTTCAAACCCAGCCGACTGCGGGCCGGCTTACCTGCTTTTCCTTAGCTTTCTTTGATGAGATCTCTGCCTTCCAAGACATTTGGCCGTCCCTTTGGCAGGCCCTGATGACCTCACGGCCTTCGCTTGGCTCAGCGTTATGGTATACACAGAAACGTGCATAGCAGAGCTGTGAAACGCTGCAATTTTGTTGGCCCGCTGATTCTGCTTTCACAAGCGATGCAAGTCCCACCCTTTCTTGTCAGTGTTTCCAAGTTGCCAGGAGCAGGCCATCTCTTTCTGTCCTTATTGTTTGCAGCCTTCATCCTGCAGTCCAGTGGAAGGGGCAACCCCAGTGCAGCGGCCCGGATAGTTCAGTCGTTAGAGTATCAGGTTTTTAATCATAGGGTCTAGTGTTCAAGTCCCTGTTCGGGCGATGGGAAATCACTTTGTTGGAGGCCTCAGTCTGGTGTGACTCTGCGAGAGGGCTTTTCAAACCTGGGGACCTTCTGCATGTTTTGTGATTCTCCCTTTTGCAACACACCTGATTCGGATCATGAACTCATTGGAAAAGAGCGCCCGTAAAGTCAACCGAGTGTGCCGGATACGAGTGACATGCGAAATGTCCAGTGTTGTGGGTCTACAGGTTCAGAGGCGTGGAATCTTGATTTCTACTTGTTGGGACCGTATTTATTTATTGATTGATTTTTTTCCGATGCAGGGCAAGGTTGCGAGAGGGCTAGGCAGAAGTCTTGCACGAAAACTGCCCAGAGGACACTCTGCAGCTTGCATCTCCTGGTATGCCAGAAGTTTGCTTCTTTAAAGCTTTGTTATGTAACTTCTGCTAATCGGTATTACTGACAGAGCTTGTAAGCTCAAGGACAATAACCTGTCATTATGAAAGTTTTCATCAAGTCAAGTCGAGTCACGTCACCTTTATTTACATAGCGCTTTTTACAATGAAAATTTTTGTCAAAGCAGCTTTACAGTAATAATTGGCAAATCATTTTTGGCATCACAGTAGCTCTTAAAGAAAATGGTGTCATTGTCCAGCTTAAATAAATTCAGTATTAATTCATTCCGTTGTAAAAATCAATAGTTATTAATTTAGTTAATTTTTCTGTATATCAGAACTGGAGAAAACAGTGATGTAATCGTTCGGCTCAGTTCAGTTCAGGTCATCAACAGTTGACAAAAATGGAGAAAAAATGGAGAAACTAAGCTTAGTCGGGGGGCCAGTTCTCTTCTGGCCAACAGCGAAGAGTTCTGATTGATTCAGGCAGAGTTAGTACAGGTCATAAGTCCAATTTGGGAACGCAACAGCCAAAATATTTAATCCATTTCCATCCATTTCTGTGCATCGCCAAATGATGTGCCCTTCGTAAAAGAGATTGCTTAACTTTCATCTCTAACGGAGAGCCCGGGACCATACGCTAGGTCCCGGCGATCACGAAATTATCACAGCTAAGCATTGGTGGTTCAGTGGTAGAATTCTCGCCTGCCACGCGGGAGGCCCGGGTCCGATTCCCGGCCAATGCAGGAAGTGTCTTCAGTTATTCCAGAAGTGTACTTCTTTAAGGTTTTGCTATGCAACTTCTGCTAATCTATGTTTTTGATGGGTGTTGTAAGAGCAAGGACAGTAACCTGCCATTATGAATCTCATCATTAAGTCAAGTCAAGTCACTGTTATTTATATACCTTGGGAGAAACCAAGCTTAGTCAGGGCCAGTTCTCCTCTGGCCAACAGCAAACAGTTCTTTATTGATCCAGGCAGAGTTACTACAGGTCATATTTCCGACTTGGGATCGCAACAGTCAAAAAATTCAATCAATTTTTATGTAGTTGAAGTTCTGTGCAGCCTCAAATTATGTGCCCTTCGCAAAAGAAGTTCCTTATCTTCCATCTCTTCTGGTATTCCAGAAGTGTGGTTCTTGAAGGTTTCGCTATGTAACTTCTGTTAATCGACATTACTGACGGCGATTTCAGCTCAAGGACAATAACTTGAGATTATGAAGGTTATCATTAAGTCAAGTCAAGTCACTGTTATTTATATACCTTGGGAGAAACCAAGCTTAGTCAGGGATCAGTTCTCTTCTGGCCAACAGCGAAGAGTTCTGATTGATTCAGGCAGAGTTAGTACAGGTCATAAGTCCAATTTGGGATCGCAACAGCCAAAATATTTAATCCATTTCCATCCATTTCTGTGCATCCCCAAATGATGTGCCCTTCGTAAAAGAGGTTGCTTAACTTTCATCTCTAACGGAGAGCCCGGGACCGTACGCTAGCTGCCAGCGATCACAGAGATTCTCACAGCTAAGCATTGGTGGTTCAGTGGTGGAATTCTCGCCTGCCACGCGGGAGACCCGGGTCCGATTCCTGGCCAATGCAGAAAGTGTCTTCAGTTATTCCAGAAGTGTGGTTCTTGAAGGTTTTGCTGTGTAACTTTTGCTAATCTATATTATTGATGGGTTTTGTACGCTCAAGGACAATAACCTGCCATTATGAATGTTGTCATCGAGTCGAGTCAAGTCACCATTATTTATATAGCACTTTTTACAATTCAAATTGTGTCGAAGCAGCAGTAATAATTGCAAATCATTTTTGGCTGCACAACAGCTCTTAAAGAAGATGGTGTCATTTTCCAACTTAAATAAACTCAGAATTGATTCATTCCATTTAAAAAATCAATAGTTTTTCATTTAGTTCATTTTTCTGTAAATCAGCACTGGAGAAAACACTGTTTGCATTCAATGGTGTCAATGAAGGCAGATAAAAATATTGTTGAATTAATGTCGTGTGTCCCCAACTAAGCAAGCCAAAGGCAAAAGCAGCAAGAAACCAAAACTCCATCAGGAGACATCAAGTAACCAACAGGTGACAATAATGGAGAAAAGAAAACCTTGGGAGAAACCAAGCTTAGTTGGGGAGACAGTTTTCTTGCTTGTTATGAATTTCCAATGAGACTACCTTCTCCTGCCACACCCATGTGCTTGAAGTCACGAGGGCTTAGGAAAGATGGCCATGTTGTCGTTGTTTTGCTGTTTTCGTGTTTTCCACATCATTCCACATCAGTGATCTATCTGTTAGTTGTACAAACAAGCCATTTTACTTTTGTGCTCAGGCAGCTGTTGTCCACAGGGGTTAGCTGGTGTTGCACCGTGATCGTATAGTGGTTAGTACTCTGTGTTGTGGCCGCAGAAACCCTGGATTGAATCCGGCTCAGAGCAGGCCTTTTCTGTAAATCAAAGGTAACGTCATTGTCCTCTTTGCCGCCTCGATCTTTCAGCTGGATTGGTGGATGATGCTCTCATGTGTTCTGTGCTGCCCACATGCAGCCAACAGAACATTTGGGCCACCGGCAAATGTAGTCGTGGCCGAGAGGTTAAGGCGATGGACTCGAAATCCATTGGGGTCTCCCCGCGCTGGTTCAAACCCAGCCGACTGCGGGCCGGCTTACCTGCTTTTCCTTAGCTTTCTTTGATGAGATCTCTGCCTTCCAAGACATTTGGCCGTCCCTTTGGCAGGCCCTGATGACCTCACGGCCTTCGCTTGGCTCAGCGTTATGGTATACACAGAAACGTGCATAGCAGAGCTGTGAAACGCTGCAATTTTGTTGGCCCGCTGATTCTGCTTTCACAAGCGATGCAAGTCCCACCCTTTCTTGTCAGTGTTTCCAAGTTGCCAGGAGCAGGCCATCTCTTTCTGTCCTTATTGTTTGCAGCCTTCATCCTGCAGTCCAGTGGAAGGGGCAACCCCAGTGCAGCGGCCCGGATAGTTCAGTCGTTAGAGTATCAGGTTTTTAATCATAGGGTCTAGTGTTCAAGTCCCTGTTCGGGCGATGGGAAATCACTTTGTTGGAGGCCTCAGTCTGGTGTGACTCTGCGAGAGGGCTTTTCAAACCTGGGGACCTTCTGCATGTTTTGTGATTCTCCCTTTTGCAACACACCTGATTCGGATCATGAACTCATTGGAAAAGAGCGCCCGTAAAGTCAACCGAGTGTGCCGGATACGAGTGACATGCGAAATGTCCAGTGTTGTGGGTCTACAGGTTCAGAGGCGTGGAATCTTGATTTCTACTTGTTGGGACCGTATTTATTTATTGATTGATTTTTTTCCGATGCAGGGCAAGGTTGCGAGAGGGCTAGGCAGAAGTCTTGCACGAAAACTGCCCAGAGGACACTCTGCAGCTTGCATCTCCTGGTATGCCAGAAGTTTGCTTCTTTAAAGCTTTGTTATGTAACTTCTGCTAATCGGTATTACTGACAGAGCTTGTAAGCTCAAGGACAATAACCTGTCATTATGAAAGTTTTCATCAAGTCAAGTCGAGTCACGTCACCTTTATTTACATAGCGCTTTTTACAATGAAAATTTTTGTCAAAGCAGCTTTACAGTAATAATTGGCAAATCATTTTTGGCATCACAGTAGCTCTTAAAGAAAATGGTGTCATTGTCCAGCTTAAATAAATTCAGTATTAATTCATTCCGTTGTAAAAATCAATAGTTATTAATTTAGTTAATTTTTCTGTATATCAGAACTGGAGAAAACAGTGATGTAATCGTTCGGCTCAGTTCAGTTCAGGTCATCAACAGTTGACAAAAATGGAGAAAAAATGGAGAAACTAAGCTTAGTCGGGGGGCCAGTTCTCTTCTGGCCAACAGCGAAGAGTTCTGATTGATTCAGGCAGAGTTAGTACAGGTCATAAGTCCAATTTGGGAACGCAACAGCCAAAATATTTAATCCATTTCCATCCATTTCTGTGCATCGCCAAATGATGTGCCCTTCGTAAAAGAGATTGCTTAACTTTCATCTCTAACGGAGAGCCCGGGACCATACGCTAGGTCCCGGCGATCACGAAATTATCACAGCTAAGCATTGGTGGTTCAGTGGTAGAATTCTCGCCTGCCACGCGGGAGGCCCGGGTCCGATTCCCGGCCAATGCAGGAAGTGTCTTCAGTTATTCCAGAAGTGTACTTCTTTAAGGTTTTGCTATGCAACTTCTGCTAATCTATGTTTTTGATGGGTGTTGTAAGATCAAGGACAGTAACCTGCCATTATGAATCTCATCATTAAGTCAAGTCAAGTCACTGTTATTTATATACCTTGGGAGAAACCAAGCTTAGTCAGGGCCAGTTCTCCTCTGGCCAACAGCAAACAGTTCTTTATTGATCCAGGCAGAGTTACTACAGGTCATATTTCCGACTTGGGATCGCAACAGTCAAAAAATTCAATCAATTTTTATGTAGTTGAAGTTCTGTGCAGCCTCAAATTATGTGCCCTTCGCAAAAGAAGTTCCTTATCTTCCATCTCTTCTGGTATTCAAGAAGTGTGGTTCTTGAAGGTTTCGCTATGTAACTTCTGTTAATCGACATTACTGACGGCGATTTCAGCTCAAGGACAATAACTTGAGATTATGAAGGTTATCATTAAGTCAAGTCAAGTCACTGTTATTTATATACCTTGGAGAAACCAAGCTTAGTCAGGGATCAGTTCTCTTCTGGCCAACAGCGAAGAGTTCTGATTGATTCAGGCAGAGTTAGTACAGGTCATAAGTCCAATTTGGGATCGCAACAGCCAAAATATTTAATCCATTTCCATCAATTTCTGTGCATCCCCAAATGATGTGCCCTTCGTAAAAGAGGTTGCTTAACTTTCATCTCTAACGGAGAGCCCGGGACCGTACGCTAGCTGCCAGCGATCACAGAGATTCTCACAGCTAAGCATTGGTGGTTCAGTGGTAGAATTCTCGCCTGCCACGCGGGAGACCCGGGTCCGATTCCTGGCCAATGCAGAAAGTGTCTTCAGTTATTCCAGAAGTGTGGTTCTTGAAGGTTTTGCTGTGTAACTTTTGCTAATCTATATTATTGATGGGTTTTGTACGCTCAAGGACAATAACCTGCCATTATGAATGTTGTCATCGAGTCGAGTCAAGTCACCATTATTTATATAGCACTTTTTACAATTCAAATTGTGTCGAAGCAGCAGTAATAATTGCAAATCATTTTTGGCTGCACAACAGCTCTTAAAGAAGATGGTGTCATTTTCCAACTTAAATAAACTCAGAATTGATTCATTCCATTGTAAAAAATCAATAGTTTTTCATTTAGTTCATTTTTCTGTAAATCAGCACTGGAGAAAACACTGTTTGCATTCAATGGTGTCAATGAAGGCAGATAAAAACATTGTTGAATTAATGTGGTGTCCCCAACTAAGCAAGCCAAAGGCAAAAGCAGCAAGAAACCAAAACTCCATCAGGAGACATCAAGTAACCAACAGGTGACAAAAATGGAGAAAAGAAAACCGTGGGAGAAACCAAGCTTAGTTGGGGAGACAGTTTTCTTGCTTGTTATGAATTTCCAATGAGACTACCTTCTCCTGCCACACCCATGTGCTTGAAGTCACGAGGGCTTAGGAAAGATGGCCATGTTGTCGTTGTTTTGTTGTTTTCGTGTTTTCCACATCATTCCACATCAGTGATCTATCTGTTAGTTGTACAAACAAGCCATTTTACTTTTGTGCTCAGGCAGCTGTTGTCCACAGGGGTTAGCTGGTGTTGCACCGTGATCGTATAGTGGTTAGTACTCTGTGTTGTGGCCGCAGAAACCCTGGATTGAATCCGGCTCAGAGCAGGCCTTTTCTGTAAATCAAAGGTAACGTCATTGTCCTTTTTGCCGCCTCGATCTTTCAGCTGGATTGGTGGATGATGCTCTCATGTGTTCTGTGCTGCCCACATGCAGCCAACAGAACATTAGGGCCACCGGCAAATGTAGTCGTGGCCGAGAGGTTAAGGCGATGGACTCGAAATCCATTGGGGTCTCCCCGCGCTGGTTCAAACCCAGCTGACTACGGTCCGGCTTACCTGCTTTTCCTTAGCTTTCTTTGATGAGATCTCTGCCTTCCAAGACATTTGGCCGTCCCTTTGGCAGGCCCTGATGACCTCACGGCCTTCGCTTGGCTCAGCGTTATGGTATACACAGAAACGTGCATAGCAGAGCTGTGAAACGCTGCAATTTTGTTGGCCCGCTGATTCTGCTTTCACAAGCGATGCAAGTCCCACCCTTTCTTGTCAGTGTTTCCAAGTTGCCAGGAGCAGGCCATCTCTTTCTGTCCTTATTGTTTGCAGCCTTCATCCTGCAGTCCAGTGGAAGGGGCAACCCCAGTGCAGCGGCCCGGATAGTTCAGTCGTTAGAGTATCAGATTTTTAATCATAGGGTCTAGTGTTCAAGTCCCTGTTCGGGCGATGGGAGATCACTTTGTTGGAGGCCTCAGTCTGGTGTGACTCTGCGAGAGGGCTTTTCAAACCTGGGGACCTTCTGCATGTTTTGTGATTCTCCCTTTTGCAACACACCTGATTCGGATCATGAACTCATTGGAAAAGAGCGCCCGTAAAGTCAACCGAGTGTGCCGGATACGAGTGACATGCGAAATGTCCAGTGTTGTGGGTCTACAGGTTCAGAGGCGTGGCATCTTGATTTCTACTTGTTGGGACCGTATTTATTTATTGATTGATTTTTTTTCCGATGCAGGGCAAGGTTGCGAGAGGGCTAGGCAGAAGTCTTGCACGAAAACTGCCCAGAGGACACTCTGCAGCTTGCATCTCCTGGTATGCCAGAAGTTTGCTTCTTTAAAGCTTTGTTATGTAACTTCTGCTAATCGGTATTACTGACAGAGCTTGTAAGCTCAAGGACAATAACCTGTCATTATGAAAGTTTTCATCAAGTCAAGTCGAGTCACGTCACCTTTATTTACATAGCGCTTTTTACAATGAAAATTTTTGTCAAAGCAGCTTTACAGTAATAATTGGCAAATCATTTTTGGCATCACAGTAGCTCTTAAAGAAAATGGTGTCATTGCCCAGCTTAAATAAATTCAGTATTAATTCATTCCGTTGTAAAAATCAATAGTTATTAATTTAGTTAATTTTTCTGTATATCAGAACTGGAGAAAACAGTGATGTAATCGTTCGGCTCAGTTCAGTTCAGGTCATCAACAGTTGACAAAAATGGAGAAAAAATGGAGAAACTAAGATTAGTCGGGGGGCCAGTTCTCTTCTGGCCAACAGCGAAGAGTTCTGATTGATTCAGGCAGAGTTAGTACAGGTCATAAGTCCAATTTGGGATCGCAACAGCCAAAATATTTAATCCATTTCCATCCATTTCTGTGCATCTCCAAATGATGTGCCCTTCGTAAAAGAGATTGCTTAACTTTCATCTCTAACGGAGAGCCCGGGACCATACGCTAGGTCCCGGCGATCACGAAATTATCACAGCTAAGCATTGGTGGTTCAGTGGTAGAATTCTCGCCTGCCACGCGGGAGGCCCGGGTCCGATTCCCGGCCAATGCAGAAAGTGTCTTCAGTTATTCCAGAAGTGTACTTCTTTAAGGTTTTGCTATGCAACTTCTGCTAATCTATGTTTTTGATGGGTGTTGTAAGATCAAGGACAGTAACCTGCCATTATGAATCTCATCATTAAGTCAAGTCAAGTCACTGTTATTTATATACCTTGGGAGAAACCAAGCTTAGTCAGGGCCAGGTCTCCTCTGGCCAACAGCAAACAGTTCTTTATTGATCCAGGCAGAGTTACTACAGGTCATATTTCCGACTTGGGATCGCAACAGTCAAAAAATTCAATCAATTTTTATGTAGTTGAAGTTCTGTGCAGCCTCAAATTATGTGCCCTTCGCAAAAGAAGTTCCTTATCTTCCATCTCTTCTGGTATTCAAGAAGTGTGGTTCTTGAAGGTTTCGCTATGTAACTTCTGTTAATCGACATTACTGACGGCGATTTCAGCTCAAGGACAATAACTTGAGATTATGAAGGTTATCATTAAGTCAAGTCAAGTCACTGTTATTTATATACCTTGGGAGAAACCAAGCTTAGTCAGGGATCAGTTCTCTTCTGGCCAACAGCGAAGAGTTCTGATTGATTCAGGCAGAGTTAGTACAGGTCATAAGTCCAATTTGGGATCGCAACAGCCAAAATATTTAATCCATTTCCATCCATTTCTGTGCATCCCCAAATGATGTGCCCTTCGTAAAAGAGGTTGCTTAACTTTCATCTCTAACGGAGAGCCCGGGACCGTACGCTAGCTGCCAGCGATCACAGAGATTCTCACAGCTAAGCATTGGTGGTTCAGTGGTAGAATTCTCGCCTGCCACGCGGGAGACCCGGGTCCGATTCCCGGCCAATGCAGAAAGTGTCTTCAGTTATTCCAGAAGTGTGGTTCTTGAAGGTTTTGCTGTGTAACTTTTGCTAATCTATATTATTGATGGGTTTTGTACGCTCAAGGACAATAACCTGCCATTATGAATGTTGTCATCGAGTCGAGTCAAGTCACCATTATATATATAGCACTTTTTACAATTCAAATTGTGTCGAAGCAGCAGTAATAATTGCAAATCATTTTTGGCTGCACAACAGCTCTTAAAGAAGATGGTGTCATTTTCCAACTTAAATAAACTCAGAATTGATTCATTCCATTGTAAAAAATCAATAGTTTTTCATTTAGTTCATTTTTCTGTAAATCAGCACTGGAGAAAACACTGTTTGCATTCAATGGTGTCAATGAAGGCAGATAAAAACATTGTTGAATTAATGTCGTGTGTCCCCAACTAAGCAAGCCAAAGGCAAAAGCAGCAAGAAACCAAAACTCCATCAGGAGACATCAAGTAACCAACAGGTGACAAAAATGGAGAAAAGAAAACCTTGGGAGAAACCAAGCTTAGTTGGGGAGACAGTTTTCTTGCTTGTTATGAATTTCCAATGAGACTACCTTCTCCTGCCACACCCATGTGCTTGAAGTCACGAGGGCTTAGGAAAGATGGCCATGTTGTCGTTGTTTTGCTGTTTTCGTGTTTTCCACATCATTCCACATCAGTGATCTATCTGTTAGTTGTACAAACAAGCCATTTTACTTTTGTGCTCAGGCAGCTGTTGTCCACAGGGGTTAGCTGGTGTTGCACCGTGATCGTATAGTGGTTAGTACTCCGTGTTGTGGCCGCAGAAACCCTGGATTGAATCCGGCTCAGAGCAGGCCTTTTCTGTAAATCAAAGGTAACGTCATTGTCCTTTTTGCCGCCTCGATCTTTCAGCTGGATTGGTGGATGATGCTCTCATGTGTTCTGTGCTGCCCACATGCAGCCAACAGAACATTTGGGCTGCCGGCAAATGTAGTCGTGGCCGAGAGGTTAAGGCGATGGACTCGAAATCCATTGGGGTCTCCCCGCGCTGGTTCAAACCCAGCCGACTACGGGCCGGCTTACCTGCTTTTCCTTAGCTTTCTTTGATGAGATCTCTGCCTTCCAAGACATTTGGCCGTCCCTTTGGCAGGCCCTGATGACCTCACGGCCTTCGCTTGTCTCAGCGTTATGGTATACACAGAAACGTGCATAGCAGAGCTGTGAAACGCTGCAATTTTGTTGGCCCGCTGATTCTGCTTTCACAAGCGATGCAAGTCCCACCCTTTCTTGTCAGTGTTTCCAAGTTGCCAGGAGCAGGCCATCTCTTTCTGTCCTTATTGTTTGCAGCCTTCATCCTGCAGTCCAGTGGAAGGGGCAACCCCAGTGCAGCGGCCCGGATAGTTCAGTCGTTAGAGTATCAGATTTTTAATCATAGGGTCTAGTGTTCAAGTCCCTGTTCGGGCGATGGGAAATCACTTTGTTGGAGGCCTCAGTCTGGTGTGACTCTGCGAGAGGGCTTTTCAAACCTGGGGACCTTCTGCATGTTTTGTGATTCTCCCTTTTGCAACACACCTGATTCGGATCATGAACTCATTGGAAAAGAGCGCCCGTAAAGTCAACCGAGTGTGCCGGATACGAGTGACATG
The DNA here is from genome assembly GCA_037194245.1 of Opsariichthys bidens. Lineage (NCBI taxonomy): Eukaryota > Metazoa > Chordata > Actinopteri > Cypriniformes > Xenocyprididae > Opsariichthys > Opsariichthys bidens. The sequence goes on along the minus strand of CM074311.1, from coordinate 2,927,913 downwards.
CGAAATGTCCAGTGTTGTGGGTCTACAGGTTCAGAGGCGTGGCATCTTGATTTCTACTTGTTGGGACCGTATTTATTTATTGATTGATTTTTTTCCGATGCAGGGCAAGGTTGCGAGAGGGCTAGGCAGAAGTCTTGCACGAAAACTGCCCAGAGGACACTCTGCAGCTTGCATCTCCTGGTATGCCAGAAGTTTGCTTCTTTAAAGCTTTGTTATGTAACTTCTGCTAATCGGTATTACTGACAGAGCTTGTAAGCTCAAGGACAATAACCTGTCATTATGAAAGTTTTCATCAAGTCAAGTCGAGTCACGTCACCTTTATTTACATAGCGCTTTTTACAATGAAAATTTTTGTCAAAGCAGCTTTACAGTAATAATTGGCAAATCATTTTTGGCATCACAGTAGCTCTTAAAGAAAATGGTGTCATTGCCCAGCTTAAATAAATTCAGTATTAATTCATTCCGTTGTAAAAATCAATAGTTATTAATTTAGTTAATTTTTCTGTATATCAGAACTGGAGAAAACAGTGATGTAATCGTTCGGCTCAGTTCAGTTCAGGTCATCAACAGTTGACAAAAATGGAGAAAAAATGGAGAAACTAAGCTTAGTCGGGGGGCCAGTTCTCTTCTGGCCAACAGCGAAGAGTTCTGATTGATTCAGGCAGAGTTAGTACAGGTCATAAGTCCAATTTGGGATCGCAACAGCCAAAATATTTAATCCATTTCCATCAATTTCTGTGCATCCCCAAATGATGTGCCCTTCGTAAAAGAGATTGCTTAACTTTCATCTCTAACGGAGAGCCCGGGACCATACGCTAGGTCCCGGCGATCACGAAATTGTCACAGCTAAGCATTGGTGGTTCAGTGGTAGAATTCTCACCTGCCACGCGGGAGGCCCGGGTCCGATTCCCGGCCAATGCAGAAAGTGTCTTCAGTTATTCCAGAAGTGTACTTCTTTAAGGTTTTGCTATGCAACTTCTGCTAATCTATGTTATTGATGGGTGTTGTAAGATCAAGGACAGTAACCTGCCATTATGAATGTTGTCATCGAGTCGAGTCAAGTCACCACTATTTATATAGCACTTTTTACAATTCAAATTGTGTCGAAGCAGCAGTAATAATTGCAAATCATTTTTGGTTGCACAACAGCTCTTAAAGAAGATGGTGTCATTTTCCAACTTAAATAAACTCAGAATTGATTCATTCCATTGTAAAAAAATCAATAGTTTTTCATTTAGTTCATTATTCTGTTTGCATTCAATGGTGTCAATGAAGGCAGATAAAAACATTGTTGAATTAATATCAAGCGTCCCCAACTAAGCAAGCCAAAGGCAAAAGCACCAAGAAACCAAAACTCCAACAGGAGACATCAAGTAAACAACAGGTGACAAATGGAGAAAAGAAAACCTTGGGAGAAACCAAGCTTAGTTGGGGAGACAGTTTTCTTGCTTGTTATGAATTTCCAATGAGACTACCTTTGTCAGGAAATACTGAATGAGGACCCAGATGCAATGAGCTGACAAGGGGTTTATTGACAAAACTAGGAACAACAGGGAAGGTGGAGTGTGAAACAGTTCAAACAGCAGGGCAGGGCAGACGACACTATGACAGGGAAGACGGCAGGGCAGAGGGATGACCACTGGAACCAGGTGCAGGAGACAACTGACTTGACTGCTTGGGTAGCAGCACCAGGCAGGACAATGGTGGAACGAACCAAACAGGAACCCGGGGCTTTGATGTTTTAGTCTCCCAGCAGTGGCTCCAGACTTGGTTGCCAGGCAGACGGACACAGTGGCCAGGGAAACTCAGGACAGGGCAGGAACCAACACGAGACACACATACGACAAGAATCAGACAAGACAACAAGAAAGAACAAAACAAGACTGACTCAAACACCACTAAATAATAACTAAATAACTAAAGTAGCTAAGATAAAAACTCAAGAGAAATAAACAAAAAATAAAACAAGACTGCAATCTGACAGGGAACTAGAGAAACAAAGGAGAAAATGGTTAATGACTAATCAAATCAAAAATAAAGGCAAACACCAAAAAGGCTTGGAATAACTTGAGTAAAACTAAGAGAGCTAGACTAAATCAACAAGGAGGAATAACAGACACGATAAACTAACACTAAAACAGACTAACCAGTAGCAAGAACACTGTACGCACAAAGGATACAACGAACCAGCAAAGACATGAGGAGAGGAAGCTCAATATAAGGGAACAGAGAACATGAGGATCAGGTGAACACAATTAGTGAAACGAGGACTAGACAGGACTAAACAAGGGGGCGTGGAAACAGCAAACAAGGAGGCAGGACAAGAGAAGCACATGGCAAACACAAACAAAGAAAAAGCCATGTGCTGACACATAACACAAACATAGAGACATGAAACAAAGACAACACAGACAAGGCTGTCAGGGCAGAACCCTGACAGTACCCCTCCCCCAATGGACGCCTCCAGGCGTCCACACTGGGCAAAGGGGTCCAAGGAGGTACCAACTGGGAGGGTGGGAAGGGAACAAAACCTGGAGTTCTGTAACATCCAGGAAACACAGGGGGTGGGACTGGGAGAGGGGAAAAATTTGGAACTGACCAGGGCGGTGCCATCTTAGGGAATCCATAAGGGCCAGGTGGCACAGAGGGTGGGAAGGAAGGGGAGGGAATATTAATACGAGCCTTTCTGGGGGCATGGGAGCGCACCACTGACGGAGACGTCGGACTTTGTTAATGAGGTAGAGTCAGAAACACCTTCAGGGGCTGCTGGGATGTTCTCAGGAGACTCTGCGACAGACACTGGGCTTGACTCTGCGACAGACACTGGGCTTGACTCTGCGACAGAGCCCTCCTGGGCTGCACTGGCGGGCTCTGGGACGGCGCCCTCTGAAGCGGGCTCTGGGACGGCGCCCTCTGAAGCGGGCTCTGGGACGGCGCCCTCTGAAGCGGGCTCTGGGACGGCGCCCTCTGAAGCGGGCTCTGGGACGGCGCCCTCTGAAGCGGGCTCTGGGACGGCGCCCTCTGAAGCAAATACAGTGAGAGCCAGCTGCTCAGGAACAAACTCTATGGGCATAACATAATTAGCATGACAGATCTCTGTGGGTAAGACATGACTGACTGGACTCTCAGGAATGGCCTCCGTGGCCATAACAGGCAGATTAGGATGCTCTGGAATGGCCTCTGTGGCCGGAACAGGAACTGACTCTGAGAACATGACAAGATCGCCCTCCTTGGGCATGACAGGATTAGTAGGTGGTCTTGGTAAAGTTATAGTGACAGTCACAGATTCCTTCACTGAAGAAGCTACTGGTGAAATGGGCAGTCTTAGGTGTGGTTCCACCAGACTACACGCTTGTGGAACCACTGGATATGGAGCCATTGGTGTAGGGTCTCCCTGGACCACTGGATTCAAGACCTCCTGACTCAGGCCATCCTGAATTGCTGGAATTGGCACTTCCTGACGAGAAATGTCAAACTTCACAGCATGGGCCCTCCTTTGCTTCCGGTGACACCATGCGAGATTGGCTGCTTCTAGGGTGACTGCAGCGGCCGTGGCTGCCTCTGAAATGACTGCATTTAACTTGACCACCTTTGATGTGAAGACTGCTAACTTGGCCATCTCAGACATGACTGGAGCGGACTCGACTGGCTCAGCAATGACTGGAACGGCCTCGACTGGCGTGGATTCGGTCAATTCAGGGATGATTATAGAAGAATTAGACATCCTTGGTATGACTGCAGTGGTCTTGATTGACTCTACTGGATCTGCTGAAACAATCCTTGATGGCCCTGGGGGGACTGGAACCACTTCTGCAGGTAATGGGGTGACTGAGGCCGACTTGACTGACTCAGGGATGACTAGAGCGGGCTTGACGGGCTCTGGGATGACCGGACCTGGCTTTAGGATAATTGGAAGTGTCTCCACGGACTCTGGAATGACTTGAGCTGACTCTGTGGAGACAGGGACTGATGCAGCAGCCTGGGCTGCCCTCTTCCTTCGCAACCTTCTTTTTACAGTGGGACGTAGAGGATCAAGAGCTTGACCCGCTGATGGAGGCAGGGTGAGGTGGTCACTGCAGACAGGCTCTGGTGGTGTCAGGATCTGCCAGTCCTTGCGGTGGCGAAGATATTTGGAAAAATCCCAGAAGTTCAGGATCTTTAATTGATCCATCTCCCATTGTGGTATGGGATCATCCTCATCCAAACAGAGATTGAACACCTCTTTAAGGGTTGAATCAGGGTACTCCGAGCCCCTTGCCATGGTCCAGAAGAACTGAGCAAAGGACTGTACATCCCGGCCCTGCTGGTGAAGCGATGCCAACCCCTGTTGGAGTGCCAGTCTCTCTTGGGCAGTCACAGGGGGAACTATACGGATGCTCATTGCTGGGTCCGGTTGTGGCTGGTTCGTTCTGTCAGGAAATACTGAATGAGGACCCAGATGCAATGAGCTGACAAGGGGTTTATTGACAAAACTAGGAACAACAGGGAAGGTGGAGTGTGAAACAGTTCAAACAGCAGGGCAGGGCAGACGACACTATGACAGGGAAGACGGCGGGGCAGAGGGATGACCACTGGAACCAGGCGCAGGAGACAACTGACTTGACTGCTTGGGTAGCAGCACCAGGCAGGACAATGGTGGAACGAACCAAACAGGAACCCGGGCTTTGATGTTTTAGTCTCCCAGCAGTGGCTCCAGACTTGGTTGCCAGGCAGACGGACACAGTGGCCAGGGAAACTCAGGACAGGGCAGGAACCAACACGAGACACACATACACACACGACAAGAATCAGACAAGACAACAAGAAAGAACAAAACAAGACTGACTCAAACACCACTAAATAATAACTAAATAACTAAAGTAGCTAAGATAAAAACTCAAGAGAAATAAACAAAAAATAAAACAAGACTGCAATCTGACAGGGAACTAGAGAAACAAAGGAGAAAATAGTTAATGACTAATCAAATCAAAAATAAAGGCAAACACCAAAAAGGCTTGGAATAACTTGAGTAAAACTAAGAGAGCTAGACTAAATCAACAAGGAGGAATAACAGACACGATAAACTAACACTAAAACAGACTAACCAGTAGCAAGAACACTGTACGCACAAAGGATACAACGAACCAGCAAAGACATGAGGAGAGGAAGCTCAATATAAGGGAACAGAGAACATGAGGATCAGGTGAACACAATTAGTGAAACGAGGACTAGACAGGACTAAACAAGGGGGCGTGGAAACAGCAAACAAGGAGGCAGGACAAGAGAAGCACATGGCAAACACAAACAAAGAAAAAGCCATGTGCTGACACATAACACAAACATAGAGACATGAAACAAAGACAACACAGACAAGGCTGTCAGGGCAGAACCCTGACAACCTTCTCCTGCCACACCCATGTGCTTGAAGTCACGAGGGCTTAGGAAAGATGGCCAAGTTGTTGTTGTTTTGCTGTTTTCGTGTTTTCCACATCATTCCACATCAGTGATCTATCTGTTAGTTGTACAAACAAGCCATTTTACTTTTGTGCTCAGGCAGCTGTTGTCCACAGGGGTTAGCTGGTGTTGCACCGTGATCGTATAGTGGTTAGTACTCTGTGTTGTGGCCGCAGAAACCCTGGAATGAATCTGGCTCAGAGCAGGCCTTTTCTGTAAATCAAAGGTAACGTCATTGTCCTTTTTGCCGCCTTGATCTTTCAGCTGGATTGGTGGATGATGCTCTCATGTGTTCTGTGCTGCCCACATGCAGCCAACAGAACATTTGGGCCACCGGCAAATGTAGTCGTGGCCGAGAGGTTAAGGCGATGGACTTGAAATCCATTGGGGTCTCCCCGCGCTGGTTTGAATCTTGCCGGCTTTCTTGCTCTTCCTAAGTTTTCTTTGATGAGATTTCTGCCTTCCAAGACATTTGGCCATCCCTTTGGCGGGCAAATTGTGTCAAAGTAATAATTGGCAAATCATTTTTGGCTGCACAACAGCTCTTAAAGAAGATGGTTTCATTGTCCAACTTAAATAAATTCAGAATTCAGACTCATTCCGTTGTAAAAATCAATATTTATTAATTTTATTAATTTTTCTGTAAATCAGCACTGGAGAAAACACTGTTTGCATTCAATGGTGTCAGTGAAGGCAGATAAAAACATTGTTGAATTAATGTCAAGTGTCCCCAACTAAGCAAGCCAAAGGAAAAAGCAGCAAGAAACCAAAACTCCAACAGGAGACATCAAGTAACCAACAGGTGACAAAAATGAAGTAAACATAATCTTTGGAGAAACCAAGCATAGTTGGGGGGCCATGTTGGTTACCTGAACTGATTAGGTTAGAGAGGGCTGCTCCAGTTGGGGATCGAACCGGCAACCTTTGGATCTACAGCGCCCCATGAAATACTACACAAAAATGATATTTATTTATATTTAAGGACAAATTTCTCAAGCTATTAATGTAATATATGTGTCATGTAGCGTCTGACGGGAAGTAAATATTAATTCTCATTTCACTTCATTTTTTCTCAATTTCTCATTTTTTTCTCTTTTTCCTCCTTCCCCCTTCTTCCCCCTTCTTCCCCCTCCTTCCGCCTTCTTCCCCCTCCTTCCCCTCCTTCCCCCTTCTTCCCCTCCTTCCCCCTTCTTCCCCCTCCTTCCCCCTCCTTCCCCCTTCTTCCCCCTTCTTCCCCCTCCTTCCCCCTTCTTCCCCCTTCTTCCCCCTCCTTCCCCCTCCTTCCCCCTTCTTCCCCCTTCTTCCCCCTCCTTCCCCCTCCTTCTTAGTCATTTAGCAGACGCTTTTATCCAAAGCGACTTACAAGTGAGGAAAACAAACAGGCGATTCATCATGAATTGGCAAATAACACAGGAAGTGCTCACAATACAAGTTTCATAGATTGCTCAGTACCATAAGCTAGAGTAGGAATGGAAAAAGGGAAGGAAAGGGTTTTTTTTTTTTTTAATGAGGGGATCAAGTGTTCACGGAAGAGATGAGTTTTCAGCTGTCTCTTGAATATTGCCAGGGATTCTGCGTTCCTGATGAAAGTAGGGAGATCATTCCACCAGCAGGGAGCAGTGAAGGAGAATGTTCTGGAGAGTGATTTTGTGCCTCTCTGTGACGGAACCACAAGCCTTCGCTCCTTTAGTGATCGCAAGCTTCTGGTGGGGACGTAGCGTTGTAGCAGTGTGTGGAGGCAGGAAGGTGTAGAGCCTGTGGTGGATCTGTAAGCAAACATCAGCGCTTTGAACTTGATGCGAGCAGCGAGGGGTAGCCAGTGCAAAGAGATGAAGAGGGGCGTGACGTGGGCTCTCTTAGGCTCGTTGAAGACAAGACGTGCAGCAGCGTTCTGGATCATTTGAAGAGGTTTGATTGCACTTGACGGCAGTCCAGCCAGAAGAGCATTGCAGTAATCAAGCCTTGAAATGACCAGGGCCTGGACAAGCAGTTGTGTTGCGTACTCAGTCAGGAAGGGACGGATTTTCCTGATGTTGCGAAGTGCAAATCTGCATGACTGCGCCGTCTTTGAGATGTGGTCTCTGAAGGTCAGTTGGTCATCGAAGATAACTCCAAGATTTCTGGCCGACTTTGATGGGGTAATGGTGGTTGTACCAAGCTGTATGTTGATGTCGTGTTGTAGAGTAGGAGTGGCAGGGAAGACTAAAAGCTCAGTCTTTGCCAGGTTGAGCTGCAGGTGGTGTTCTTCCATCCACGTGGAGATGTCCGCCAGACAGCTTGAGATCCGTGCAGCTACTGTGGAATCATCTGGTTGGAAGGACAGGTAGAGTTGTGTGTCATCAGCATAGCAGTGGTAGGAGAAACCATGTGCCTGTATGATGGGATCCAGTGATGTTGTATAAATTGAGAATAGGAGGGGACCAAGAACTGAACCCTGAGGGACCCCAGTGATCAGTTCATGAGGTTTGGATACCTCCCCTCCCCAGGCAACTCTGAAAGACCTACCTGTGAGATAGGACTCAAACCACTGAAGTGCAGTACCTGAGATGCCCAGTGACGAGAGGGTGGACAGAAGAATTTGATGGTTTACGGTGTCGAAGGCAGCAGATAGATCCAGCAGAATGAGAACAGATGATTTGGAACCAGCCTTTGCAATTCGCAGGGATTCCGTGACAGCCAGTAGCGCAGTCTCGGTGGAATGGCCGCTCTTGAAACCAGATTGGTTGACGTCCAGATGGTTGTTCTGTGTGAGGAAGGATGACACCTGGTTGAACACAACTCGTTCAAGTGTTTTTGATATGAATGGTAGGAGAGAGACAGGTCTGTAGTTGTCCACGAGTGATGTGTTTAGCGTGGGTTTTTTAAGCAGTGGGGTTACTCGAGCCTGCTTGAATGTGGTAGGAAAAGTGCCTGTGTGGAGAGACGAGTTAATAATGTGTGTAAGTGATGGTAAAAGAGTAGGAGAGATGGTTTGTAGAAGGTGTGAGGGGATGGTGTCTAGAGGGTCTCCTAGAGGGTCTCCTAGAGGGTCTCCTTCCCCCTCCTTCCCTCTTGTTGTGGCAGAAATTTAACTCAAGTCAAAGTCAAAGTCAAAGTCAAAGTCTACTTTATTGTCAATTCTGCCATATATACAGTACATACATACAGTGAATTGAAATTGTGTTACTCTCAAACCCAAGATGTATACATGTAACAAGGTAACAGTTAACAATCACAACAACAACTAAAGAATAAAATTAAAAATAAAAATAAATAAATAAAGAGACTTGTGAAGATATTAGTGCAGCACAGTAATAGTGCAAAACAGTAATAGTGCAGTAATAGTGCAATTATAAGAGTCTGAGTATGCAGGGACCAATGTTCAGAGAGACAATGTACTCATACTGCATAAGAGACAAACTCATTGAAAATTGTCTTTTTAAGAATTTATTCCTTGCAAGGAAGGTCAGACAGTCATACAGAAACACAGGTTACTGCAGAGTGTGACCTAGAAGGGCAGGAATTTATACAAGAAGAGAGATAGTAAATCCACTCTTTTCACTAAACTCCTTTTAGGTCCTGTTTGCGACTGACGTGGATCCAAGTGGCCCTTCAAGCTACCTTCACGGCCCTGTGAATAGTCAGAAACACCTGGAACGGTCCCAGCCACCTTTTTGCTTTTCATAATCTTTTCCAGATCTCGTACTACCACTAAATCTCCTGGTTTGATGTCGTCCAATAGGATTTCAGCTTTCCCCTGAGCGGCTTTTACCTGCGTACAGACATTAGACACCACAGAAGACATCTCTTTTTTGCAAAAACTCAACATGTCATGCTCACACAACCCTGTTGATGGCAGCTGTTGTTTACCCCCTTCCATTGGCTCAAGTTCACTCTAAAACTTTTTTCTCATTTTCATGTACATTAGAACAACTGAAACCACCCTGTGCCATGTGAACCCAATCTCCTCACAGCTCTTTGCCAATTTATTCATTTTTTTATCTCAAAATTTTGACGTTCTACTGTCCCACCTGTTTCATCGCCTACTTGGCAAAATGTGTTCCATTGTCAGAACTGATTTTCCATGGAATTCCCCATCTTTCGACTATTTCAATCAGCAAAGCCTTTGCTTTTACATTGGGAAACTTTCACCCATTTGGATCACATGTCAACCATCACCAAGCAGTACCTCTTCCCTCCACAATGGCAAAAGGACCTGCTTGAGGCATTTTTTATACATTTTGCCACATTGTGGGTAGTGCAAATTACTCGTTTTTTTTTTTTTTACAAAAATCTTCCTTACAAAAATTTGACAAATATCGTGAACCCCTTTGAAAACAGCAATTCTTCGTGAACCCCTTCGTAAACCACAATTCTTTAATCTTTTCAACCAACCATTCCCCCTTTCGATCACTTTAGCATAATGAGGAAAGAAGTGTCGAGGTAAACAAAGCTTGCCATCACAGCTCATCCACACCATTTTCCAGTTTTCAGCCAGAATGCTTCCATGCGTTTTTCTCCACCCCTAGGGCAAAAGTCTGCATACTCTGTAAAGAAGATGAAACGTCAGGGTTATTCTCAGATAACAAAGTACACTCAGTTTCTTTTGTCTGCCGCAGCCTTCCCAGCCGCGTCTGCTCTCACGTTTTCCTGTTGACACAAAAATGTTATCCTTTTCGTTCGCTGCGCATTTACAAATGGTTATTTACAATCTACAATCAACAATCAACAAAATATCATCCAAAAGGCCTGGTATTGGGCGCCCACCTGTCTTCACAAAATTCTTTGCTTAATAATTTGACGGCAATGAGCCAGAAGTCACAACTTCAAATTCGGTCGTCACAGCAGAACCGACCTTGTTTTGGCCTGTTTGTGGATCTCTGAAAGCCAAACCATCCACAAAGAGGACCTTCTCACAGTTTTCGAACAGCGTATCTAAAAGGTCAGGTCGCGGTGTACAGACTTGTTCAAATTCGGTCAAACAACAATGATGTTCCTCCCCATCCTCCTCCTTCGGAAGGAGGGTGGCAGGATTCAAGACTATACAACACTTAACAAAAATATTCGACGTATCAAGCCATCGAGCTGTCGATAAATTCACTATTTTCTGCTTTCGCAACATCATGGACACTGCGTGTGGAATCATCAATGTCAGGTCAGAGTACCCTCCAAATTCCTCACGCGCCATTACGGCCTGTTCAGCAGACGCCACTGCCCTCAGACAACGTGGCAGACTTGCTGCTATTGAGTCTAATTTACTTGAAAAATATGCGACGGGTCGCAGTTGGTCACCATGATGTTGCAACAACACAGAAGTCATAAACCTATTCATTCTCATCTACCATCTGAACAAAAGGTTTTGTTGGTACCACTCTTATAACTTGGACCCTTTTGTCAGACAGACTTATTATTACGGATTATGACCTTACGCAAAAACTTAACTTGTTGTTTCACAAACTGCAGTTTCAACAAGCCAAGTGCTTCAGGAAAGTCACAGTGTCAGTTACACACATAGACTCATCACAAACACACACACACACACACACACACACACACACACACAAATCATCAACATACTGAAGCAAAGCTGTTCCAGCAGTCAGGGTCAAAGGTTCCAGGCTCTTTCGGAGCCCTCATAATGAATTGTCGAAGATTTGCAATATCCCTTGCACAATCTTGTAAATATATAACTTATCCTATTAAATTTGAATGCAAACCACAATTTACTCTCTCTGTCCATTGGCACACTGAAAAATGCGTTAGCCAAATCTACCACTAAATAGAATGTTCCATTTTGACAAGATTGTGCACGGATTTGGAACAGTTGGAGCCTGTTTTGCCTGACAGCTGCATTCACTGCTGGTAAATTTCGGACAAACCGCCACTCTGTTGGTTGTCCCTTGTTTCTTATCTTTTTCACAGGAATATTAAGAGTCCAAACAGCAGAATCATTGCATGGCCTTATGACACCCTACTCAAAAACTGGTGTGATATTCAGTATTGCCTCTGTTTTGAGAGGATACTGCCCTTGACATGGTCTGTAATCTGATTTTGTCGTGATTACAACCGGCTCACACTCCTTAATCAATCCCACATCATATTTGTGCTTTAGCCCATAACTCAGGGGCCACCTCTGCCAAGGCAGTGTTTGAAGCACAAATATCTGCCATGCAATAAGTCTCCTTTTTGTGACATTGTCAGTTGCATTTATAACTCTTTCCACCTCAGTTTAAACTTCAACACATTTTCTCACAAACTTCCCTACTTCAAACTTCTACTGATTTAGGAGCAATCTTAGTAGCCACAATATCCTTGCCTGTGAAGCCATTATTAAGCAACGCAATGATGGCTGCACACGTTTCTTTGCAGGTCACCATGGTTAACAATGGAAGAACAATGATTTCAAGCATCACCCTCCTTTTAACATGTCAAGTCTTCCATTCTAACCCAATCAGCCTGACATAATGATCTCCAGCCTTGTGCTCATCAACATTCTCACCTGAGTTAACAAGACAATTACTGCAATGATCTCAGCAGGTCCTTTAATGACAGCAATGAAATGCAGTGGAAAGTTTTTTTGGGGATTAAGTTCATTTTCATGGCAAAGAAGGACTATGCAATTCATCTGATCACTCTTCATAACATTCTGGAGTATATGCAAATTGCTATTATAAAAACTGAAGCAGCAACTTTTCCAATTTCCAATATTTATGTCATTCTCAAAACTTTTGGCCACGACTGTACTATCACAAAATTTCAGGTCCTAAGAAATAGGAACATATCTGTTTTCTTTATAAATCAATATTTTCATACAATGAAAGTTTATAAGACTGTATGTAAAAAAAAAAAATAATAATAATAATGAAAAAAATTCAAATAGGAAACTCAACCAAAAGATTATACACAACTACAAGCCAAGTATACTTACGCATAGGCATAATAAATACATAGACACCCCATTTGGTGCTGGATCACACGTTAACGGCACCGCCATATTTGTAGGGACAACTTGCCGTAACTCTCCATAAGTGGACTGAAGAAAAGATACCTGACTATTTTAGGTTTTACAAACCGTCGCACACTCCAAACCACATATCGGGGAATTACTTTTCATGAGTAAGTCAAAACAGTTATAACAATATTTTGACAGCTAGTTGACCACCAAATTCAGACTATTAAACGGTAAAGACAACGGTAAGTTATCTATGAAAACTGAGACTTTATAACAATAAAAAGTTAATGATTCTTATGAAGTCTGAGATTATTTTACATTTTTATATTGTAACAAAGTTCATAGAAAGGGAAGAAGGAGGCGGGAACCGGCGAACATTCAACATATTTAATAATCAAATAAACAAACAATGAAACGAAAGTATAAGGGCGGCAGTTCCTCACGGCGACTGCCGCCCACACAAACCAAATAAAACACAACATAAAATCCCAGGCCTGGTCCTCTCTCGTCCTTCCCTGTCGTCGCTCCTCCTTTATGCTTCCGGAGCTCCTCCGTGGGAGATACGAGACCGGTGCGCCGAGCACCTGAAGCTCGTTAACTCTCGCGTCACCGGCCTCGCGCCGTTCCCCCACGGCTCTCGCCCGCCGTGCTCGTCACATACCCCCATCGCCCCTCGCAGGCCGGGGGGTACCCGCGAGACTGCGCTTACCCCCCCCCCCCGGGGGCCAGTCTCGGCGGCCACAGCGCCTGGGGGTAAGGACCGACGAGACGAGAGAAAAGGAGACGGAAGCATAAGGAGCGACCAGGACGAGAGAGTGGAGAGAGGAAAACAAAACAAAAAAAAAAATTCTTGGTCCGGCTCCCCGACACACTGCCGCTCGGTCCTCAGCCCGCCGAGAGGCTCTTCCTCGCGGTGCCATGCGATGGCACTGGACGCTCGGTGGACGGCCCGATCCTCCTCCGCCCCCTGGGGGCCGGCGATGACTCCTCCGCATGAGGGCAGCCGGCAGCGAGCCCGCCGTTCCCTGCTCCTCCCCACTCCGGCGGCAGGCAGCGGCCTCGGCCCACGGCGGACGGCGGCTCCTCCCTGTTACGGCGGCAGGCAGCAGGCAGCAGGCTTCGGCCCCCGGCGAACGGCGGCTCCTCCGCTCCCTCTTGGACGGCCGCCACCCCACCTCGTCCCAGGGGCGCGGCAGCGAGCTCTCCGTCCCACCTGTTGCTCAGACGCTCCAGCACCACCGCTTCGGGCAGCCACTCGCGGTCTTCACTCCCGCGCTGCTCGATCTCCGCAGCACCGCGATCCCCCTCAGCAGCGAGGGCTCTTCGACAGCATGTCCCTCCTTCCTCCCGGGTTTCGGCACCAGTGTAACAAAGTTCATAAATACGGGAAGAAGGAGGCGGGAACTGGCGAACATTCAACATATTTAATAATCAAATAAACAAACAATGAAACGAAAGTATAAGGGCGGCAGTTCCTCACGGCGACTGCCGCCCACACAAACCAAATAAAACACAACATAAAATCCCAGGCCTGGTCCTCTCTCGTCCTTCCCTGTCGTCGCTCCTCCTTTATGCTTCCGGAGCTCCTCCGTGGGAGATACGAGACCGGTGCGCCGAGCACCTGAAGCTCGTTAACACTCGCGTCACCGGCCTCGCGCCGTTCCCCCACGGCTCTCGCCTGCCGTGCTCGTCACATATATCTCTAAAATCGCAAGTGATTCCTCCGTGCAAAGAAGCCAGAGGACTTTGACGGGATAGTTCCTGTCAGAATTACAGACTCAAACTGACTCATCCTCGAGGTGATTTGATTGGCTGTCATCTAATCGTGGCTCATTTATATTTATATTATACAGGACAACACAAAAGAAGAAAGCCTGTCAGTGGACTGTTCTCTATATTTCCAAGAGAACTCATTATTATAATGATGATGATATTATTATAAAACTTATATTATATGATTGTACTATTCACAACTCGCTATTTTATTTGCAATATTTATTTTGACTGCTCTTTTACAATTTATGATAAACTATCTGCTATTATATTCATAGTTATTATATTACTACTACATTATACTATATTTTTACTCAATTTTATTTTTAGACTATTTATAATAATAATATGCTATAGAATAAAATCACAGAATGCCATATACTGTATATCGAACTATTACATCTGACCTTATGTTACTTATATTTTATACAATTTATATTTTAACTGTACTAAAAATGTCCTACTGTTGTATCTTAATAGACCCAGTAAAACCTTTATAGATTGTCTTATAAGTACAAGCAGTGCTGTTCATGCTCCCCAGGATAAAGAATCTTTTAAGCCCACTCCTTTTACATCCTGTTGCAATCCATTTGAATCGAAGAAAATTCATTTAGTACGTTCGTATAAATATGGTACATTGTTATAGAATCACAAACCTGACATTAAATCTGTGAAATGCTTAGGCCTATAGTTAATTAACTTTCTTTTGACCCCAATAAAGTTGTCAGACACAGTCCACTTAAAGACAATTTTGCCTTTTTTAGTTTAATATAAAATTTCTATAAAGACATTTGTTGTGTTATGAATAATAACGCAAACATTTGTATTCTAAACTGCTTGGGAGGCAAAACGCATAGAAATAAATTATAAAAATGAAAAGGACCTTAAGATAAATGCTTCAGATTAATAGGGTTTTGAGATGTAGATTATCTTCACATTCATTTGAAATTGTCCTGTTACATCCTGTGATGAGATTCAAGAGGAAATGTCTTTGTTGACTGAAAAAGCCATTTCCAATTAAAATCCATGTGCACATTTCATACACATCAAATTACATTAGGAACGTCTCCACAATTATTAACCTAAAAAAAATAAACCAAATCTCTTCTTGGGAATCGTGAGATGTCATGGAAACCTTTGGGAGTGAAACAGAGGATGTGAGTGTTGCTATAAAGTTTGTAAAGTGACTTTTACTTTGTAATTCCGAAGTACTGATTATTCTTACGTCAACTCAACACTATGAAGTTTGATACAATATACCACCTTATACATTGCAAAACACAGGTTAAAAGTGCATTCAGCGTTTCTCCTAAATTATGGCTCTAACTTTAGGGAGAAGATCAGTTAACAATGGCGTTCGGAGGGCAATCCACCAAATGTGTTTAAACTCAGTGAAAGGACAAAGATTTTATAGCACCGTTTCAAAAGAAGAGAAAAGCGGCAACTCAGGTAAAGTTATAACCGAGTTTCAGTTTCTTGTCAGTAGAGGTCAGTATAAACTTACTCCACTTGAGTTTGTTTCACTCGTGACTGTCAGAGATTCCTTTCCATTTAGAGATGCTAAACTTGGTGTGTGGAGAAAGCTACGGACTGAATTGGAATCAGTCGATATATTTTTAATGACCATTAAAGTAGTTGCTGTAATGCCATTCTTCGCTATAGGAGCTCTCATAAAACCTCCAGCTTACAAGGTGTAGTTATGAGCTCTATAGGGACGTGAAAGCTTTTTACAAGTTGAAATCTCATAATTTGGGTATTTACGACATGGCATTTATTGTTGTATACTTGTCATTGTATACATTGTTTAAAAGCAGCTTTAACGAGAAAAAAAGCATAATAACAATGTGTAAAATTCCACAAGGTCTTAATTTAGCAGGTCAAGTATAAGAAAATTATACCCTGACGGAGAGACAACAGATTGGAATAGAAATCAATCTAATGGAGGTGATGAATGAACTTTAGGGGACACTGCTTGTTGTCACGTAATCTAACAACTTTTTATCTTTAACATGTTTGGCTTGATTTTTAACCTACTTACTTTAATATTTTGGGTCTTCCACAAGAAAAGAGTAAGCAGTCGCAGGCAATTTTGTAACGGGTGCTATTCGTTTTAACTATAACCACGTGACCGCTGCACATTCTTGACGTTGATAGCGCGTCAGCTTCAAATAGAATGTCACGTGTTGCATCTAGAAGTCAACACGTTGTGAACGCAGCATAAGTTTAGTATCTCCCTGTTGAAGAGGGCTCTAATGTTCACTAACTACTGACCAATCAGCGGTGTTGAACTTCAGCTACAATGGGTGAAAAGTGTAGTTTATTTTCAACAGAAATTTAGTTTTACACATAATGACTGTGATGTTACTAAATGTGGTTGGAAATGAAAGATTAGCTGGTCAGAAACATTAGGACCTTGCTTAGTTTGATATAGGCCTAACGCTAAGTAATATATTTATTCAATTTAGCGTGTAGAATTCTTAAAACATAATTCACATAGGGTAAGATTCATTTTTATAGTACAATTTATAGGTCTAGGTATGGTATTTATAGTAAAAGATTACACCTTAAAATGTTTCGTATTTCTGAATGCACTTGGACTTTGTTCTGTTTGTTGTTCTGTATTGAAATTCAATAAAAAGTTAAATGTCGTCAGTGGTGTAACAAATAAAATGATATTTATCCCCTGGAATGAGAATTTTACCAGGGGAAGGCCGCCAAAAACGTTGATTTGTGATTTTTACCCCCCTGAAACGTGATTGGGCGAGTTGCAGGTTTTGTTGTGAAAACCTGGCAACTCTGAATGTTGTCCTGTTGCTAAACATGTTCAGTGTAAACAGGGCACCAGATTGATTAGCCTATTTATTGTTTATTTAACAATGTGTGTAGATTAAGGAATTAATTAAATCATCTTTTACGAGAGAAAGGTTGTGGCTAATCAAGAAAAAACAACGACTTTCTTGTTTTGCAGAACCATACCTTGGCCTTGAAAGGCATTACACACAATATGTGAAGGTCATTGCATTGCACACATATAGATATTAAAGTAAATATGACTTATTTTAAAGAAAGTCAACACATGCACACTTTTCTAGCAAGACATTCCTCAAAAGAAAGTTTCTTAAAGGGTTAGTTCACCCCGAAATAAAAATTCTGTCATTAATTACTCACACTCATGTCGTTGTACACCTACAAGACCTCTGTTCATCTAAATTAAGATATTTTAACAAATATTTTAAACAAATTAAGATATTTTTGATGAAATCCGATGGTTTAGGAGACCTCTATTGCCAGCAAGACAATTAACACTTTCAATCCTCATAAAGTTAGTAAAAATATATTTAAAACAATTCATGTGAGTACAGTGTATATTAAGAAAGAAAGAAACCAAAATAACGCCTTTTCAACAATATCTAGTGATGGCCGATTTCAAAACACTGCTTCGAAGCTTTAAGAATCTTTTGTCTGCCAAGGTCACATGAAGTATTGAAATTTTTTGAATCACTTATGATGTAATGAAGCCTCGTTTACTGAAATCAAGTGACTTTGGTGGTCTGAACTACTGAAAAGCCCTGTGTTTTGCACACAAAAAGTTTTCTCGCCGCTTTATAATATTAAGGTTAAACCACTGTACTCACATGAACTGTTTTAAGTGTTAGTAGCTTTCTGAGCATTGAAAGTTAATTGTCTTGTTGGCAATTGAGGCCTCACTGAGCCATCAGATTTCATCCAAAAAATCTGAATTTGTGTTCCAAACATGAACGAAGGTCTCACCGGTGTAGAACGACATGAGGGTGAGAATTTTCATTTTTGGGTGAACTAACCCTTTTAAAAATTTTGAAACTGGACATTTAAAATAAATTAAAGTTGTTTTAATATTTTATCTAATGTCTTAAGTGTCCAACATTTTTTTTATTTGGTATCTTTTATTGTTTTAAAGACTCTACTTACTGAATGTACTGATTCATTCTGCTCAAATGTTCATGGGTACAGGTGGGACAGTGGTCTCTGAAAGGAGGGGTGTGGTGATGGCTATTGGAATTAACCGTCCTGAAGCACGTAATGCAGTAAATAAAGAGACTGCTCAGAGACTGACCGAGGAGCTGACAGCCTTTGACCGGGACAGCAGCCTAAATGTGGCAGTGCTTTATGGAGTCGGTAAGTTCAGTTACACACTACTGTAAAAAGTGGACAGACTTTAGTGCAGTTTGATGGTTAGTGGAAAGAATAAGAATGTCGTTTGATTGAGCAGTAAAACAAAGAAAAGTTTATAAATGCCAATTTCTGTGTAATTTGTATTGTAGATATTCAATGTTATTTGTCTAAAGCGCACTAACATTTCCTTGAAATGTGCTGGCTTCATATACAAACAGTTGTTAAGTCTTTGACTGAGGGGGCGGCAAATGGAGTCCTGTGTTATGTCAAAGCCTGTGATGACAATATTACCACACTGAAAACAATTATCTCAGGCCATCAAATTGGACACACTCAATAGAAATAATTTGTTCAACCTGGATCAACCATCCCTACTCAAAATTCACCTTTATCATGAGCTAAACGAGAGGTTTTGCTTTCTCTCACACTCGAAACCTGGATCCCAGCCAGAGGACCATCTGCAGGTGAACTGACCACAGCAGATAACATTACATAGACAACAACATGTGCGATGAAAGTAATTGCTTGAGTTTGAAGAAGTGTCAGAGTTAATTACGGCCACACAAGAACTGCCTTATTTGTGTTAACATCTACTGTATCTCAGACATTTAAATGGACATTAAAATGCAATTGAGCACATTACACAAGCTGACTTACTAGTCTAGATTTAACAAGTCCATTAGGGAGCCATTAGGAAAATGTGTCCATGGCATGTTCGCATTTCAGCTAAATTATGAATAATTGCTCGTTGGAGCGGTGATTTGTTCAAGTACACTGAAGGACTGTTTTAACTGGTAACTTTTCACTGAAGTGTAAAATGACTTTTACTCACACATTTTTCCTCGTGAAAAAGAATGCGCATTTGTAGTGTTCTTAAAATCTTCAAAGTTAAAAAAAACTGTACTTGTCGCGCAGATAATATAATATTAATAAAATAAAAGGCTTCTTAAGCAAACTCAAAGGGAGTACACTTTGCAGTGTAATTAAACAATAAGAACTGAGTAATATTAATTAACAATGTACTTTAGTATTAGTAACTTGTAATTATGAATTTGACACAATGACACATTAAAATAAAGTGTTAATTAGAGCGATTATTTTAGATTCACTAAATTGCAACTTAATCATTACAATGTGTAATTTAAATACATTGCATTTAAATGCAAGTTTCAATAGAAATGAGATTAAAGTATATTTTAGTTTACCATAAATTCTTGTCAGAACATTCAGCAGTACACTTTGAAAAACAACAGAAGTAGTTATGAATTTAATATCTTAAAGTCCTACTTAAGTGGGTCTGCTAATTGCAATGGATATACATTTAAACTATAATACATTTTCATTTCATTGAAAATAACATGCAGTGAAGGGTCTGAAAACGTGTGTTATCGGATTAGCCATTTTTTCTAATATGTGTACATTTCTTCAGTTTCCTGAATTCATGTCAAAGTATTAATATAAGAATGGAGCATGTAGGGCTGAACACATGAAAGTGATACTCATTCTATTATGTTATGCTATGATGTATGACTTTCATGATTTAATCTGCTTTGTTGTATAATTGAGTTGGTTTGTTTCAGGAGGGAATTTCTGTGCTGGAATTGATCTGAAGGAGTTGGCCCAGAGCTCTGATGTCCTGAAACTGGAGCAAGATGTCTGCCGTGGTCCTGGTCCCATGGTACGGCGTGGTCCTTCTCAGATGCAGTATTGCACAAGGGTCATATAATACATTCCCTTCCGTCTGTAATATTAATAAATTGCACCAAACATTTCTTTGACAGGACCATTTTCCACCCTCTCTGAGTCTGTTCAGTTTTTTTTTTTTTTTTTTTTTTTTTAGATTTTTGTATTTGCTTTGGCGTTTTAATAACAACCACACAAATACAAGAGTACAGAGACAAGAGTTGGTTTCTGACGTTTAGCGAAGTCTGTTCGTGCGCACTACCAAATTGTAGCGCTTTTATTTGAAAATGGGTTACACTTTTCAGTGGTCTACTTTAGACACTCTACTAACTATAATTAACTTCACAACTACAAGTCAGCTAACTCTCATTAGAGTGGTTAGTATAGGGTTAGTATAAGTTGAAATAAGAATGACATAAGAATGTCTAAAGGGGAGCATCGAAATAAAGTGTTACCTGAAAATGTGACTGAACATCTTCTTCATATGTGAAATGAGTAACGTGTCACATGAGTGACAGTGACCATTGACATCTACTGTGTGATATTGGAAACACCTACTTGAAAAAGTGAGTTAGCGACTTCTGATGATTAAATCACTGTCGCTGTAAATGTCCTTCATAGTTGAGGGTTGAGTGTAACATCTGTCACTAAAGTCTATAAACCTACAGCTTGGTTTGTAGGATATTTAGAACAGCAATAAACTGATGTGTGTTGTGTGCTTTAGGGTCCGTCTCGTATGAGGCTCTCAAAACCCTTGATCGCAGCAGTCAGTGGGTACGCTGTGGCTGGAGGTCTGGAACTGGCCCTTCTGGCTGATCTGAGGGTAGTGGAGGAGAGTTCCATCATGGGTATTTTCAACCGCAGATTTGGTAGGTAGTGATGTCTGTGTTGTTTGACGTTGAAGTGTTATTTTGCTTAAAGTTGAGGTGTGCAGTCATATCTAATGGAATTGACCCTTTGCAAACAGTTTGATTGACAGGCGATCTAACCAATCATAATGCCAAATCAGCCATCTTATCTGACAAAGCGTCAGGGAGTAGCTTATAGTAGATTAACGTTGTTTAACTTGAAATATTGTGTGTACTCACGTCTTTTTGCGTTTGAAACAACATTCCTTCTGATGTCTATTCATATTTATTTGATGCTATAAATGAACTAGTGTGAAGAGATGATCGGTTCACGAGCCGTTCGAAGGATCTGTCACGATCACTATACAGTATTTATTGTTTAAATTGCTTTAAAAAATCACAATATTTTAAATATGGAACTGTTTCATATGTTGTCAGTGTCTTCTTTGCTCCACGATGAATTTTTCACTGCGGGAGAACATGATGTGTGGCGTGAGAGAATTGTTGTCGGGCATGGCAACAGGGGGCGGGTTTTGCGAAGGGTCAATTGCTTTCTTTATTAACTGCATTAAGCCTCAATTATTTTACAGTCTGCTCAAAAGTTGTTTTTTTTACTGTGTGATGTAGCCTTGTACAGTACAGTTCTGACCCCAAAATTCAATATGGGGCAAAAATGCTTGTGTGTTTTTGTGCTTATGCTTTTTTTCCCAAATATCAACTCAATTCCAAATGTGATACTGATTTTATACTGCAGTTAAATAAACAAGAAGTTAATATTGTGAGTAACATTTCAAACACTCTATTAGTATTCAAAAGTCTGCACTCCTATTTTATTTTTCACAGCACATATATTTCAGTATTCTAGATATTATTTTGAAATCATTAATCTAGCATTATTTATGCAGTTGCAGTGTAAATACATTCAAATGCTGCTTTACATGCAGCATTAGTGCCAGTTATTAAAATGTATTTTGTTTGTATTTGATTTAATGTAATAAGTAACACTATGGTGTGCTTAAATTTTGATCAAATGTAAGAATTCGGCAAAAAGATGATGCAGGAATCTAACAAGGTTAGAAAAAAATTGCCCTTATGAAGGTAAAAAATGCCCACATGAGGTGGCAAATATTTTCCCTTAATTGAAAAAGTTACTTGACATTTCTGTCACTGCTGTGAACTAACCACAGAATATAAAGAGAATGAAAAGCTTTGAAAGTTAGCTGCCCATGATAGGCCTAATCCATCTAATGTACCAATACAGAAACACACGCAGTCTAATAATCATTACCATATTTTGTCAATATTGCACACCCCTAGTACTAAATTATGACCATATTCATGAACCATGGTACATCTGATGCATTACAATACAGTGGTACCAGCAGAGTACTGTTTTTATGTCAAATGTAGTAAATGGCTCTGTTATGATTGATAAAATGTCATTTATACATTTATATTATCTAAACATTGTTGGTAAATTAAATCCTGGGCTGCTAAAATAGACTAGACTACCAAGAATGAGAAAGAGAAATTTGATACAGTTTCATTCTGAGTGTAGTTTCTCTATGCTACAGATACAGTATGACCACAGTGTGTATAAATATGCCAGCAGTGCTATAATTTACTGCCAGGAACTGATTTTTCCAGCTGCTCGTTTAAAACATAGAACCATCATCATGACCCTCTCTCTTTCATTAAACCAAGCATCCGGGCATTGCCCGCATATGCCTATGAACCCATTCCTCAGACTGTCTGCCTCTACTGCTCTCGCGCCACCCAGGAAGACATGATGTCTGCTGTCTAGAAGTCTTTAATGGTAATGATTAGTGCAAATGTTTGTGTAATTTTTAGTGCTGCAGAGCATTGTTTTGTGGTGTTTTGTAAGACAGTCATCAGTATTAGTATTGTTCTTATTTAGGAATTTTATAAAACAAAGTCATCATGTTTTCAGGGCATTTCAGTTTTAATTTTATGTGCCATAAAGTGGGGATATCTAAGTGGGTGTGTTGTTTACTCGCTTTAGTTTTCCTAATAATGCCATAATTTCCATTCAGACCGATTCGCGGAGATACATGAAAACAAGAGGCTGGTTTTATTGCTAATGACTAACATCATAGTGTGATGGAGGAATTGTTTCCTCTCACATGACTCTCACCCATTCATTCTCAATTCTCCCAAACCAAACCCACGGCATGCGTTAGGGGGTCTGTTAAAGCTCAATGGTCTCAGGGGAGGCAAGAGAGATGCAGACTCCCGCTGTAAATTCACTTGCTTATGTCGGTGTTCGACAGTGTTACTTTAGAAAAATTAGTGATTTATACACCTTTAATGCCACATTTTGTAAATTTGTGGGGAAGCACTGAAATTGACAGCTTACATCCTTGTTGAACTTGTAATTACAACTCTGAGAGCTCCGACTTTGTACCACCTGACCGCTGCAACATAATGTGAAAACACTCAAAATGGCAGCAGCTTCAGCATTAAAATATTGTAGCAACTTGCTCAAATGGATGAAATATATTCACAACCGAATCATAACACGTTATGACTAATCGTGAATATGAATCAACCACGAAGGGAATTAGGTATATATCGATAATCAATTACAATGAATTATAATCAATCATGAACATATATGATCTAAAATTCTTTCTAAGTTTAGAATTAATTTAGAAAGACTGGTTTGTTTTGTCCAGCAAAACTATCAGTCCGATTTTCTTATCAATTCTAGAAAGGAAGTTTTCTTCTCTGGCCACGAAAAGGAAACTTATTCTAGTATTTAAAAAGCATAAAGCTAGCGAAATCAAACGTTAAAGTGACTTGGTTCATGTATGAGTTACCCAGAGACAACGAATTGTGTGAATACAAGGTGTTTAATATATGAATATATGATATATATACACAAATACATACAACTAAATCTAAGCAGAGCATACAATAAAATAACGAAAGGAAAGAAAGAAAGAGTTGATCAAAGAAGGCAAGATTACAAACAGTTCAACCTTTTGAGAGCCAGCAACGAAATCACTTCAGACAATAAAGTTAAAGCGCATCGAAATTAATTCAGATACTTGCATTTGTACTTTGTGCTGTGGTGAATGCCGTTCAAACTTCCGTGCGGAGCTGGAGTTTCTATTGGTCTCTTCCTGAGGTGATTCTTCGGCGGGAATTTCAAAACGGAACTAACTGTTTGTAAAATGCCGGAAAATAAAAGAAAGAAGTGTGTCTCGTCTAAGATGAAAACGACTGAGCGTGGATCCGCTTGTGTTTAGGTGTTATAAAGGTAACTCCAGTCACACCCATTCTGGGCCGTACGGACCAATAGGGAACATGGACTTTTAGCGGGAAAACGTTCCTTTGTCTGTTTTTATGGCCTAATTTGCATTATCTACAGAGGTGCTTAAGCTGGGTTCTTTTCCCTCCAAAGTACCTTAAAAGTAGAATAATGCATATTATCACAATAAGACACCAATATCTAGGTATGAAATTAACAGAGGAACGTTTTGAATCCCAGAAACGCATGTTTCTGACTCTCTTTTAGGAAGTAAATGTTCTTACATTGAAATATAAGCATTTTACAGTGAAACTAACACAACTAAAAGATGTAACTAAGTGGGAGTAATATAGACATGCATACAAAAGAAAAGCACAGGAAAAACACTTAGGGAATATTCATATTTTGATGAATGTCTCTATGTGTGTGCGTGGAATTCATTCCACTGGTCTTGTGAGGGACAAGGAATTTGGTGTGAGCTGATTAGTATCTCTTTGAAGATCCAAAGGGATTCTGCCTTGTCTCGCACCTCGACACTTAAAGTGTCACTTGTCCGTGGGGGGGACCAGGACATTCGGAGCCGACTAAGATTTACTTATGCGACTCAGAGAGTTAAAAGCTTTTCTTAAAACCTAAAATGAATTGGTCGTTCATGATCCGGTCCAGGCCAGGCACTACAGTCCCCCTTTCGGCCGACGACGTTCATGTTTGGAACATCGTGGGACGTTCCTCTGGCAAGTGGATCATGATGGTCGGGCAGCAGGTGGGTTTCAGTTGTCCTGCTTGTCCCCTCAGTTCAATGTCAGATGCTGGACCTGGTGATGTTAGGTCAGACAGCTGTCCTCTGGTTGCCTGGAGGCACAGGAGGGTGAGCCACAGCAGCATCCTGGCACAGAAGAGAGGGAGAGAGAGAGAGCGGGGGGGGGGATTGGTAGGTCAGCGAGGGATGTCCTTTGTTGGTGAGGACAGTCTTTTAGCTCCGAGGATTGCAACAGAGTTTAGCTTGCATTGTCCCCTCCCTGCCTGTCTCTGTCAGCAGCCACATGTCTTTTGATTTGGTTACGGTGGACCCACTTGAAAATTGGGTCTTTCTGTCCCCGGCTCAGTTGGATTCGGTACGCAACAGGGGAAAGTTTGTCTACAATCTCGTAAGGTCCCATCCAGTGAGGCAGAAGTTTCTTTGACAGCCGCTTGGAGGCTGTCTTGGGTGGCTGGATGAAACGGTAGTACCAGACCCTGTCACCCACCGTCAGTTCCTGGTGTGATGCTTTCCGGTCATAATATGCTTTCTGGCCCTCAGCACTCTTTTGAAGCTGTTGTTGGGCAAAAGCAAATGTTGTTCTCAGGTGTCTGTGTAGTTCATCAAGGTACTGGTGAGTGGTGTAGGCTGTGACAAGGCTGGAGTCTCCCGGTTGATACAGCAGGTGCAGCGGCAGTGTCATCTGCCGGCCTGTCATTAGTTCAAAGGGAGACACACGTGTTGACTCCTGCGGTGTAGCTCTGATGGCCATAAGCACCAGAGGAAGTTTCACATCCCAGTCTTTCTGGTTAGCCGACACATATTTTCTCAGCATGCTGATCACAGTTCGATTGGTTCGTTCCACTTGCCCTGATGAGATGGGATGGTGGCTGATGTGCAGTTGAGCTTGTATACCCAGGAGTTTCCACATATGCTGCATGATGTCAGCTGTGAAGTGAGTGCCTCTGTCAGAGTTGACTCTCAGTGGCAGTCCGAACCTGGAGAAGATGTGGTTCATCAGGAGGTATGCCGTGGTCTGGGCAGTGTCGTTAGGTGCTGGAAGACACTCTACCCACTTGGTGAATTGGCACACCACCGTGAGGAAGTACTTGTTACCTCTTGTCGACCTGGGCAGAGGTCCCACCCAGTCTATTTGGAGGTCCGACCATGGGAATGTGACTCCTCTGCGTTGCAGTGGGGCTCTGTGATTTGGGTTTGCTGGCTGGAATTGACAGCAAACCAGACACCCTCTGACATACTCTGCCACGTCTTGCTGCATGCCGGGCCAGTATGCCACTTGTTTCAAAGTCTCATAAGTTGCTTTGGTACCATGGTGTCCGGCAAATGGTGCGTCGTGGGCGTACATTAGCATGACCCCCTTTTGGCACTGTGGCACCACAAGCCTTGGCGCGGTGAGGGCATCAGGGACATACCACAGAATGTTTTCGTCCACACGCAGCATGTCCTTCTTCTCTAACAACCGTTTGAGGCCACGGGCCGCAGTGTGTTCAGACGCTGCGATCGGGTGGTTGGAGGGGTCTGAGAGGTGGTTTATCATAGCCTGTATGGAAGAGTCAGAAGCTTGTAGATCAGCTATGTCATTGCTGGAAATTTGTGGGGCCAGCGACAGTGGCTGTGAGGCAGGCACTGTTGCAGGAACTGTTCGCTGACTGCGAGTTATTGCTGCCACACTATGGGTGGGCAGCTGGGTTGGAGGTGACCATGGTTTGCCATGTGATGCACCAGTCTTGGCAAGGGCATCAGTTTGGTCATTCAAGTCTTTATCAAGGCCTGGTTGCTTTGAGTGACCTTTCACCTTTTTCCAGTAGATGATCATGTCGTGTGTTCGAGTGATGTCATCACATGCTTGGAACAGGTGTTGGTGTTTGACCGGCTTGTTATTTGCGGTCTTAAAGCCATTTTGTTTCCAGCCCGGAAGGTGGCATGTGAAACTGAGTCTGGCATAGTTTGAGTCTGTGCATATGAGGAGTTCTCTGATGTTATGGGCTGAGGCGATTTGAAGGGTTATGAGGATGGCTGCAACCTCAGCATACTGCGATGACTGGGGACCCAACTTGAAGTGTCGTGGTGAGCACGGTAGGTCGTTTAACCATACCACCCCTGCACCTGCCTTTAAGGTGCCCTCATGGTTGTAGGAGCATCCATCGACGTAGGCAGTGGGCATGCCCCGGCACGCATTCTCTTCAAAGTACCTGTGACAAGACAGTGGTTGTTGTTGGGGTCTCTCTACGTCCAGCGTCGCAGCTGGTGTGTCATCAGAGCAGTTTTGGCAGGCGGCCAAGCCGTTGCCCAGCACAGACTTGTGATTTTGAGCGTATCGTGCCTCAACGCTGCGCCCCTGGAGGGCCATCAACCATGTGGCTATGCGTGAATTGGTGACCACACCATCTCGGATGCGTTGGCTGTTGAGGAACGTGACAGGCTGGTGACAAGTCTCTATAATAACCTTCTGTGCTCCAATGTAGTTGGAGAATCTTTGGATAGCCCATACAGTGCAGAGCAAAGCCTTTTCACAGTCTGAATATTTACACTCTGGTGACAGAAGTGTTTTACTGGCATATGCAACCACTCTTTTGTCCTGGTCGTATCGTTGGTAAAGACCAGCACTAAGACAGTCGTTGGAGAATCCAGCATCCAAGTAGAACTCCTTCTGTGGATCAGGATAAGCCAGGCACGGAGCTGTACACAAATGTCGTTTCAGTTCACTCATGGCAGTTGCTTGAGCTTCTGTCCAGACGAACGGGCAGTCCTTTTTCAGCAGGGCAGTTAGAGGTCGTGCAATGTCCGAGTAGTTCTCAATGAACTGCCGTGAGTAGTTGCAGACACCTAGAAAACTGCGCAGCTCTGAGACATTGGTGGGAGGCTTGATGTTCTGAATGGCTTGGACACGGCTGGACTGTGGTTCAATACCCTGGGATCCGATGAGTAGACCCACATAATTGACCTTGGTTCGGCACCACTGTCCTTTATGGAGGGCAATCTTTGCGCCGGCAGCCGTTAACTGGGTTAGAACATGGTCTATCTCTTTCAGGTGGTCAGCCACAGTTGTGCTTTTCATCAAAACATCGTCCACATAAATTAAATTCCCTCTAATTCTGGCATCTGGACATGCTTTGTTCAGGAAGATGTTGAACTCAGCTGGTGAGTTGGCATAGCCGAACGGGCACCTTGTGAAAGTGTACTGTCGGTTGCAGAAGGTGAAAGCCAGCTTGTGTTGATCCCCTGGATGCACGGGTATGGTCCAGAATCCCGAGGCTACATCGAGTGTAGAAAAGATTGTGGCCCCTTTGATTCTAGGTAGTTCCTGCTCCAGCTGTGTCATGGGCCATCGTGACAGCGGCACTTGCTGGTTCAACTTCCTGTAGTCGATTGTAGGTCGCCACTTGCCGTTTGGCTTGAGAACGGGCCATATGGGGGCAGAATAGGTGCTGTTGCATGGACGGATGACACCTTTGTCAAGCATGGAGTCGATGATTTCCTGCACTGGTTCATGTGAGGCGATGGGAATCTTGTATTGCTTGACGAAAGTGGGAGGAGCATTTGGGTGTGTTGGAATACGCACCGTGTGAAGGTTAGTGAGGCCACAGTCTAAAGAGTCTTTGGCAAATGATGCTTTGAACTTGTACAGGACCTGTCTGAGTTTTTGACGGTCTGCATTGTTCTTTAAGGCGTCTGCATCTTTCAGAATTTGTTGGACCTGAGTCTCAAATCCTGGAAATGGCTCCTCTGTTGTTGTGTCACTGGTCAAGTCAGCAGTCAGTGGTGAAGCAATTTCATCACTCTCACAAGCAGGCTGGTTAGAGACTGTGTACACTGTAAGGTGTCGGTCCTCTGTCAGCTCCGTTCTGCATACTTGTTCTGTGGCCACTGGCATGACAGACGTTATGGAAATGATCTTGAAGGGTGCTGTGAACACTGTATTGTCCAAGCTCCCTTCTGGTATCATTACAGATGGGATTGAACCAATGACTGGTAAAGTGAGATCAAAGTCATGGAAATCGTGACTCACTAGCCAACCCAAGCGGTAGGCCTTGGGAATTCCAATGTCTGTTGCCGTGCAGTTGTTGAACAGGATGTAGACTACGCGGGATGACACTTCCGTGAGGGGAGTGGCTTCCAGAGTGAGTCCAAGTTCTACGCATTCAGGTGACTGTTGAAAGAAACCCAGTGTGTGGTTTAGAGTTTGACCACGTCGCATGTTGAGCCGAACAGCAACCCCTTTGGTGTAAGCTGGTACTACAGTTCCTTGTTCACTGACCAGGGTGCAGACCTCTGGAATGGTCTGGCCTGACAGGAGGTTCTCAGTGTCGACGGGCGTAACAGGGGGCTGTGAGGTCATTGGGGCCCACACCACCTCGTTAATAAAGTCTACATGAGCCTTGAGGCGAATCAAAAACGTCCGCTCCAATGTAGACATCATGTGGCAGGTCCCGAAGAACCAGGAAGTAATGAGTCAAACACCGGCCGTTCCATTTCAAGTTCAAAACGCAGATGCCCTTGGCAGTTGTCATGGTTGACAGATGAGGGTCCAAAGGGAAGCGGGTGCGCTTTTTGGCAGACGGAAGGTCAGGTGTGTCCTCAATGAGAGCATTGAAGAGTGTGTGACTGATGGCTGAGTTGTCAGCCCACAGTGCGAGAACAATGTCTGTTGTCTTTGCATCATTCAGTTGCAGGTCTGCCATGACCTTAGGGCAGTAGGAGTCAGAGTCTCTGTTAAGTTGCAGAGTGCAGAGTAGCGAACTTGAACTTTGCTCTGGTGCTGAGACGATGTTCTCACGCCTAGCTGTGAGATTTCCCGTGACCTCGGTGACCTGACAGTCTGGCTCAGGTGATCTGGGTGACTGGAGAGACAGAGGTTCTCGTACTTGAGCCCAAATTTTCAGCTTTCTGAAGTCCAATAAGGGCTCAAAGCGGTCTAGCAGATCTTTGCCAATGAGAAGGGGAAATGTGTCCATTTGTGATATGTACACAGGATGTACCAGGCTCATTGGACCGATGGTCAGGTGAATGGGAGCTATCTGTTCAAGTTGGACCTCATCTTGACTGTATGACTGCACATTCAACTCACATTTTTGTGATTTAAGAGTTCGATTCTGTCTCTTAGCTTCAGCTCTGAGTCTTTCAAAGAGGTCTGATGACATCAAAGTGAGATCTGCGCCGGTGTCTACCAGGGCTTCAATTTTAACATCATTTTCCACAGTGATGGTAAGGTAGAGTTTCCGGGCCACCCCCTTTTCGATCAGATTTCCCAGGAGTCTTGGTACTGGGGCTTGTGTGCTGACCGATAGGCAGTTGGGGCCGGTCTCTTGCAGTTCGTTAGGGAGGCAGACAACCAAAACAGCACTTTCTGGTACCTTAGAGTCTTTGTTGACAGCGTGGTGAAATGTGTTGGTCTGCTCCGGGTGTGCAACCATCAGCTGAGGTGATTGAGAGATGCTGTCATTTAGTGATGCGTGAGCTGTTTCTGTGGTCAGTGGCTGGTCAGCAGGGATCTGGGGTTTAGGTTCTGTCTGAGGAATGTCAGAGCTGATCTTGGAGACAGACCTTACTCCTAGTCATAAGGAGTCTGGCTTCTCTGTCTCGTCTCCCTTGTGGGGTTTCTGTTGGATCAGTTCTTTGAGAATCCTCAGGATCTCCGCAGACTCAGACGCTGCTGCTCTGTTCTGCTCTTGCGAGGGCTCAGACTTGGGCTTGTTAGGGACCTGTCGAGAGGCATTCCGCTGCTGGCTGTTGGGACTTGATGCTCTGGCAGATGAGTGTCTGCCATTTCTGGACCGTCGGCTGGCATTCCACGCCGCATCACCCTTTGGGTTGTTGGATGGACCTGAGTAGTCCCAGGTTCTTTCAGAGCGTCCGGCCGGGTGCTTGGGACGGGCACCCTCAGCGTGAGGCTGCCCTCTGCTGGCTGGGAACGGCTTTGACGGCCTGTTATACACTCTGTCACTGTGGGGTGGCTGTGCGCCCTCTAGGGCCAGTTCATTTTGAAAGTGAGCAGAGACAGGGTAGATGGCTGGGTTTTTTACAGTCTTTTCAGAAACAGTCTTTTGCTTGACATGAGCCTTATGGACTAAGTCTCGCAGCTGTTGGGTAGACATGCTGCGCGGACAGGCCAGGACTCCTAGGTGATGACTCACCGCAGGATGCAGGTTTCGGAGGAACAGAGTTCTGAAGTTGAAGTCCTCCTCCATGCCTGGCTCATTGCGTGCTCCGAAGTAGGCCCGTCGCAGCCTGTTGTAGTAAGCCTGTGGAGTTTCAAGTCGGCCCTGTTTAAGGTCCATAGCAGCGATGAGCCCTTGGTCCGATTCAGGGTCAGAAAACTCTCTGATCAGAGCCTGTCGCAGCTTCTGGTAGTCGGACTTGACAGTTTCTGATTGCCGATCTAGAAAGCTTCGCACATCACGGCTTGACGTGATTCTGAGCAAATACAATCTGTCCCATGCATTCACGTTGGGCACATTTTGCAAAAGAAAGTCTATGTCCTGCAAGTAGGCGTGCACGTCGTGGCCTCCTGCAGGGTTTGGGGTGAATGTGGGAATGTTTCTGGCAAGCTTGTCAAGTTCTTTGGGAGCCATGCTGTGACTTGTGGCACGGACTTTCTGGAAAGGCTCCCACCCCTTTGTTGCCGATGAAGGGTCTGGGATGCCGGAGGGTGGCATCCTGAACGGTGAGCTTTCACCCCCTTTTTGTACAAGGGACTCTTGACTGGGAGGCCTGGGCTCACGGGCCAGGGAAAACTGTGTGATGGGTGTTTCCCCTCCCTGGTAGCTTTGCAGGTTATAAGAGTATTTCAATTCTCTGTGAACACTGTCAAGTTCATCTTTTAAATAGTCTCTTTGTTGTACTAAAGAAAGGATTTCAGCTCGGGCCGCCTGCAGGTGGTTTTCACAGGCCTTGGCCTTAGCGTCCCTTTCCTTTAGTTCAGTCTCCACTCTTGCTAGGAGAGCACCACTTTGTTGGAGTTTTCCAGTCAGTTCCTCTCTGGATTCGTTCTCCAACTGCTCTTTATGCTCTGTCTCTAGATGGAGCTCTGCCAGGGCTTTTTGGAGTCTTTCCACCTTCTCCTGTAGCTCTGGGTCCTTTTCATCCGCGGTCCCGTGCTGGTTCTGGGTCTCGAGGAGTAGCTGGTCTAGGCGCTGTTGAGCCGTGGCCTGGTTTCTCCTGGCCTCCTCGGCCTGGAGCTTGAGCGCTGTTGCTTCTTGCTCCAGGTGGATGTTGCTCTGTTCGCTGAGACGTGCCTGGACGATGAGGTTGTGGGCGAGTCCACCGACGATCTTGGCCCATTCTTTGTGGGTGTAGCTCTGCGTCGGATCGTGGGCCATCAGCCTGTTCAAGTCGTCGTCCAGTTGTTCTCTGCTCAGTTGCTGTAGGTCCCCAGCGGCGTTGGGCAGGAACGTGTTGGTCATGTCACTCAGCCAGGTCCCGAGATGATCCCAGTGGGTGCCAGGGCTGGATGATCGGGACATAGTGGCTCACTGTTGGCGAGAGAAAGACAGCACAAAGAGACCAATGCAAGTCCGTGCAAAATTAATCGAGCTACGGTAATATGTAATTCTGTGCACGCAGTGTGATTTTGACAAACTGGGGTAGACAGTTAGTCGAATATTAGGCCAGACACTTAACGTCTATGGCCGTGAATGGCCAGGTGGGCCGATTCGTGTGGGTGAGCGCCGGGTCTAAATAAAGATTTTGACGGGTAGCTTAGTTGGTCATCTAATGACTCTGGCTGCTTGGGTCGTCGATCTATTATTCAGCTTTCCTTGATGGCTCTCATAGGTTCTGCCTTTTCGTGAACTGAAAGGAGAAAGAAAAACAAAAACACAAGAGAAAGCAACAGAAAACTGACCAAAAAATACCAAATGATGAAAGAGAAAAGAAAACAAATAGAAACAAAATAGGAACAGGAAAAGATAGAGGGGAGGAAGAAGGCTTAAGCTTGCTATCACTGCTGGGGTTTATGGCAGGCCTGACGAGGGCGCTGTCGAATTATACACCCTAGGGGGATGGTATGGCTTAAGAACCGAAGAATAAGCCAAACACTTAAATGCTCACAGAATATCTAATATTCTATGGATTACTTGAAGTGAATGGGCAGTATACCATTTAACTATGCCTGGAGTGAGTTGTGATTGCTCAGGTGGGAACTCAGTGGCAGGGCTAACCTCCCTGACGGCTCCAACCACTCGACTACGGTGTCCTCGGGCACCCTGCTCCCCTTGTGTCACGGTGCGACCGCTCAAACAGCAATGACTTTTAGCACAATTGGACAACACTCAAGTGAGGCGTGTCAACGGCCAGACTGCCGAGTCAAAATTGGGTTTCGCCTGATAACCCCCTTTGGAGTCAGTCACCGCAGTGGTGTACTGCTACAAATCGGGCGGTTCCGTCGGTGCGGACACCTAATCAGGGTAATTAACCAAAATTGGCCTTGTGGACAGCTGGACTCGTTGACTCCTACACCTGAAGTGTCCAATTGCTGATGTCGGCTGCGTGTCAGCACCAATAGCACGAGAACAGAAATGTCCGAGATTCACACACAGCCAGCGTCGTGTCCGGCAGACCAGGCGCCTCTGCTCACCGGCACTCAATCTGAAAACAACCGTCACTTCACAACAGAGCACTAGGGGGAGTACTATCCGCAAGTACACAAAATGGCTGAACAACTGCAACTTAATGTAAATTTAGATTTAAATTCTTGCTTAAACCAAATTTAAATCATTAAGTATATGGGGTAAAAGAATGGAGCTTATAATGATATTAAACAGAATAAACCATCTGAAAAGCAGAAATAACACAACTCAAAGTGAAATCTCAAGAGAAAAGAGAGAAAGCCTTCTTTGTCTGGGACTGCCCGCTAGGGGGAGTGCAACAAAATGAGCAAATGCCAATGGATGGCACAGAAAAACTTAATTTAAATTCAAATTAAAACTTTGTTTAATTAAATTTAAACAAGTGTGCAAAACAAGAGAGGCTTAACTCAAATAATAAGGAATGCAGGTGAAACACTAATAGAATTAATAAGATAGCTGAGAAGGAAGAAATTGCAGTAAAATGATATAAACTAAAAATAAAAGGAGAGAGAGGAAGGAAATTGACTTATCTGGGGAAGGCCCACTAGGTGGCGTGCCTCCAGTAAGTGAATTCCCGGTGTTGGAAGGGGAAACTTAATTTAAATTTGAATTAAAACTTGTTAAACCAAATTCCAAATAAGTATGCCAAGTTCCAAATAATAGCAGTCAATAAACTAACAGAAACAGGATTAAAAATAGCCAAAGGGAAAAATTGGAATGACCACAATGGAATAAACAGAGGAAAGAAAGCAGCAGACCTAACGGAGAATGCCCACGAGATGGCGTCAGTGAGCCCACACAACAATGACGTCACGAAAGTGGGGTGTGTCTCCCGCTTACACGGGTCGCCCTCTGGTGGTTAGTCAGAGGTACTGTGACCTACCCTCAACTCAGTCGTGAGTGAATTAAATAATGATGCGTTCGTGCACGCATACAATGTTTTAGATCTCAGCAGATCCTTTTGCGCTAGTTTACAGCACAAGAATGTGTAACTTTGCAGGATTTCTTCGCTGCTGTTACAAATTAACACTTGATCAATGTGTTAAAATAAATGACTCCGATTTACAAATAATTCAGATAACTGTGTTCTTCTAAATAGATTTGCATTAGGCGAGCACTGGGTAGCTAAGCCAGTGGTTTGACCTAACAGAGTCAAATCGCTTAGTTGAATAACACTGGATATACGCAATGAATCAAATCTAGCGATACAAATAAAGGCCTTTTAGAAAGATAAGAGGAACATCGCTCAAATCAATCTGTCTTCGCGCTGAAAGAAGGTTTCTTCGTTCTAACAGGCGGAAAAACTAATATTAAAATGTGCTGTGAAGAGATTTGATCCTCTTTACAGGAACAATTTTAATATTGTGAACTGCAGTTAATTCTAGACGGTTAACAGTAGCTGTACAATGTTAGACAAATATAGCCGTTGTTACCGCGGGGCAATGGTGAGACGCGCGTTGCGACTCTCACTGCATGAAGCGCGCATGAACACTTTATAACACACAAAGATTGAAACTGTGTCGCTCAACACAAAACCAAGTTTAAAACGACGCCGCGTTCTCCACCAAAAATATATGTAGCAACTTGCTCAAATGGATGAAATATATTCACAACCGAATCATAACACGTTATGACTAATCGTGAATATGAATCAACCACGAAGGGAATTAGGTATATATCGATAATCAATTACAATGAATTATAATCAATCATGAACATATATGATCTAAAATTCTTTCTAAGTTTAGAATTAATTTAGAAAGACTGGTTTGTTTTGTCCAGCAAAACTATCAGTCCGATTTTCTTATCAATTCTAGAAAGGAAGTTTTCTTCTCTGGCCACGAAAAGGAAACTTATTCTAGTATTTAAAAAGCATAAAGCTAGCGAAATCAAACGTTAAAGTGACTTGGTTCATGTATGAGTTACCCAGAGACAACGAATTGTGTGAATACAAGGTGTTTAATATATGAATATATGATATATATACACAAATACATACAACTAAATCTAAGCAGAGCATACAATAAAATAACGAAAGGAAAGAAAGAAAGAGTTGATCAAAGAAGGCAAGATTACAAACAGTTCAACCTTTTGAGAGCCAGCAACGAAATCACTTCAGACAATAAAGTTAAAGCGCATCGAAATTAATTCAGATACTTGCATTTGTACTTTGTGCTGTGGTGAATGCCGTTCAAACTTCCGTGCGGAGCTGGAGTTTCTATTGGTCTCTTCCTGAGGTGATTCTTCGGCGGGAATTTCAAAACGGAACTAACTGTTTGTAAAATGCCGGAAAATAAAAGAAAGAAGTGTGTCTCGTCTAAGATGAAAACGACTGAGCGTGGATCCGCTTGTGTTTAGGTGTTATAAAGGTAACTCCAGTCACACCCATTCTGGGCCGTACGGACCAATAGGGAACATGGACTTTTAGCGGGAAAACGTTCCTTTGTCTGTTTTTATGGCCTAATTTGCATTATCTACAGAGGTGCTTAAGCTGGGTTCTTTTCCCTCCAAAGTACCTTAAAAGTAGAATAATGCATATTATCACAATAAGACACCAATATCTAGGTATGAAATTAACAGAGGAACGTTTTGAATCCCAGAAACGCATGTTTCTGACTCTCTTTTAGGAAGTAAATGTTCTTACATTGAAATATAAGCATTTTACAGTGAAACTAACACAACTAAAAGATGTAACTAAGTGGGAGTAATATAGACATGCATACAAAAGAAAAGCACAGGAAAAACACTTAGGGAATATTCATATTTTGATGAATGTCTCTATGTGTGTGCGTGGAATTCATTCCACTGGTCTTGTGAGGGACAAGGAATTTGGTGTGAGCTGATTAGTATCTCTTTGAAGATCCAAAGGGATTCTGCCTTGTCTCGCACCTCGACACTTAAAGTGTCACTTGTCCGTGGGGGGGACCAGGACATTCGGAGCCGACTAAGATTTACTTATGCGACTCAGAGAGTTAAAAGCTTTTCTTAAAACCTAAAATGAATTGGTCGTTCATGATCCGGTCCAGGCCAGGCACTACATATAGTTAAGTAGTTACTTATCATGTATTATTCCAGAGGGCTGGTAAATGCTTGATTCTGTTTGGTTGACAAACATTCTAAGGCTTGCAATTATTTTATAATATGAAGCTATGAAGTAGTTCTAGGTCTGTAGATTACATTCCAGTTTCATATTACTTTGCCAAATTATTTCAGTTACTTCAAAGATCCTTACAGTCTACATTACAATTTTGTCCATTCAGAATCCATTTGTCCATTTGTCCAAAGAAAACAAAAGGATAAAAATGACAAACAATTTCCATGTTTGCATGCACACATACTGTACAGATACACTCTGAAACATACTTGCACACAGAAATGTATTGTCAGCACTACCCTGCGATCAACTTTGTATATAAAATAGTTCACAACTTCTATGTAGTGAGGTGGTTAACACCGTTTTTAAAGTAGTTAAACTTACAGTTTGAATATTATCTATATTTATTATGCATAACAAATTCGTAATACACATAGATGATTTAATGACAAAATAACCTGACTAATATCTTGAAATAAAACACCTGAACTGTCACAAGCCGGGCTTGAATTCAGGTCTCTTGGGTGAAGGCTGAGAGATCTACCACAGATTTATTTTTTTTAAAAAAGGGGTCTTTGCAAGAATAATCAAACAAAAGTTCTTCTCAGGTTGAAGTATAAAAAACTAGAACACAAATGAGAAAATAAAAACACTACGAGGGGAGAAAACAAAGCCAGAGAACAGTTACAAACAAAGCATGAATCTCAAGATACCTTGGCTAGAGAGGCTTCAGCAATACCAGGCAGGAAACACAGGGCAACGACTCAAAAACCGAGTGAGGAACAAAGGGAAAAAAATGCAGAAAATTAGACAGGTTTTAGTAATGAGACATGAAACGTGGGGTTAATTCTTAGTGAACGGAGAAGAAACAAACAATAGGAAACAGGATTAACTTTCCTTGCTATCCGAAAAGGACCAATGTTCTCTGGGAAAGTTTCCCTGATTCGACCAGGAGAGGTAGGTTCTTAGTGACTCTTTGACCAGCCCAGAAGTTAGGGGCCGTCCGACGGTGGCGATTGGCCTGATGTTGGTACCTCTGAAGATGGGTACGCCTGGCCCTCCTCTAGGTCTGGCGACAGCGTTGGATAAAACGCCAGGCCGATGGAACGCCAACCTGTGACTCTTCCTCAGGGAACAATGGGGGGGGGATACCCGAACTGGCACTGTCATCAAGGTATACAAAGATGAACTGATTGAGCATGTCCCAGAGCACGTCATTAAACAGTGCCTGGAATACAAAAGGGGCATTGGTAAACCCGAATGGCATCACCAGATACTGGATACACCATAGTGACCTGTGGGGGTGTTGAAGGCCGTCTTCCATTCATCTCCCTATTGGATTCGAACAAGATAGTAGGCATTGCGTAGATCCAGTTTGGTAAAGATGGAAGCTCCTTGTAGTAACTCGAAAGCAGTAACCATGAGAGGCAGGGGATATCGATTCCGAACTGTGATCTTGTTAAGGCCCCAGTAATCAATACAAGGTCCAAGACCCCCGTCCTTCTTACCCACAAAAAAGAAGCCAGCCCCAGCCGGGGAAGTAGAGGCTCGGATGAGGCTGGCTGCTAAGCACTCTTTTATGTAGGTATCCAGAGATATGCGCTCGGGAGCAGATCCGACCACTGGGAGGACAGGAGCCAAGGAGAAGCTCGATGGAGCAGTCATAGGGGTGGTGAGGAGGTAAGGAGATGGCCCGGGACTTGCTGAACACCGCCTTGAACTGATGATAGGAACTAGGGACTTGAGACAGGTTGATAGACTCTTGGAATTCAGAACTAGGAACTGAGGACTTCAGCCAGGTGAGATGGCAAGCGGAGCCCCAGCTCAGAATGGTGCCAGCGGACCAGTCAATGCAGGGATTATGTTACCAGGGGTGGTCCAGGATAACTGGATACTCGGGAGAGTCAATAAGATAAAATGTCTCCTCCTGCTGGTGTTGATGAATGGTAAGCTGTAGGAACTGAGTGGCTTATGTTACTCAGCCCGGTTCCAGGGGTCTGCCATCCAAGGCCATAACTGCCTGGGGATGTGGAAGAAGATGGATAGGGATCCCAAGTTCCTTAGCCAAGGACAAATCCAGGAAATCACCTGCGTGGCCAGAATCGATCATGGCCTTGACCTGATGCTGGTGCCCCTCTCAGGACAGAATGGCTGGAACAGCCAGAACAGCGTTAGTAGGAGGAGCTCTGATTTTCCCCATCACAGCCCTCCTGTAGCTGGGTGGGGATAGCCGTTTCCCGAGAGCTCGGGACAAGTGTAGCGAAAGTGGCCAGAAGCACCGCAGTAGAGGCAACGTCGCTCCCTCATGCGACATTCCCTCTCGCTGGGAGAGAGCCTACAACGACCCAGCTGCATGTCTTCCGGGGGATCGTGGTGCTGTTCAGGGACTGGGGAAGCCTTGGATGCAGGAACACGAACTGGGGAAACAGACCTGCTCACAGGAACTTGGGACGGGGACACCTTGCAGCGAGCTACTCTCCGCTCCCTCAGACGACTGTCCAGGCAGATGGCCATCGCGATGAGGGACTCGAGATCAGCAGCTGGTTCACGGGTGGCTAACTCATCTTGAAGGGGCTCGGACAGCCCTGCCTGAAAGCAGACCTTCAGTGCCTCATTGTTCCATCCACTCCCTGCTGCAAGGGTCCGAAATTAGATGGCAAAGTCTGCGGCGCTACGGAGGCTTTGAGACAACCTAAGCAGGCGCTTGGAAGCTTCTCGACCACTAGCTGGGTGATCAAACACACTCTTGAACTCCTCTTCAAAGGCCTGATAGGACTCACAACAGGCATCCTTTGATTGTCACACCGCAGAGGCCAAGGAGAGCGCCTTGTCTGAGAGAAGAGCAATTATGTAAGCAATCTTGGAATGGTCTGTAGGAAAACTTGAGGGCTGGACCTCGAAGGTCAGGGACACTGAACAATGTCTGAGAATGTGATAACTATGGTCTAAGCAGTATAAATTACTCTGGTCTGGCCCATGGTCAATTATTGCTTACATTTTACTTATATGTTTAATAATTGTTCAAATTGACAACTGTGTGTGTTTTATTAACACAAGATTATGCAGTGGCGGTTCTACACGGCAGCCTAGGGAGGCCCGTGCCTCTGTAGACATGTCCCTGGCCACCCCTTGGGCCCTCCTGTGCTGACCCCAAAAAAAAAAATAATTATGAATTTATTCCGATTTTACACGCGAGCACCAAAAGCGGAACTAATGCGACGGAACGTTCTACACGCATAAATTAGACCGCCGCCGGCCATGTAAGTGACTCGTATCTCGTAAGTGACTTGTTGTTCTTGCACATAACCGTGTTACTTTTTTTCCTCACACTGATAATGAAATCAAGTTTGTAAATGTCTGGTCTCGTTAAGAGAAACTTAATATCTAAGCAAACTCATCAAAGCAGAGGTGAATATACAAATGTCACTATCCTAGCTAGGTCTACACAATGTTGTGTTGTTAATCATGTAACTTCATCTGTCTTGGCTGTTGCATTGCCATAACATACATCTGAGTAAAGTAATCAACAGGCTATATAGGGAGGGATGGTTAGGCAACAAAATGTAATGCGCGTTTTTTTTTTTCTTTTGATAGTTATCAGGAAACGAGGAAGGGACATAGCTTCCTTTTTTGCCCCAGTAAACAGTAAATCAGTAAATCTTTTTTTAAGTATATACTTATTTCAAAAGTTTGGAAACTACTATTTTGGTTGTTTTTGAAAGAAGTCTCTTCTGCTCACCAAGGCTGCATTTATGTTATTAAAAATACAAAAAACAGCTGTAATATTGTGCAATATTATTAAAATGTAAAATAACTGATTTCTAATATATAGTAAAGTGTAATTTATATCCTGTGATCAAAGCTGAATTTATCATCATTACTCCAGTCTTCAGTGTTTTTTAATTTCCTAAAAACATCAGTAACCACATCGTAACATCGCTTGTTTGTTTTCCTCACTTGTAAGTCGCTTTGGATAAAAGTGTCTGCTAAATGACTAAATGTAAATGTAAATGTAGTAACACCCAAGCAACCTCAAAGAATGATGTTCAAAACCACATAGAACCATAGCTATCTATACGTATCTATAGCTCCTTCAACTGCTCTAGACACATCAATGCATCATTTCAGATGCTGATGAGTCATGATCAGATGCAAAGAGTTTTCCAACATGCCACAACATTGCATTGCAATTTCCCAAACAAATGCGATAACCATGACAAGTTTGAGAATGTTTATAATCACTACTTAGAATGTAAGAGCAATTTGGCAGTAGGGTTCAATAATATAGCTATACTAATATTTTTTTTGCACATGCAGAATCATCCGACATTAATTGTAAACTCTTATGAATATCATTTGCCGAAGTCTATTGTATTTACATTTATGCATTTGGCAGACACTTTTATCCGAAATGACTTACATTGCGATCAGTTTTGAGTTACAGAAAGTATTGCAGATATAGATATTCATGCATGTGAATAACTAGGGTTGCAGAAGCACAGTCAGATTGCTTGCAAGTGCTCATGGACCAGATTTGACCATTCCAATATAGTCAAAGGCTTACATATAGCTTACCATAGAACATGGGTCTTCAACCGGGGGTCCGCGACCGCTAGGGGGTCCGCGGCAGTATTGCAGGGGGTCCGTCAATTAATGTTTGATCACAAATAATTAAAAAAAAATAAAACGTGTAAAAACATCACAGAGTCAAATTTAAATAAAATATATTTGATTTTACAAATAGTATTACATTAACAGCTTTAATAAAACCCTTCCGTCCACGTGCAGTCACGTGATCTCATGAGACTATCAACGCAGACTATGAGCGCTATAATTTGAAAACGCTACTGGCTAATAATTTATATACAATTTAGCTCACCAGAATGGATCGTTTGTAACACAGCTTAAAGTTCAGGTAAATGTATAATCGTCCACCTGACTGTAAAATTAAAATGTGAAGTTCTGTTTAAACTTAAAGGCCGGGACACACCAACCCGACGTCCAAGAACTAGCGGCAACGGAAGCCGACGGTGTTGTCGCTCATGTCGGCGGAAAAATATGAGCTTGAACACCGAAAGAATTTAAGTCGACTGTCAACTAGCGCGCTCTGCGGCTGCATATAAATGAGATAACTGTCTATTGAAGCTGATATATTTGTCTATACTCGTCATTCAAAAAGGGAAAGCGAAACCAAGTCTGCAAGTATAGAAACCATAAACAAAGCAGCGCTTGCTTACCATTTTGAATATCAGTCATGCTGATCACGTGCTTTATTCCACTTCGCTCGTGTTATTATGAAAATATTCGTGGATTCGAGTGCTCAGGTCAGATGACGTAAAATTAGAGCAAGCTTCTGTCGGTGCCGTCGAGACTTATTTGCTTGCTTTCATAACTTTTGCTTTATATTCTCGTGAACTGACTCGTTTGCTGTACTGAACAGCCAATCAGAGTTCTCTCTCACTCACCGACGGCCCGACGCCGATTCAAATGTCGAATCGGCCGAAAAATAGCCGATGAGGACCAACTTCAGCCGACGGTGCGGAACACACTGAGAAAACTTAGTCGGCCGACGAA
Organism: Opsariichthys bidens; assembly: GCA_037194245.1. NCBI lineage: Eukaryota > Metazoa > Chordata > Actinopteri > Cypriniformes > Xenocyprididae > Opsariichthys > Opsariichthys bidens. The sequence continues at coordinate 2,885,824 of CM074311.1, read as the reverse complement.
TAAAAACTGCCCGACGGCCGACCATCGGCTTGGTGTTTTTCGGGCTTTAAGTTGAAGTTCAGAGAAATGTATAATTGTCCACCTGACAATAAAATTTAAATGTATGAAACTGCAAATCTATTAAAATAATTGTGATTAAGACAACTGTGAACTTAATAAATTGTGATTTTAATTGCTACATGTTTGGTATGATGCATAAATCTCTTTAACAATGAAAATATAGCCTACAGACATTGTACAACAACATAGTTCTAATCTATATTGTCTCAACATAATATTACTATCGTTATATGATTGATTTATATTAACATCAGAGGCGGTTTGACACATTTTATGTGGGGGGGGGGTCCCTGCTCCGTGTCTCGCTCATCTAAGGGGTCCTTGCCCTGAAAAACGTTGAAGACCCCTGCCATAGAAAAAGTCCCAAATCAGGCGTACACATGACGTATGACATATACATATCTATGCCCAGAACAGCTATGCAAGCACATAGCAACCCACAATACCCTAGCAACTGCACAACAATATGCTAGTCTACCACTCAGTACATCTTAGAAACCAATAGCAACAACCTTAAATTGTAGAGGTGATTCTTGCACGGACAGATACCACACATTTTATTTCTGAAATCAAAAGTGAATTCAATAGACTGTATATCTATACTTGCATTATACTTCTGATTGGAGCATGTAGCGTGTAATTCACTTAACTTACCAAAATGTTTTGTCAACAAATTTTATGTGTTGTTTTTTGCCGCACATTGGTTCATGTGGCCATTCAGCTTTGATTGAGTTTAAATGAGAACTATCATTTGCAGACTATTTCTCCCAGAACAAGGCTAAGCACTCTGACACTACCCACTTATTTCCTCTGAATTTTCCTCACTCTCTCCTGTACTTACCCTACAGTGCACAGCAGGCCCTTAAACACCATTCATCTCACATAATAGATGTCTTGGCCACCATCAGTGGAAAAGGGTTTATTTTAACATCCTGCTTGTTGGTTTTATTTTACCTAATCTTGTTTTGGCAAGTTTTAGGGCTTTATTTTAGGGCTGTGTTTGGGAGACCAAGATGGGAACAGCCTAGGGGAATCCCTCATGGTGAGAGACGAAGAGAAATATATGAGAAAGAGACGCGGGTGGGGGAGGCAACCATGGAAAAGGAAAATATGCTACCAAAACTTACTGAAATCTCTCTGATGTGGCCAAATACTTCCTGTTGTGTCTTCAGATACTACATTGAGCTAGTAAAAGAAAGAAAGAAAGAAACAGCCCTGAAAACAATGTGGACAAGCCATTTAAGTGATGTACCTATTTACTTTCCAAATACACATTGCTGGTCGTACTGTACACAATTCTTCAGTGCATGTTATACCAAAGAAAAACAATTTTTCATTTAGATGTAATAACTTTCTCAGCCTTTAAATCGACCTTCTTTTTTTGTTGACATCCACTATTTAGGCATTGCAGGTAATTTGACAAAAAGTGTTACTATTACAATCAATACAATACAGTTTGATACTTCAAAATGTCATGACCTGGCTTTCACTCTTCACATCCCCAGTCAAATAGTGTGTTCCGGTGGAGTCTGGATGGGAATTTTACAGAAACTTCACCTTCAGGTCTGAATCCATTCTTGTAGAGGAGAACACCCACTTTTCAGGATACTTTTTTTTCTCTCTCTCATTGTATATTAATTTATCTTGGTTAGTTTGATCCTGGCTCAAAAGAAATGCAGTACATTTATCAGGGACCAAAAGATCTGTGAAATCTGAGTTTATCATTTTTAAGAGGCCCTAACTGCACACATTGTATCTTATCCAACAGCCCAGGTGGTCAAAGCTGGTTGTTCTGAATGCAATTTCCATTCATCCACCTCAGCAGCTGCCAACAACTGAAATGACTCGACCTTTCTCAGATTTTACAGACATTCTCTTTCAAGCTTCAGATCCTTCCTTGGCCTATAATGCTTGGACTCAGCGATGTAGATTTCATTAGATACATTGATGGATTTGACTGATCTTGAGAATGAAAGGCATACTCCTTTCCTGACCATCTTCATTTGTTCTCAGTTGAAAAACTTAAACTGAAATGAGCTAAATATCAGGTTTATTTAGAAATATAATTAATAAAGCTTTGCATCATGGTCATGTTTTTGCAATTCACAGACGTGTAGATCAAAGCATAAAGCTTAGTGTCCTCATTTAGCTGTCTAAGTTTGTGTAATTGTATATTTGTGTGTACGTGTAAAGGTTGTTTCCTCTAGCTCTAGTGTGGTAGTATGGTGTAACGTAGCATTACCCCAACACCATTGTGTGTGCAAGTTTGCATCATAGGCTTTGTTGGGACTTTGATGTTCTGTGGATACCAGTATCACCAGCATGAACTCACACAGGAAGACATAAAAGTTCAACCACAGGCTCAGGCTTACACAGACAGATCCATTCATTCAGTCAAACACCTGAGGTGAACTGAAATCACGCAGGTGCTAATGCTGGACTACTGACATGGAGTCATTCAGTGATTTCTGTAAAGCCATTGTACCACTTCAATGTCTCTTGTGTATGTGTGTGCATGAGCAAGAAGTCTTTGTGCAATAGACCTTACTCAGGCCTGCGCCATCTTTGATGGGAATTTAACGGAAATGAAAGCGAGGCTGTGATGGATACAGATCTCTTCATTGGGTTGCACTATAATTTTAATGTGTTTTTGGATCATTTTGCTGACAAACTCTGCAAAAATATCTTTCCAAGAAATTTCAGTTGACAAAGAACTCCAGACATCATGAGCTGTGGAAAATTATAGCTGATCTTAGAACTTTATACAGCGTTTTACAGCGGATGCCATTGAGAACATGGGAAGTCTATCTCTCACAGCCTCGCTCTCATACCTGTCATGGCGCAGCTTTGAGTAAGGTCTGTAGTGAAGGTCTGAGCAAGATGGTAGTGCATTGACATGTTGGCTGAGAGTCTGTCTCATCATGTTGACCAATATGTGCTTGCGATACCTCTAGGGTCATGACGGTGCATGCACACTAGAGTTTACACTGGCTACATTTAAAGGCAACCTATAATTAATTTATAGTCGGATTGATGGCTTAATCAGACTGATCACCTCCTTCGATCCATATACACAGGAAGATCTTAAACTAGATGGAACTGGATTAAATATTTTGACTGTTGCGATCCCAAATCGGATTTATGACCTTTAACTCTGCCTGAATATCCAGACCAGAGTACCTGGAGGAAACCCATGGCAAAACATGAAGAACATTCTAAACACAGAAAGACCTCCTGGCTCACAGTATACCACCCTTGAATTAAACAAATTGTTTAAAAAAAAAAAATTTGATCAACTTTCTCAATAAGATTCAAAAATATCTTTCTTATATATGCATTGCAATGATGTTTGCATGCGTCTTAAGTTACGTTCATACGCATGTCGACAGTGGCTGATGGGTAGGTTACTAGTGGACGTTTCCACTATCCCGATAGCCTATTAAAATTTATGAATGACATTCATGGTGGGTATCATTCCATTGTTGGCAAAAGTTTAACTAGTCAGTCTAACTAGGTTCAAAAAAGCAGTGCAGTTCCAGCAGTACATCAGACTTGACAGCACCCAGTTTGTGGGTCTCCTGATTGTAAAGTATAGTCAAGTCAAGTCACCTTTACTTATATAGCGCTTTTGACAATGCAAATTGTGTCAAAGCAGCTTTACAATAATAATTGGCAAATCATATTGGCTGCACAGCAGCTTCCAAAGAAAATGGTGTCATTGTCCAGCTTATTCTATATATTTGTATTGATTCATTCCATTGCAAAGATCAGTAGTTATTAGTCTAGTTAATTTATGTATATCAGCACTGGAGAAAACAGTGACGTAATCGTCCGGCTCAGTTCAGTTCGCATACAACGGCGCCAATGTAGGCATATCAAAAACACTGCTGAATATCAAGCAAGTGTCCCCAACTAAGCAAGCCAAAGGCAACAGCGGCAAGGAACCAAAACTCCAACAAAATGGGGAAAAAAACCTTGGGAGGAACCGGGCTTAGCCGGGGGTCCAGTTCTCCTCTGGCCAACAGTGAACACTTGCTTGATATTCAGGCAGAATTACAGGTCATAAGTCCGATTTGGGATCACATCAGTCAAAATATTTAATCCAATTCCATCTAGTTTAAGATCTTTTTCATCACACCGGTATGGGACGGTTTGTTGGGGATCTGTGCCACTGGATGATGTGTCGGTAAGGCCCTCACAAGGGATGAGCTAGTTGACACAGTCTCCGCCGATACCCCAGGGTGCTGCTGCCGCACACAGGCACAGGTTCCCATCCGACCCAGACACGGCCTGGATCCAGCCAGTCCCGTTAAGTGGTAAACCTTGAGATAAGCAGAGAGACTAAAATTAGCGTAGACGCCATTCTTCTTCTGATGTAACGTGTATATCCGGTGTTATAGGAAGTATAACGAGCTTCTGCCAAGCCATTTCCCTCGTTGCACAGCTGGGATTTTGCTTGCGGTGAGTATATAAATCATAATGTGTTTACTTAAGCTGGTCGATTTTAATATTTTGATCAATTTAGATTATACATCACAATTAATTCAGATAGATATTCTCTTGTATTGGCTGCCACCCCCAAAAGTCGAGTCAGTGTGTCACATATACGTCTCATTTAGTTCAGTCTTGTCATATTTAGTTTAGTCATGTCTGCACCTGTGCCTTATTAGTTCCTGAGTGTTCACCTTCCTCCACCTGTGTCTTATTAGTTCCCTCATCACTGTGTGTATTTATACTCCCCATTCTGTTCAGTCTGTGTCGGTTATCGTTGGTGTCATAATGTGTGCATGTCTGCCTTTTCCTCAGTAAATCAGTCTTTGTTCATGTTACGCCATTGTCTCTGTGTTTCCTTGGACCACGTCACATAATATGTATGTCAGAGAATCGCTTGCTGCATTGATTAAAATGAAGCATGGATGTAGAGGAACAATGCAGGGTTTGTGAAAATGCACTGTATCTTACAATCAAAACTTTTGCTGCAACATGCTCTGACATTGACTTCCACTGACTAATGAGAATTTCAGATCCAATTATTCTTTCCAAAGTCCACTTTGCTGTATTTCCACTAGATTTCAAATGGACCTGGCTCTTTCTACACCCTCAAAATCAGGAGAAAGAAATCAGACGTCAACTGTTCTTTAAGAATATTGGCGATTTGTGGCTAATTAAGCTAATTGAGTGACTTTGGCTGCTGGTGATGAAACAAAGTTGAACAGAATTGCATATGAGCAGTGGCATGAACTGGTGAGTGTAGAAAGTGTCCAGTACAGAAATCTGGTGACTCTGACAGTGTGATTAATTCAAGAGTGAATGTTCCTTCATTCTTCTTTTGAGTTCTTTCATTTATGTATTCTACATTCTGCCTCTGCTTTTTAGATTTTATAGACTCATCTTCTGAAACATATGCACCTCATCATATCTGGTGTGTCAGCTGCATGTTTGCATTAGAGATGGAGGACTGACACTTGAGGCTTGAGACAGACTTGAGTAATGAGGTAAAGGAGCAGAGGAAATATGGAAGGATGTGCTCACTGACAGAAACTCCCTCCCACCTCAGCTCAGGCTGCCAGATGTGTAGTGTGTTGGACTGGAGGACATGTGATTGGTAGCAGATGTATCCACTCATTATCTCTCACCCTTTCAAGCCACTATGAATAAAGCTGCATTATTTCCATAATCTCTTTCTATAGGGCTCTGATGATTTTGGGAGAAATATCCTTTCTAGAATGTGCTAGTAATGATGCTAGTTTGAATTGGCAGAGGTACAGAGAGCTATCTGTGCAGAGAGATTGCTGGTGATCTGGTGGTTGTTCAAGTCAAGTCATCTTTATTTATATAGCACTTTTTACAATGCAAATTGTGGCAAAGCAGCTTTACATTAATAAGAAAATGGTGTCATTGTGCAGCTTATTCTATATATTATTGATTCATTCCGTTGCAAATATCAGTAGTTATTAGTCTAGTTAATTTATTTATATCAGCACTGCAGAAAACGCATACAACGGCCCTCATTTGACCATGAAGGTTGACCCAAAGTTTTTTGTGTACACCAACAAGACTGCAGAGGTTGTTCCAGAACTGCCGGTGTGCTATAACACGACGATGGAGGTTGCATCCAAGTTTTCTGTCTCCCCCAGCTCAATATTCACACCTGTTTGCCATCAACTTCATCAGTTTCATATAAACAAGCAACAAACACTTATCCATTGACTGGTCTCATTGCTATTAGGACTATTATATCGTCTTCTTAGGAACTGCTTACTTATGTTGTTTCATCCAGAAGGTCTTACCCATCTACTCACCTTGGATGCTTCCTGTGTGCTTCCACCTCCATAGGATGTTAGTGAAGGAGGAAAGAAAAGAAAATGAGGACAGAGGTATCGAAGGAATGCTTAGTTGTATATTGGAATTTGTTTGATCGAGTGTCTCTTATGTTGTTGAAGTTTGGTTAAGAAATTCATAAATAATAATGATAATAAAGCAAGATGCCCTGTTGAAATATGTGAGATATATGGTTTATTCAAACTGCAAAGGTAAAGCATAAACTAAAATTATTGTGACAGATGTGAAAGGGGAGGAGAATTTATATGTGTGTCAGGTCTTTCGACAAGAAAGACTTTCACGTTGGGCACACCTCTGTATCCTCAGGAAGCTTCCTTACTCCTCACTCATGGTGCAATTAGAGAATTGAGATGTCCTTCAAGATAGGCTTCTTTGATTGGTTTCTGGGTCACAGGCTGGAGGATGGAGGAGTGAGGAATCGAGGAAGCACCTATTTGAGTCTTGAGAAGCACACATTGACAAGCTCCCCAGTTTTAAACCTGTCCTTCAGTCACGCCAGCCAGCACCTGCAAAACATAATGACTCTATCATTCAGATAAGCTCCACGTTATTATATGAATTACCTTCTCACCTGCTTGCATCTCAGCTGTCTTGAACTGCTTGAAAATAAAGACTGTCTTCTGCATTACTACCATGTCATCTCTTCTGTCATCCTCTTCGGCAGTCACTAACTAATATTTCATTAAATTCAGTAGTAATGTGATCACCCATATATTATACATACTTGTATCCAGTACTGTTGAAAAGTTGTTGTTTTTGAAAGATGTCTCTTATGCTTACCAAGGCTGCATTTATTTGATCAAAAATGATCTTCTATTTTGTTACTTATTAAAATTTTATAAACCTCTTTCTGTCTGTCTCACACAGGTGTTCCATTGATTGACGGGTGTACTGTGAGATTGCCTCAGCTGATTGGTCTCTCTCGAGCTCTAGATCTCATTCTCACAGGCCGACCAGTAAAGGCGCAAGAAGCTTTAACGTTTGGACTGGCAAACAGAGTGGTGCCAGATGGCCAAGGTACACATACAGAATGCCCTGAAACTTGCTTTAGCAATGATATGGCAATTGAAAATCATACACCTCTTGGAATACATTTTAACCATGTTGAAGAAATGTCAATAATGGTCCCTTGCTTACAAAAAATGTGTTTGAGGGTGTTCTGGCTTGACCAAACTGACTTGGGAAGTTTGAATATGCTAAAGAACAAAATAGACTTGAGAATGTTGGGGAAAAAATTAACTAATCATTTTGCTTCAGAAGACTTGGAATATGGATTGTTGTATGAATTACACAAGTCATAAAGACTAGGGCTGCAACAATTAATCGATAAAATCGCTAATAATCGCTAATGAAAATCATCGACAATGATTGTCATTATCGATTAGTCGGGTCTGCCCACGTGCACGCGAAACGTTCGCCAGTATTGTCAAATTACAGCACTGAATAACGCATTTCTATGGACAAAATGCATTTAAAAACAGTGGAGGAAACAGAGTGAGCTGCTGCGGGAAAGGTGCGTGATCCGAACTGCCCAAAATATGAGAACTCTTTATTTGAAGCTTCAAGCTAATGCATTAGCTCCGTGTTTAGCATGGCTTGACAGATGCACGCGCGTCCTCAGCGTAAAACGTTCATTCTACGGCTATATCCTTATCAGTACATGTTTCAAATTCACGTGAGGATTTCCGTTTTGCATAAAGGTTTGTCCTGACAGTCTGCGTTAAACTTCAAACTTTACATTACTGAATGAGCGCCGGCACGCGCACACAGACGGAGTGCGGAGAGAGGGAGACAATTAATGTTCAGCGCAAAAATATTCATTTTGCTGAAATATCTGTTGTTGACAGTTCAGTTTAGGTTTAAAAATCAGAGGTTATGTGTGTGTTCCTGCAGAACATTTCTCTTGACTGCTGTTTTCTTTATTATCTTATTTTTTGATGTAGAGATTTAAACTATATTCACTATATACAGTGCTTAAATTTATTAGACCACCGCCACCTAAACTAATGGTACTGGTGATTACCAAAATCATTTTTATTTTTCTGTAATGGTTTAGTCACAGTAGTATTTCTAATGCTAAAATATAAATATTGTCATCATGAATTTTCAAATTTACTGTTTTACAAGAAAATCTTTTTTCAGATGCCCAATTACAGTCAATAACAGAGACTGTGGAAAAGTACATGAAAATAATGCCAGCAAGAATGCAAGCTGTTATCAAAGCCAAAGGAGGCCAAACAAAATATAACGTTTTTTTGGACATTGTGTTAATAATGACATTTTGTCAGATAAAATATTTGTGTTTTCTTTTCTGTGATGGGTAGTCTAAGACATTAAGCACTGTATGTGTTCATAGCATTCATTTGGCACATTTGTTTAAAGAACATTGGGCAGGATGTGCAATAATGTGTTTTTTGTCAATAAAATAATAAAAAAAGAAAATTAGGATTATCCGATTAATCGGAAAAAAAAATCGGCCAACTAATCGATTATCAAAATAATCGTTAGTTGCAGCCCTAATAAAGACTATTGCAATGCTTTCAGATGTAAGGACCACCTGTCAGCCCAAGGGCGGAATCTGACGGCCTTGGCGAAGGTATAATGCATATATGTCTTTTCAGCACCCACGTGAAGTTCACATAATTTTTAGGATTTAGTCTAAGTTTTAATTTAGCATAGACGAGTGAGGACAGTTTGGGCAAGGATTTGTCCTTTTCCTTTGAAATCTTCTCTCCAGATGAGTTTCATTGTTGTATTGCTGGATGCTTGATCTCAGCTTTTGTCTTAGCAGGAAAATCAAGCCTTACACATAGTATTGTTCTATACTATGTGCGTTCACAGTATGAAAAGAGCAATGTCGACATTTTGCAGTATATATCTCTTTTTGTCAAGTCACCTTTATATAGCGCTTAATACAATACAGATTGTTTCAAAGCAGCTTCACAGTAATAAATATAAAATAGAGACAATGATGCAAACATCGGTTAAACAGCTCTAAAAAGACAATGATTTCATTATTAAGCGTAAGTTTAAATCAGCTACAAGGAGTTCTTCAGAATACAATAGTATCATTATTCAGCTCAATTCGGTTCACTGTTGATGCAATTGAGCTGAGCTGAGTAGTTATGAAACTAATTTGATTTAAGTCAAGTCAAGTCAAGACACCTTTACTTATATAGCCCTTTTTACAATGCAACTTGTGGCAAAGCAGCTTTACATTAATAATTGGCAAATTATTTTTGGCTGCACAGCAGCTCCCAAAGAAAATGGTGTCATTGTGCAGCTTATTCTATATATTATTGATTCATTCCGTTGCAAAGATCAATAGTTATTAGTCTAGTTAATTTATGTATATCAGCACTGGAGAAAACAGTGACGTAATCGTCCGGCTCAGCTCAGTTCACATACAACGGCGCCAATGCAGGCATATCAAAAACACTGCTGAATATCAAGCAAGTGTCCCCAACTTAAGCAAGCCAAAGGCAAAAGCAGTAAGGAACCAAAACTCCAACAAAATGGAGAAAAAAACCTTGTTGCGTTTTGGTTGAGCGGATCACAAGTAGTTTCACAATTTGTTTCTTTTGTCCACTTATAACCACTTCCGTCTAGATTTCTTTGGGGCAAGGGGCTATGGGCGGGTAAATGTATGGGCAAAATAAGCTCATGCAGTTTGCATATTAACGCGACCGGAGACAATGGAAAAACACATGAAGAACAGCAGCTATCGCTTCTGCTCTGATAGCCATAAGACCACGCTGAATGCTGTAAGTGCGTGTTAGAAATAAGGAAAGTTGAGAGAACATCGTGCTTGGTACATATTTCATCTTTAAACCAAACTTGGGTCTTTAAATCCCATCTGGGTAGAACACTTCCCATAATGTTTACGCATTAGGTCAGTATATGGAGAGTAGGTCTTTTTTGGCTGCTCAAACACATTCAACCATGAGTGTCTAAACTACGAAAGAAATACAGTCAAATGTGTTTTCAACTACCCCTGGAAGTGGACAAAAGTGGACAAGCTCAAAAATTTTTAGACCCCATTTACACCTGTATTTAGCGTCATCCACTTGTGATCCGATTGACCAAAATGCATCTTAATACCACGTGTAAAACAGGGCCTACATCAACTTATTCTATTTACAGTTCTGTTCAAAATTATTCAACCCCCACTGAAATTGATTGTTTTGGCCGGTTTGACATTGATTTTGATCATTCAGTCATCCTGCTTACAATTAAATCAAAGAGGCACGTGTAGGTCAGACAAATATAACATAACATTTATAATGAAATAACCACAAATGTCTTTTCTCTGCTCACATCATTATCAGTTTTATTCAACCCCCAAGTGACATTCAATCTTAATACTTAGTACAACATCCTTTTACAGTTATAACAGCTTTTAAACGTGAAGCATAGCTTGACACAAGTGTCTTGCAGCGAGCTACGGGTATCTTCGCCCATTCATCATGGGCAAAAGCCTCCAGTTCAGTCACATTCTTAGGCTTGCGCACTGCAACTGCTTTCTTTAAGTCCCACCAGAGGTTCTCAATCGGATTTAAGTCTGGTGACTGCGATGGCCATTTCAAAATGTTCCAGCCTTTAATCTGCAACCATGCTCTAGTGGACTTGGAGGTATGCTTGGGATCATTGTCCTGTTGAAAGGTCCAACGTCTCCCAAGCCTCAGGTTTGTGACGGACTGCATCACATTGTCCTCCAATATCTCCTGGTACTGAAGAGAATTCATGGTACCTTGCACACGCTGAAGCTTCCCAGTACCTGCAGAAGCAAAACAGCCCCAAAGCATGATTGACCCCCCGCCATGCTTCACAGTAGGCAAGGTGTTCTTTTCTTCATAGGCCTTGTTCTTCCTCCTCCAAACATAGCGTTGATCCATGGGCCCAAACAGTTCTAATTTTGTTTCATCAGTCCACAGAACACTATCCCAAAACTTCTGTGGTTTGTCCACATGACTTTTGGCATACTGCAGTCGACTCTTCTTATTCTTTGGAGACAGCAAGGGGGTGCGCCTGGGAGTTCTGGCATGGAGGCCTTCATTACGCAGGGTGCGCCGTATTGTCTGAGCAGAAACTTCAGTACCTACATCTGACAAATCTTTTCTCAGTTCCTCAGCAGTCACACGGGGACTTTTCTCCACTCTACGCTTCAGGTAGCGCACAGCAGTCGAAGTCAGCATCTTCTTTCTGCCACGACCAGGTAGCGTTTCAACAGTGCCCTTTGCCTTGAATTTGCGAATGATGCTTCCTATGGTGTCTCTTGGTATGTTTAACATCTTTGCAATCTTCTTATAGCCATTGCCCTTCCTGTGAAGAGTAATCACCTCTTCTCTTGTCTTCCTGGACCATTCTCTTGACTTCACCATGTTTGTAACCACACCAGTAAATGTCTATAAGGAGCTGAGTATCACAGTCATTTTAAAGCTGCCTAATTGGTGCTTATTAGGCTTTATTGCTGCTCCCTGACATCCACAGGTGCTTTCAATACCTGATTGAAAACACTTCAATGGACCTCTGTTCTTCAGAGTGGTAGTCTTTAAGGGGTTGAATAATTGTGTCAATGAAGAATTCACAAAAGAAACATTTACTACTGTATTACAAAACCAATTGATGTCATTTTAGTTGCATATGCTTCTTTAAGAAGTCCTTGTAGGATTTCATTCTGAATTCAATTACAAATGTACTCTAAATTCTCTAAAACCATTTACAGCATTGGGGGGTTGAATAATTTTGAACACAACTGTACCTAAACCCTAACCTATCATTCTACTACAGCCTACCGATATTTTGAGTATTAGTTGATATGTAGTTGCAAAGTTACTTATAATTAAAGTGGAACCCTACTGTTTAGCCAGTGGTGGACAATTGACATATCAATGGACGTAAGCACTTGTTAAAGACTTCAGTTCAATCCTAGCTGGTCCTTTTATTGATCAACAGAAGAATGAAGTCATTTATGTTTAGAACAATGTAATTCCACAGCATGTCAATGCATATTTTGATTCTGCGTTTGTATCTTTCATTCATCCACAGTAGAGTTCCCTTGAGGATGTTAGCAGATAAAACTAATGTGACCGCAATTCACACAGTCACAGTCAGGTTAGATGAGATGAGCTCAAAGCTGTTTAGAGATACTGTTAAAATAAGCACTTCAGTTTCAAAGAGTCACTCCATAAGAGGTCTGGACAGAGGCCAGAGCTTTCATGTGCTTCACGGAAGGACAAAATGAGTCTATATCAGAAGGAAATGAGTGATGATATGGAGGTCACTCAAGGTCACACATTAAAGTCGTCATAAAACGGAAAGATGTGATAGTCTTCCCTATTGTGATGTATTTACCAGTGTCATGAAAGAAAAAAAAAAAAAGATTTTTTGGTGAATTTAAGGTCTGCAAAAAAAAAAGGTCAGTGTTCATCTGTTTTTTTCTGTCAGAGTTCACCAGTTAGGAATGGTTTCCAATTTGGCATGTTCACATCTAACAATCAATCGGTGTGTGTGTTTGTTTTAGCACTTGAAGTGGCTCTTGAACTTGCCGAACAGGTCAGCGCATTTCCGCAGCTCTGTCTCCGTGCCGACCGCAACTCCACCTACCATGCTGTCTTCGACTCCTCCTCCTTCACCCAGGCCATGCAATATGAGATTGACCACGGTGTGCCAGTCATTTCAGCTGAAGCAGTCACTGGGGCAAGAAAATTCAGCTCAGGTGCTGGGAGAGGAGGGACGTTCTCTAAGAGTAAACTGTAAATGGACAGGAAATTAGTCAGTATGTGTAACTATACTGTTTATTATACAGTGAGTCTATGATGGACTGTCTCTTTAGTCCAGTCCAGGTCTGGGTTAACCCTAATGCACTGTTCGATTTCTGTGTACACCCTTTATGGAGCAGGTCAAATTGACCCTAATTGGATTCAATACAATTCCTCAAAAATCACATTCAGGTACAAACTGTAAACTTTTAATATCAACATTTGTCAAATATTCCAAAAAATATATATCTGAAGATGTGATTTAATGAAAATGTTTTTAACCATTTTTTTTTTAAATTTAATTGTTTTGTTTCGACAAAATTTGAAAATAAACAGTATGCTGACTTATTTTGCATATATATTTTTTTTACTTTTTTTTTCTTAGAACATCATAACTGAACAATTAAATGTAGCTGTGTAATGACAATATTTACTTTTTCTAAGTTGGCTGTTTTGTAAACTCATTTCATAAAGTCAAGAAGTTACTTCTGACATGATGAGCACACAGCAAGTGTGTGCTTTCTGCATATGAACTTCACACACATGGTGCTGGTTGAAATATTTTTCTGTATTAAAATAAGTGTGGAAAACCTCATTTTGTAGCTTCATAAGGTAGTAAAAAAATAATAAAATAACAAAATATAACCAAGAAATGTTATTATTTTGGGTCAGTATAGTTGCCTTAGAGCGTTAAAATATGCGGGTCAAATTAACCCGGAAAACAGCACGAACTTAACAGTAATTTTGTTTGTATATGTCAAAAAACACCAGCATGTTGAAACTTTGCATGCATGTTCATGATGATAAATGAGAAAAAGTCACAAAATATCAAGAAACAAAACATAGGTTAACCTGTATTTCCAACAACTAGAAAATCTAAATGGGTCAAATTGACCCGCAACATAGCATAACAGTTAAGATGAAGCTTGCACCATAGGTCTCTACTATGATTTGTTTTCCATAACTTGTAATTCTGATCAGTATTCTGTGACAACTGAACCTTTGTTAAATTATGTGTTAGTTATTCATTTTGAAGCTTGTAAATCATGAGAATGTGCAATTATAAATTTACCTCTGATCAAGTTCTCATCATTAGTGTTTATTATATTGCTAATCAAATGCATTAAAGATCATACTGAAGAAAATTTGAGTTAAATATGCTTTTCTGTGCAAAATTCACTGGGTGTTTACTGGCTAAAAATCAAAAGATCACGTTTTCTCAAGCTGCATCATTCATTTCTGGAGCACAAACGGGACAAAATATGTCCAAAAGTTAAATACTTAGGGTTAGGAGTTTGTTTATATCACTAAACCAAGTATAGTAGAAAGAAAGTACAAACAGTCGAATTGCTAACTTTTGATAATAAGGTTCAATTTATTCAAATGAATGCATTACTTTTGGTATTATCAACTAGCAATGAATGTTTTACAACATATAAATCTACGTTAATGGTAAATTTATGCATATACTAATGCATTTTTGACAAGTTGTAGAAATTAATATTAGTGATTAACATCAGTCAGTTTAACTATATAACATTAGTGATTATATCATTATTGCTATTAATAATGAACAATCGTATATTTACACAGCAACATTAACCTATATCAGTGGATCTCAGACTTTTTCATTCAAAGGCCCCCTACTGTTTCAAAGATAGTTTTATATATATATATATATATATATTATATATATATATATATATATATATATATATATATATTTATATATATATATATATATATATATATATATATATATAAACTTCTTTTAAAAACAGTACAAAAAAATGCATTTATCCCAACAATTTGAACAGCAGTGTATGTTTAAATATAATCTTGGAGTTTTTTCTGGGGCCCCTGGTTCAAAACCACTGACCTAGATTATTGAATTCTGTAAGAAACTGCTGTGTTCTTATTGTTGTTGTTTGGTGAACCAAAATGTTTTCACGTGTACATTTTTTTTCAAACTATCTAAAGCTTTGATTTAACAACTGTTTGTATGTAAGGGCTTAATGGTAATTATCTTTACAGGGCTCAAACCAGAAAACTTGATTACTTGCCCTCAAAAGTTTGTTCTCCATTAAAACATTTATATTTACTACGACTGTTTACATAGAGCGTTCAAGTAGACATTGCAAAAAACATGCATTGTCTTCATATCTTTCCCTAGTGTGAAAAAAAAAAAATTAGAAAAGATATGCATGTGTCTTTAAAGTGAGCCTTCGTCTAGACAGTATGATGACAGGAGAGTTAGTCTGTTAACTGACCCCACACAGAATCACGCACAGGTCATTCATCATGCTACTGACAGCCGATTACCAACTGACCCTTGAAGGATGGATGAGTTCTAACATGAATGCACTTTTGCATTCCTTAATGTCTCCGACTCTGAAATAAATGTACCACTTTTTGATCATTTCAAGTCACTTATAGCCATTCATGTTAAAGTTACCATGAATGTGCATAAGAGGTGAAATGACACGCTGAGCACACACTTCATCTAATTGCTGTGTGCAATTGTGTGTTTAACACTTTCAGCTGATTGAAATATATTTACAGAGGAATGCACAGCTTTTATCTCTCATAACCCAATTATCTTGTTTTCTCTCACTACTTAAAATGATTTCTTTCTTAAAGGAATATTTCACCCACGAGTGAAAATTCTGCTATGAATCTTACTAACCCTCATGTTGCTCCAAACCTCAAAAATCAAGGTTATGTTGAGGCATTTACAATGGAAGTGAAAGGGGGCCAATTTCTGGAGTATTTTAGAAAAGCACCAGCATTAACTTTCTTTTAAAACTTCTTTAAGCTTCAAATTTCATTTAATTCTCATCATTCAGAGTCATTTTAGGGTTTTAGGCACTATTTGGTCATGGCAATTAGGTTTTAAAATTGGATGTAAACCAAATGGATAAAAAACCCATACTACACTGTAATGAATTGCTGTAAAAATTACAGCATTATTTTACAGCCGCTGGCTGTTTTTTAATAATACAGCATATTGCTGTAAACTGCAATGCATTCTGGGGTCACATGTTGGTTTGACTCAAATTTACAGAATATTGCTGTAAACTGACCCTTCGTAATTTAAAAAAATACAGTTATTTACTGTAATCAGAGAATACAGGGAAATTCTGTAAATTAAATTACAGTAACACTACTGTAAATTATACAGTAACTGGCTGGCAACCCTGCTGCCAGTATTATACTGTAAAATTTACAGTAATTTTTTAACAGTGTAAACAGTTTATTACTTTGGACCCCACAAAGTAATATAAACAAGAATGTGTGTGTGTGTTTGTGTGTGTGCAGGTTTATATTACATTGTAGCAGTCCCCATGCAGGGGGAAATGGATTAATAAACATACTAAATGATGTTTTTTTTGAAAATGTAAAAATGCCGAAGGTTTTCTCCGACGGGTAGGTTTAGGGGTAGGGTAAGAGTAGGGCGATAGAATGCACAGTTTGTACAGTATAAAAACCATTACATCTATGGAGAGTCCCTATGGAGGAAAGTAAACCAGACATTTGTGTGTGTGTGTGTATGTGTGTGTGTGTCTGAGTGATGGGTTATCAGTGATTGGACTGATGAAGGGAAGGGAAGGGGGTGGCTGGGATTGGTTTGCATCGCTGGTCTTTGATGCATGCTTTTCAGTCCCGTTAGATAAGATTAGCCACATAGAGATAACAACACTCAGCCACCTTATCAATATGAATCTCACCAGACACAACATTGTGCGTAAATGTGTGTGTGTTTTCTGAAATCAGTCTCCATAACATAAACATGTAAGCTCTCTTCTCTTATTATAGTAAGTTCAGTGAGTGTCTCATCTTTAAAGCATTGCACCTGACCCTGACCACAATCTCCAGTTTGCTGTCTATCTGTCTGATGTCTGTAATCTCAAACATCAGAGAACTCCTTTAAAAATACCAAAAACAAGTGATCAAGATTTACACGTGATAAAAAATACATTAGATTCAGTGCCTTGTCAATTATATAAAAATGTATAGCCTACATGTGGTGGTATCATGGTACAGTTTTAGTATTAAATAGCAATACAATATTATAGACTGATTACCATGTGTAGCATGATTTTATCCAACATAGTTCTTGAGGCACTTTTTAGAATGTGACATTATGTCCAAAAACAATCAAGGTAACTACGAGTACAAAATTTGTTTTGCCATGTCCAAAAAACAAGGGAACACCATTGTACTGTACTGTTTGCTTACTGACTTACTATCTTGCGGTAATTTTCTGTGTCGTTAGGGGTCACGCTTCGGCCATAAAATGGCTCGATTTAAATGGCACAAGATTTTTAGTAGCAGTTATTGAAAGAAATAACTATAAAAAAAAATTACTTGGATAATTACATACGAGCCTTATATGATTAATGGCATCCTCCCACAATATATCAAGCGAATATCGGTCAAATGAGTTTATTAGTCAGCATGCACTGCACGCGTCTACACTTCAAGTGCTCAAAACGCGACTAGAACGTTATCCAATAATTAGTCCAACTGTCTACAATAGCATTTAACACTCACGTGAGGCGTTCTGTTGTAAGACATGCGTGATGCGCACTGAAGGTGCGTAGTTTAAGATTGTTCTAAGACGGGGGGATACTAAAATAGTTTATCTTTTTCCAAGATAGTGCGCTCGGTTCCATTCTGCGCGACGAAACTAAAACGCTCCCATTTTTATAAACGAACACGGAACGCAACTGCTGCTCTTATAATGAATGGAGTTTTCTACATTGCGTTATAATCTGTTTAAATTTGAGTAGAACTGGAGCGCTACTGCCGCGTCGCTCGCATGCAGACTTATAGACACCTGACGAGAGCGTTGATAATGTCATTTATAAGTAAGAGAAGACACGTAGACGTGTACGTGAAGACGAGTTTGAGGACGTTACAACTGTCTTAAAACTGTAAAGCTCCACCTCTGGAAGCGAGCACTGGGGCGGGCTCGAGACGCGTCTACCTGCTTCAGCCCCGTTATTTAAAAGCCTCTGAGACAGACGCGCTGTCCACTCTACAAACATACTCTGTGGGCATCAGCATAGGGTTGAATCAAAGAACTGAACGGAAGGAAATGCTGTCTTGGAAGTGACGGATAACTTTTTCTTTATTCCTCGTTTTGAATTACACCTACACGTAGTAACTTCACATTTGAGGGGACATACAGAAGTTCCAGCTGTCTTCTGTCTGGAGAGAAGTATCACGCCGAAGAATTGATGGAGATTTTGCGCATTGAAAAATTCCTTGGACAACTGCATTTGCTCTGTACAGGATAATACACTTTTACAGAGACTGTTACGACCAAAAGGTGGTTTGCAGCCTGATGCCATTGGAGAACCTAGTTAATAACTTTTTTTTATTCTGTAGTTCTTCAGAAGACCATCTATGAACTGGAGCTTTAAAGTGCACAGAAACCAGCCCACTGATCCGAAGATCCTATAATGTAACATCAAGAATCTTTTAATCTCCAGGGGATCATACAGCCAAAAATGGTTCTTAATAACAAGAAGGTTCTTTGCTGAACCTAAGAGGAACCTATTGAAGAACCTAGTAAGATCCTATGGCGTGAAGCAGAAGAGAAGAGGACAGAACATTGTTTTCCAAGTGATTTTATAATTAGAAGCGATTACACCCTCATCATCATCACCACCACCACCACAAACTGGATGTAAAGATGACAAGCGTCTGGTTTGCTCTGCTGAGCTTCTTGTGGAGCTCTTCTTTGGCAGGTAGTGGTTCTGTACTGGACGGCTCTGAGCTTCAGCCCAATTTCATACATCGGAGGTTACGGAATCAGGAGAAGAGAGAGATGCAGAAAGAGATTCTGTCCATCCTGGGACTGAACCACAGACCCAGACCGCATCTGAACAGCGGCAAATATAATTCAGCACCCCTCTTCATGCTGGATCTGTACAACAGCATGTCCACCGAAGAGAAGAGCGACGTGGATCAGTACCGATCACTGTTTACCACCACACGACCCGTTTTAGCTTCACTTCATGACACCGAGTTCTTGCACGACGCGGACATGGTCATGAGTTTTGTTAATTTGGGTAAGATGAACTTTTACTTCATACTTGTATCCATTTAGTTAGAGATGATGCATAAGGATCAAAGTATAGGCTACTGGTCGCACTACAAACCCAATCAGCGTTTGTTTACAGATTATATATATATATATATATATATATATATATATATATATATATATATATATATATATATATATATATATACAATGTTATTTCTCTAATACATTTAAAATAATTAATTCATGAATTTGTAACAATTTTGGGAACAAATTACGTAAAAAAACAAAAAATATTGTTTTAATCATCTAACTGCTCGATTTATGACTTAAATGTGCGTCAGTTCTGTTGCCATGTCTTAAATGTCATCTAATATTTTAAGATAGCACAAGCACTTTTCAGGCAAACATGGGGTTGTAAGGTTACAAATGATAGAACAACAAATATATTGAAATATTTCAATTTATTGAAATCTATTTTTTGAAATTGAGATTTATACATCATCTGAAAGCTGAATAAATATGCTCTCCATTGATGTATGGTTTGTTAGAATATTTAAAGTATTTGAAAATCTGGGATCTGAGGGTGTAAAAAAAAAAAATCTAAATATTGAGAACATTGCCTTTAAAGTTGCCCAAACGAAGTCCTTAGCAGTGCGTATCCTCTCACAAAAATACATTTTTTATATATATTTACAATAGGAAACATTACAAAATATCTTCATGAAACATGATCTTACTTAATATCCTAATGGTTTTTGGCATAAGAAAAGAAAAATTGATCATTTTGACCCATACAAATTTGTATTGTATTTTTTGGCTATTGCTACATGACGTATGACTGGTTTTGTGGTCCAGGATCACATTTTAAGTGTAATTCTAGTGCAATGACATTCTGGAATGAAAGTGAACAAATATATTTGTCTTTATTTTGAGCAGGAATCTAATTAAAAAAAAAAAAAAAAAAAAAAACATTTAAAGCCAGACAAACATATATATATATATATATATATATATATATATGTGTGTGTGTGTGTGTGTGTGTATGTATGTATATATATATATATTGCTAGAACATGTTCTTCTGCTGTTTTTGTATTTGATATTTTACCTAAAAAGTATTTATTTTGTGGCCGCTGCATTTGTAAACCTTTTGCATGCAAATACATTTAATAAAATAATTTTTTTATTGAAGTCCACAAACGATAGAATTAGTGTACTTTAAAAATGTTCAGGCCAGCCTTGCAAACTGTTTATTTTTATTATGTCTCCTGGAATGAAAATGTTTGATTTTGTTCAGATTTTTCTGTGGCATTGTTTACCTTGCATTATTAAGTACTTTTTTGTTATTAAAGTGCACATTGTATTGTCAAGCACTTTGATATTATGCTCATTTACCATTGATAGTACCTTTGAGTACCATCATGTTCATCTGTATCAGATGAATCATGGTGCAACCTCAGTAGTTTTTTGTAAGGTTCTGAGGGATATCACAGTTCAACACTTTTTTTAACTGACATCTATCAAGTTCATAGTGACCCAGAGCACAGTGTCAGACCACAAGTCTGTTTATGCTCAGGGATTCTGTGTGGTTTGCTTCAGTAAACACAGACCTCATTAATGGAGGGAGTATTTGTGTCCAAGATTCACTTGTTTATGTGAACTTCCCTCTACAGGGGCCAGGAGTTGCCCAATTAAGTTAATTATAACAATAAAAAATCTCTTCTGGCTCTACTCACTGCAGCTATGGCCCAATTGTTGGGTCATCTGCCAGAGATGCTTTTGTGTGAGTTGCGCCATTCTAGTTTTTGTTTGGGTTCATTTCAGAGCTCGTTTCTGTTTGTTTTAAAAGACAATAAATGTGTTTTTTTTTTTCTTGATCTGGTGGCAGTTTTTCTGCAGTCAGTTGAACAACTTCATAGACGAATGACTGACTGACTTGATGACCTCATTTTCAGTGCTACATGGAAATAAGCAGAATCTGACCACAATGTGTTATCCCAGACAGGCTGGAAGTGACTTTTCACATTTGCAGTGTGTCAGTGAATCAATTCAGTTAGTTATTGGGTATGTTGCATTAGTATTTTAGACTCTTGCAAGGTAAGTCATATCATTTGTTTTGGATGACTTGCCTATGATTCAGTTGTTATTTTTTCTCTGGCTATTTACTGCAGTCGTCTGTCTAGAACACCTACTAATCTCCCAATATAGGAGAAAAAGGAAGCACTGGTATATATTGGCATACAGAAACTGACCAGTGTTGCAACTTATCCAGAAATAGCCAGGCTTGTCACAGACATTTGGATAGTCAATGAATCCTATGTGAATCATCTCATGACTGTAGAAACAGTGGTGCAGATTTCCTTTTTGTGGCTTCATGAGTATTCAGGACTTCTGCCTCAAATAGAAACAGCATGTTGTACACCATTATTACATATATATTCAACACAAAAACATTAGTGTCATTGTCTCCCAAAAAATGACAGTTCTGTCACAATTTACTCGCCTTCATCATTCTGAACCCATATGACTGTTTTCTGTGGAACTCAATGTAAGGCTCAATGTTTACATTCTTTTTCATACACTGAAAGCATAGTCTACGGTGGCCGGGAAGTGCAAAACAAGATTGCAAAGTGTGAAACACTTTTACGAAGCTCGAGACAAATTTACATTTTGGAAAACATTTTTACCTATCATAAAACACAATTACATGGGGAAAACACTTTTACCCAGGACAAAACAAATTTACATTTTAGAAAACAAATTAACAAGACGGAAGTGAAAGGTGTTGTTGTTGTTGTTGGTGAGCGCGGTAAATTCGTGTTGTAGTTGTGGAGTAAATGGCGTAAAAAAAGTTTACGGTGACCGAACATGGACTGCGGCCGAGGGACGTTTTGCCCGTTTTGTGTCAAACACACGAGCAGCTTAACGCGGTTTTGCTTTACGTGTGTCAGTGTTTGGAGTTTCTAAAAGATGCGGACCAGACGGAAACACAAAGAAAGTTACACTTCCGGTGTGTGGGACATTCCCTTTCCGTGAAGAATCTGTCATTGTAAATTTGTTTCGGGACTGGTAAAAGTGTTTTCCCCATGTAATTGTGTTATATGATAAGTAAAAATGTTTTCCAAAATGTAAATTTGTCTCAAGCTTCGTAAAAGTCTTTCACACTTTGTTTTGCACTTCCTGGCCACCGTAATACAGTGACCTTGGGCTGTCACGCTCCAAAAATTAGAACATAACATAAAATAATAATAATATCATAAACATAGTCCATGTAACTCATGTGCTTTACTGCTTTCTGGTTTCCTTGTGCTTTACAATACTTAAAAATATCAAAAGTTAAATCATTATCACTTAAAATTTACCGCTATGTAGCTCTTAAATCTCATAGACAACTTTAAAAATTGATTTATTACAATATATGTCAGTATGCGATTTGAGAGCTGCAGAAGGAAGATTTTTAGAGAACAATGAGTTAAATTTCAGTCTATTTCTCACACAAACCTGTTCCAGACTTCAGAACATTTGCAATTAAGCACATTTGTCATACAAGCTACTTTTATGATAGTTTAATGATGATTTTTGTACTTTTAGTAACTTTGGAAAAGAAGTACACTTTAGCATACTTTTAAAAAGAATACTTTTTTTGCAGAAATAATATAGAAGTACATTCTTAAAGTCTGTGGAAAGTCAATTCTGAGAATTGTTTCTTCTAAACACATTATAAATGTTACAAATGTATTGCTGAAACACATTACAAAGACTGTGAACTATGTAGTACTGAATTGTAGAGTTAGACCAACAGTTTTTAGGGCGGGGCTAAAAAAGTGGCTCGATGACGCACTGGAACCACCGTGCATGGTCCCGCACCTCGCGAGTTACTGTTTTACCAACCGTTATTTACTACAGCCTACATTTTTCTAGCTAGCTGTGCCCTCATGAGGCACAAGCATATCACCTGGTTGGGGTAATACACAAAACAGCGCGGTTTCCTTATTAAAATTTTCTAAAACCGATCACATGAAGAGGTAACGTTAGATCTTGATGTAACGTTAGAGCTGACTATCACCAACACCTCCCTCTGCAGTGATAATTTAATGCGGGATAGATTTACAGACTTTCATCACTGGGACTAAAACCGACTATCTCCCACCTCGACCTTCATCCTCCCGTATTGCGGCGCTAACTGGTGTTACAGTCGGCAGTTCTTGCGCACCAATAAGTGTAAGTTGCCTTGTGTGCCTGTGTTATTGGTAACTAGTCCACAGTAACGCTGGAAAATTTTGCAACCCTCATACATGATTCTATTGTTTATATGCAACAGTATGTTTGACTTATCTGTAAGTTGAGACAGATGCCATCTTTTTCACGAGTGGGCGTGGTTTCACTGCCGACAGCAGACACGCCCTCAGCGTTTGAGAGCAAGTCAAGTCAAGTCATGTTTATTTATATAGCGCTTTTACAATGCAGATTGTGGCCAAGCAGCTTTACATTAATAAGAAAATGGTGTCATTGTGCAGCTTATTCTATATATTATTGATTCATTCCGTTGTAAATATCAGTAGTTATTAGTCTACTTAATTTATGTATATCAGCACTGCAGAAAACTGACGTAATCGTCCGGCTCAGCTCAGTTCGCATACAACGGCGCCAATGCAGGCATATCAAAAACACTGCTGAATATCAAGCAAGTGTCCCCAACTTAAGCAAGCCAAAGGAACCAAAACTCCAACAAATGGAGAAAAAAACCTCGGGAGAAACCAGGCTTAGTCGGGGGGCCAGTTCTCCTCTGGCCAACATTGAACACTTGTCCGATACTCAGGCAGAGTTACAGGTCATTAAACCGAATTGGAATCGCAACAGTCAAAATATTTAATCTAGTTCCATCTAGTTTAAGATCTTATGATCACACCGGTATGGGACGGTTTGTTTGGATATGTGCCACTGGCTGATGAGTCGGTAAGGTCTTAAAGGATGAGCTAGATCACACAGTCTCCGCCGACACCACAGGGCCACATTGCTGCCGCACACAGGCACAGGTTCCTCGTCCGACCCGGACACGGCCCAGATCCAGCCAATCACGTTAATTGGTAAACCTCGGGATAAGCAGAGAAACAAAAAATTAGCGTAGACGCCATTCGCAGACGTAGATAAAACTGCTTATTTTTGATAACCTATTTCATTTACTAGGCGGTTTTTTTAATCATTCAAATTTTCCTGGGTGGTTAATACATTTTTCTTTGGTGTGACAAACTCAGAACACATTTTAATATTCCTTTATGTAACGGAGGCCAGCTAGTAGTTGCAGTGGGAGTAAACCTCACTCCTCTGATCTCAAGAGAGGCTTTAAACCAATACTCGTACCTTTCAGCCTCCTTGTTAGAGTGTCCGACTCTCATGCCCGAAGACCCGGGTTCAAGGCCCGCTCAGAGCGGATCGGGTAGAACGGTTATATTTACACTGACTTAAAATGTGCTTATTTGTAAATACACATTCGTAACGATGAAGCTGCTATTTAGTACATTTCAAATAAATGAACTTTGCATGTAATGTTAAATAACACACTACAGTTGAAATGATCATGTGCTTTAGAATGTTAGTCAACACATTAAACAATAAAAAAGATGATGACATCACTGTTTTCTCCAGAGCTGCTTAAAAGATTCATTGAACTCATTTTGTATTGATTAACTATTCACAGTTACTGAACCAAACTGACTCAACACTTAACTGATTTCAACTGAATAACGACTGTTTACTATTGTCATTTTAGATCTGCTTTACAGCAAAATTTACTACTGTTTGCATCATTGAATCCTTATTTTACTTGAAACAATCTGTAAAGCGCTATATAAATAAAGGTGACTTGACATGAAAGCATGCTACATCCAGATGTCCACTGAAGTCGAACTTTGAGTTTGACAGAATTGCGTTTGAGTGATCTTTGTGACAGATTCAGGAACATCCAGTGCTCTTGATGTCAATCCCAATTTTTTCCAGACCAGTCTTGCTCTGTTTACAGAAGGGTAGAGGATACCCTAAGCTTTTCTTGGCACAGAGAAGGTTGAGGAAACTCCCATCTTTTGTTTGCACTAGTAATATTGTGTGTTTGTCTTTTTTTCTGGATAAGGGGGGATCTGCCAGTAATCCAGGGAAAATCCATGGGGGGAAAAGCATTACTGTTTTCTCTCCTTTGGTCCGTCATTGCTTTTTTCCACCTGGATCTTTTGTGTTCATTCACATTTCCTCCTATAACTCTCTCATTACAAACACATACGTATTTCAAACTCATTCTTTTCCACGGCACACGTCTTAACTAGAGCCCAGCTGTCATTTCCCCTCTTAGCAAAGTCAACAGCCACCCAGGAGAGAACAGGTAAGCTTCGCTTTAGGCCTGTAAAGTAGTAAAAGTGACCCACACATAAGAGTTTTAGGGGGTTTCTTGGGAGCTTAACAAGGTCTAGACTATCCAGGCTTCTTATAACTGTATGAATCCTGTATTTCACAATGCGGTTTCATTTCTCTCTTCCGCTCTTAATAACGTCTTTCAGTGTGCTTAGCTCCAATCTGGGCTGTGCTGTTTGTTTTGTAGCACAATGTGTTTCTAAACCCACATTTTAGCACATAATTAGTTTGCCGCAATCAATCAGTGAATTGTTTGATGTTGGCAGGTTATGTACAACATGGATGACCCTTTTGAAAGACTGCCCGTGGCTCACTGACACAGGGGGGCTGTATCACTTCTAGTCTGCATGCGGGCGTTAACATGGAAATTAAGGAAGGAATTTGAGTTATGCTTTAGCGTAAAGAAGGAAAGGGATTTCTCATGGGTGACTCAGCAGACTGATAAGAGCTGTTGAAAACACACAGCAAATGAGACTAATGGCTAGGCACAGATGAAATCTAAGGACATGTTTGCATCCCAAGTCTTTGGGATGGATTTAATGTGTTAATATGAGTCATATGGAACTGTGACTGATTAGCAAATTTACATGTAGTAATTTAGCTAAAGCTTTCATCCAAAGGGACTCAGAAATCGTATCTGAGAACATTATTAAATTATCAAGTCATGAAATTGACACTGCCTTATATACATACATGTACCTGGTCTTCATGTGCACAGTTCATTGGTGAATGTTATTCTACCCATCAAAATAACTTTTTTTTTTTTTAGATAGCAATAGGGGAATAGAAAGATGTTTGAATCTGTAAAAGAATAAAATCAAAATTCTGCATCTTATATCAAAAATCAATCATGTTTCAAATGTATCAATTATCATTTTCAACATCTGAGATGTCTTTACAGCTTTTCGATTGCTCTGTATTGAAGTTAGAGAGTCGTAAAAAAGAACCTAAAATATAGTGAAAAATAGTCTATCATTTCCATCAAGATAACTTGCTTTGGCATTAAAAAACATTCTTAGGCTTAAATGTTCTCTGTCATTAAAGCTGCAGTATGGAAGTTTTTTGTTGTTAAAAATTAACAAAATGAAGCAAGTGCGTAAAAAACAATTGGTGTTCAAAACTATCTCCTTGATTTTCCCCGATTCACAATTGTTTATAATTGGTGACTTTTATAATTTGAGCATAATTTGTGTAGTCAATTGTGTGGGCATTGTTGGAGAAAGTTACTTTTTATGGAAAGTAATGCATCATTACTTGAAATGAATAAGTCTCAGGCTGGGGGAAAAAAATGCAGATTCACACCTGAACAGTAGAGGGAGAAGCTCAAACAAACCTTTCGGCTGTGCTGCCGTTCTACACTGTAAAATTCTACACGTTCTACACTTTGTCATGATTTGTTATCAGAACATTTTTTCTTTTGTCAAATCAACTTGGATAATTAATGTGGTTCAGATAATATTTTGAGTTTCTGTTGATTGAACCAATTGCATTCATTGTATTAACTCAAATTTTTCATTTCAGTAGGTTGTTTGCACATGACATCATTGCTGTGGTATTAAATACGGCTGGAGGGCAGGAAGTGAAACTTGTATATTATATTCATTCATTACACACAGACTGATATATTTCAAATGTTTATTTCTTTTAATTTTGATGATTATAACTGACAACTAAGGAAAATCCCAAATTCAGTATCTCAGAAAATTAGAATATTACTCAAGACCAATACAAAGAAAGGATTTTTAGAAATCTTGGCCAACTGAAAAGTATGAACATGAAAAGTATGAGCATGTACAACACTCAATACTTAGTTGGGGCTCCTTTTGCCTGAATTACTACAGCAATGCAGCGTAGCATGGAGTTGATCAGTCTGTGGCACTGCTCAGGTGTTATGAGAGCCCAGGTTGCTCTGATAGTGGCCTTCAGCTCTTCTGCATTGTTGGGTCTGGCATATCGCATCTTCCTCTTCACAATACCCCATAGATTTTCTATGTGGTTAAGGTCAAGCGAGTTTGCTGGCCAATTAAGAACAGGGATACCATGGTCCTTAAACCAGGTACTGGTTGCTTTGGCACTGTGTGCAGGTGCCAAGTCCTGTTGGAAAATGAAATCTGCTTCTCCATAAAGTTGGTCATTAGCAGAAAGCATGAAGTGCTCTAAAACTTCCTGGTATACGGCTGCGTTGACCTTGGACCTCAGAAAACACAGTGGACCAACACCAGCAGATGACATGGCACCCCAAACCATCACTGACTGTGGAAACTTTACTGGACCTCAAGGAACGGGGATTGTGTGCCTCTCCTCTCTTCATCCAGACTCTGGGACCGTGATTTCCAAAGGAAATGCAAAATTTACTTTCATCAGAGAACAAAACTTTGGACCACTCAGCAGTTGTCCAGTCCTTTTTGGCTTTAGACCAGGCAAGACGCTTCTGACGCTGTCTGTTGTTCAAGAGTGGCTCGACACAAGGAATGCACAACTGAAACCCTTGTCTTGCATATGTCTGTGCGTAGTGGTTCTTGAAGCACTGACTCCAGCTGCAGTCCACTCTTTGTGAATCTCCCCCACATTTTTGAATGGGTTTTGTTTCACAATCCTCTCCACGGTACGGTTATCCCTATTGCTTGAACACTTTTTTTCTACCACATCTTTTCATTCCCTTCACCTCTCTATTAATGTGCTTGGACACAGAGCTCTGTGAACAGCCAGCCTCTTTTGCAATGGCCTTTTGTGTCTTGCCCTCCTTGTGCAAGATGTCAATGGTCGTCTTTTGGACAACTGTCAAGTCAGAAATCTTCCCCATGATTGTGTAGCCTACAGAACTAGACTGAGAGACCATTTAAAGGCCTTTGCAGGTGTTTTGAGTTAATTAGCTGATTAGAGTGTGGCACCAGGTGTCTTCAATATTCAATATAACCTTTTCACAATTTTCTAATTATCTGAGATTCTGAATTTGGGATTTTCCTTAGTTGTCAGTTATACAATATACAAGTTTCACTTTTTGAATGGAATTAGGAAATCTTTTGAAATAGTGTCCTCAATATGCACTTATTTTGAATAAATTACTTCACTACTGATAAAAAATATGTTCTATATAATATGAGTCTGTGTGGTATGAATGAAATCCTCTACATCCGCCACGTTGTAATTGTTCTGTGACATACCAGCGTCAGTTGTGTTGCTTTACTCTTTACTGCCATTCACAAATCTGCTCCCTTGGGATAATTAAGTGTCCATCATGCGCACACTTCAGAATCTCACCGGAAGAAGTAGGTCATCCAGGTACTTTTTGCCTACTCTTTTATGAGTACTGTGAATTCAGACATGCTACTTTTGTAACATGCTGTTTTTTTTTGCCTATTATATAGTAGGGAAGTATGCAATTTCGGATACAGTCCTTCAAAAAAAAAAAAAAAAATGAAACGTTACTTATTCCGTAACTTAACTGAAAAAGTAACTTTACATTTAAAAGTAATGTTATTCGATACTTGAGAAAATGATCTGATTATGTAATTCAGATTACTTGTAATGCTTTACCTCCACTCTGTTTGTGGGAAATGTCAGTTTTGCGTCATTCGTTTTTGTGTGGTTACATCAAGTCTGTAAACAGAGAAGAAGGTCTGGCTATTACAGCACATGTGCGGTGGGAGGTGTGTTTGTTCTGACAACTTGTAACCATAACTATAGGGAAATATTATTAACACAATGGATTGTTAAAAAAGTTACAAACTGTGTAATACAACTCATATCAACATCAGCCTGCTTTTCAAACATGGAGACAGCTCCAAAAGGGTTAAAGGGTTTAAAATGTAAAAAACCTAAAGATTTTGTTTTTGCTCGTCAATAGGTATCTAGCAGTCATTGTGTAGAACGTCAGTGTTGTCTAACTATTGTCATGCTATTTAATTTATATCATTTTCAATAAATCAAATGACTTCCATATTACTGCTTTTACAAATAAACATTCAGGATTTTGTAGAGAATTTTTTTTGAGCCCCGATTCGGTGTTAACCTACTGACTAAACGGACTAAAAACTGCTAAAATTATTTTCTTGCTCTGTTTTTGTCTTGTGTTTCCAATAAAATATCTAATCATTTTTTAAATCAAGATACATTTACTTGCAAAATCACTTAAGATATAGTCTTGTTATAGTCTGAAAAAGTCAAATGAAGTTACCTTATGCATAAATCAGTAACATTATTATTTTATTTTATTTTTTACCCAATCTCCAGATTTTTTTTTTTTTGTTTTAAATATGAACTCACTTGATTTTGATAATTCTCTAGAAAACAAGATTTAAGGGCCATTGACTCAGAACACATTTTTCCATTCCACTACAAAATTTTCCATTGTTTTTCATTGTAAACACACTAGAACAGTCGTGTTGAACCGTTGCACTCAAATCTCGCATCTTTTGCAGCGCCCCATGCATGATATGATGTTCTAAAAATATGGCACTCAAGCTAAAATAAATTCAACTTTTAAAAAAACTCATCTCCATGGTTAATTCCTAATTAATCCTCTTAAACGTTCAGTGTGTAAATTTTAGCGGCATATAGTGGTGAGGTAATGAATTGCAACTAATGGCTCAGTCCACCGCTCACCCCTCACTTTCGAAGCACATAGAGAGGCTACAGTGGCCGACACAGGACAAAGAAGTTATCGTCTGAAACAGCAGAGAGTAGCCAGTCAAACAAACACGCTCTGTAGAGCAGTCGTCTATTTATAGCCACTGTAGAAACATAGCGGCGCAAAATGGCGACTTCGATGTAAGGGGACCTGCGATGTGCGTAGATAGAAGTGCCTCATTCTAAGGTAATAAAAGCATAATGGTTCATTATGTAAGTCTTTTTGCAAAACTGAAAACATAGTTATGTATATTATATTGCATTTCTGTTAATAGATCCTCCTAAACTGGACCTTTAACAGCAAAAATGTGTTCTGTGGGAGCCGGCCCTTAATATCTTGCATCTCAAGTCAATGTCTCTTGATTTGAGAATGTTTAGATGTTTGTACTGTAAAACAAGTCAATTATACAGAGTATTTTTTGCAGTGAATAAAAAAACATCACACACACTGCTCGTTTCATTTGATAAATCAATTACCGCAGTAAAAACTGAATATTTAACCAAAGAAATATAAAGATATTATTTTATTTAATCTTTCATAAATTGAAAAGTGGCCACTTTGAGAGGTATGATGTCAGCTGAAAAAAAAAAAAATTCATTCATTTCAGGAGGAAAATAAGTTATTGCATTTTGATGAAAAATTACGAAAACAAACCTTTAGAAAAAAAGGGAATGTATTGTAATAAAGTAGCAGTTTATGTATGCAGGCCAAGAACGCTGTAGTTACAATATTTGTCTTTGAAACACACAGAAAAAAGTAAGCATTTTGCAGAGACTTTGTTCACATGCAACTTTCTAACATTCAAAACAATGGTTTCTTTCTTCTTCTTTTTTTTTTTAGCTTTAATGAACAAAATTGTTCTTGCTGTTCTTCTCTCTTAGCCTGGGGCCAGATCATTCTCTG
Organism: Opsariichthys bidens; assembly: GCA_037194245.1. NCBI lineage: Eukaryota > Metazoa > Chordata > Actinopteri > Cypriniformes > Xenocyprididae > Opsariichthys > Opsariichthys bidens. The sequence continues at coordinate 2,854,668 of CM074311.1, read as the reverse complement.
AACTAAACATTTTTGGACCGTGATTATCTGACAAAGAATGCGAGTTTTAATCTCAGTTAAACAGACACGCTGAAGTTGATGATCGTGAGGTCAGGAGATAAGCTTCTTTCAGGGAATGTCCTCTTTGCTTCAGTCTTAGCTGTGAAGTCCCGATGCTATCTCTGCGTCTCACGCCATAGCCGTCAGACATGCCCCCACGGCCACCGGTTCCTGCGATCAGTCCTGAGGAATGTGCCTTTCTCTGCAGGTAGCTGCTGTCTTTGACTAAAGCATCCCACGTTATCAGGGATCATACTGAATGAGGAATGAATAAGGATCTCAGAACAATAAAACTTGCCTTGCCGTTGCCTCTAGCTGTGAATCTCACAGATAACAGGGTGTTTGTTAAACCGGTGGATAGGGACGTGAAAAGATACCACAGAACCAACATCCGAATACATGATAAATCACTTGTCGGATGAATCACATCCATGTAGCCATTTAAAACTGTCACGCCAATATCCGAGGAGTTAACCACAGAAGAGTTAAGGGGTCACCCAATGCTTATTCCTTCAAACCAAATGTGTGGTATTTTTCACTATCATCTGTGCTAAAGCCAAACACGTTAAAGCCAATGCTTCAACCAAGTCTGTGCTTGAAAGTGAAACGCTTATGCACAAAGTCAGAGATGTGTGGACAGCAGAGTGTGACCTCCCTGCCAATCTTTCTGGGTTAACCTTTGACCCCCAGATGAGGTCACAGATGAGCCTTCACCACTGGGTTAAGACCTATAGGTATGCAACATTTGTTACCGTATGATATTATGTCATAGAGTTATATTTGTCAGGGTAGATGTCATATTTAATTTAAATCAAATGAAAACTAAACTGAAACTAAGACAGATGTTTGTGTGGTTGCTCAAAAGAAAAGTATAAAGGTAATAGCTCACTTCTCCTGTAAAGGGCTATCTGGGTTTTGTGTCTTTATGGGTGGGGTTTGCACGTTTAGTTCCAATTACAGTGTTTTCAGTTGGTTACCTTGGTTATTCATTGTTTGATTATCAGTTACACCTGTTGTTCATTACATTGATTGGTTCGTTGTGTGTATTTAAGCCTAGTTTCCTTTTTGTTCTTTGTCAGTTCTTTTTGTGATATCGCAGTTGTACAGTGAGTATTTTGAGTTTTGTTTAATAAATATATTCTCACTGTTGAAATAGATCCTTTTCCTACTGTATAATGTGAGGAATATACTGTAGCACAAACAGTGAAAGACCAGTTTCACGCTGAAGTTTAAAAGGACTTGCATTTGGTTCAGATAGTCATATTCAGTGCCCATAATTCCATTTCTGATTTTTTTTAAGCTTTGTTGTTCTTTACTATTGTTCTAAAAACCTAAAGAATGAGTATGTGCTTGTGTATTTTTGCGTAATCAACTGGTAGTGAATAAGTATTTTTGGATAATATATATTTTAATATGGGTACTGTGGAATAATATTCATACAGAAAGACTGTGTGCTGATTGTTATTACAGTGTCACAGAATAATGAGACTCTGATGCATTGGTTGCCCACTGATTCTTCCACATCAGTGGAAGAATGTAGATGTTCAAGAACTATTAAAAAAACTTGATGCCATTAAAGTGCTACTGTTATGCTTTTTCAAATATTACCTTTACATTTACATTTAGTCATTTAGCAGACGCTTTTATCCAAAGCGACTTACAAGTGAGGAAAACAAACAAGCGATTCTTCATGAATTGGCAAATAACACAGGAAGTGCTCACAATACAAGATTCATACATTGTAGGAAGGGAAAAGGGAAGGAAAGGGGTTTTTTTGTTTCGTTTTTTTTGTTTGTTTTTTTTTTCATGAGGGGATTAAGTGTTCACAGAAGAGGTGAGTTTTCAGATGTCTCTTGAATATTGCCAGGGATTCTGCGTTCCTGATGAAAGTAGGGAGATCATTCCACCAGCAGGGAGCAGTGAACGAGAAGGTTCTGGAGAGTGATTTTGTGCCTCTCTGTGACGATACCACAAGCCTTCGCTCCTTTAGTGATCGCAGGCTTCTGGTGGGGACGTAGCGTTGTAGCAGTGTGTGGAGGGAGGAAGGTGCAGAGCCTGTGGTGGATCTGTAAGCAGCATCAGCGCCTTGAACTTGATGCGAGCAGCGAGGGGTAGCCAGTGCAGAGAGATGAAGAGGGGCGTGACGTGGGCTCTCTTAGGCTCGTTGAAGACAAGACGTGCAGCAGCGTTCTGGATCATTTGAAGAGGTTTGATTGCACTTGACGCCAGTCCAGCCAGAAGAGCATTGCAGTAATCAAACCTTGAAATGACCAGGGCCTGGACAAGCAGTTGTGTTGCGTGCTCAGTCAGGAAGGGACAGATTTTCCTGATGTTGCGAAGTGCAAATCTGCATGACCGCGCCGTCTTTGAGATGTGGTCTCTGAAGGTCAGCTGGTCATCGAAGATAACTCCAAATTTCTGGCCGACTTTGATGGGGTAATGGTGGTTGTATGATGGGACTCTGTATGATGGGGACCCAGTGATGTAGTATAAATGGAGAATAGGAGGGGACCAAGAACTGAACCCTGAGGGACCCCAGTGATCAGTTCATGAGGTTTGGATACCTCCCCTCCCCAGGCAACTCTGAAAGACCTACCTGTGAGATAGGACTCAAACCTTTCATGCAGTGAAATTGATATAGCTGTTTGTGAATGTAAAAGCTCTGCAAAGTTTTAAAGATCTAAGAGCATGACAAATAGTCTCCTAAAAAAAGAATCGATTCTGAACTGACAAAACAAGCTGTCAGCAATTCCTGTTTTATTTCCTGTTACATACAACGTCTACTTTGACCCGCCAATTAACATTTCATTTGGTATTATCGACATGTCGGGAAGACACTGTTTTTAGTGTTGCGTACCCACTTTGCTCATATTAAGTGTTGAGGAAACACATGATGTAAATGGTAGACCAGAAACAACAGATTGGGCTGTCTGACCAATCAGAGCAGTGTAGGCTCGCAGTAAGGAGGGGTTTAGAGAGATTGAATCTTTGAATGAACCATTTAGGACCCTTTAAAGTAGTATAATTGGGGCATTTTAAGATGATTTACTTCCTGTATTTTTATACTATTTGATGCAGTTCTGGAAGAAACCGATCCGTCATTGACATTATAAACACACTCTCCACCCATGGTGGAATGTCACCCAGTGCCCTCCACAAGTGAATAGGAAATGCGTGAGCGCTCTAGATTTATGGCTCCACTGCTTTCTTCAGGCAGCAATGAATGTGTTCATTTAATGGTCAGTAGCACAATGAGTCGTGGTGTGCTGAACCAGTCATCTAAGGAGGTTGCATTGTCAGAACTTTTAATAACAATCAGACAGAGAGAGAAAAAAAAAAAAAAGAAACACGAAAATCATGTTAAGCCCGAAGTTTGTTTTTTATGGATAAAGTTAACAAATGCAAATTTAAATGCACAGCCTTTCGAAGTATGCGTCATTTGAAAGGTAATAGATACATACACACTAGAAAGATTAATCATCGTCCGGTCTATGTCTGTCCAAAAGTTATGAGTGATAAAGAGTGTCTTTTAGTCCCCTCACACAAGCACTCACCAATGGACGTCTATTTTTTTCTGCCGTCTCCAGTAGTTTGTTATTGTACTTGTTCTGTCTCCTCTGTTTCTTTTCTTGACTTTGAAACAACAGCCTGTAAAACAACGGCCTAGGGCAGTGTTGTTGTGTCTGCATAATAATTAGTGTCTGCATATACAATTAACCAGTATACCGGCCTAAAAGATTTTAAAGATGTGTATGTGTCGTAACTAATGGTGAGAGACTGCGCTCTCCTGTAGACCAGGAGGGGTAATGCAAGTTGTTGTAATACGTATACGTTGACCGCCTATGTACACGTCAAATGAAGTATTCATTGAAAGGCAATGTGTAAAAAAATAAATAAAAATTGTAAAATGTTCTCCTAATTAAAAACACTTGATGGTTTCACGTTAAGATTGTATGTACGATCACATTGGTGTGATAACTCTAGGTTGGACCCTGGAGTGGGGTAGTCGTGGCCTAGTGGTGAGGGAGTCAGGCTTGTAATCTGAAGGTTGCTGGTTCGATTCCCATGCCGGCAGGAATTGAAAGTGGGGATTGTGAATAAACAGCACTCTCTCCACCTTCGATACCATGACTAAAGTGCCCTTGAGCAAGACACCTGACCCCTAATTGCTCCCCTTGTAAGTTGCTTTGGATAAAAGTGTCTGCTAAATGATAAAAAATGGAGAGTACAATCACACTGGTGTGATTAGAATGATGAACTGCTAATTTGAAATCAGTGTTCAGTTCAGTATAATGTTTGTTTGAGATTTCAGACATTTAAATACATATTTATATTTAAGTGACGCAATTAGGTGCCTTGGTGGAGAGAGTGCTGTTTATTCACAATCCCCACCAGTGTGGGAATCAAACCAGCAACCTTCAGGTTAAAAGCCCGACGCCCTCACCATTAGGCCACGACTGATGTTACACTAAACATTTTATGGTATTAATTATTTAATTAATTATAGCCTAATGGTAAGAGAGTCAGACTTGTAACCCGAAAATGAAATCAACCGTGGTTGTGCGAGCACTTGTTTGCACATGTTTGCTTGCAGTCTGTGTTCTTCCTTTTTTATCGTTAGGAAGTAACGAAAATGCTTTGGAGAAATGTATTGGAGTAAAAGTATAAATTTTATTTAGGAAATGTAGTGGAGTAAAAGTAAAAGTTGACAGAAATATAAATACTCAACTAAGTACAGATTTTCCCCCAAAAAACTCAAGTAAACAAAGTATTATTACTATGTCTCAGAAACGCAGGGCACAAATTGAGTATGGGACTCCATACTTGGATACATGTCACATCACTTTCAAACTAACATGGTACCTGTCACCAGATAGAGATCAACAATATATATATTTCAAGACCAAGTTTGTGCGTATTTTGAATGAAATCGGTTATACAGCTCTATTTTGGCTGCTGTGTGTCATGTGACAAGCTTGATGCATCGCCATGGAAATATGGTAATACTGCTTGCCTTAAAAAAACTCATGTTGGGGGGCTTAGTACAGTGGCCGAGAGAGCTCAAAGCGCTGCAAATAAGAAAACACATGCAAATAAAAATCATCAGTTTGACAACACATGTGCTGCAAATCCTCACAACACATGCAAACACTGCCAATACAAAAACCCGCTACATTTACAAAAAGCGCTGCAAATAGCACAAACCACAACGGAAATGTTTCAAGGGGGACCCCAAAAAGTGACGGACCCTACTAAGACGTGCGTCCAAAACCAGTTCAACTCACCCTTGACTTATTCACTGATCCCTATATAGTGTACGGCATTTGAGTGCACAATCATGAAATACTATAAAAACTGCAAACAAAAAGAAACAACTGTACATTATTTCATGTATTTATTTTTTTTAATAAAGTGTTTTTCGTTCACAGATGATGTGGTCGTCGAGGTCCTCAGGTGCCGTTACGATGACGTCACATTAGTGCGCTACAGAAGATTAATGAATATTTTTAAATCATCCACTAAATTATCATCTCTTAAAGTTGAATGAGTGAACAACAATTACACATATTCTGTTAGTGAAACACATTACATGGAGTTAATGCCTACATAATATATTTTAATATTTTTTAGTTTGTGCTGTTGTCAAGTAGGGTCCGTCACTTTTTGGGGTCCCCCTTGAAACATTTCCGTTGTGGTTTGTGCTATTTGCAGCGCTTTTTCTAAATGTAGCGCGTTTTTGTGTTTGCATGTGTTGTGAGGATTTGCAGCACACGTGTTGTCAAACTGATGATCACGTTTTTTTTTTATTTCATGTGTTTTCTTATTTGCAGCGCTTTGAGCTCTCTCGGCCGCCACAGCTTAGCATATTGTCAATTTAATTGTGATGAGTGAAACGGTTAACTGAGCACGAGATCGTTTATCAGTAACACTCAGAATATCTTCTAACTAGACTTTCCAGGAGGATGAAATCTATGGAGGTGGATGTCACGCAGCGACAAAGAGAGAGAGAGATAGACTTTGGCTGTTGTACTTTGCTGCTGTGGAATGCAAGCCACCGATATTTTGACTTCTCCTTTGGAAACAGCTGCGTTTCCTTTTTCAAAGATATTTTTTCCTTATTTATCAGATCCCTTAGGGGAGATCCATCTCTGCTGTCTGACACAGACTTCCTCCTCTAAATCTGTGTCTCTGGCCAGCCCTGAGCTCACACACACCTGCTGCAGCACACACAGATGGCTCTAACAGGTCTCTCTGCTTGGCATGCTCGCACAGACGCAGACACACAGGTAGCCACTGTTGCAGGAGGCACCGCACACAATACCTCAATACACACCACCAAATTAGGCATTCCGACCCCAGAAACGGTCCTGTGTAGGTTTCCGTAATCCTAACCTCTCAATTTGGGGTGGACGGTCTACCAGTTTAAATTAAAAACCAGTACAAAATATTAAATAGTTTGAGTCTCAGTATTTTTTTTATGTTCCGTTCTTTGCTGAAGTGATTCATAAAATGTAGTCTAATGATATTAAATAAACTAGATGTAGAAATCAGAAACCCTTGTAATTAGCAACACTGGTGGCTTTTAAATGAACTGCAGCCAAACGCTTATTGCTCGTGCTTGCGCTTGTGCACATGGAACACATAAGAGACTGAACGCCTAATTTGTACTCTTTTCATTATTTCCATGACTTAGCTACGTCACACATTTGCATTAGCCCACCATCAAAGAACTGTTGGGTAAGTGATTTCAAGGAGATTGTTTGTCATACAACATCAAAAGTGATTAACTGACCGTGATGCTGTAATGTTATTGGTTTACGAAGCATGTGTGATGCAAGTTGAGCACTGCTCTTTCTGTTCTCCTTAATATGAATTCTCCTGAGTGAACCTTTATACTACGTAATCTATTGCATAAAGTGCTATATAAACAAATGTGACTGGAGTGCTTTATTTCAGAGCTGGTGCAAACATATCGCTATGATCAGATGCTTTCTAAACTGCTGTTTTCTCACCGCTGTTGTAAGTAGGCAGTAGGCAGAGTCTAAGTAACCGTTTAAACAGGCAAAGTGAATCGAGACAGGCAGCAAGAAAACAACAGTCCAATAATACAGGCAATAAATTCAAAGGGCAGGCTGAGAACGATCAGAAAACAGGCAGAATCAAAAACAGAGAAAACTGAACACTCAGAAGTGCTTACCAAAAGTAGATCAAGACCTCGCAGTGTTTGTTCTTCTTCTTCAAATGGTGTTTATTGGCCGTTGGCAAACCAACTTTCGGTGCATTACCGCCACCAACTGGACTGGAGTGTGAAGCACTAATAGTCTTATTATTTTATTTTATACTTATTACTTTAAATTCTCCCATCTACTCCTATTGCTTTAAAATATTTCATAATAACACTATATATTTTATCTTGTTCTGCATGCATTTTCAATATACTTTCCATATTAAATGTTTCAACACCCAATTTAATTACTTCCTTCATAAGTTCTGATCTTTCTTTTACGTATTTTATACATTTTATTAAAACATGTTCAATTGTTTCTACCTGATCACAATAATTACATTTACCCGTTTTATGTTTTCCTATTTTGAACAATGAATGATTTCGCAGTGTTTGTGTGTGAGAGTGGTGCCTAAATAGTCAAGATGATGTGCTGCAGCTGGTGTAGCAATCAGTGCCAAGGTACGGGGCTTATGGGAAGTGTAGTCTGCCTGAAATGAGTGAGTGGGTGTGTAGTGCATTGTGGGAAGTGAAATCCGGGAGTGAGTGTGCATGTGTGTGTGTGTGTGTGTGTGTGTGTGAGTTGAAGTGCCCTCTAGTGGTTCTCATGGGCACTTCAGCTGACAATCGTTACAGCTGTCGTTTTTGTTGTGAAATGTCACTGGTATCAAAAATGTTGGTATTGTAACAACTGTAATTTTATCAAAGAATAATTATATTGTTATTGTCAAATAAAAGGTCATATTGCCCTTACCAACTCTCGATAAATAAATCAAATGTCAGATCATGTTGATTGTTTAAAAGGTGTGCTATTACTTTTAAAAGTAATTTTTCATTTTTTTTTACCTTCCAGATGATAAAACCAGTACTGCAATTGAAATATATATTTTGATATTCAATAAATCTGTTAAATATTACAGTTGCATATTTAAGAAAAAAAAAAAAAAAGATTACTTGTGTCGCATTTATTTCCCTAACTGGAAACTGGCAATCTAAAACTAAAAATTGGACAGAGTTCGTTTATGTTTTAATAACATTATTTATCTCCAACAAAATAAGTCCAAGCATCTTTGTTGTGTCATTTTTAGACTGTGAGTGTTGAGGCCTGCGCTCCAGTAACACTATTCGGATATCTCCTTTTGTGAGGTTGCCAAAGCACAGAGTACCATTAGTCTATCCCAAAATGTTTTGTCAGCTGTTCTCATGGATTATGCCTTTATTAATGTTTCTATATGCCGAAAAGAAGGAAAGAATGGGACTGTTTATTTTCCAGACCATTTCCTCCATTTTATGGAATTTCCTCCTTATACAAAAAGACATTATAATATTTGTTGACAGGTCGTTGGCTTGTGTCGGCACTCAAGTGAAAATGGATTTGTTTTAGGCCTGTTAAAGACAGAACAGCTGACTCTTGTAATGTCTGTTAGACTGTTGCCCTACACATATGCAGAGCATAAAGTAAACAATTCTCCTACACAAAGTAAGTTAACCTGACTTTGAGCCTGAACTGTTGTAGACACACAAAATTCCTCTCTGTTCTGTATAATTCTCCTACTGACACGCAGGTATGGCCGTCTGACTGCGGCCATTCACTACGGAGACGATCCGCTTTTCTGATGTCTCGCAGTGACTTGAGAGATCTTTTAACAGTCGTAATTATCACAAATTACGGCTGTTCTCTAAATGCCCTGCAACTACAGAGCAATGCAGACAGATTTCTTTTCTTCCTGCATGAAACTTCAGATCAGTCCAATGAAGAATTGATCCAACATACTATAAAAATACATTTTCCTTAAGGTCACTACCGCAAAATAAAAATGACAGGGTGATTTAATGCAAAATAAACCTGACAGTCTCTGACGTGAAGCAGAGAATATATTGCAAGGCAACTTTCCAAAAAAAAAAATTAAATATTGATTTAAGTGTAAATTAAATTATTATGTGACAATAAAGAGAGTGTAAAGTGATATGAGAGACTAGTGCGGCTATACAGGAAATGACTTGCTCGGGACAACAGTCGTTGACCATTCAAGTATTCCTGATTTTTATGATCTTAATGAACTATTATCAGTTAGTGGAGGCTGGTTTGCTGTATATGCCAAAAAAAAACAAACATTATATTTAATTTTTTTTTTTCCTTTATATTCATTTATCAACCACTTACAGCAACTTGATGTATTTCATCATAAAGTTTTCCTTAGTGGAAGAACATTATTACTTTTAGCATAAAATATTGTGAGTTTATAACATTGTTCTGTGTAACTACATTCTGTGTGTGAGTGTGATCTTCTCATAGCGCTCCCATCAACCAATGGATCTTTATGACCTTCTCATCTATGGTTTGCCATAAACTACTGCACCTCTTGCTGACCTCTGCTCAGAGCTCTGACTCCTGTAGTGGCGCCTTTGATGCTTTGCGTGGGTCAAAGAGCTAGATCAGAGTTGGGAAATGCCCAGGGAATGCTGTCAAACCCCTGCCATCTCCCAGCTGCCTGAGTACAAAATCCCATGACAAGCGAGACTTCTGGGCGGCCTAATTTATCGACATTTCAAAACTACACATTTGGAATTTTATTAAAAGGACAGTTCACCCAAAACTGAAAATTCTGTCATTTACTCATCCTAAAGTTGTTCCAAACCTGTATGAATTTCTTTCTTCTGCTGAACACAAAAGACAGTGACATCACTGACAACATTTCTATTGTCGAACCAACCTGGATTAAATGATGGATGTGCAACGAAGTTATTGTGGTTTTGGGAAACAGTTGCGACTAACTAGTTAGTTTTTCTCAACAATGCATTGTGCTATGTGCAGAAGGTTACATCATTATATGCAAAACACAGCTCGGGATAGTCAGAAACGGAGATTTAACACTATAAACCAAGGGTTAACATTTGGACAAGATAGTGAGTGAGTTAGACATTGAACAAGTAGTTTTAACTGTTTTATTAGTCACTTTCTCACATTAAACCCAGTAAATTACCGTAAAAATTACTGGATTTTCTTTTTCCCGGTAAATGTCCCACATTCAATCTTTTATTAAGAAACCATTCACATATTCATGTTAAAATCTTGGGGAAATCTGTGACGTCAATCACTAGAAATTACCTTTAAGCGTTACCTTTAAGCCCACCCAAACGAAGAGAATCACTTTAGTTACATCTAAATTATAATTTCTTTTTTGGCTTTTTGAGTGACTGATGTTACTATAAACAGTGCAGAGTAACTGAGTCGTCTCTGTCAGAACTTTCAATCCAGGATTGGTGGAAAAATGTGCCTGTGCCAACATTTCTGCAAAATGATATAACATTGTTACTTGCCCATTTCATTGCACTTTCATTGAAAGTGAAATGTTTGGTGATTGGTGCAAAAAGGACATTCAATTTCTCCCAAAAGAGATGAATTTACCAATTACCAATTACATTAGCATTTCGAAAATGAAATGTCCGGTGAGTGGCACTAAAAGGTTAATGCGAAAAGTCTGTGTAACACAGTTCTTAAGTACAGGAAGAAGGAGGCGGGAACCAGCGAACATCAAATAGCCTAATCATATAGATCAAATAAAATAAACAAACAATAAAACGAAAGTAAAAGTTCCTCACGCCGACTGCCGCCCACACAAACATAATACAACACAACATAAAGTCCAGGCCTGGTGCTCTCTCGTCCTTCACTGTCGTCGCTCCTCCGTGAGAGATACGAGACCGGTGTAGTGAGCAGCTGACGCTCATTATCACTCGCGTCACCGGCCTCGCACCGTTCCCTCACGGCTCTCACCCGCCCTGCTCGTCACAGTCTAGTCTATAGTATGCCCCTGTAATCATAATTTGTGTGAAAATGAATAAAAGTTGTTGGTGTTTTACTTCCTTACTGTAACGCTCTGGACGACAGGAAGACAGGAGACGAAGGTAACAGATAACAGGCAGGTTTAATCGAATGGTTGGAACACGCAACAGAGTGCATAGCACAAACAAGAACCGACAAAGGGAGAACTGAAACAGGAAGTATAAATACACAGACGGGACTAACGAATACAGGTGGACTAACTTAAACTAATCAGGGGCAAATGAAGACAGGTGCAGACATGACGTAAACACACAGAACTGACTACGTGACACTTACTGCTTTACTTACACTTTTTAATTTCAATTAACTCAATTTTAAAGCAACCAGGTAACTTACCTTTGTAAGTTAAACCAACAAATCTTTTTTACAATGTATGTATTACAACTTCCCATCCCAACAAGTTGCCAGAACTGATTTACTGGTAGGTCTCAACAACTCCTGTTCACTCGTCATCTCTAAATGGTAAAAAGGCTGTATGTGTTAAAGTCTGTCTGCCTGTCTGTCCATGGAAATGACACCACATAAATCCACTTTGGTGGGCTTAAGTCCTCCCAAAACAAAAGACGAAGCCAGAAAAATGAAAGGAAAGAAAAGAACGTCACTGAGATTTTTAACTTGATTTCAATTCCCTCAGAACATTTGAGTATGTAATACATGAGACCAGCAATGAGCCAATTCTGTTATTGGTTTTCTGTTGCTAAACAACTTGTCATTAAATTGTAGCACAACATTTCATACTGTGACACCAAAATGCAGCATTAACTCTGTTCTGGAATAGGCTTTATAACTGAGGGTTATAAGCAGTTTGGTTCAATTTTTTTGATGGGTTTGGTTGAGTGCCATAAAGTGTCATTCACATTTTTAAGAGTGTCAAAAACAAGTGCAGTCGTATAGATGACAAGCAAGTCGCCGTAGCTTTTCATTACAGAAGTTGAAACAATTAGAATGTGGGGGAAGAGAATGTGAACGGGGATTCTGAAGATAATTACATAAACACAGATGGATTCTTCACATGCCTGGCTTCACAGCACATTTTTATTGGTTAAACTGAAGGAGACAGCTTTCAAATCATCTGCCTCTGAATGTTTCATGTGCTGCAAAGACGCAGGAAATAATTGCAGGCTTACCATTTTTTTTTTCTCACAAATTTGTGGTGACTGATTTTGGATTGGACAGAATAATTAAAAAGCTTCAGATATAAATTATGCCTGTTGGTAGTGACTTGTTTTGCACCCAAGTACTGCATCTGTAAAGTAGATGCTTGTATACATTGAAAGTTTACATTGTACAGTTTATTGTATGGATTGAAGTTCACATTTGTTAAGATCAGCCTGATTAGTTTAAGCGATCACATTAACACCCTGTATTATTGTCAGAAAAGAGTTTATGGTAATAAACAGACTTTAACGGGTCATTTACAACAGCCCATTTTCATTTTTCCATCTCCACATTCACTTTAGTTGGTATACATGGAACTGTCCTGTAATGCTTGTAACATTGTTACTGTATTTCTATGTAAAATTCTGGCCACTTGAGCTAGCGAATGTATTCGAATCGGTCAACCAGCAAAGAGTCTGGAATATAGGTCAAAATTATTTGAAGAATTGACATCAGTGTAGCGCCCCCTTTGGTCTTGGAGGAAGTGAATTGTTGTTTTTCTTAGTGGTTGTGGGCAGGGAGGAAAAAGTCAAGATGTGGTGAGTGAATCAAATGCAAATGACCACCGGACTACTTCAGGGGATGTGATGGAAAACATTTAAAGTGCGACTCGCATGTGACCACGGACCACACTGAAGCCTTACTGCCCAGTCCATGTAGCTGAATATGCCACCGGGAAAATTCTGTCTGTCTCTCTATCTTCAGGTGTCTGTTTCTCTGTCTCACTTTTGCGTGTTTTGAAGTTTTTCCATTTCTTCTCTGTAGGTCACAACCCACTCCTTTTTGTCCTGTGTGGGCTAATGACAATAGCACAGAAGAAAAGAAACAGATGTTATACAGGTGGAAATGGAGAATCAGCTCTAATTAGAACAACACAGAGCTTTATCCCAGACCCCTTTATCAACCTGTCCATTTTATTCCATCACAAATTTTAGTACACATAAATACATTTTGAACTACTCAAGTTTTTAATGAAATGTATTTAACTTTAACTATTTACTGTATTTATTGGCATGTTTTAGGCTCTGTTTGTTAGATTCAGAGATGCATTTCCTGTAATCAACCTAACTCACTACTTAACCACTAGAGTAAAATGCATCATTTGAAAAATGAACTAGCTTGTCATGACTGTTTCAGGTTGGTTGAACAATATATAGGACTGTCGTTAATGATGCCAATGCGTAGGTGGAGTAATAACTTTTTTGCTCATCAATCATTTTGAGGTTGAAATTAATGTCAGATTATAATAGTTAATTTACACAAACAAGAGAAAGTTAACATTGGAGTAACATAAATTGGAGTAACTTTACACCTGTTTGGATGTGGTTCATTCAGTCAGCATCTTTCTCCACAATGTAATTTCTCAGAGATGCTGCAGTAACGAACATGGCACCAGAGGACCACTTCGCTGTTATTTTTTTCTGTTTGTAATGACAGACTTGTGACCATAGTTGTCTAACAGTGCTTTTGGTAAACACACCCCTGTTTAGTTAAGGGTTATTGTATTATTTTAGCATGTTGTGTTACCGTGATGTGTTGGTGTGGGTTTCCAACTTCAGTCCCTTCTATTTTACCGTGTGTATTGTGGTCTGTTACTAAGATACAATGCTGTTAGGAAGTTTGTGCACATTTTTAGCATTACATCTGGTCAGATTTCATTTTGGATTGTAGTATATATTCATTCCTTTGGTCATGCGAGGTTTCATTTTTTTTAACACGGTGTAATCAGACAAAGTCAGGTGCATCATGCCAAAAGGAATGAGATTTCTGAAGACCTTTTGCAAAAAAAAAAAAAAAAAAAAAGTTGATGTTGATGTTTATCTGGGTGGACAAGGTTATAAACAATTTCTAAGCCTGTATGGCTCCAATGAACTGGAAATTCTGAATTATTCCAAGAAATGACAAAGAACTGCAGTGCAACATTCAAAGATCTTTAGGCCTCTCTCACCTTGGCTTGACAAAATAGAATCTATGGCAGAAATCAATGTTAACCAAGAAAAACATTGAAGTGTGTCTCACATTTGCTAAGAAGCGACTTAATGACTCTGGCACAATGCACTGTGGACAAATTAACCAAAAGTAAAACTTCTTGTTATGCATGGGCATGTGTTCCACCATTATGTTTGGTGAAAATCAAACATTGCATTACATGAGAAGAACCTCATAGCAGTAGTCATTGTAATATATCAAGATAGGAAACGGATTAGGGAAGAGGAACGTCAGACGCACGCTTTGCATGTTTACTGGTTACGTTTACTGCGTGCTCCAAAAAAAAAAACACATAGAGAACTCACGTACAAAACAATGGGCGTGGCATAAGATACCAGTCAATCAGCCCATCTATTACAGTCAGTCATGGTGGTGTGGTGTTTAGTGTGATGGTTTGGGGAAGTTTTGCTGCATCAGGAGCTGGACATAATGGCATCATAGAATAAAAATTGGAATAAGAATTGGAATGGCCTAGTCAAATTTCAGACATTGATGCGGAACCTAGAAATCGTTTACAGTCTACCATACTGTAAGTAGTATTAGTAATTTACCATATGAACATATATATATATATATATATATATATATATATATATATATATATATATATATATTATATTCAATTTTACAGTTATGAACTATAAAATATATAGGCATGAAATTTCAGGCATTATGTGGTGGCAAATTTTCATGCATATATATTTGTTCGTGAGATGATATTCGATTTTTTACTTTAAAATGAACAGAATTAACATAGCATTCATATAATTTTTCTTAGCATTTTTTACCTGGATCTGTCATCACATCCTTGTCCTCTTTTCCTGTTAATGTGTGGGAGAAGAGTATCTGTGAAGATGATGAAAAACGCCAACACAATGAAAGTCACTCAAGACTTTCCACTTTATTTCTCTTAAATGGCTCTTGCTCAAACAACCTTTTGCACTTTCACATTTTTGTTTAGTATGCGGCCATGCAGTTATTGTTGTGGGTCCTTACTGGGTCTGTCCTCTGAAAAACCACATCAGTTATATCAGACTATATGGGCTTTGCGGTTTTGGTTGTGTTTCTTACTGTCAGTGCCAAGTCCTTGATATAAGTATAATCTATCATTTTGTGAGCCTCATTTTTTCCATTATCCTTTCAAAAAGGCAACAGCATTTGCAGAGGACACATTTAGAACTCCTGAACAGTTGGGACCTTTGCAAATTTCCGCTTTCATAATTGTAATACAGGCAATGAAAACGACCAAAGAATGCCATCGGCAGAGTATATATTCGGACACACTCTCATGGGCAGTCTGATTTCAGCCACCCTATCATAGCTTCCAGACCAGTGGCCCTCAATACTGATGACCTTTAATATATCTGTCATCTTGGATGTTTTTGCTGCTGAGAGGCTGGCTTCTGTTGTTGGATCCACCTGTGAAAGTTGTTAATGAAGAAGTCTCAGCAGCATGTGAAACGGCCACATTCAAACCTGATGTGCTGATGTTAAAAACATCACAAATGGGACCTCTGGAAATTGCTTTCAGTATGAATTACCCAGACATATTGTGAGTGAGAAAACGCCTGGTGTTAAGCCATCACCATGTGAACCCTGAAGCTGGAACTGCACTAAAGTAAATTCTCCCTCTACTCTTTTCTCTCTTGTTTCTTTCTTTCTTTTCTTTTCTTTTCTTTTCTTTTTTTTTTTTTGGGTAGTAAGCCCTTACTGGAGGTCAAAAGTCATTCTAGATGCTACCAGCACTCTATTTCATACATTGCAGGTGGGTTTTCCGAGGTCAGTCAGTCAATTAGAGCAGAGTATGTAGCACAAGGACAGGGTGAACCTCAGGGATCTGTCATAGGCCCTTTGAGGTTTTCTCAAGAGGCTGAGTTTTAATCCGTAACGCATGTGTAAGGACAGCAGAAGAGTGTAACTCCCTGTTGGAAGACCACAGATCAGAGAAGTTGCTCCCATGTGATGTTGGAGAACTTTAAACAGCTTCTGTAATTCACCAAACAGAGAAAAGGGGGTAGTCTTCACATTACCCCAAAACCCTTAGTGATCCCTAATTCATTCCTCTGCTCCACGATTTAGTTAACTCCACGACTTTCTCTTCCTCTTCACAAGGAGGGAGGGCTTAGATGGAAGTGTGTGTTCCTCACCTAGGGAAGCATGGAAATACAATCAGAGTAGGACACCTCACCCTGGGCCCACAAGTGGGGCATCCGGCTGGACTTGTACTTATAGCGAGAAATCCAGCCCATGGGTCGTCTATAGGAGGGGCAAGAGGAAGGGTTGTCTGTGACGTGAAGAGAAGAGTAGCACAGCAGAATGACAAAGCTGTCATCTGACGAGAAAACACATTCGGGACGCAGTTTCCCCTTTTTCTTTTTTCTGCACGAGTGGCTGCTAGCACTTAAAACTGTGGATAAATGCATTTCTGTGATGTCCTTTGCTGTGGGAACAGCTTGAATAAATAAAGAATTAGTATTCTACCAGAAATAGTGAATCATTATTACAGCACATGCCCTGCACATCTGGACGCTCTGTGAAGTGGTGCTGTAATATAAATGCGTATGTATAGACCATATGGGTGAATTAGGTCAGTCAATTATAGGCTATTATTGAGCATACATAGCTTACCACATCTTTATAATGTTTAGGTATGTGAAAAGAAAATCCCTGGTGAATAAGTTCACGGTACTGGTTACATGTTGGTCTTTCACTAGTATTGTATCATAGCTAAAGCAAAAGGACTAAATGTTTGATTATAGCAGTGCTTGGATATTATATTGAATACAAAGTGTGTGTCCTGTTTAGTTTAGTTCTGTCTTGTCATTATTAGTTCGAGTTAATCACCGTGTCTAATTAGTTAAGTCTTGTCAG
Source organism: Opsariichthys bidens (assembly GCA_037194245.1). NCBI lineage: Eukaryota > Metazoa > Chordata > Actinopteri > Cypriniformes > Xenocyprididae > Opsariichthys > Opsariichthys bidens. The sequence goes on along the minus strand of CM074311.1, from coordinate 2,837,539 downwards.
CTGTCGTGTAATGAATAAGGAGAGTTGCTTTCCGAACGTTGTAATAAATGCGATGTACTACGATAGCAAGAATATGTTTTTGAATTTCTGCATTAATCACTCATAAAATATGGTCTGATCTTACTCACAATTATAAACAAATTAAATCTGGCATGATTAATAACAACAAACAATTGTACTTTTCACATTTTTATTTACTACATTACACTGTAAGTAGTAATTCACATTGCAAGGAGGAGAAAGCAAAGAAGATGTTCCTTCCATCATGTTTCACCGTTAAGAAGACGTTTTGGTGTCGTATGCAATGCTGTTTCTCCTTTTGTCTCAACTGTCCAAATAACATTTTCCCAGAACCGTTGTGGAACATCCAGGTGGTTTTGGGCAAGCATGAGTCGTGTCTCAATATTTTTTAGACAGCAGGGGTTTGCTTCTTTTTGGTCATTTTATTTCTTATAGTGAATACATGAACAGACTTCTGTAATTTGAAGAGTTTTCTGGGGGTTTTTAGCTGTTATTTTTGGGTTCTTTGTCACCTCTTTCAGAATTGACCATTGCGTTCTAAAAGTGATCTTTACAGTATGTCCACCCCTAGGGAGAGCAGCAACAGTCTTGAATTTACTACATTTGTTGAAAAGTTACCTTGGACTGATAAATACACGTCTTTAACATGTCTTTAGTAATGCTTTTGTAGCCGTTTCCAGATTTGTGCATCTTTATAATGTATTTTTAAAGTCCCGTGAAAGCTTTTGGGATTGAGTCATTGGAACGAACTAAATTTTATTGAGAAGAATAGGTTTGTCAGTGTTTGCCTTGCTTTGCCTTGCACAGGTCCACACTTTCAATCTCATTTCCTTAATTGACACCAATTAGCTTTTGGAGGTAAAACAGAGGTTCAGCCTACCTTATCAATGATCACTCAATGTCCCGATTCTGAATTTAAAGATCATACACTGTTATGAATTGCTGTAAAAATTACAGCATTATTTTACAGCCGCTGGCTGTTTTTTAATAATACAGCATATGGCTGTAAACCGCTATGCATTCTGGGGTCACGCGTTGGTTTGACTCAAATTTACAGAATATTGCTGTCAATTGACCCTTCGTAATTTAAAAAAATACAGTTATTTTCTGTAATCAGAGAATACAGAGAAATTCTGTCAATTAAATTACAGTAACACTACTGTAAATTTTACAGTAACTGGCTGGCAACCCTGCTGCCAGTATTATACTGTAAAATTTACAGTAATTTTTTAACAGTGTATCCCATTTTATGGGTCATCAGAGTATAAATCCAGATATCATAAACTTATTCTGTCCACTATATAGTAAATTTGTTACCCAGAGTATGTAAACATGCAAATGAAATGTCAATTGCAGTTTGTCAAGCACACTAAAGCATCTCATTGTATTTCTGTGTGTCTTAACAGTGGAAAATGACAGGGAGCTGTCTCCACAGAGACGACACCATAAAGAGTTCAAATTCAACCTGTCCCAGATCCCAGAGGGAGAGGCCATCACAGCAGCAGAATTCAGGATCAACAAGGAGTGTGTCACTAGGGCCTTCCGCAATGAGACGTTCCTACTTAATGTGTTCCAGGTGGTTGGGCAACACCCAGAAAGGTAAAGAAGTTCAATTTCAAAATGCTATTCCATATTCTTCATTTGCTATACTGTAAAGTGTGACCTGTTGAGTACAGTCAAAGAACTTGTATAAAATCATTACCTCGTAGTAATTATGTAATGATCTCTTTCAAATGTGTGTAAAGCACAACTAGAAAATGAAGTTCACTTAGTTGGGTCTTCATTACAACTTAACATTAAATTGGTAATTGGTGCACTGACTTCACTTTTAAATAAATAGTGCACCAGTAGTAATACATATTTTAGTTTAAGTATGATCAAATTGCGATTGTAAAAATATTTATTTGTTGCACTTGTGCATGGTAATTGACTGTATTTTAAATCAAGCCCAGGCATCCCTCACTGAACACAGCTGAGTTGTCTACCATGTACTTTATGTAGACTACGGCCATGACCACAACGCACAACTGAAATAGCTTTAGTTTGGCGTCTAAAAAAGAACCCACCAACACACGTCAAACATTGACTTTGTGGGCGGTGGGAGGGATATCTCCTTGAGAAAGGCAGATGGCGTGACCGGTAAAGTGTTCAAAACACACCAATAAGGTGTGATTATTAGACCACCCCGTTTTTTTTTAACCAAGAAAGACACCAAACAAGAAACAAAGGTCAGGGCCAAAATCTCTGGCTAAATGAACTACATGTTTCTCTCCCGAATAGTTTTTTAATGTTTATCACGATGTGTTCATTTGGTGTACATCCTGAGTTGAACAATGGACACACTGTTGTTCCACAAACCTTTTATTTTTAGCCATATCTTGAGATTATGCATCGCCAGTCATTGTATCACCGTACAACAAGATTTACCTTGATGCAAATTATAGCGTACTTTGTGGTATTTCCCTACATGCCACTTTCTGTCTGTAAATCCCAAATACTGTGTGGCTTGCAAAATGTATTTGCTTACAAACAGATTAATTTGCAAACTTGTCAAGTTCTAACAGCATAATTACTGTGTTTATGGTTTGTGATCTTTAAAAAACACATTGGTTGGGGAAATGCGGTATAGCTAAGCTAAGCAGATGCACAAGATGGCCGAGAGAAACTTCTGAAGTGTGTAAGCCTTTAATCCATGAAGCAAAAAATAACTTGCTTATGGAGGTGGTGCAGAGGGGCTGTATATCTGGCTGAATTTAGCCCATGTGGCAAGACGATTTGACCTAAAACAGAAGTGTAGTGAACCTTGAGTCAACAAGCTTCACGAGGTCTTAAATGTAAAGAAACAATGGCTTGTTAAGAGCATTTTTCAAGTGATTCCCAACAATGCACACATTAGTTGTCTATCTGGACCATATTTAATGTTAATTTTTTTTTTTTTTCACCACTAGAGATAATGACTATTTTCAAACAATCCCTCACCTTCCATTATTTGGGAATGTCTGAAATGGATTGCTTGTATACTACTATAACCTATCTATTATTTTACTTGTAGGAAACAGTATGAAAAAAAAAATACAAAAAAATCAGAATGCCAAGTTGTTGTCACCTAACTTCATGACATACATGGATAGAAAAACAATTATTTCACTGTTTGTCAAAATTTGTCTTCTTGCAATCTGATAATAAATAAAGATTCACTCTTTTGCAAATATAGTAGGTCATCATCTGTATTTTTGCATAGGCTACATAAATCAGAATGATAGACTGTTAAATGTCGCTGTAGATTTAGCAGCACATTACTGTAAAAACCAACAGTACAATACCGTATTATTAATTACAGCAGAAGCAGACTAAAATTAGAAAATGCTGTAAAAATACAGTAAAATGCTGTTTTGTAGAATTACAGCACTCTTCTTGTGTACTGCAAATTAAATGACAGTACGTTTACTGTAAATGAAAATACAGTAACTTGCTGGCAACCGTACTGCCAGTACTGTACTGTAAAATTACAGGAAAATTGTTAACAGTGTATGCTATTTTAAGTTATTGCAATTTGGCCCTTCGCTGAACCTGACTTAACATTTTCAGAAACTAACCAATCCTATTTTTCTAATGAAGTCTATGGAAAGTCTAATGAAATTCAGTAAATCCTGTTACCGTAGAGGCACAAGATAGCCGGAGATGGTTAATGCTGTAGATTAAGGGGCCGTTTACACAACACTGAAAATGTTTTATGCGTTTTGGCCGTTCATTTACACAACAAAAGAGTTTTGGGGGCCTGAGAAACTTTTGAAAGCAGGTTTCAAGGTGAAAGTTTTTGAAAACGATACCGTTATTGTCTTCATGTAAACTTCAAAAACACGAATATGTGAAAACGGTGATGATGTGCATGTGTATTATGTCTTTAGTCTAGAGGTAGAGTTTCTTTACAAAGTGACATCGCCAACTACTGGCCTGGCATGCATAATACAGCTTTTTTAGTTATTTCGCATGTCCATGTGAATGGGGACCGTTTTGACAATGTTGTCGTCTATTCCGGAAAAATGCAAAGGAAAAACTTTTCCATTTTTACTATAGCCTTAACGTGTAAATGTAACGTCAACTATTTGTTGGAACTTATTTCAAAATGAACATGTAGAACAAAAACTGTACAATTGAATGTAATTAAATGCTGTCTAATTTAAAAATGTATTCATGTTGTATTGACTAACTAAGGAGTTCGCAGTCCATATCCATACACTACTGTTTTCTACGGAGCCCAGAAAAAATCATAGCAAATCGAGGGAACGAATTAGTAAAATCGTGTGCACTATTTACTTTTTTTCTTGCATGTCACACCTCCGTAGTTTTCACTTGTACTTATATTCAAATGATGAATATGATGAATTTTTGCTTTATTTTGATTCACAATAATCGCATTACTGCATAATTTAACAATAAGTGCCGGATAAAAACACTTTGCAATGTCACAATTTATTTCAGCCAGCGTCAGAGCAATATCCCCTGATTTTTACAACTTCATAAGTGCATTTTTTTGAAAATAAATGGAAATCTTAAAAGTGCAACACTGCACCTTTTAATATTGAGAAAATAGATGATTTACATAGAATGAATGAACATGCGTTTTATTGTATTATTAAAAGAAAAGTTGTATTAGAGCTTATACATGTATGCATTGGGCAGGTACTTTTATCCAAAGCGATATACAGTGAATATACATTTTATAACTGAATGCATTCCTATGTCAGTGTATTGGGAAAAAAAACTGTTTTGGAGAAATCTGAGATGCATTTTTAAATACTGTCAGTTGTATTTATTTTGAAATCAGGTTCTGTTTTCATGACGATCCATCAATACCTCATGAAAAATCCAGCTTGCCATGACTGTAGAGTTATTACTTTTCTGTTTGTATATATTCTAATCCCTGGTTGTTTTCATGTACATCTGGCCTCCTTGGAAAACCCTCCCAAACCATATGTGAAGACGGTCCTGTATGCATGCAGTGGCAGCGTGAAGCTATTAAACTATAGGCCCATTTTAACGGCAGCCATTGACAGAAGCAATAAATTCGATTTATGAAAGCAAAAAAAAGCCCCTGACACTTCTGACTTTATTATTCCACTTAATTTAACGTGTCTATAAGAGGCTTTACAGTGGGGCTTTTAGAGTCGGCAGCTCCCCTGTGGTCTTATTCGGACCTCGTCCCAGTTGAAGCTGTGTGACTGGTGGCACTAAACAGTATGAGTCAGCATAAGTACGATGCGTTCATGTCGAATGTGACGTGTGAACCACCGGAGGGAAGAACCTCATATGGAGCTCCTTAGAGTGTGGCTCTAATTAATGAGCAATAACAAGGGGCTGCAGGGACACTCCCAGAACACCTGTGTGACCGACAGCTTTGAAGTGACCTGGCCGATGCTTATTACCATGCATAGTGTGTAATTACTATAATGGGACAGGCCTCCCTGTACGGCTACTACTTCTGTTCTCAACTCAACGACTTGAAGCTCCTCTGAGTTTTTGCCATTGTTTATTGCTGAAAACATGCCTTAAAAGGACTTTGAAAATGTTTTATTTGAAGAAAACGGGATGAGGTGTGAAACTATTATAGATTTATAAAATTCAGTTTTAGTCATTTTGCTGTCTTTTGTAATATCTAGATAGTTTTATCATTTGTATTTCCATTTTGGTTATTTTACTACATCAAGGTAAACTAAATGAATAAGCAAAATGATGAAATAAAATAAGATTGCATTTGTATCTTTCATTTATTTTATTTCAGTTAATTTTATAACACGCAACAGATTTTATGTTTAGTTTCAGTTAACTATAATAATGGGAACAGCTTAATTTGATCTAAATTGAAAATATATTTTTTTAGAATGAAATATTAATACATGCATTAATTAAAACTGTTATTTAGAATATTTCTCTTTAAAACCAATGTGTTTGCAAAATAAATTTGCTTTGACAGATACCATTTATACTTATTTTTTTACCATTTGTATGCTTATTATTGTTATTATTATTATTGCTACCTTTTATTCCATATATTTTTATTGTATTATTTGTAATAATAAAAAAATATAAAACACTATTAGACAGGGCCATTGATTCATGTAAATAGTGTTCATAACATTTATTGATCTCCAGAATTGCTCATTTGCAGGGATGCCGACCTGTTACTGCTGGAATCTCGCAGGTTGTGGGCAGCTGAAGAAGGTTGGCTGGAGTTTGACATCACAGCAACTAGTAATCTCTGGGTGATGAGTCCACATCATAACCTGGGTCTACAGATCAGTGTGGAGACCAGCAGTGGTAAGATAAGTTTAATTTAATACTGGACGCTTATGAGTCACCGTGATTAAGTTGGATTCCGTTTGATTTGCTATTTGTAAAAAAAAAAGTAATTTAATGAAACTTTTGTGGCCATGCAACTTCAAACTTTGGTACTATGAGGCCTGATGTGACCGTGAACTCATCAAAGAGGTTCCGCACTTTTTTGGCACTAACACTGGACAAGGATACCCCATCTATAGTACTTTCTTCTCTTTAAAGGACGGAGCATCAGTCCCAAGGAAGCAGGGTTGGTGGGTCGTGATGGTGCTCTGGAGAGACAGCCTTTCATGGTGGCCTTTTTCAAAGTAAGCGAAGTCCGTATCCGTACTGCCCGGTCGACTCCCAAACGTCGTCAGCCGAACCGCAATCGCTCCAACAGTCCACAGGAGGTGACAAAAGGATCAGCTCATACAGGTTAGCCTAAACTAAACCCCTTCCAATTAGTTTTTTTTAGTTTTTTTTTTCTAAACAAGACAAGTTTAATATGCGCTTATGGCCGAAATCAACCATCCAGTCTTTAATTGATCAGGAGATATTGACCTGGATAATTTAGGGATGTTTTCAAGTCTGATGAGTTTTATTAGGTCCAGATATAATGAAAATCTGGACTCAATAAATATCCTTTCGAGAATTCATTTAGGAAGTAGCAGCACATATGATGTCTTTTGCCAGGCCTCAATCTGAACCTTTAAGAGATAAACTGAAAAAAGCCCTTTTTAATATGGGCGTGAACATGGGACCCTTAGCTTTTAGGCACAAATTACACCGTACATGAACTCAAACTCTTCTAGTTAAAGTGCCCCTATTATGCTATTTGAAAGGTTCTTAATTTTGTTGAGGAAGTTTCCTACAGTAGATTTACATGCATCAAACATCAAAAACATCACCACATTGCCCTCACTGGATGAATCAGTCTCTCTAAAATTAAATCCCTCCTTTCCGCAAGCCTGCTCTGCTCTGATTGGCCAGACGGCCCTGTCTGTTGTGACTGGTCTACCGCTTACAGCGCAATTGGGAAACAAATGCTCATTATAATAACTGATTCAGCTCCAGAGGCTTCCAAAAGCTCTGCAATTGTACGCATTGTAAAGATATTAAAGATGACATTGATTTTACCATATCAATCCAAGCACATGTCTAATGATGAAACATTGGAAGAACTAGTTATTCAACCTGAGCCTCCATCGCAAGAACGACTTGAGCAGGATGTTTCTCAGTGGTACTCTAATTAGTTTGACATTCAATATAAAATGTTTCAACAGTAATTCCTCACCACCACCATTAACAAGTGATTGTGCATCAACAAACCAATGTATATATTTCTTATTTATTGCAGTGCACATGTGGGAACTGCATCAATAACTGTATGCGTTAGCGGAGCACTAACGTGAACGACTGATGTAACTTTATAAAACAAATCTTGCTCCATCCTTTATCATTGTTCAAAGTAGTGAGAATGACAGACAATCTGCTTTAATGGACACAGTTTTAGGTAATGGTGGCCTACAGTATTTCAGCAAGACAGTAATAACATAGGTTAGCCAGAGACCTACCGTATTTTCACCTGGTAGAATAATTAATCATACTTACAGGTTGTTATTCTGAGGAGCAAGTTGGTCCAAATAAAGTGGATACTATCCCATCTTTAATGGATAAGCATTTTGCAAATCCCATTTAGACCTTGCCGCTGTGTCGCTGTGGTCATTTGAACCACTGACTCGTCACAGCCTCATTCTTTGGAAGTGAATTTGCTTTTGCAGTGCTAAAAATCGCATCTATTTTAGCCTCCTTGTTAGTGCGTCCGACTCCCATGCCGGAAGACCTCAGGTTCGAGGCCCGCTCCGAGCGAGTAGAGGGGTTACATTGGTGCCGTGACCCGGACGGGAGTGAGGTTTAGGGGGTGAGTGTAACGATGTTACACTGCATGTTGCTGTGTGAGTAAACCTCACTCCTCTGACCTCAAGAGATGCTCTAGTGACAGATGCTAGAGGTTGCAGCCTTGTTACAACTCCTTGTTAGAGTGTCCGACTCCCATGCCGGAAGACCCCATGTTCGAGGCCCGCTCAGAGTGGGTCGAGTAGTACCCGAGTAGAGGGGTTACATTGGTGCCGTGACCCGGACGGGAGTGAGGTTTAGGGGGTGAGTGTAATGATGTTACACTGCATGTTGCTGTGTGAGTAAACCTCACTCCTCTGACCTCAAGAGATGCTCTAGCGACAGATGTTAGAGGTTGCAGCCTTGTTACAACTCCTTGTTAGAGTGTCTGACTCCCATGCCGGAAGACCCCGGGTTCGAGGCCCGCTCAGAGCGGGTCGAGTTGTACCCGAGTAGAGGGGTTACATTGGTGCCGTGACCCGGACGGGAGTGAGGTTTAGGGGGTGAGTGTAACGATGTTACACTGCATGTTGCTGTGTGAGTAAACCTCACTCCTCTGACCTCAAGAGATGCTCTAGCGACAGATGTTAGAGGTTGCAGCCTTGTTACAACTCCTTGTTAGAGTGTCCGACTCCCATGCCGGAAGACCCCATGTTCGAGGCCCGCTCAGAGTGGGTCGAGTAGTACCCGAGTAGAGGGGTTACATTGGTGCCGTGACCCGGACGGGAGTGAGGTTTAGGGGGTGAGTGTAATGATGTTACACTGCATGTTGCTGTGTGAGTAAACCTCACTCCTCTGACCTCAAGAGATGCTCTAGCGACAGATGTTAGAGGTTGCAGCCTTGTTACAACTCCTTGTTAGAGTGTCTGACTCCCATGCCGGAAGACCCCGGGTTCGAGGCCCGCTCAGAGCGGGTCGAGTTGTACCCGAGTAGAGGGGTTACATTGGTGCCGTGACCCGGACGGGAGTGAGGTTTAGGGGGTGAGTGTAACGATGTTACACTGCATGTTGCTGTGTGAGTAAACCTCGCTCCTCTGACCTCAAGAGACGCTAGATAGAGGGGTTACATATACACAACACGAACCAGCTAGAGTGTTTGAGGGTGGGTCAAAGTAGATGATGGTCACGGGCAGTCAGTGAAGACCATAGTACGTATGCAGGTCACGGAAATGAGACTGAAATTCCTGACAACTCATTCAGGCTGTTCAGAAACAATTCTTTCTTTTGGGAGACAATAACTTTAGTAATCGTGCACTTTCAACTTTGCAGACGTTTACATTCACAGACCGCTATATTCCAACACTGCATTGTTTCACACTAATGAAGCCTGCAAAAGTGGTGCTAAACTGTTCCACTACCCGGGGTTAAAAGTACAGTTTAAAACGCCGATAACCCTGGGTTAAGCCAACTCTCAAGCATTCGTTATGAGACAAGCTTTTGGCCTCTGTCTCACGCTCTCACGGCACCCAACTAAATCTCATGCCAAATTCGAGCATGTGAAATAAATTCTTTCCACCAGCACAGGACTTAATTTGTCCAAAAAAATCGATTGAATCCATTGAACTGATATTAAAAAAAAAAAAAAAATTGTTAATGCACTTCGCAATGAGATCAAAGCAGTACTAGATGAAGAAAATGAAGAAACGGAGATAAGACGGGTATTTGTGCCCACAAAACTGACACATGCCAAGTGCCAAATGCGATTTATTTATTTATTTGATTTTTTTAGGAGTCAGTAACTCTTTATTTATTGTTCACTTTACAGACATTTTACATTCATAAACCGCTAGATTATACACTACATGAAAGGTAATATTCAAAAAACAAATGGGAACCTTTCTAGTTTAAATAAGAACAGCAGAGGACAGCAGGGTCTTAATCCAGTTTCTGCTTCTCATTATTGCCCTGGTTTGAGGTGGTCTGAAAGCTTAGTGCTAATACCCCACATAATCCAGAGCTAATTGTGAATGTTGTGAATGGATCTTGGGTCTGAAAACTGTATATTTATCATCATTTATCAAAATTCATGAGTTCATAAGTTTCATTCACATTCATAATTTGATTCATCTGAATTGGAACTAATGTTTTCTTTAAGTGTTTGTGAATGGCAAAGCATTCAGTGTGCTAACTGACGTGAACCCATATTATGCATGCAATATATCCTGCTGACAATAATTTTCATCAGCGCCATATGTGAGTCTGACACCACAATGTTTCGCCCATTTATACAGTAGTGCTTAAACACAAAGCTCCTAAACCTCGCAAACTAAGTGTCCCGTCTAATGAGGAAAATCTGCTTAATTTGTTCTGAAGAATTGGACTTTATGTAACCCAAAACATCAGCCCCTCTCCTTGGCTCGACTTGGGATGTCTGGTGTGTAAATATTTATATTTGGAGCAGGAAGTTGCGAGGCCGTTGTGACAGCCGTCCCCTCGTGGCAGTGTCGAGAAAGCATATGGTTCCAATATGAAATCACTCTTATCAAAGCATTCAAGCCTGTGAGCGCTGCATCTTGACCCATATTGAGAGATACAAGTGCACTATATTTTATAGCCTCTCTAATTGCTAATTCCAACGTGTCCATTTCAGAGTAGAGAGAAAAGAAAATATATTTAATGAACATTTTTTGCATTTTAACAGAATTATCAGGACAATTTACGATGAAGACAGTTATGATAACAGTGATGATATATTATTTAAATGACTAAACATTCATTCGACACTAACTATAAGTAACTTCATAACTACGTGTCAACTTATTCTACTTAAAAAAATATTAAAACAAAAATTAGTAAACATTGCCTTGGTAACTAACTAAAAATAAGCTGAAGTACTAAAATGACTAAAACTGTAATGCAAATAAATTAAAGCTAAAAAGATGAAAATGACACCAGAAAGTGTCAAAATAAAAGCTAATTCTTAATACATTTTATAATAGATTTTATATATATATATATATATGTGTGTGTGTATATGTATCATTCTTTTTGCACTATAATAATGAAAAGTGGGGAGAAATGGGTTAAATTTTCATGAAAATAATTTCACAATGTAAAAAATCTCAGTGATCCTAAAAACAGGTGTCATTTATCTTTCCTTTCTTTTGATTCTTGGCAGAAAAATGACCCTGACATGTTTTTGACAGGTTTCACTCCTTGAAAATTCTTTTTTTACTCTATGAGCTTCCAATTCGGGTGAAGCAGGTTACGTGCGATTAGAGGTTCGACACTGTTTCTAAAGCGTCGGCTATCTGTGAAAACAAAACAGCACGTTAAGCGCTAATGCTCGGCTCGAGGTGCGGGGGAGCTCGCCGGCCTTTGGCCTGAGGGAAGTTAACAAGCGTCTAGCTCAGCTCAGTATGTGCCGCCCCAGCGCTAGACCTGTAATTACCTCCGTGCTGTTATTAGGTGCTGGGCTAAAATGCCTGACCACGTTAACAGTATCGCTTAAAGAATTATAATAACACGGCACTGTCCAGCTGCGGGTTTTCATCTCCCCCTCCCTCAGCCCGCCTTTTGTTTACCGTTGGTGTAATTAGACATCGGCGAGCTCTGAGGATGGAGGTTTAATAACCACAGTGATGAAAGACAGGAAGAGAGACAAACTTCACATGGACGCAGACAGCACTCACATTCTCTTTCAAGTCATCAAGGGAGTGGGGTGAGACAGCCTCCCTGCTTCAGCTCTTTCCAGGATGGATGTTATTCCATGCGGAACGCCGTGTCCATTACTCCAGCATGCCGTCACCACCAGGAATGCCATTGTGTAATTGCTCCAAAGAGGAGGCATCTGTGAGATTTCATTGCAGTTACCATGTTTTTGTCTTTTGGTCAAGTAACCACATGTGTATCTTGGCATGTGAATTTGACAGTTTTTAGCTGTAACTGTCAAACCAAAAAGGTCATAAAGCTAATATATCTATTTCTATTAAAAGTTCTGGAACATCTGCGTTCCACCAATACTCTGTGCTACGACAGAGCTGCACTCGTGACTGTATTACGGTAATGAGAAATTAATTCATGCTAAATTAATAAATTGTTAAATCATTTATTAAATAATCAATTGGTCACATTTTAGATTCCAGTTCTCACTATTAACTATTAACGATGACTTTTCCCTCAATAAACTCCTAATTACAGCTTATTAATAGTTAGTAAGATAGTTAAGTTTAGGTATGGGTTGGATTAAGGGATGTAGAATATGATCATCCAGAATAAGGCCTTAATATGTATGGCCTTAGTACTAATAAACAGCCAATTTCCTAGTAATATGCATGCTAATAAGCAACTAGTTAATAGTGAGAATTGGACCCTAATCTAAAGAGTTAACAATAAATCTTATTCAGTCTAATTAATTATTTTGTGAACATGATATCGGACTAATTAATCGATCTGTTAAAGTGCCCCTACACTCAAAAAAATATTTCAGTCTAATCATAAGTTTTATGTAATTTAATAGCAATTTTCCCTCCATTTGGATTACATAGTTTTAGCATAAAAAAACTAATAAACTTGATGTGATTCATATTTGTCAGTCATATGTAAATGAAATAGGTAAGATTTATGTAATAGTTCACAGGTTAATGAACACTGTTTAGTGGTCATGTGTGTGCGCACTACTGAGTTAAAGTAGCGTTGAAGCAGCGTCAGAGTTCATGAGATCATTAAGTGACGATTGAGCATTAATGATGAACGCCTGCTGTTAACAAGCAGAATCACTGAAGGACAGAGAAACACAAGAACTACAACTGATGAAATCAACTGAAGATAAAAGACATTCAATCTCTCACTATTCATATCCTCAACTATTACATAAATCTTACTTATTTCATTTACATATGACTGACAAATATGAATCACATTAAGTTTATTAGTTTGTTTATGTTAAAACTATGTAATCCAAATGGATGGAAAATTGCTATGTAATTAAATTACATAAAACTTATGTTTAGACTGAAATATTTTTTTGAGTGTATGTTATTTTAAAAGCTTCAAATTTTGTTTGGTGGTCTCTAACAATCGCTTTTCATGCATCCAAGGCCAAAAAGCACTTTAATTTTCTCATAATATACATTGCAGCATCACACTTCAATGAAGGATTCGGTCTCTCTAAACCCCTCCTTTCCAGGAGCCTGCTCTGCACTGATTGGTCTACTGCTTACAGTGCACGTCGTAAATGAAACAGCCATTACCATATCTGAACTTCGGCTCCAGAAGTTTTCTTATCACTTGGATACACTGTGATCCAAACAGTGACGATGGTTTCGTTTTTACCACATCAATTCACAACATTTTACCACAACAAATTACAACATTAACCAAACTCTTCCCGGCCTCAGCTACAACTACAGTGTTTGATGGCCGCTCAACGAAGATCAGTGAAGACCGTATAGGCTGGCATTATGCAAATTTGTTACAAACTTACATAGGTTCATGCTGGAAGTAAGACTGGAATTACTGATGATTCGTTTTGGTTCAGAAACAGTTCTTTATTTTGGGAGACAATAACTCAATTTATCCTGCACTTTGACTTTTGAAACTTTGCAGACCTTTCACATTCACAAACAGCTATATTACACACTACATAAAAGGATATGTCTGAAAAAGCCCAGTGGAGGCTCTTTAAAGAACCAGAATTGTTCAGTGGAATCAAATCAGAAGCAGAATCTTCAAATTCCATATGACTGTCATCTGTACATATGATAAGCAGGCCGCGGTCTTCACTTGAGGGCCGGCGGAGGCCCACAGGACCCACTCACAGCAGTAACAGTGTGGCATTAAATTTTACAGGCAGGAAGAGAAGCGCTTTATGGGGTACCACAAATCTGGCCTTTACACTCAATGAAACTCCACACTAAATATCTGCTTTACTCCTAAAGAGCCTTTGACTGTAAATACTGGCAGTAAATTAGTAAAAAAGGAAAGGTGTAGCTAAGCAAAACTGGAGTGTGTGAATACAGTCTGAGTTCTGTGTGTCAGTGGTGCATGTTTTGGCTCATGTTAAACACACAGATGCATCAGATTTGGGTGAATCTCATAATGACTGCTCCAGGTTATGAAATGATATTCTGCATGAAGATGAAGCCTGTTTCAGGGCCATTATTAATTATGTTTTCTTGACATTTCATAATAAATTCTCATTTAGAATTAAAAACATAAGTAAAACCCTGACGGTATGTTTATAATTATCATAATTCTCTAAGATGACTACAACCCAGGGAAGATAGAAACAATAACATATTAATATTATTGGTAGTGTTGGTACTAAAAAATGGCTTTATTTTTTTTTTTAATGCAAATGAAAATAACTTTAGATTTTTGGGGAGAAATATAACCCAGATCGAGGTTTCATGAGATTAACCCGTTTAAAATACTAGATATGGATCAAAAGAAGAAAAAGACCAATAGTCCTCTAAAGAAATGGCGAAATGCTGTTTAAAATAGATGGAGTATAGCATGTCACACCACCGGACATGTCAACTTCCCATATGTAACTAGTGTGTCAAAATCTACCGTTCTTGAGTTGTAGTTTGCCCTCATTCTCAGGCCTGTGGTTAGGTGTAGAACATTCTTGACTATAAATGTCACAGTTGGGGGTCTGTGTAAGACAGGTTCACTGCTCGGGATCAGAGAGGAAGGGGACCCCTGGGGGACCGACTAAAAGGCCACTCGGGAGAGCTTGGGGGCCACTCCTGCTGGCGGATTTATCTCAGTAAATATTTACCCTAGTCCTGCCAGACAGAGTGAGAGAAATACAAGAAGGGGTCTTACTTTGGGGGCTAAAGAAGGCCAGCGATTTCACACTGTATCTCAAGCACCACACCCAGTACCTATAGCTTAAACATAGGCAGAACTCTTTAGTCAATATTGAATATATTTACAATATCTTTGACTTAGAGCAAACTACAGCAATGATTTCTTTGTCGATTCTATAGGATACAGCAGGGCTAAAGGCACCAGACTAAAAATGCATTTCATTTTTTTTTCTCCTCTAAACTACTAAATGACCCAAATGCTCATTGCAGCACTTTCCTAAATGTCCATGTTTCATTATTCACGTTGAAATTCATGATTCAACAGGCGGCAGCAAAGTTTATTCTGTGCTAATTTGATGTTTTTTTAAATGTTATAGTTGTTGCAAATGACAGTCGATAAAATTTTGAGACAAACGTCTTGATAATGATTTTCAGTTTTGATCGAGGAAATTAAATCAACAGCTTTTCAATAACTGAAGGATATGTAAAAGTATATAAAAGCACCCCTGTTGTTGAGGTTACAGGCACAATAATTGACATTTTATACATTTATTGACATGCATTGTTATATTCAGATGGTTAATATTATTTATTCAGTTGGATGAACGTATATTTTAATGACAGTATGTTTATTAAATACAATGACAGATTTAAGACCAAGCTTTTGCCCATTAGGTGGATTTTCAACAAACTTTCTCTTAAAGGAGAAAGTGGGACACACCTTAGTCCTGGATGATTGCTGAGTGATTGATTTTGGATGATCTCAGAGATTTGTCTACACACTCACCATGTGGTTTCAGTTACAGCCTTAATTTCTACATTACCCATAGGCAATCATGTTTTTAATGAAGGCAGTTTTTTTTTTTTTAGATTAATATAGGTTTCTCCCATTTTATTAGAATCATTTTCCCTTTTGTAAATGTGCTTGTAAAGTGAACAGTCCCAAAACATTTTAGATTTGAAAGATTTTTGATTTTATCTTAAGAAAAGCTTTGCCTGTGTCTTTGAAGCCCCATCCTCCCCCCCAAAAAATTGAAAAATTTAGAAAATGTCACGCCCCTTATCATAACTGCGAATACCTTGGGCAGGAACTGTTTAAATGGGGAATATAGTGATGTGTACGTTCTCGGAAGAAAACTCAAGACTGCAATCGAGGCATTTCAGGAAGTTCAGAAACTCATTCTTTATTGATATAGAGAATAATCCCCTTTGTAGAGGACTTTGTGATTTCTATCTTTAAAGACCCAGGAAGTTCATTAAACCAACATAGGGTCATTGGAAAAACGTGTCTCTATCTACATTTTTGCAAAACTCCAAACAGATACCAAAAGATAAAATTCACTGTAGTTACCAGCTGAAAAAAAAACACTCAAGGCACTAAAAGACCAACAACTTTTATTCCTTTTCAAGCAAAATATGATTATGGGGGATATTTAATCATTAATAAAGACTTTTTTTTTGTAGTTCTTTATACAATACTATGTTATGACATCAAAACACCTTTTTGCTCCCATCATTTGTAAACTATTATGTGTTGAAGTTTGCATCACATGATCAGCTCCCTATGTGGCTTTTCTGAAGCAGACTTGCTCAGTAGCTAAGCTGGTACAGCATTGCACTTGTTCACAACTCATAAAATGAGTTGGAAAAACTCAGTGAATTCGGACAAGTTGTTCACTGTTGGCCAGAGGAGAACTGGCCCCCCGACTAAGCCTGGTTTCTCCCAAGGTTTTTTTTTCTCCATTTGTTGGAGTCTTGGTTCCTTGCCGCTGTTGCCTTTGGCTTGCTTAAGTTGGGGACACTTGCTTGATATTCAGCAGTGTTTTTGATATGTCTACATTGGCGCCGTTGTATGCGAACTGAGCGAGCCGGACGATTACATCACTGTTTTCTCCAGTGCTGATATACATAAATTAACTAGACTAATAACTACTGATATTTGCAATGAAATGAATCAATAATATATAGAAAAAGCTGGACAATGACACCATTTTCTTTGGGAGCTGCTGTGCAGCCAAAAATTATTTGTCAATTATTAATTTAAAGCTGCTTTGCCACAATTTTCATCGTAAAAAGCGCTATATAAGTAAAGGTGACTTGACTTGACTTGTGATGCAGAGCACCTGAGTAAATGGCATGATTGCTGTAGGTACACTGTAACGAATTACTGTAAAAATTACAGCATTATTTTACAGCCGCTGGCTGTTTTTTAATAATACAGCATATTGCTGTAAACTGCAATGCATTCTGGGGTCACGTGTTGGTTTGACTCAAATATACAGAATATTGCTGTAAACTGACCCTTCGTAATTTAAAAAAAATACAGTTATTTACTGTAATCAGAGAATACAGGGAAATTCTGTAAATTAAATTACAGTAACACTACTGTAAAATTTACAGTAACTGGCTGGCAACCCTTCTGCCAGTTTTATACTGTAAAATTTACAGTAATTTTTTAACAGTGTAGTATGATATTTTCAATTGCGATAGAGCATTAAGCGCCACTCACTTAACTTTTCATTTCCGAACTGTTGTTATACCTGCACCAATTAATGTAATAAAACATCACCAGATTCATGTTTTAACTAAAACTAACTTAGCACCACTCAGTCCACTTTAAAGTAGAACAAAACATGGAAGTGGCATTGTAACATTTTGCAGAAATGTCGCCACAAAATTTGATTAAACATTACCACCAGGTTTCTGACTGACTTGGATGTTGTTAGTGCTGTTTAGCCTAGCTGGACTGTGATGTTGTGCGGATTTCCAGGCTGGCTGAGTTGTAAATATCGTGTATATTCAGATGAAAAGGGGCCCAAGCATCAAACCTTGGGGTACCCCAGTCATTAGCTAGTGTGATTTAGACACCTCCCCAGGGTGGTTTCCATCTAATGTCCTACAATGTGTTTCCTGCAAATGAGAAACCAATGTGCAAACTTAGGGGAACATATTTTGTTTGCGGTAAGCGAAATAAAGATTTGTAGTGTTGATCATATGTTCATTAACATTATTACTATCAATAGCATTAAACATTGATTTCGACAGGTTTATGTATTAATTGTTTTTCTCAGCTGTATTATGTTTCACTGTCATGTTGAATCAACTTAGAATATTTTGTCTTGTGAGAGCAGTAAATTAAATTTACTTGCATCATAACGTCATTACAGTAATGAATTACAGTATGGCTTCATTAGGGAGGCTTCAGCAGCCTGTTTGAAAACAAAACAAACAGTACAACAGCCAGTGTGTTTTCATGAAGGGGAAACGTGTGGTTTTTGGGATTGGGGAGTAAGTTTGATCAAATCGATGAGGTGGCAACTCTTCTAACTACCCATCTTGCATGGCATGTCTTGTCACTGTTTTGGTTAGTAAGATCTGCTCTTTGGGGCGTGAACTCAAAAAAACAGGAAGGGATTGCAGCTGGCCTGAACTGATATCATAGTTTTCGCCCTCCTCTCCCACTCCACTGAACATAGCAAAAATTACCCCCCCCCCCCCCCACACACACACACACACACACACACACACACACAAACACAAAAGTGTATGAGAACACCAGTGGAAAGAATGTGTCAGAGTTTGAATTCAGAGCAGGAGTGAGTGCCAGAGATGACCTTCCCCTTCAGAAAATCCATACCTACCTGCTGCTGACATGTGGCTAGATCACAGGGTGGAGCCGCACAGATAATTGATAATAATAAACTTTAAATGTTGCTGACAGCGACTGGTAAAGGACACATTGTGTTGCGACATTGACAGTATTAGCAGGCTCACTTTAAATATTGTCTTTATTCTTGTTTTGACACAAACTTTAAATTAAAGAATTTAATTTGGGGCACTTTCAACCAATTTTAAGCAAAGAGCTTTCATGTGATTGGCAAGACTGGCCTTAACCGCCCTCATGTTCCAAATCTGTATGACTTTTTTCCATGCATAGAGCATGAAAGGAAATGTAAGGCTAAAAATAAAGCCTCAGTGACCATTTATTTTCACTGTATGGAATAAAGATGGAATAAGGTCAAAAGTGACTCTCATTCTGCAATTTGGATTCCAAATCCAGTAATACTCCATTTGGATTCATTTCAGGTGTGCTTTTGAGTTAGTCAGCACCTCGAAATTAGTGTACGACAAAAGATTATTAAAACATTAAAATTGACTTTAAAGAAACTTTTAATTTGACATTATTTCAAAGTGTCATGCTTTTTAAAATTGCAGTTAATTTTAAGAAACTTGAAAGTGTACAAGTCATAAAGAAAAGAAAGAAAATTACCTAGTTATGAAAGAACCAAAAATAAAATAAAAATAGATTACTTTATTAATATTGCAGAAAAACACTTTCCAACTAAAAGACATGTTTCACATTTATACAAAAGGCTAATAACAAACATTATACAACACAAGAAATATTAAAGGAAAATGGGAACTAGAACTAAATACTATAATCGAAGATGATGTCTGGGATGAATTATGTGAGGGATGTCATAAAAGGAATTAATAGTCAATTATGGAAAGAATTTAACTGGAAAATAAATATGAGATATTTCAATACTCCGTATGTGATTTCTACATATGTAAAAGAACCATCTGTATTATTGTGTTGGAGAAAATGCGGTCAATAGGAGATTTTTTCGGATTGCCCAAAGAAAGAATTTTGGAGAAATGTAAAAAAAAAAAAGAAAAAAGAAATAGACAAGATACTATAGGTAGAGATACCTCTAGATCCAATTGTGTGTTTATTGGGTGCATTGCCTAAAATCTGTACAGTGAGGAAAATAGATATGTACTAAGGATATTGTTGTTGGTAGCTAAAAAAAAAAAAAAAGTTGGTTCATTGGAAGGAAGAAGGTTCTCCAAGGTCTATATAATGGAAAAAATGACTGCATGTCTACAAATAGAGATGGATATCTTTCTGCAAAGATGGAAGAGTATTAGAAGACATTTAGACGTGTAATTTAAGTTGGGTCAACTAATGTCAAGTCAAGTCAAGTCATCTTTACTTATATAGCGCTTTTAATAAATGTTAATGTGTGTATTTAATGTTAATGTATTGCAATTAATGTAATATGTAACCTACTCTTGTGATTTGATGTACAAATATTTCCTCTGCAAAGAGAATGCTTGATGACAGTGAACATTATTTACTAATTTTATTATCATTTTTTGTCTGTCCGTCATTTGTAAGAGGTTTAAATGTTGGGGATGTAAAAAAATAAAAACCACACATAAAAAGTTCCAAAACAAACAAACGAAAAACATGAAAGTGTACCCTCTTTACTATTTGAGGGACACTACAAATGCGCCCCTTCAATACAATTAAACACTTTTTCACGAGGGATCCATTTAAAACACATTCACTGTTGAAGTTTAAAGCTAAATGTGTGTTATGTTATACTGTGACCTTGCATGCATTAATATTTGTCTTCTCTGTGAATGGCAGATTACAACAGCAGTGATCAGAAGACCGCCTGCAGAAAGCATGAACTGTATGTCAGCTTCAGAGAACTGGGCTGGCAGGTAAAGATGAAGGACATGCGTACAGATATCAGACTGGAGAAGCCTTCAGTGGGCATTTGCACATAAATTTATAAATGTGTGTTGATTGCATTTTTAGTGCAGACATCCATTTTAATTCTACATTTGTTTTTTGTCAGGACTGGATTATTGCACCCGAGGGCTACGCAGCAAACTACTGTGATGGAGAGTGCTCTTTTCCCCTAAATGCCCATATGAATGCTACTAATCATGCTATAGTACAGACACTGGTGAGTCCTTCTTCACAGCCCTGACAGAACAAGTCACTTTAAATGTTTATTTCACAGCAGTGAGTTTACATTAAAAAGAATATTGCTCCCCTTTTCAGGTCCATCTCATGAATCCAGAGAACGTTCCAAAGCCATGTTGTGCTCCCACCAAACTCCACGCAATCTCCGTGCTCTACTATGACGACAACTCCAATGTCATTCTGAAAAAGTACAAGAACATGGTGGTGCGTTCATGTGGCTGCCACTGACACAGAGGGGACATGCGCCCTCCTGCCCGACCGCTGCACCGCAAAAACACAGACAAGTGTGTGTAAGGACTGACAAAACGAAATAAGATGAGCGTTAGGAGACAATGTCTCGACGGTGGATTCAGGTTTGCTGCTTCTCCTCGTTGTCACACGCAGATGCCCATTTCTCGTACGACATTTCAGATCCTTCTCACTGAATCTAAAGTATGATTAGAAAATGAACCTACATTCTTAAACAAAGACACAAAGAAAATGTAAGTTATGAGCTAAAATGCATTTACCAAATCTTTAAAGGGGTCACATCACACACAACGGTCAATATCTTCATTTTTCAAGGTCCACCCTCTCTTTTGCCCCTTGGAATTAAACGGGATGTTTTGTTTGCTGCTGTGCCTTTAGACATCTGATGGTTGATAGCTCCAGAACAAGTTGTTTTTGCAACTTTCAGGAACTTCCTCCCCAATATAAATAGACGATTTGAGTTCTGAAAGTTACAGTAGCTCTTTTATTTCAAAAAGAAACTTTGGTTCCTCATGATATGAAGCACAGAAATCAGAACAGGAAACTTTCTACTGTCTTGTGTATTTTTGATGAAGTCACTTAAACCCACAGGACTCTATTTTCGGTCTCAAAAAATCGAATTATTTTCAGTTTCTCAATATTTGCTCTGCACTACCCGTGGTTTGCATTGGTGAGTCAGAGCGAGTGGTTACACACTTCAACGGAACTCAAAGAACGGAACCATTATGTTGCCGTTCCAAAGATGGAACTATTTTTTGATGCCTTCCGACACCACAGATCTATAATTTCCCTGGAACACCTGCACCTTGGATGGCTTACATCCAAAACCACCCACAAGACACAAGGACCTATGGATAATTTAAGGGTTTTCAGCAACAAAACCATATTCTATTACACGGGCTGTAGATTTTCCACGACCTCATGTCAATATTTATTGTCAAACTTTTACTATGCAGCTATCCATCTTTTTTTTTTTTTTTGCATGGTACAAAGCTCTCTTTGGAAAGGCTACATATATTTTTTTTAGGTTGTTAACCTATTACCGTTTCCATTTTTATGCCAATACTGGAACCAAATAACTGGCACAATATTTGGTTATGTCTATGGTTCCGGAATGTCACTATTCTTCCTCTGACATGAAAGGAACGCTTCGTAAATATGCATTCCCATTCATTTCACCGCCACAAGACCCCACAGGCCAATAGAACGCTATGCCAACCAACCAAACCTGGACTGCTTAGTTCACTGGATGGCATTGGGTTTTTACTGTTGCTTGCCAGTAGGCACTCTTTCTCAGCTGCTTCCAAATCATAACATTTCCCCCCCCGCCCAAGAATCGTTCTGTTGAAACAATCTGTTAACAGGCAGCTGGGAGTAGTAAAATTTTCTAAATATTGTCATTTTTATGATCCCCAATTATATCACATACCTCCTATAAACTGCTGTTTACATGTCTCAACCATATTTGGATGCTTGTGTGTAAATACTTGTACATTTTACTGTTTATTTATTGCTCCTTTTATGAATCATATACCACAGAGATCATATAACAAGAGTAAAGGAAAAGATTAAAATGGCTATTTTTGGAAAAAGACATTTTATTATGAAATTTGTCAACGTGCCTTTTTTGTACAAAAAGCCCCAGGCAGTGTGTGTGTGTACCCCTCTCACACAGGACAAAAATACTGCGTTTTTCACCGAGGTCGGCCTTGACCATGTGCCTCCCATAAAGACTTCACTGAATATATGTGGTTTCTCTGATTGCTTTTCCCTTCCTTCTCTTTCAGATCCAGTAAAAGAGAAAAATAAACATCTCAGTGTGGGAACATTTAAAAGGAAAAATGTAAATTATATTTGTTTAAATCAATGAAACCACTGGAGAACATCAGATACGAGCAATGATATCAGGCGATGCTGGTGTCTGAATTTCAGCATCTCATCAAGTGGTCGACTGCATGTGAAAGTCATCAAGACTACATTAGACAAAAATGAGCCTCAAACACGGTCTAAAAAGACAAATCTAATCAAAAGACATTTGTAGAACAAACTTTTCTAAGAAAAAAATATCACTGTACCGTAACTGCTTTTACCGTTCACAACCTGTACTGTAAGTCAAATTAAGCATTTACAATACAACAAATTTCATTCTGCATTCTTTCACTTTTCTGATCATTGAGAAAAATACCAAAAATACTTCATATAAATGCCAATATGTCTAAAGCATTTGTCTACTCCTCTCATATGATCTGAGCATTCAGCAAATGGCCATCTTTCTGAAGAAAACAGCTTGAACAAGGCTGGTTTGCGGGCCATCAAGCTGGTAAGACTTGGGATTTTAACTGATAATTGTGGCCAACCATCCAAAACCAGCTTGATCTTGTCTCCCAACCGGGCTAACAAACTACCTTAATCTGGTTGATTTTACTGTCACGAGAAAAACACATTTGAAACTTCAACTGAAAGACCATGTAAGGGGTTCAAAGTGCTGCTTGAAAGAGTGTATCATAGTATTTTACATTGTATTGAGGAAAAAGGGAAAAGACAATGGGTGCGTCATTTGTTTCTTTACATGGTCTCCCTGAGGTCATTTTTTAGTCTTAGTTGACATTCATTAACTAAGCTGAATTTCCTCATAATTGACAAAATATGCACCTAAAATGATGTAATGATCTGATTCTTTCAAGGAGGAAGGTCCAAATCAAAAGTGTGTGGTTGTATTTGCTAATAATCTCATCAACTGGTCGAGATGAAATCACGTACATTCATGTGGAAGATTGTCTTCACTTCAGCAGGTATGGGACAGAAATGAAGAAAAAGCAGTCCTTCTGACAGTATAGTAAATGTAGATAGTGTGATGGAAAATGAGGAGGAGTTACAGCTCATCTCTCGCTTGCTTCATGACAAAACTGTGCAAGCTCTCCAAGTCCCTCCCTCCGTTATGCTCCTCCCCCTGTTCCCCCGCCCGGAACATCAGGAGTGTTGGGTATCCGCGCACCTACAGAGAACAATGATCAAAAATGTACATACATTTAAAAACGGAGCCAAGACAACTGAGCTGCCCACCTAGACAACATTTGTAGGCACAGGTAAGAGAGAAGACACAAAAAATTTCAATATAGAAATATTAACAAAAATGGTTAAAACTAATTAGAAAAGTTATCTCTGCAACAAGCTAACATGAACATCTACTAAAATCTATTGTAATGTGTCCAGAATTGAGAAGTGCCTGAGTAGCTACTATATTTGATTTGTAACTTCACAACCAAAGAACTTTTGCCTGGTTCGTTGATCTTATGATTGTGTCGGCGTACTTTACATATATTGATAAATAAAAAAAAACTTTGAATATTAAATATAATACTTCTGCTTGATATTTACATATTTTATATTTACATTTAGGTACATATTTTATATATATTTACATTTTTGAACAACAAACTGATGATTTAATCCAGATCAAAACCAAGCATATATATATATACACAATTTTTTTTCCATGATTTCACAATTGTTTGATTAAGACCTACTGTACCAAATGGAGTGTTACACATCAGTATTTTTCCCCAACAGTTAAACAAAACAGATCATTTTGTTTATATCAGCACGAGTTTGAAATCCACATTCATTGGTTCAGACTCATGACATCAAGAATTCGCTACGAATATTCACAAAATTGCGTTTTACAACGATACCAAATTTGTGCTGAGGGAATCGGGAGTCGTCCAGAAGCGAGACATTTTTCACGGCCAAAGGAAAGGCACTCCTCTCGGAAAACATACAAATAAAGATACTTTTACATGTTTAATTGCTATGTGGAGCATTGAGATCGCTAAACAAGGGCTTAAACTCATTTTGAGAAAATCTCAATTTCGACAATTTTTTCTTTATTTTTTTCCCTGTACACGGTAAAATCCCCAGAGTTAAATCAACTCTGCTAAGATAACATTTGGTCCCTCTCTAAATAGTGTTAAAGTAACACTGAAGCAGAGTTAAAGTTAATGAGAGAATTAAGCAATTAATTAAGTGATGATTGAACATTAATGATGAACACCTGCTGTTAACAAGCAGAATCACAACTGATGAAATCAACTGAAGATAAAAGACATTCAATCTCTGAAGATCTGATTAAAACATCTGATTCACTTATTACTGACCAGACTGACTTTATTTTCACATGTCTACAGAAGCTCTTATTGAGAATTAACAGAGGTTTAGATGTTTTATTGGTCAAGAAAAATAATATAAAATACCATCATGGAGATCAGAGTCTTGACCCTTGATTTAGTATGTTATATTTTTCTCTGTAGCAATGCGTGACTTGTTGTGAAATAGTGAGATCGCTATTTTACCAAGTGCAGATATCTGCTGCTTTTATATGATGATTTAGTTGGTTGTGAAATTGCATCCAAAGCTACTAATTATACAGTTAGTTATACATTTTGACTTTGCATTATCAATCCTGTGAAACCACAATTTGAGTAGAAAGTGTTACAGCAAAAGGTATTGAACAATTTTCAAACCACACCATACATTACATTTTTTAACTATTATATCACTTTAACACACACAGACATCAAGAATATATGAGCATATGAATCTCAACAATGGTGATTAAAAAATGCTTCATGCTGCAATGCAAGCTGGGTATCACCATATGACAAAACTCCCATCATGCACTGCAGGATAAATAATTATTGTCACCACCACTGAGGATTGTATGCAGTTCATGTATAAGACTGAGTGGTAATAGTGGCTCTTTGTTAGCACTGAAGCATTATGGTGCCATTTGTGTAATGGATGTATTTTTTTTTTTATTGTTGCAATAGCTTAAAACCAAAGAGAAAAACACCTTTCTATGACATTCAAAAGAAATAGCTTTCAAGCAAAAAATTCAAGCCAATCTGTTCCTTCAGTCTTCTGATTCAGCAATGTACAAGTGTTTGTTGTGAAACACAGTTGCAGATGCTGAGACGCAAGTTGTTTTAAAGATATAAAAGGGCAAAGATCCCAACTAAAACAAACCCTGACCACCATGACGGTGGCATGACTTTTTGACCAATAAAACACCAACATCTAAACCTCTTTAGTTCTCAATAAGAGCTTCTGTAGACGTCTGACAGAAATAAAGTCAGTCTGGTCAGTAATAAGTGAATCAGATGTTTCAATCAGATCTTCAGAGATTGAAAGTCTTTTATCTTCAGTTGATTTCATCAGTTGTAGTTCTTGTGTTTCTCTATTCTTTAGCGATTCTGCTTGTTAACAGCAGGTGTTCATCATTAATGTTCAATCATCACTTAATTAATTGCTTAATTCTCTCATTAACTTTAACTCTGCTTCAGTGTTACTTTAACACTATTTAGAGAGGGACCAAATGTCATCTGAGCAGAGTTGATTTAACTCTGGGGATTTTACTGTGTAGCTCAAAATATTAGCCTGTGCATATTCCGGATCATTTTGCCTGCATGGGTCATGTATTACTAAACTAAAATTCTCAGCCTTTTAGTCAACTAGAACTTGACTAAACAAAAAAATACAAGATAGGATGACCAAATACAATAACTAACAAGGACATTCAACACAGGACTAAGACTAAATTAAAAAATAACTGACAAAACACTAGATGGAAAGGAACCAAAACCTGTATAGAACCATTTCTTAAAAGTCCCATTCCTGATAAACCACACGCTAGATTTTGAAACCGGCTAAAGAATGTCCTCATTCAAAAGATGAATTTCTGCCGCTAATATGAAGTTATGTTGACCCCATCCCTCAAACATCCACAATCCCTCCCCCGGCAGGCCCATGACACTCACAGAAAATCTGTTGCAGAGTGTTCTCTCCACCGTGCAGTCCACTGTAGCAATCTTCACATCGGTCAGACCAGGAAACTCCTTTTTAGATAGATCCTCCCAGGTAGGAGCCAGGTTCTTGCAGTGACCGCACCTTAAACACACGGACACATCGCGTGAGACACTGAACGACAGAGGAAGAGCTCGGCCAATCAGGGACAGGCGGGTCTTTTGATCACCCACTAAGGAAGTGTTAAGATGATCAGAGGAACAGATAGGGGAGGGAAGGACACTGTGTACATGTGTGCGTGCATGGAAACATACACAAAGACACGTGTCTGTCACTGCATAGGGCTTAACAAAAATAATCTCAATATAGTCTCGTCTTTTGACAACATTTGATCCATCTCTAAAAGTAAAAAAGGGTCAATTTCAATCAAAGGATCCACCCTTTGAAACCTAGTTTTTGTTTAAATCTAGTTGTACGTAATCTAGTTATTAAAAGTAAAAAATACCTGTAAACTAAAACTTTATATGCAAGTTTTAATACATAACTTTCAGCTAATTCAGACAGACCATGCTATAAAAAAAATACATTCTCTGAAAGCAACTCTTATCTATCAATATCTTGGGAGGCTTTGCTTATTAGAACGACTTTCATTTAGGATATTAACTGTACACTTAGAATTCCTTTTTAGCAATGTTCCCATTCATCCCTATATAGAACAGTTAGTTCTGGTCCTCTAATTTAATTTGACATTCCAAGAAAGATGATATTTCTATAACAGTGCCAAATGTTTCACTGCTGGTATCAATCCAATTGATCCTGCTTTGCTATAAAACTATTTTCATTGGCAAAAATCATCGAAAGTTTTTTCTTGTTTAAAACAGGATTCTCCCACGATTCTGAAGACACAGCTTAACACAATAAAATGTCATTTATTAAAGGTTCTGACAAAATGATAATGGCTGCAGTCCATTTAAAAAAAATAATTAGATTTTTGTTTAATATCGGTTTGAATGAATGATTCAACGACTCACTCATAAAATACTTCACTTGTTTCATTACAGAATGAATCGATGTTTTTGAACGATTCAATGACAAATACATTTTTAACAGTCACTTGTCTCCATCTACTGGTGTAATGAGGTAATCTTTATTTCAAGTTAACACACAGAACTGATGATCAGCCTTCGGGCACCGTTTTTAGTGCTTGCCGATTAAGTTTTCCCAGTGTGTTCTGAACCGTTGGCTCTAGTCAGATGCCTTCAGGTGTTTTTGGGGCCGAGTAAACATGTAGAATCAGGGTCGGGCGAGCGAGAGAGAGAGAGAGAGAACTGATTGGCTGTTCAGTTTAGTGAACAAATCAAAGCACGACAATAATAGCAAAACAGTGAAGCAGTTATAGACAGAGGGCTGATCCAAGTCATGTGTGAGTATTCCTGGGCGAATGTTTAATATTAACGTGAGCCGAGAGGAATATAGAAAATGATCAGCATGTATGATATTCATCACGGTAAGAATGCGCTGCTTTACGGTTTGTGTACCTGCAGCTTGCAGTGCTTGCAGAATAGAGATGAATACACATGAAAAAAAAAAGACAGCGTTCTCCTAACACACTGGCGCAGAACACACGTGCCTGCTGTAGTTAACAATTAAGCAATTTTGTTAATTGAAATAAAGCTGAAAATAAATTTAAAAAAATTCAGATGAAACCTTTTCACATTTTTTAGTTTTAGTAAAATTAGTAAAACTTTAAATGAACTAAAAATTTAATTAAATAATTTATAACCAAATAGGAATATATTAAATATTAATAAAAACTATAATAGCATATTAATACTGATGCTGCTTAGATTTTATCACAAACAACTACTGCTATAAATGAATTTTTTTTTTCCTAAATCACCAGCCACTAAACCACCGATAAATAAGTCGAAACGTCAAATGAGACCCGACTAACACTTACCACGGGGCATAGAACTTGATGAAGGAGAGTCCTTTGGCGACTGTCTCATCAAAGTTGCTCTCAGTCAAGACCAGAACATTAGACTGAGAGACAAAATAAAACATGTTTTAGTGGCAGCACATTTTGTATGCATTTAACATTTTTATATTGTGTTTCTTGTTAACAAATGTGTTATGAGGCATAGTATAAACCCTAGAGAATCTCCACAGGTTTTCATATCCTGCTGAATTTTAAATACCTCTCACTGGCTAGTTTCCTTAATTACAACACCAGTTCTGAAGAGCAAGTTCTCTCTCAAAGGCTGACTTTTTATAATCTTTTAAAATGATCCTCAATCTGAAACTATGAAACGGAGCTCTCAAGGGACGCTCTTTATGCATCCAACAATTCCAGCCGGCCAGAATCCCTTTATAAAAGACAAGCTTAGACAGGAAAGCCAATTAACAAAACAAAATAACAGCTCTTTAAGTTCCCCGCCCACCCCTTGCGATCCGGCCCACCAACCCAAACCACGCACGCATGCACATTTGCATCAGCGGGAGGAAATAGCAGCTCTGCCCATAATTACTACCTCGGTTTCGAGATGCAGATTTGTGTCTACGGGCCAAAGTCTGCAGCTCGCTGTTCAAACATCTGCCCGCACATACAAACGAATCAAATCTCTATGGTGCCAGGCAGGAAATTTGCAAACAAAACCCAAATTGTGTGAAAACTAAAACAGACACACACCTCTTGTTTGTCAGGTTCAGCACTGGGTGGGATTTCATGAGCGTGCTCCTTCTCAATCTCAGGTTCATCTTTAGATTCAGCAGCTTTCACATGATTATCCACAAACTCTTTAAACGAGTCCAGATCGCGCTTCCCTCTGTACTGATCGATCTGAAAACACACATCATGCACACTGTTATTGATTGGTGTAAAAACAGTCATTGCACATTTTATCATGGTTTTGAAGGCATTGCTAAGAGATATGTGACATTCATTTTTAATAGGTTTATTTGTCACCAGGTCAAAAATCATAGAAATCCTAGAAAAGTAAGTGAATATCTGAAAATCAAAGGGAAAAAAGGAACTGATTGGGATCAGTAAGATTTTTACTTTATATGCATTAAATTGATCAAAAAGGGAGAGTAAAAGCTTTTTCAAAAAAAAAAAAAAAACTTTAAAAAGGTGAAGTATGTACATTTTTTTTTATGTTAAAATACATTCTCTTAACCCATTTATGGGTTTATCTCCCCCATCAAAACAGTAAAGAAAGAAAGCGTATGTCTCATGTTTGTATTCGTGCATTAGTCTTAAAGTGACAGCAACCTAATATTCCTCCCTGCTCTTCACAGAAAAACATTTTTGTAACTTTAATAAGGATTAACCCTTTATTTAATCTGTACAGTGAAAATTAAATGCAGTGTTATTTTACATTTGATTACTTTATTCAATTTCTGTACCTGAAAACTACCTAGGTTACCTGAAAAACCTTAAAAAGCACTGATTATTTCAATTGTATCTTTGTTCTATTGTTATTTATTTGTGCTATTGCTTGTAGTTTAATTATTTGATTTTTTTATTAATTACTGTTTACTTGTCTTTAATAATCTTTGAAATTTATATGAAGTAGTTTTAGCTGTGGTCTCAAATGGAATGGAGAATTGTTCAATTTCACTGGTATCTAAAATATTCGGTGTCATAACAATGTTTATTACAATATAAGCATGCATGCGTCAAAAACAACAAAAATAACTTTTCTATTCATTTATTACTTTTTGGGGTTTTTTTGGTGGAGCCAGTGAAAATCTATTGAATTCATTTAATCGAGAATCGAATTGAAACCTTGTGAGCCAAAGGGTGTTTAGCCATTGTGGCACCATGACTGTTATGTTACATGGGGAAATACATTCAGCTTTGGGTACAGGAGTACAGGCAAAGTTACTTCAAAGATTGAACCGGTCATGAACATGCCAAAGCGAACAGGGCATTACGATGAATGCATTTCTTGTACAATCAACGCTTCAATACAACATCATGCAACCATTCAGTTTATAATGTTTACTTTGATGTGCCCAGTGTAGACAGCCACAAACAGTTGGTGTCACATCAAAAAAAAAGAAGAAAACTGAGACACTCGTGGTCGCCTACTCAATTGCTTACTCATGACACAAAGCAATACAGCTAAAAGTAATCCAAATATGATGGTCCTTTTTTTGAAAGTTGCCTACATTTACATGTTGAGACATGTTTGAGTTGGAGGCACGATGCGCAAAAGGGGCATTTGCAAAATGTTTTATTTTTTTAATTCCGCCAGGTGCCACTATTTCACGTAGAAACTACACACTTCACCTTAAAATAAATTGTTTTGTTTTTTTATTTCTCTTCAAGGAATCCTGAAAAGCAGCCACAAAAATATTAAGCGGCATAACTGTTAACATTTTTAATTAGAATGATTTCTGAAGGAACATATGACACTGAAGACTGGAGTAACGGCTGTTGAAAATTCAGCTTTGCCAACATCGAAATAAATTACTTTAAAATTACTTTTTATTATTTCAATTTAAAATAACCATTTTGATGTATTTTAAATGATTACGGTTTTGATTTTACCGCTGGTAAGCATCATAAGCATCAAAAACATAAAAAGAAACTTCAGAACAGTAATATTCCCGCATATATATATATATATCTTAAGAAATGAAGCCACACTAGAAGTCCTTACCTTCTCTCCATCACTGAAGAACAGCAGCGTTGGATAGCCACGAACCTGATTTTCCGAACACACTTCATAATGGTGTGTGCAATCCACCTTTAGCATGCAAAAATAAGCAAATACATCCATAAATTAGAAAACAGCAATTTACAATGTAGAAAATAAAAGGAGCGAAACCACGATGGCCTCTCACACCTTGCCGATCTTGACGCTGTCTGAATGCTCAAAGCTGGTGGCAAGCTGTTCCCATGTTGGAGCCATGGCTTTACAGTGCCCACACCAAGGTGCATAGAACTTCACAAAGTGAGAGCCTGCAGAGGACAACGGCAGGGTTACAAACTCAAAATGCAAAACCAAGATCCATGTCTCAAGTAAGACAGCAACAAAATGTTTTGCAAAAAGAATTGCGTTTTTATTTACCGTATTGTAATCTGAACTGGGCTTGATGTCAGAATCACTAAAATTCACACGATTCGCCACTTTTTAACTGAAAAAGGTAATGTATACACAGTACAGTCCTGAATGTGGAAGTATATCGATTTAAGCATTACAAAAATGACGGCACAATAACTGAAGATGTAAAAGAAAAACTTGGTGAGCACCTCATTAGATTTACGCAACATCTTTTATGAATCAATCATCCAGTGTTTGTTTGTTGGGCGGAGGAGAACTGCTGCTTTGAAACAATGTTGGAAGCTCAATGTAAGTCACCTTTAAATCACCTATATATATATATACACATACATACATACATACATACACTCCCAGTCAAAAGTTTTAGAACACTCCGATTTTTCCAGTTTTATTGAAATTTAAGCAGTTCAAGTCCAGTGAATAACCTGAAATGGTACAAAGGTTAAAAAAAATGTTTAGGTTACCAAAAACTGAAAAATAATGTACATTTCAGAGTTAAACAAAAAGGCCTTTTTCAGGGAACAAGTAATTGGTTAACAACTTACAGCTGTTCTGCAGCGATGGAAGTAAATTAAGCCTTGAAAGTTGATGCTAACAATTCCCACAGGTGTCCCAACTTTTGCTGATTACTTACAAACCCTCTGTCTGTATAAAAGCAGTGTTGGAACAGACTGTGTTACTACACCCTCTTAAGCATTATTTGGACAGTATTGTACCGCAGGAAGTAGTATATTGCTCTCGTAATGGCGAGAAAAAGGCAATTAACAAAGGAAGACAGACAGACCATTATAACCCTTAAAAGTGTAGGTCTTTCCTTTAGAGAAATTGCAAAGAAAGCCAAGGTGTCAGTGAGTAGTTTCCAATACCATCAAAAGGCATTTGGAAACTGAAGAAACCTCTGACAGGAAGAGGTCTGGCAGACCCAAAGCCACAACAGAATCAGAAGACAAGTTTCTGAGAGTCAACGGCTTGCGTGATAGGCGGCTCACAGGACAACAGCTTCAAGCACAGCTTAACACTGGTCGAAGTAAGCAAGTCTCAGTTTCAACTGTGAAGGGAAGACTTAGAGCTGCAGGTTTGACAGGTCGAGTGGCAGTAAGAAAGCCATTGCTAAGATGGCAAAATAAGAAAAAGAGGCTTGCCTGGGCCATGAAGCACCGCCAGTGGACTACTGAAGACTGGAAGAAGGTGTTATGGACTATTGAATCGAAATTTGAAATCTTCGGTTCATCACGTAGGGTTTTGTACGCCGTCGAGTAGGCGAAAGGATGGTTCCTTGGTGTGTGACACCACCTGTCAAACATGGAGGAGGAAGCGTGATGGTCTGGGGCTCTTTTGCTGGATCCAGAGTTGGCGACTTGCACAGAGTGAGTGGCACCCTGAACCAAAACTGCTACCACAGCATTTTGCAGCACCATGCAATACCCTCTGGTATACGCCTAGTTGGTCAGGGGTTCATCCTACAGCAAGATAATGATCCAAAACATACCTCCAGGTTATGTCAGAACTACCTCAGAAGAAAAGAACAAGACAGTAGGCTTCAAATCATGGAATGGCCAGCACCCCATCGAGCTGGTTTGGGATGAACTGGACAGAAGGGTGAAAGCAAAGCAACCTACAAGTGCAACACATTTGTGGGAACTTCTGCAACAGTGTTGGGAAGAACTTTCCGAACAATATTTGATTTCCATTGTAGAAAGAATGCCACGAGTGTGTTCGGCTGTTATATCTGCAAAAGGTGGCTACTTTGATGAGTCAAAAATTTAGATTAAATTTGGTTAAACAAAACGATTCCATGATTTCTTTTTTATCTCCAATTGTTTATTTGTTCTATGCTTTAATTTCAGAGTACATTGAGACATTAAACTGCGTAAATTTCAATAAAAATATGTAATGTATGTAAATAAATAAATAAAGGTGACTTAACTTGAGCTTCCAACATCTGAAAATGGAAACATAAAGAACTCTGTCAAAGCTAGAGCATCATTTCCTACCTCTCCTACAAACAGGAATCAGTTATTTGGCTAACGGATAGAACACACAGCATAAAAGGAGTGAGAAAGGGGCTGAAACCAAGACCATAATTTACATTTACTGCCAAAGCAATTGTCAAAAATACTACTGAAACAACAGAAGACCAATTAAAATTGAAGATTTTTAATTAAACTCTGTGGAAAACCAGGTGATATTACCTTCTAAAGCCATGCATAATGTTTCAAAAATATATTCAAATTAAAACTATAAGAAATACTGATACTGATCATGCATCATCAAAACTTCTATTTTAAATGCTAAGAAAATAAGAGAATGACTGACCAATTGTTTAGTGTCAATTTTTTTAATAATTTTACCTTGTGTGCAGGGGTCCGTTCTGTACTTTGTACCTCAGTTAGCTGGATTTATGTTCTTGGTTTGTTCGGTTCTTTGGCGCTCATACAATTAAATGCATTGGTGATTACAACGTTGAAATTAAACATGTAAAGCCTGAACAAATACTATCATATATATATATGGCTCCGTGAGTAACCACTCACTTCTAATGCCCAAGAGACCCGGGTTCAGACCCCTACCAAGGGCAACTTCTCACTTGTAAGTCGCTTATATATATATATATAAAATAAAATGCAAATTAATTACTTAAAAAAATCATACAATGTGATTTTCTGGATTTTTGTTTTAGATTCCGTCACTCACAGTTGAAGAGTACCTATGATAAAAATGACAGACTTCTACACGCTTTGTAAGTGAGCAAACCTGCAAAATCGGCAGTGTATCAAATACTTGTTGTCCCCACTGTACATCCGCCCTTTTCAAGGAACACAAGAATGAGCAGTAATCTCAGGCAATTCAATCCAGATATTTTAATCCAATCCATAAATTCGTTTGAAGAACCAAATTAGCCAGAGTTCAGTTATCAGGATTAGAAGATCTGGTGTCGGTCAAATCATCTCCGATGTATTAAGTGTGGCATGAAGAACAGACCCCTGATTGTCTAGAGATAATATTGCCAGCGAAGCAGAGACCTTTGTTTGAATGCGTCACTTTCCAGGTGATGAACTTCTACCTTCTCAGTCAGAGTTGTAAAGTGTAGAGAATGAGAGAATATAAAAGTAACAAACAAAAAAAAAAATCCCTTCTATATAATGTAATACACCCATTATTCATAATTTGAAAAAGTTGATACAATGTAGTGGTATCATGACACTTAAATAACAAAAAATGAAAATTCTGTCATCATTTTCTCCCCCTCATGTCATTCCAAAACAATAAAACTTAAGTTAATCTTTGCAACAAATTAAGAAATTATGTTGTCCCTCAATGGAAAGTTAAGGTAACTAAATGGTTATAAAATGAATCCATACGAATCGAGTGGTTTTATCCAAGTCTTGTGAAGAGATGTAATTGCTTTATATGATGAACAGATTTAGTTTATTTTCAATTGAACTTTTATTCAAATATAAACAAATAACATACATAGCCATATCATAGATGGCCAAGGGAAGCTCAAACATGCGGATAATGCATGCGGATTGGTTCTTGCATGTCAAGAATGCACACGAGCTTCCGAAACAGCCCGAATCATTTGAATTATTTTTATGTCTGTTAAGGAATGGATAGAAATGATGCAATAATATTAAAAAAATTCCCTTAATTTGTGCTCCACAGATGAATAAAATTATGACAGAATCCATTTTTTGGGGTAACCATCCCATTAATATTTCAAGATGAATTGATACAATTATTTTGTAATGCAACTGTGAGGATATATTCTTAATAAATAATCTTTCCTTAAAGGGTGTATATACAGACTGCTTGTGGGCTACTACCTTTAGAAATGTGCGATTTGAAGTTTGTGGCTGTGAGTTCATACAGTCCCTGTTTGGGTTCAGGGACTTTGGGTGGCTCAGGTTCACTCTCGGGCTCCTGGGGTGAAATGAGTGAAAGACAGGTAAGAATAAGTGTTGTGATACTGTGACATTTTGGAATTAAGGCTCGTTCACACCAAGAACTATAAAGATAACAATATGAATAGCATCCCACACCAGCAGATGGTATTGTACTGTTTGTTCTAAATACATGTAACCCCTCTGGTTCTACTCAAACCGCTTCGAGCGGGATTCAAACTAGCGTTTCCGGCATGGGAGGAGGCCACTCTAACAAAAACGTTAAAAACCACAGCTTCTAGCGTCGGTCAGCAGTGCACCTATTGAGGCCAAGGGTGTGAGGTTTACTCGCACAGCTCTTACCAGCTGGCCTGTTACACTCACCCCATCCGGGTCATGGCACCAATGTTACTTCTCCGATTCTACTCACACAGCTCGGCTTATATATTTATCGTTATACAACCCCAATTCCAGAGAAGTTGGGACACTTCGTAAAAAAAAACAGACATCGAGTTCTCAATCTCAAAGACGAAAGGGACCATCCGGACCTTCATCATTGACAGATGCAAAACACCTGTCATGGTATGGGGGTGCATCAGTGCAAACGGCATGATGACTTGCATATACAGTACTGTGCAAAAGTTTTAGGCAGGTGTGAAAAAATGCTGTAAAGTAAGAATGCTTTCAAAAATAGACATGTTAATAGTTTATATTTATCAATTAACAAAATGCAAAGTGAGTGAACAGAAGAAAAATCTACATCAAATCAATATTTGGTGTGACCACCCTTTGCCTTCAAAACAGCATCAATTCTTCTAGGTACACTTGCACACAGTTTTTGAAGGAACTCGGCAGGTAGGTTGGCCCAAACATCTTGGAGAACTAACCACAGTTCCTCTGTGGATTTAGGCAGCCTCAGTTGCTTCTCTCTCTTCATGTAATCCCAGACAGACTCGATGATGTTGAGATCAGGGCTCTGTGGGGGCCATACCATCACTTCCAGGACTCCTTGTTCTTCTTTACACTGAAGATAGTTCTTAATGACTTTCGCTGTATGTTTGGGGTCGTTGTCATGCTGCAGAATAAATTTGGGGCCAATCAGATGCCTCCCTGATGGTATTGCATGATGGATAAGTATCTGCCTGTACTTCTCAGCATTGAGGATACCATTAATTCTGACCAAATCCCCAACTCCATTTGCAGAAATGCAGCCCCAAACTTGCAAGGAACCTCCACCATGCTTCACTGTTGCCTGCAGACACTCATTCGTGTACCGCTCTCCAGCCCTTCGGCGAACAAACTGCCTTCTGCTACAGCCAAATATTTCAAATTTTGACTCATCAGTCCAGAGCACCTGCTGCCATTTTTCTGCACCCCAGTTCCTGTGTTTTCGTGCATAGTTGAGTCGCTTGGCCTTGTTTCCACGTCGGAGGTATGGCTTTTTGGCCGCAAGTCTTCCATGAAGGCCACTTCTGACCAGACTTCTCCGGACAGTAGATGGGTGTACCAGGGTCCCACTGTTTTCTGCCAATTGTGAGCTAATGGCACTGCTCGACATCTTCCGATTGCGAAGGGAAGTAAGCATGATGTGTCTTTCATCTGCTGCAGTAAGTTTCCTTGGCCGACCACTGCGTCTACGGTCCTCAACGTTGCCTGTTTCTTTGTGCTTCTTCAAAAGAGCTTGGACAGCACATCTGGAAACCCCTGTCTGCCTTGAAATTTCTGCCTGGGAGAGACCTTGCTGATGCAGTATAACTACCTTGTGTCTTGTTGCTGTGCTCAGTCTTGCCATGGTGTATGACTTTTGACAGTAAACTGTCTTCAGCAACCTCACCTTGTTAGCTGAGTTTGGCTGTTCCTCACCCAGTTTTATTCCTCCTACACAGCTGTTTCTGTTTCAGTTAATGATTGTGTTTCAACCTACATATTGAATTGATGATCATTAGCACCTGTTTGGTATAATTGTTTAATCATACACCTAACTATATGCCTACAAAATCCCTGACTTTGTGCAAGTGTACCTTGAAGAATTGATGCTGTTTTGAAGGTAAAGGGTGGTCACACCAAATATGGATTTGATTTAGATTTTTCTTCTGTTCACTCACTTTGCATTTTGTTAATTGATAAATATAATCTATTACCAAGTTTATTTTTGAAAGCATTCTTACTTTACAGCATTTTTTCACACCTGCCTAAAACTTTTGCACAGTACTGTATGTGCAGGTGCCATTGACGTGGAGGCATATATTTGGATTGTACAGAGACATAAACTGCCATTAAGAAGCAAGACAATGCCAGGCCTGCGCGTGGTACATCAGAGCGGTTTCTAGACACCGTACAGTGGATGTGCCTGCAGTCCAGGTCTGTCTCTTATTGAAAATGAATGGCCCATCATGAAAAGGAGATTCATACAATGACAACCATGGACTGTTGTGCAGACGTCTTGTATCAGGTGAGATTGGGTAAAAAAAATCCACTTGCAAAATTGGAACAATTAGTATCCTCAATTATCAAATGATTAAAAATTATAATTAAAAGGAAAGGTGATGTGACAGTGGTAAACATGCCTCTCTCCCAACTTAATTGGTGTGTTGCAGCCATCAAAAATCAAAATGTGTTTCAACTTACAAAATACAATAAAGTTGTTCAGTGAAAAGATTCTTAATTTTATTGCATTTTACAAAACATCCCAAATTGGGGTTGTAGTCATTGTTCTTGGTGTGAACAGGCCTTTTGTCCTTGAACAAGAACTACACAAAGTGGTTTTAAACTTGGCATGAAACTGAACTTGCGATAGTTATTTCCAGCTTTGACAAATATCCAAATGAAATGGGATCACACTTGTAGTTCGGTTGGTTTGGTTCGTTTGGTCCGGACCAAAAAACAAAAACAAAACAGATAGTCCTGGTCCGCTTAGCGTTCACACTGGCATTTTTAACAGCGAACCTAAAGTTACCGAACCAAATGCATAAGGATACGTATATTTCGCGACGAAGCTCACTTACCGAACATTCAAAACAATGCTGTGCCCTGGATTAAACGCCATCATTTTATGCGTGTACAAATGCTTTATTTTTACCAGCTATGAACTCACGAAGAGCTCATAAAATGTTCAAAACATTCAAAACAGCAGCAGGATTTCCTACATTGTATGCAGAAATAAATATTGCTGAGGCGCTTCACCTCCTCATTGCTCCACGTTTGCCCTCGACTCATTTTGGATACTCCGATCTTTCCGCGTCGTCAAATCAGTGACTTGTAGCGTAGCATCTTGTGACATCACATCCTGTTTTTGGTTGGTTTACGTGTCTTTGGTCCGTGTTGCGTTCATGTATCAATCGAACCGCACCAGAGTTTTTAGCGGTCTCGGTCCGCACCAGGGTTCGGATGGCAGCGTTCACATATGTTCAAACGAACCGCACTAACTGAGCAATCGAACCAGGGTTCGTTTTAATCCAACCAAACATGACAAGTGTGAACGCACCCTTAAACAAGAAAAAAAAAAACGTAGCACGGGACTTGATTTCAACCATCGGGAATTATTTGGATCATTGATATTTGCTATTGCTGCGATCTCACGTGAGCGACATATTGCTGGAGGGGAGAAGTTACTGTCCCATGCTCGTGCCGAGTGACTTTCAGGGTGTGTTCACACTTGTCATGTTTGGTTGGATTAAAACGAACCCTGTTGCGATTGCTCAG
This sequence comes from Opsariichthys bidens, assembly GCA_037194245.1. NCBI lineage: Eukaryota > Metazoa > Chordata > Actinopteri > Cypriniformes > Xenocyprididae > Opsariichthys > Opsariichthys bidens. The sequence goes on along the minus strand of CM074311.1, from coordinate 2,798,061 downwards.
TTAGTGCGGTTCGTTTGAACATCTGTGTCCGAACCCTGGTGCGGACCAAACAAGCGGACCGAGACCGCTAAAAAGATGGGTCTCGGTCTGCTTCCAAACGAACTCTGGTGCGATTCGATTGATATATGAACGCAACACGGACCAAAGACACGTAAACAACCAAAAACAGGACGTGATGTCACAAGATGCGACGCTACAAGTCAGCTGATTTGACGGTGTATGCAAAATGAGTCGAGGGTGAACGTGGAGCAACGAGGAGGTGAAGCGCCTCATCAATATTTGTTTCTGCATACAATGTAGGAAATCCTGCTGCTGTTTTGAATGTTTTGAACATTTAATGAGCTCTTCGTGAGTTCATAGCTGGTAAAAATAAAGCATATGTACACGCCTAAAATGATGGCGTTTAATCCAGTGCACAGCATTGTTTTGAATGTTCGGTAATCGAGCTCTGTCGCGAAATATGCGTCATAAAAGCCGACCAATCAGGTCGTGATCGTATCCCAATGCCTTTGGTTCGGTAACTTAAGGTTCGCTGTTAAAAATGCCAGTGTGAACGCTAAGCGGACCAGGACTATATGTTTTGTTTTTGTTTTTTGGTCCAGACCAAACGAACCAAACCAACCGAACTACAAGTGTGAACGCACCCTAAAAGCCAAAATGTTACAAATCAGTCATGTGATCTTACTTCAGGTTCCTCCTGTAGTGTTTTCAGCATCCAGCTCTCCAGGGCCTGCAGGTCTCTCGGGCCCTGATACTTCACAGCCTCCTGCTCAGGTTTAAAAAGCTTCAGACTGCAACACAACAAAGTCAGTCAATGATTAATCAAACCATATTTAACTTTTAACTGAAGCACATGACTGTCAAGTCAGGTGACTATAAATCCTGCATATAAACTTCTCACACACACACACTAAAGTCATGTAACTTTTATTTATATAGTGCCTTGCAGATTGTTTCAAGGCAGCTTAAGCTATAAACATTGATCAGTGAACATAAAGAGAAGCTCAAGAATATTCACAGGTTCTTGCGGAAGTTCAAACGTGCTGCGTAACACACGAGAATGAACCTAATTGGTTCTCGCATGTCAAGCAAGCATGCTTGAGTGTCCATTTACCAAATCTGATGCGTCTGTTGATGAATGTTTATATGTGAATAAAAGCTTTAATAAAACTGTTGTTAATCATATGAAGCGATCGAGTCTGTTCAGAAAATTTGGACTAAACCACTCAATTCATATGAATGAACTTTAAGACCGGTTTATGAACTTTATTTTGAGTCAAAGTGTTATAACTATAATACCTTCATTTGTGTTCCAAAGTCTTATGGGTTTGGAATTTTCATTTTGGGTGAAAAAACCCTTTAACGGCGATAAACAGGAAACAATGATCACGGCAAAGAGAAATCAATTCTGCTGTAAGCAAAAGATTTTTTTTGTAATAAGTGTCATAATTCAGCTGAAGTCAGTTCAGTGTAAAGTTCAAAGTACACTACACAACATCTGAATATTTCTTACTCTCATTGTCAGTGTGTAACATCTCAAAATGTGTTTTTTTTTTTGTTCGAGGACCATGATGTGAAATAGCACAGAGTACTAAAGGTGCAATAATGCTTACGTTGGGTATCCACGGATTCCATGTTCACTGGAGCAAAACTTAGTGTCTTTTGTGCAGTCCACTTTCACAACATACACTGGAGGATCCTCCATACTGTTATATTTCTCTGCCAGCTCATTCCACGTCCCCTGCAGCCTCTGACAGTGACCACACCTTCACACCACAAACACATTCAAACACTTACTTTGCATATTATTCATCACATAATACAAAAGTTTCGCAATGAGCCAATGGGCCATAACTAACTTTTTAAATCTGCTAAAGTTTTAAGGAATTTGCCTTGAGTGCGAATCACTCAGGTTAAAACAAATATGTTTATAATTTAAATGTACATGCAATAAAATACAGAGAATAGATTATTTATAAAATCAAGGAATATGGTTTAGTTGTACCTTCCAATTGGATGCCTATAGCTCTAGTAAGAAAAGCCTTATGCAACACAAAATTAATTTGGGGAAGAGGAAAGCAATAGTAATAGTACTTGGCAAATACTATTAATTAAAATGAAGGACAAGCTGATTATCGTTGTTTATGATCAATGCTCATCCAGTATAATGTACTGTGGCGGTACCATGGTAAAGTGAGGGTATAGCATGGTAAAACTGCTACTATACATATACAATGAAAAGCATTAGAGAATGTACATACTTCTTTGACCATAAATGATCAAAAAATGTCTTAGCTTTTGGTGTCTGTGTGCAAAAAAGAACTAAATACATAATGTTACCATAGTACCATCCCAAACTTAAGCCTAGTATTATCAATGCACATTTTTAAAACACCATGATACTTTTTTTTTGTAAGAGGATGAGGAAGTGATTTCTGATGTCATGGCTGTCCTTGCTCTGCCACGTACACAAACTTTATTTGACTGCAGGAATTTAAACTTTTCACTGAAGTCCATCATCATCACTCTAAAATCAAAAAGTTGTGCATTGTGTATTTATATCAACGTGCATTAGAACCGTTACATCAACTTCATTCATTTTTTTTTTTTTTTTTTTACATGAGTGCAGATTAAAGTGGCTAATGGACTTAATCACTTCAAACATCGCAGCAGCAATTCAACCCAGAACTAACACAACGACGCCGACTTCAATACATGGATCACTTTATGTATATCTTAATGTAATGAAAATGTTTGTTGAAGGAGTTCAGTTTTACCAGGGCGCGTAGAACATGACGAAGTGTGGAGCGGTAGAGACGGCATCATTAAACATCTCCACCGTGTATGTGTGTTTGGCGTGCTCATCCTCTTCTGTATCATTATCACAGCTTATCCAACTGCATAACAGCGCCAAATAAATAAAACTCGTTAAAAACGGCGTCATGTTCATGAGTAGGCCTGTGAAAATGAAGCGGAGCTGTGGGTTTAAATGAGTGTGTGAGTGTGTGAGTGAGTGAGTGTGCCGCTAGCAGACAAAACTGATCTGTATAACATCCGGAGAGACGTCAGCAGTTGTGTGTGGACGAGCCGTATGATATGTAGATTTGAGGACTGCGCAGGCGCTCTTATCGATGCTCCGCATCCGGGGCACCGGTGTACGGAGGCTCATAAGAGTCATGCATATATTTGCTGTTATTTCTTTGAAATTAGGAAACTTTATTTTTGGGATTTGAGAAAAATCGCTTCCTTATCTACCAAAGCGTTCTTTATTGGTACTAGAATATTTTACATTTACATTTACATTTAGTCATTTAGCAGACGCTTTTATCCAAAGCGACTTACAAGTGAGGAAAACAAACAAGCGATTCTTCATGAACACAGGAATATAAAAATACACAAGAATACACTGCTTTCATTATTTTTGCAAAATTTATGAACCTCAACAAAGTCTGTAAGATTCTATAATATAATTATAAAGTCATGATCATGTTAATTAATATTAATATAAACAACAAATATTAATAAAAGTGGTTAATTATGTGTAGTTATAATTTCCAAGTACAAGAGTCACACAGATATGAACAATTGGGATATGAATCTCAACAATGGTGACAATCAAAAGCTTCTTGCTATAATGCATACTGGGTACAAAACTCCCAGCATGCATTGCGGCATGAATAACTTATGTTGCTGAATTGTCTGGTTATTTTCTCTAATTCTTGTTTTTTTTTTTAAGCCTTGATTTTTGCTGTTGCTTTTGTGCTGACTTTTAGTAATGTGTTTTATGATATTCAGAGTTGATCTTTTATTTTGGTTGTTGATTGTCACTATTGTTGAGATTCATTCGCTGAATTTTTAATTTTCTGTTTAGCTCTACAACGGTTCGAATCACGTGTTTATTGATAATTAAATCTAACACACAATTACTTGTATAATTATTAAGTAGTAATGCTAGAGTGAAAGCTATTCAAATGGATATCATTTACAAGAATTTCATGAAACATTAATGATTAAAATTGTTTGGTCGATTAACTTAATAGATGATGAGATAAGAATGATAGCTATAATAATCAAAACATAACCAGCAACACCTAAGCATGATAATTCCCAATTTTATTACTAGACAAACTGTGTCTAGAAAATACACAATCACAGCATTCAAAGAAACTATAACATTAAACAAACAACGGTCAAGAACCCAACTAAAGCAAACACTGACCTCCATCATGGTAACGTCAAACGAAACAACATCTGAAGCTCTGTTAATTCTCAATAAGAACTTCTGTAGATATCTGACAGAAACAAAGTCAACCTGTTTAGTAATAAGTGAAGATAGTATTGCTGTTTATATTGTTTAATCCTCCTCTGCTGAGATCTTGAGATATTTAATGTCTTTTATCTTCAGCTGATTTTATCTAAGGCTGTGGCTGGAAGTCTGTTGAAGTTATCGTGTTACTGCTCGTTTTTTTCTGTTCCTGTTGTTTCTTTTCCTTCAGTGATTCTGCTTGTTGACAGCAGGTGTTCATCACTAATTCTCAATTATCACTTAATTATCTCATTAACTGTTGTCTCATTAACTTCAGCAGTGCTTCAGTGTTACTCTGTAGTGGGGACACAATCAAGTGATCATTTAAAACTGAAGATTTTGCTGTGGGGTTTAAAGGGTTAAAGAGTAAAAAAACAGAGTAAATTTACTTTTTAAATTTATTTTTGAAACGTAATTTAACAGTAACCAACTGTAAATTAATTTACGGCAACGTACTGTTAAAAAAACAGCACTTTACTGGCAACCACAGCTGCCAGTAGATTACCGTAAAATCAAGGAAAAACAGTAATATTCTGTAAATTAATTTACGAGAACAAACTGTAGAAAAACAGCAATTTCTGCCAACCTTGCTGACAGCAAATTACCATAAAATGAAGGAAGAAAAACAGTAATATTCTGCTGAACGTAACAGTCAGATTTACTGTACCAAACAAGTTCATTTGACTGAAACATTAGTGAAAGTTAATAGAAAAAAGTTACTTATCAGTCAATAACTGATAAGGAGAGTAAATACTGAACTGAAGTGTTTTGTACAGTATGATATAGGAGAGATCTGTTAGTTTAATGAATTAGTTTTGTGGGTCACCATTGTGCTGGAGAGTAGAGCCTGTGCTTCAGTCAATAATGAGCTGAGAAACACTGATGTGATGTTGCTTCATTTAAAGACAGTAACTGTAGTTGTTAATGCAATAATAAGCTGTTTACTAAGTGCTTTAGCACATATATTTGTGCTATTGCTAGCTTACGCAAGCTGCAAAAATTTGAGTTTAAAAAAATAGTATTCACGCAGTATTAGTACTGTGAATTTGTTTCATTTGAGTCAACTGAAAAGGAATGTTTCTTAACTGCAAACACAAACTGTTTGTAGCAAAACGGCTTCCCAAATGAAACAAGTTCATTTCCATGGTAGCATTACGGTAACATACAGTAAAATAAAAGAGTTGTAAATTTAGAACCACAGCTGCCAGTAGATTACTGTTATTTTACAGCACATTTTTTTTACAGTGTGGATCCTCCCAAACTGTTGGCAGTTCCTCCATGTCCCGATGAAGTTTTTTTGCTCCAACGCTCTTCATCTCAAGTGCGTCCTTCCAAACCACAGATACTTCCATTCGGAGTTCCTCCACGCCCCACGCCAGTGTCTGATGAACTGTTTTCTTCATGCCAAGGGCATCATCTCAAACAACTTCCTCCAAGCCCAACTCCTGCACCTGATGAAGTCATTGTTCGGCGACGTCCTCCCAGCCAGAATCCTCAGCCGTTCACTTCTTCCTTGTGTGAGCTTCCTCCAGAAATCACGCGGGTTGATTTAGAGGATGAGGAGGACGAGTATGTGGAGTACACTGGGAAGACTTTCTGGGCCAGCGACTTCCTCAAGTCTGAACGCCCCCAAACGCTGGAGGCTGAAATGAAACCAAGAAAGATGATTGCTTGGTTGGAGAAGGACAGTGAGTTGCAGGAGGAAGCATGGGAGAGCAAAGTGGTGGAAGTCCAGGGATTTGAGGAAGAGGACTCCAGTGAAATCGCAGACTCCAGCGCCAAACAAGGCCATGCCTCTCAGAAAATGACGCTCTTCTGTGTAACGTCTCCTGACAGTCCTAAGAATGAGACCCAGCACACTGTGAACGTCCTTGAAATGAAACTGCCTGGGCAGAGGAGAAGGCCAAGAAAATAGAGGAGAAGAAAATAGTCAAGGAGAAGGATCGACGAGAAAAAGAGTTGCTGCTTGAACGCTACATGAACGATATCAAACTGAAGCATTTGTGGATCAACAAACACAACCGCAACTTCTGCTTCTCTTAATGCGGATCATCACCCCCTTCACCTTTAACCTCTATCAATAAAATATCTGCAAACTAAAACACGTGTTACATGAAGTGAATCAATTTGAACTAATTTGAATATAGATGAGTTGTTTACTTGTAAATACTTGTTTCCAACATAATGGCAAAACACACAACCTGTCATTGGTTTTGGCTCTTGTTCATATGTGTTCCAGGATTAATCCTGGGAATGTTCCTATGTGCTGATTCTGGGATTCTTCTGAGTCCTGATTCTCTGGCAATTTTCCAAAATCAAAGCCCACTGCTTCCTCTCACGTCATAATTGTCTTCACTTTATTTTTATATGGTTGATTTTCTTTTAATAAAATCCATATTGTAGTAGGCCTGCAGAAACTTCTTGAGGCTTGTCAAGAACATTAAAGGGTTAGTTCACCCAAAAATGAAATTTCTGTCATTAATTACTCTACCTCATGTTGTTCCAATCCCACAAGACCTTCTTTTATCTTCGGAATGCAAATTAAGATATTTTGGATGAGTTTGTTTTTTTTTTATCTCCCAGAACGAACGAAATTACCACATTCAAGGTCTAGAGGAGTAGCGAAGACATCGTTAAAATTGTCAACGTGACTACATGGTAGTGCATTCACTGTGTCACCTGAGTAGAAGACTGACAGGGAAGAGGAAAAATTGTTGAATAAAGTCATTTTTTTTTTTTTTTTATTCCCCGCAAAAAGTATTCTCTTTACTTCATAACTTTAAGGCTGAACCACTGCAGTCGCATTGACTATTTTAACATTGTCTTTACTACTTTTCTGGACCTTGAATGTGTTAGTTTCGATTTTTTATGGAAAACATCCATAACGATCTTACACATGTAACTTTATGAACTGGCAGGTTAATTTGCAGTAAATTCATGATGTCTATCCTCCAGAAAAGCAAGTCATTTAACTTGATCCTTTTTGGGAGTGACATTAATCAATTATTAAACAGAATATTGTGTATACTAGAGAATGATGCTGGTATTTTGAAATCAGCACAGAGGCACATACTCTTCCTGCACTCAAAAAAATATTTCAGTCTAAACATAAGTTTTATGTAATTTAATCACATAGCAATTTTCCATCCATTTGGATTACATAGTTTAAACATAAACAAACTAATAAACTTAATGTGATTCATATTTGTCAGTCATATGTAAATGAAATAAGTTAGATTTATGTAATAGTTGAGGATATGAATAGTGAGAGATTGAATGTCTTTTATCTTCAGTTGATTTCATCAGTTGTAGTTCTTGTGTTTCTCTGTCCTTCAGTGATTCTGCTTGTTAACAACAGGCGTTCATCATTAATGCTCAATCGTCACTTAATGATCTCATTAACTCTGACACTGCTTCAATGACACTTTATCTCAGTAGTGTGCACACACATGACCACTAAACAGTGTTCATTAACCTGTGAACTATTACATAAATCTTACCTATTTCATTTACATATGACTGACAAATATGAATCACATCAAGTTTATTAGTTTATGTTAAAACTATGTAATCCAAATGGATGGAAAATTGCTATGGAATTAAATGACATAAAACTTATGTTTAGACTGAAACATTTTTTTGAATGATATTCACATTCATTTATTGTCTAAGTGCATTTTTAGGCTGTGTTTCAGCAATGGCTTTTGTAATACACTATTATCTTCCAATTTGAAGCCTATAACACCCTATAAAAAATGTTCATAAAAGCCTTTTAAATATATGCAACATCCAAGCTTCATTTTGGTGAGAGAGCAGCAAGTAGTACTTGCCAAACACCATTAATTAAAATGAAGGACAAGCTGTTTATTTACTTAATTAGATCAAATGAACAGCAATGATGGATGAAGTTATTGGTTACGACACATGTAAGTGAGAGAGAAAGGACAAGCACAAACATATGTAGCAGACCGTCATGCTGAAAGAATGAAATAATACCACAAATGTCAGCAGAATGTCAGCAGTCAGTTGCCGTAACCATAGATACAGCACATTATTTTAATGTTTTTAATATTCAGTAATAAGTATTTCCTGACAATTCCTCTGAGAGTAGATCAAGTGTGCCAAATAGTATTTTATGTAGAAAAATCTGCTTTTGTAGACCTCCACTTGGTCCATCATCTAAATTAAGCTCCACTGCCTTGTACTGCAGGAAATCATTTATCAACATCTATAAAAGATGGTAGTTCATCATTGTTTCCCTTATGGAAAAACAATATTGTATAACTACACAAAAAATAAGCATACCATAAATATTTTTGTAGAAAAAAGGAAGTCATAGCACTTTCTCGTTGTAGTTACAAGTTCAGGGCTGAAGGAAGCGACCGTTAGCTAACGGATGCTGACAAACAGCTATAAAAACCACCATGGGAAAATCCAGTACGGCGGCTCACGCCAAGCAGTCGTTATGGAAACAATCTCAGACGGGCTTTCATCTGGAATGGATGGTCACGGCACTGAGAGGTTACCATGGCTATCGGTATTGTAGTGGGGTTTTATGGGATCTCTTCTGCTGAGAATGTAATCTCTAGCCAGAATTCTGCAGGAAATCTGCTGGAATTATCAGTTTTCCTCTCCCGTCTGGGATACATGCTGTAGGAATTCTTGAAAGATCAACACCTGTGTCTAGACAACCACACACACAGTTCAGGGAGGGCATGTGTGGAGTTTGGTACAGCTTGTCTTGTGCTCTCTTGCTGTTGAGTTTTGGTGAACTGTGTTTCTTGGTCACATTGCACCAGACTAATGGCACGTTTACATGACGATGATGTACTAAAAGCGGGAAAGTTATTCCTTTGTGGTTTCCGCATTTAGATGACAACATTGTCAAAATGATCCCTGTTAACGTGGATCTTTGAAAATGACTAAAATGCTGTATTATGCATGCCAGGCCAGTAGTTGGCAATGTCACTTTGTAAAGAAAAACCATGTGCCTCTAGATTAATTTAGAGCAGTAACAGTTACGTCACTTGCAGCTGCGCGTGCATAGTGGTGGCAAGTGGAGGAAAATGTGCAAAATCCACAGAATGAGACTTCATTTTTATAAAATACCGTCATTGAAAACACCCTTTGATTAGCTTACAATTAAAGCATAAAATTCTACATAAAATTCAAAGATATGCAGTTCATAGGGGACAGTTACAGCATGTTATAATTTTCAAACCTATAACATTTTACATAGATAACTTTACAAAATTCTGACTTTTTTTTCTTGCATTTGCATGTTTATATCTCTCAGTTCGAACTTTAAAATTTGCAATTGTGAGTTTATATCACAATTCTGACAGGGGAAAACTCAGAATTGCAGGATATAATTTTGATATTCTGAGGAAAATAGACAGAATAATCAGAATATCTCAATTCTGTTTTTCCTTCTAAGAAATGTGAGATATAAACTCGGATTTGCGAGAAAAAAAAAGTCAGAATTGTGAGACATAAACTTGAAATGATATTTTTCATTCTTTTGTTCCTTGACTTCCATAGACTGCTACAGCAGAATAGTCATTTTCTGCAACCAGGCAGGCTCCGCCCATAAAAAATGTCATTGTTGTTTGCAAACACATAATTGGTCTGGGGGGTGTTCCAAAAAGCAGGTTATGTGACATACCTGGGTAAATTTAAGGGTAAGTAGGCGGATAACCTCAGCTTTCGGTTCCAAAAACGGAGGTAAGTTTCAAGGCATGTAAGTAGCCATAGCAACTTAAGCTCTGAACATCACCTGCTCCGGGACAGGTTTAGTTTCAGGGTTAGTTTGTTTCAGAGAGGTGACGGAGCACGGCATACCCACTTAAAAATTTCACCAACTGTTTATGTGTGTTTATATGCACTACCATTAACTTTATAAATAATCATTGTTCAGCATAAAATAAGATGATCTTGTTATACATATGCATTATTTTATATATGAATTGTGAAATTCAGTCACTTAGGAATATATGAACTGTGATTTCTTGCTGCATCACTGCATCAAATCAGAATTACTATAATATAAATGAAGTGCCCAAGCAAAGCAAACACCATCCACCATAATGTCAAAAGGTCAAAATGAAACATTTTAGGAAAATCGACATCAATTTATGAAGTTAGCTTATGTGATGTTCTCTCAAATTTTTGGACCTCCACCTGTTTTACAGCCTCAGCTTTCTTCCTATTGGCTACATAGAAAACTAAATGACATTAAATACTAAATTACATGGCTTCATTAATAGTTAGTAAATTTAGAAAATATCACCTTGTTGGAGAACGTTTATTTGTTTCATTTTGACTTGGCTCAGAGTTCTTCAGGCTCCAGAAGTGACTTGATGAGGAGGTTTTCATCATCTAGTGGTCTAATCTTACACTTGTTTTTTTATCATGTAGATGTAATGCAGTTAATGCTAACTTATAGAATGTGGCATGAAGCATCTCACCATTGTTGAGGTGTGTATTTCAGCATGGGTGTTTATATGCATGGAGGAAAATTGCTTGTGATGTCCTGCTGTGGTCAACCTGAGGCTTTCGCTTGCACACCCACTGAAGCTGAACAGGGTTGAGTCTGGTCTCTTTCAGCATGAGAGACTGGGAAGCAGCGGGAAGAGGTGTTGAAGAGGCCAGCAGGTCTGATCAGTCTGTGGTCTGAGTGGGTCCCAACACTCCAGTATAGTTGCAATAAGCTGTACTGTATAAAGGGTTAACCCTGGTGTAAAATATTCCATCACATACTGCTCAAAGCCCCAGTACAGTCACCATAAACTGTGATGAATCAAGAGTTACAATAAACCCCAGAAAATAAGCCACAAATCTTTCCTACATTACATTAGTTAGTTTCACATTACAGATACAATAGTGCTTTATTCAGTTCTTACAGCTTACATGGAATCACTCTTTTTTTTCATTAATATTTTAAGAATTATTGAAAGAAGTTTCATATGCTCAACAAGGCTTCATTCAAAAATACAGAAAAGGAGTAATGTTGTGAAATATTTTTACAATTTAAAATAATGGTTTCTGTTTTCTGTGATGCAAAGCTGAATTTTCAGCATCATTACTGCAGTCTTCAGTGTCACATGATCCTTCGGAAATTATTCTATGCTGATAAGCAATAGCAATGATAAGCATTACTCACCCCCAAAAGCGGCAATTTTAACATGCTATTAAAATTTTTCTGTGGGGTATTTTGAGATAAAGCTTCATATATACACTCAGGGGACATCAGAGACTCATTTTAAATCTTGTAAAAAGAGGCATAATTGGTGCAAAACTGCAAAAAAAAGGACAAAACTGATCATAAATGGTCATCATATAATGGAGCAAAGCTGATTGACATTGAAATCTCGTAACAGAAAAAAGTGGACTGTCATTGAAATCTTGCAAAATTGACACCGAAAACTAACCGTCATTAAAATCTTGTAAAGGAGCAAAACTGACAGTCATTGAGATCTTCTAAAGGAACAAAAACAACTATCATTGAAATCTCATAAAAGAACAAAGAAACAAACTAACCATCATTGAGATCTCGCAATTGAACAAAATCTCGTAACCAAACAAACCCATTAAAATCATAACTCAGCAAAACCGTCCGTCTTCTAAATCTCATAACCGAATAAATCTGACCGTCAGTAAAATCTTGTATTTGAAAAAAACCAACTGTCATTAAAATCTCATAAAAGAACAAAACATACCGTATTGAGATCTCTTAACTGAATAAAACTGACTGACAATGAAAGTCAAATGTGATTGAAATCATGTTAAAGAACAAAACAGACCATCATTGAAATCTCGCAAGCGGAAAAAAGTCAGTCATTGAAATGCCATAACGAATCAAATCAGACTGACATTAAAATCTTCTTAATGAACAAATTTGTCATTGAGATCTCGTAACTTAACGAAAACCAGCCTCACTGAAATTTTGTAGCAGAAAATATTAAACTTATTTTATACCTACAACTTAATGTCAAACAGATATGAGCAATCAGCATTGAATCTCAACAATGGTGACAAAAAAATCAGGTAATCAGATCAACTCCTGACATCACAAAAAGCTACTAACACAGAACAAAAACCACAGCAAAAAAAAGCAAATAGTTATAATAGGACAATTCTGTGATGCATGCTGGGAGGTTTGTACTTAATTGTATCCAGCACGCATTGTGGCATGACACTTTTGATTGTCACCATTGTTGAGATTCATGTGCTGATTCTTGATGTCTTTGTGTGTCATAATGGAGTGTTCTTTAAGAGTGATCATAGCAATAGTTTAAAGGTATCTTGTAAAGGTTCACAAAAATCAACTTATCATTGCAAGACAGTTATATCTCATGATTCAACATCACAGGACTCATAATATGAACACACTAAATAAAAGACAGTCATTGTGTTTGTGTAGCAGTTCTTTCAAATTGACGTTATGCGATTACTGACATTGTGGTTTGCAAAAAAATAAAGATTATTCGCTTAATTTACAAGATGGCGAAAACTTTACAGACAGCGATGCGAGGCGAAGGCGCCCTCAAAGTTGCTCAGAGAAATGAAAGACTTCACAAAATGACAGATTGTCGTTGGTTTTCACAGTCATTTCCTATTACTGTATTTAAATTTACAGTAATTGTAATCGCACACTACATTGAAAGAGTATAACTTACACAACGTAACACAGTTTTTAAATATGGGAAGAAGGAGGCAGAACATTCAACATAACTTTAATATCAAAACAAACGAACAGGCCTGGGGGTATTCCAAAAAGCAGGTTATATACCTGGTAAGTAGGCGGATAACCTCAGCTTTCGGTTCCAAAAACGGAGGTAAGTTTCAAGGCATGTAAGTAGCCATAGCAACTTAAGCTCTGAACATAACAGGTTTAGTTTCAGGGTTAGTTTGTTTCAGAGAGGTGACGGAGCATGGCATTGCCTTTTGAAGACGATCTAGTGGATGTGGAAGCACAGATTATACGGAATCTTTTCTGCTGTGAGAGGGTGATAAGACCACGTATCGATGTGTTTTCGTATCCAAATGGATATTTGCGGGAGCGTTACCGTTTTAACAAATCTTTTGAAACCTTACACATCAAACGTGACACATTGGGGATCAGCGCTGAACACAGAGCACATTTTGTGCATTGCCCTTCATTCTGAGTTTTTTGTGTAACATTGGTGATGCAGAGCATGTGGGAAAGGCAACTGTGTGTAGGGCTGTTGGGACAGTATGTACAGTTTCTACACACTTTGGTTCAGTTCCCTGGCCATAAACCACGAGAGTCATTAAAGAGGAATTCCACAGAGTGGCGGGTTTGTCCTTTCTATGATATTCTATGACAGACCATTTTAGTTATATAGCACTGCTTAATCTATCCATATATCAATACTGTATACAGCCACAGTCATTTAAAATGTTTCTTACATAACTTTCAATTTCAGAGTTCCCAGATGTGCATTGATGGAACTCACATTCCTATTAAAGCTCCTTCAGTCAATGAAGGACATTGTTAATTGGAAGTCAATCCATGTGCAGGTTACAATATATTTTTGGGTGCAAAATCTTTAGGTGTTTAAACCATTAAATCTCTGTCATTACTGGTCCCCACTACACTGTAAAATCTAATTAGTTAGACTTACTTTAAAAAAAAAGGATGCAAACCGATTGCCTTTAAAAAAAAACTAAGTAAAGTGAAACAGGAATAGTATGTTGTACTGACAAAAGCTTAGTAAGTATAGTTGACTTACACATGAGTTTTAGTGACTAAAAAAGAGTGTACTTGATAATTTACTTTAAATATAATTGTGTTAAGCATGCTGAATGTTGAAGTGTGTGACTGAAGTACAGACAATTAGATAGCATTGTCACGAACGTAGAAAAATTCTATCTGTCTATCAAAAGTTTCACCAACTGCTTAAGTGTGTTTGTATAGGCTATGATTGATTTCATTAACAATCATTATTTGACATAAAGTAAGATAACCACTTGTTGAATTTAATAAGAGAACTATTATTTATGACATTATGCATGATTGCATCAAATCTGAATTACATTAAAATAAATGAAGTGCCCAAGCAAAGGAAACACCCTCCACTGTAATGGTTAGTCCAAAATAAAACACTTTAGGAAAACCAATGTCAATTTATGAAGTCAAATTATGTGATGTTCTCTCAAATTTTTCAGTTGAATTGACAATTAAACATTTAAGATGACTTTGGCAAATCAGTGAATGCAAAGAGGGAAAAGTCTATTAAGAATAGCCCTGCCTCAAACGTGTAAATTTATAATCTATAATTTTATAAAGTCATGCGCATTTACTCTTTTTGCCAAGCCAACTCTCTCTCTCTCTCTCTTTAGCTGATGTTGCAGTCTTGTTTTTTTTTTTTAGTTATAATGGGCTTATGTTCTTCATAAGCAAGCATTAAAACCTCCAACTCCGTCTCACTGAAGTATGTCGCACGGCTTTTTTCTCCACGCGTTTCCACGTTGACTCCAGAAATCGAGAGATCCATTGAAAACGCCCTCATGTACTCGCCGTCCGCACGCATTAACTCTTGGTTGCCAACTGGAGGTTGATTGAACTACCTCCTCACAGGTGTTTTGGAACCAACCTACCCAGAGTAAGCAAGTTCTGGGTTGATCAACCGAGAGTTCAGGGTATATATATGACGGTAAGTTAACCCTCCTTTCTGGAATACCGCCCTATAGACTGAACATGTAATACGCATGCACATGACGTCACTGTTTTCACAAATTCACATTCCATTCTCAAAAACATGCATTTTGAAACCCTTTTTCAAAAATGTACATTTTCAGTCCCCCAAAAAGCCGTGTCGTGTAAATGATTGGCTAAAACGCATAGAAAGTTTTCTGTTTTTAGTTGAAAACGATGTCGTGTAAACAGCCCCTCAAGTTCTGCTCCAAAACCAAGATCAAGCTACCTCGACTGCATTGCTGCCTTCTAACTTACTTCCTTTGGGTTCTAAAGCAGCATTACACATTTCCTGCAGGGCCACTTTCCTGCTTCAAAACACCTGACTGGAAGTTTCTAGTGACCCAGAACACCTTAATTAGCTAGTTCAGGTGTGTTTAGTTAGGATTAGGGCTATACTCTACTGGAAGGTGGACCTCCAAGAGCAGGATTGGACACCCCTGCTCTAGTGCAGACAGAATGCAAAAACATGCCACGAGAGGCCCGTTAGTGAGTAGCTGCAAATGCAGACAGCGGCAGCTCACTTGATTTTGGAACACAGAAAACGCAGCAGCTCCAATGACAACATGTTCCGGTGAGCGGAACTCTGCTGTTCTGGGGCTCTTTAGGAAACTGGCTCTGGACACCTCTGTAAGTTTCTCTTCTTACAGGAACATTATTTGGCTAACTACACAAGCATTACTACTGTAGGGATCAATGTTACACAACAATGTTACACAGCATGAACATTAGAAGCTAAACATTTTAAGTGCAAACTTTACAAAACTTCCACCAGCTTAACTTTCAGGACCTGTGTTTGATTCGGTTTTGAAAGCTGTGAACCAAATTAGCAAGACACCTCTGAAATCAAGGCTTTCCAGAGACTTATAAAGAAGTAAAACATTTGCAATTTTTATTGCCATGACGTGAAATGGCTGACCAGAGGGAGAGGGTTTGCAAATTGTATGTGATCAGATTTTATTTTATTTTAATCTATGGACAATTGTGCGGCTCACCCATTAGGTTCAGCAGTAAAAATGCTCAAACTAACCAATAATACAATAAGTATATAGATTATGTACAGAACAAACGGTGTATCACACAGAGAGCCTACAGGATGCTGATGTAATTTATGCCAAGAAGCTATCATATTCCCTGATGTGAGATAGCTGAGGACAGTTCTAAAGAAAACAGTTCTTTTGTTCTAAATGCAATTGCATATTGACTTCGATTTGCATTCAATGATCGACTGACCATTCGCAAACAGTTTGATTGACTAGTCAAGTCAAGTCACATTTACTTATATAGCACTTTTTACAATGGAAATTGAGGCAAAGCAGCTTTACAGTAATAATTGGCAAATTATTTTGGGCTGCACAGCAGCTCCCAAAGAAAATGGTGTCATTGTCCAGCTTATTCTATATTTTTGTATTGATTCATTCCGTTGCAAAGATCAACAGTTATTAGTCTAGTTAATTTATCTGTATATCAGCACTGGAGAAAACAGTGATGTAATAGTCCAACTCAGCTCAGTTCGCATACAACGGCGCCAATCTAACCAATCATAACCCCCAAATCTGCCATTTCATCCAACAAATCAGTCAGGGGAGTTAGTAGAGTAACTTTGGAGAACTTGTTGAAACAACATTCCTTCTGATGTCCATTCATGTTTATTTGATGCTATCAATGAACTAGTATAAAAAGATGGTTGGTTCACGAGCCACTTTAAGGAGCTACAGAGATGTGTCACGACACATTAAAGAGCCGCTATGTGGTATTTATTGTTTAAAAAAAAAAATGACATATTTGGGTAGTCGTGGCCTAGTGGTGAGGGAGTCGGGCTTGTAATCAGAAGGTTGTTGGTTCGATTCCCACGCCGGCAGGAATTGAAAGTGGGGATTGTGAATGAACAGCTCTCTCTCCACCTTCAATACCATGACTAAAGTGCCCTTGAGCAAGACACCTAACCCCTGATTGCTCCCCTTGTAAGTCGCTTTGGATAAAAGCGTCTGCTAAATGATGAAAAAAATGAAATATTTTAAATATGAAACTGTTTCGTACTTTGTCAGTGTCCAGCGATTTTTCACTGCGTGAGAACATGATGTGTGGCTTGAGAACACATGGCTTGTCGGGCATTGCAACACTAACTAAAGGTGATGGGATCTTTGTGAAGGCTCAATTCAGTCCCTTCACGCGTTTCTTTTACAGCACCTAAAAACGAAGGTCAATTTTAGGTCTCGTCTTCAAACCAGAGAAGAGACGACACTGTTCAGAAAGGTCACCATGCAAATTGACATTAACTCTACAGCTGAGGAAACTCTGAGGTCGTCCCTTTAGCTCTGTTTATACATATTGCAAGACACTTAAGTGAGCCTACATGCATCAAGGTTTGTTTTTATTTTCCCCTTAAAAAGAAATTGCAGATGTTGTCACTTACTACTCTCATGGAAAATGGCCCTGCCTTGCTGAAGTCAAGTGTGACTGTGCCAGAGAGAGGACGCCAAGTCTCCAAACAGATGTATTCTGTTTTCCTTAGCGATGATTTGTTCACTGCTTAGTACTGATACCTGTCCAACCAAAACGGCTCTCCCTGCTGAGTGGAGAGCATGCAGTGTGACGATGAAGATGGGGTATGCTGTACTGTGAGTGCTGATATATTATGTTGTAGTGACTTGTTTTAAATTTGAGAATGTCACAGTCTGGAAAGTTGTGCTTAAACCTACGCAGCGTGTATTAAACATTCTGAAGTTTAAAAATTCATTTATTCTTATGCCATCAATCAACCTTAGTTTTGCATGATGTAGCAGAGCGTGTAAGCGTGGAGCACTTCCTGTCACAGGACAGGGAGCGATCTTACCGTAGCTGTTTGTTTCCAGCTCCCCACAGAAGCCATTAAGTTGCTCTGCAGGCGGAATAATGTATTTGAGTTGGCCAGGAATGAGCAGCAGGTGCAGGGAATCTCAACCTCTGGCCAGCTTACTCTCAAACTTTGATGTACAAGCCAGAGAGGCCCAGGGTGTGCTCTTCCAGAGGATACAGAGAAACATCATCTCCAATTCACTGTTGTCGGACAAGCAAGACTCCCAGAAAGCAGCAGAGTAACAGGAGGATCATTATCCATACACTGTTGTTTACATAGTATTATACTGTTTTTCTCAACAGTGTTTTGCTGCGTACAGTATGTTGCTGTTTCCACTGTATTTTATTGTATTCTCAACAGTTACAGTTGCACATATTGTGTACGCGATTGACAGTATGTTACTGTAGATTTTCAATGCATTCTGGGAAATTATCAGTAACTGTTAATCGAATAGTGCAAATTGGCCACGAAAAATACCACACAAACTTTTGTGGGTAAAACTGCTATCCTACAATTAAAAAAAAAAAAAGCCTGTTCGTTCATTTTGGTATTAAAGTTATGTTGAATGTTGCGCCTCCTTCTTCCCATATTTAAGAACTGTGTTACGCTGTGTAAGTTATACTCTTTCAATGTAGATTGCGACATGTTACTGTAAATTTAAATACAGTATTATGAAATGACCGCGAAAAACAACGACAATCTGCCATTTTGTGAAGAAGTCTTTCATTTCTCTGAGCAACTTTGAGGGCACCTTTTCTGGTAATAATGTTTATTTTTTGCAAACCACAATGTCAGAAATAGCTTAATGTTAGTTTAGAAGAATTGCCACATTAACATACTGGTTGTCTTTTATTTTAATGCATTTATATTACAAGCCCTGTAATACTGAAACGTGAGATACAGCTGTCTTGGAGCAATAAATTGATATTTGTGGAACTTCACAGTATCATATATTAACATTATTGTTATGATTTCACGTTAAGACATCTTTAACATGACACTCAAAGACATCAAGAATCAGCACATGAATCTCAACAATGGTGACAATCAAAAGTGTCATGCCACAATGCATGCTGGATATAATTAAGTACAAACCTCCCAGCATGCATCACAGTATGAGTAAATTATGCGGCTGAATTGTGCTATTATTTGCTTTTTTTTTGCTGTGGTTTTTGTTCTGTGTTTTAGTAGCTTTTTGTGATGTCTGTAGTTGATCTGATTACCTGATTTTTTTGTCACCATTTTTGAGATTCATACACTGATTGCTCATATCTGTTTGACATTACATATTGTTATGTTTGGTTTATGGTTTGTATCCTTAAACTTTTAGTCTGCTCAGCTAATTTCTAAAATGTATTATTGTTATTTGCCAGCTTCAGTGTAAAGTGATATCAATGATCTATCCTCTTTATGTTTAGATTTCAGTGCAATGTTTATTCGGTTACAAGATTTTAATAATAGTTAATCTTTCCCTGTTATGTGGTTTAAGTGATGATTAGTGTTGCTCCATTATGAGAGTTCAACAGTGGTCTGTTTTGTTCTTTAGTGAGATTTCAAAGATTGACAACTTTGTTCCATCACGAGATTTCAAATTTTAGCGGTTTTGCTCCTTAAGTCTGTATATGAAGCTTAATATCAAAATACCCCACAGAAAATCTTTAATAGCATGTTAAAATTGCCACTTTTGGGGGTGAGTAATCGCTGTTTTATTGTGTGCCCCTTTAAATGCAAATGAGCTGCTTATCAGCATATTAGAATAATTTCCGAAGGATCATGTGACACTGAAGACTGGAGTAATGATGGTGAAAATTCAGCTTTGCATCACAGAAAACAGAAACCATTATTTTAAATTGTAAAAATATTTCATAACATTTCTGCTTTTCTATATTTCTGATAAAAAATGAAGAATGAAAAAAGCACTACATCATCTGTAATGTGAAACTAACTAACTATCGGCATGCAATATAGGGGATATTTTTGGCTCAGAGTTACACCCCCTTATTTTCTGGGGTTTATTGTAACTCTTTATTCATCACAGTTTATGGTGACTGTACTGGGGCTTTGAACAGTATGTGATGGAATATTTTACACCAGGGTTAACCCTTTATACAGTACAGCTTATTGCAACTATACTGGAGTGTTGGGACCCACTCAGACCACAGACTGATCAGACCTGCTGGCCTCTTCAACACCTCTTCCCGCTGCTTCCCAGTCTCTCGTGCTGAAAGAGACCAGGCTCAACCCTGTTCAGCTTCAGTGGGTGTGCAAGCGAAAGCCTCAGGTTGACCACAGCAGGACATCATAAACAAGTTTCCTCCATGCATATAAACACCCATGCTGAAATACAAACCTCAACAATGGTGAGATGCTTCATGCCACATTCTATAAGTTAGCATTAACTGCATTGCATCTACATGATAAAAAAACAAGTGTAAGATTAGACCACTAGATGATGAAAACCTCCTCATCAAGTCGCTTCTGGAGCCTGAAGAACTCTGAGCCAAGTCAAAATGAAACATAAAAACGTTCTCCAGCAAGGTGATACTTTCTAAATTTACTAAACTGTTAATGAAGCCATGTAATTTAGTATTTAACCCTTTGATGCGCAAGCTAAGCAAATCCCTTCTAATTCGCAACATCGGTCTAAAATGACTCACATTCATTTCCTATGTAATTACAATCATGGCCGAGTGATTTATTGCTGAATCTTTGAAAGAAATGTATTGTATTTATTTATTCCAGGTATTTATTAAATATCTTGTTTTTGATGTCCATAAATCATGATTTTTCTTTTTCTTTAATTAATTTCATAAACAAACACAGTTTTTGTATTTCTAAATGAATTTTGCACACATGCGTCAAAAATGACCCTTATAGAAATCTTTGATATTTACACAATTTTGCAAGTGAGAACATATGTACTGCAGAAAACTATTCACCTGCCACACATTTTACAACTCAACACAGCTGCTTTTGTATATTTTATGCATGTAACTCTTATTATATTTCATACAATAGGTTACATATATTATATTTAAGTAGTTATATTTTTGTAATAAATCAATGCTCTTGGTCACTCTTTATGCATGTCAGTGTTCCTAAAAAGTAACAGTTTTGGACATACAAAGTTTCTGTCCGACAATGAGGATATACACTCGCCTAAAGGATTATTAGGAACACCTGTTCAATTTCTCATTAATGCAATTATCTAATCAACCAATCACATGGCAGTTGCTTCAATGCATTTAGGGGTGTGGTCCTGGTCAAGAACGTCTCCTGAACTCCAAACTGAATGTCAGAATGGGAAAGAAAGGTGATTTAAGCAATTTTGAGCGTGGCATGGTTGTTGGTGCCAGACTGAGTATTTCACAATCTGTTCAGTTACTGGGATTTTCACACACAACCATTTCTAGGGTTTACAAAGAATGGTGTGAAAAGGGAAAAACATCCAGTATGCGGCAGTCCTGTGGGAGAAAATCCCTTGTTGATGCTAGAGGTCAGAGGAGAATGGGCCGATTGATTCAAGCTGATAGAAGAGCAACTTTGACTGAAATAACCACTGGTTACAACCGAGGTCTGCAGCAAAGCATTTGTGAAGCCACAACACGCACAACCTTGAGGCGGATGGGCTACAACAGCAGAAGACCCCACACGGGTACCACTCATCTCCACTACAAAGAGGCTACAATTTGCACGAGCTCACTAAAATTGGACAGTTGAAGACTGGAAAAATGTTGCCTGGCCTGATGAGCCTCGATTTCTGTTGAGACATTCAGATGGTAGAGTCAGAATTTGGCGTAAACAGAATGAGAACATGGATCCATCATGCATTGTTACCTCTGTGCAGGCTGGTGATGGTGGTGTAATGGTGTGGGGGTGTTTTCTTGGCACACTTTAGGTCCCTTAGTGCCAATTGGGCATCGTTTAAATGCCACGGCTTACCTGAGCATTGTTTCTGACCATGTCCATCCCTTCATGGCCACCATGTACCCATCATCTGATGGCTACTTCCAGCAGATAATGCACCATGTCACAAAGCTCGAATAATTTCAAACTGGTTTCTTGAACATGACAATGAGTTCACTGTACTAAAATGGCCCCACAGTCTCAACCCAATAGAGCATCTTTGGGATGTGGTGGAACTGGAGCTTCGTGTCCTGGATGTGCATCCCACAAATCTCCATCAACTGCAAGATGCTATCCTATCAATATGGATCAACATTTCTAAAGAATGCTTTCAGCACCTTTTTGAATCAATGCTACATAGAATTGAGGCAGTTCTGAAGGCAAAAGGGGGTCAAACACAGTATTAGTGTGGTGTTTCTTTATAATCCTTTAGGTGAGTGTATAATACCATATAAGATAAACCTTTTGATGTACATTTGAAAATGGTTGATGTACATTTTTTGTCCTTTTGATTTTCTTTTTCCAGAATGTTAGCTGGTCCACACCAAAATTTCTGAATTGGTTGTAGAGAGGCTGCATACAGAACAGCATGTGGCAATTCTCAGTCCTGATTCAGAGTGTGCAACACGGTCAATCTGGAGTTGTAGTTGTAAATCCAGTTCCACTAGATGAAGAAGATACCGAAGAGTTGTCTGACAAGACTTGTCTGATGTGTCCTCTGAAGAGCAAACTCAGAACCAGTCCAATAAATTGAGTATAAAGGGGTCTTACTGGAGCGAGCATCACCCCACTCAGGTCAGAACAAGAAGAATCCTGAGGAGCTGCAGGACCTGCACCTGCAACAGCTATTCCACCCAAAGGTGCCTGGGCATTGCCTGGGTTGGCCATTTTTAGGGTAGTGATACAAAAATTATTTTTATTCAAAAGGTAAGAAAGGAAAGAAGAAAATAAGTATTTGTTCATTGAGGAATAGTGAATAATGAAATTAATTTCTTGCGATATATGCACTATAGAAAATAAAAAGGTCACTTTATGTTGTGTATGTCTAAAACTGTTACTTTTTAGGAACACTGAAAAATGCAAAGGGTGACCAAGAGCATTGATTTATGGCAAAAAATCTAAGTGATTTTTTTTGATTGTGCCATTACTAACATTAAGATTCTTCAGAAGATATTTGCTCCACACATCCAGAACAAAGAACAAGGTTTGGCAAACTTTCACGCATTTTACTGTTTTCATTAGTTGTTCTTGTGTTCAAAAGTTACTATTTTATCTATCCTGTTTTCTCCTTATTACCTCATTGTGACTTTATGGCCAAATTTTCTGATCACCCAATGTGTCATTGACTTGTGGGCAGTCGTGTTCATGCGTTCACACGTTCACTTTTATCCCAAAGTAAAGTCGTATACGGTGTGTGTCAAACAAACTAAGATTGTATAAAGATCACTGATGGGGTGTCACCAATGACTGTGTTCTGATGACAGGTGTTTTACTAAGCTCAGACGTTACATCAGCTAAATAGCATCTGATGAAATTCAGCTGTCCTAAAAAGAGGCCCTTGTGGGCAGCAATAGGCATTTAATTAAATGGGACATGAGCGTGAATTAAATGAATTTGGTTTCAACACACAGGTCTCCTGGAGTGTTCATCTGATGATTCTAGAGCCCCAGTAGAGCAGTTTTTACTCTTGTCCAATGTGTCTGGATCAAAGGATTTATGAGGGATGCCATCATTTCCAGAGAGGATGACTCTGAATCTGATGTTGTCGTGAGGTTGAAAGTAGAGTCGGCTCCAGGTAAAGACATTACAGCAGAATTTCTTTTGAAAGGGGAGTTCAAACAAGGATAGACGTGTGTGTAATAAAGCTAGAGGAGACCACTGGAAAAGCTTGCACACACAAACTATCTGCCAGGACTCTCAGGCTCTCTGGGTCCGGGGACTGAGTCAGTTGAGGTCTGCTCTAGGGGACATGCTTATACAAACACACAGAACATTTATCACTCTTAACTTTAAAAATACCTGCTTAGAAAATAAAAAGTGAGATTATGGTGATGGTGGTGAACAAGAATCCATAAAAAGCAGTAATCACTTTATACCAGTAATCTCACAATGGAAAATTTATTTTTAATAATAAATGAGAGTTTTGCATTACACAAAACTGAAACATTTTTACTGAAGAAAAACATTAGCAGCTTAATGATGGATAGTGATAAACAATTCAATTAAAGTCCTGAAACATGCTAAAACATGCATGTCTTCGCTTGGTACATTCTTGGATTCTAATAGCCTACAAGTACCACATTACAAAGTTCCATCATTATTAAAGGATTAATTCACTTTAAAATAAAAATTACGCCAAAATGAACTCATTCTCAAGCCGTCCAACGTGTATATGACCTTCTAAATCAACTCTGCTCAGAGAACATTTGGTCCCTCTCTTAAAGTTAATGAGATAATTAAGTGATTAATTAAGTGATGATTGAGCATTGGTGATGAACACCTGCTGTTAACAAGCAGAATCACTGAAGAAAAGAGAAACACATGAACTAAGAATGAGTTCACTACAACTGACTTTGTTAAATCTCTGAAGCTCTACCCCACAGACAGCATTGCCAGCTTCACTTATTACTAACCAGACTGACTTTATTTTCACACGTCTACAAAAGTACTTATTGAGGTTTAGATATTGTTTTACTAGTCAATAAAAATAAAATAAAATTTAAAAAAATGCTCATTTTTTGCATTGAAGCATTAAAGTGCCATTTGTATGGCATTTATTTTTTGTGATTTTGTAGTAACTGAATTTTCAACAAAAAAAACAAAGAGAAACAGACCTCTATGACTTTCACTTGAAATAGCTATCAAGAGGAAAATCTACTCCTTTAGTCTTTCGATTCAGCAACGTAATAGCATTTGCTGTGAAACACTATTGCAATCACTCAATCACAAGTTGTTTCATAGACATAAAAGGGTAAAGATCCCAACTAAAACTAACCCTGACCACCTTGATGGTGGAATTTTTTGACCATAAAACACCAACATCTAAACCTCTGTTAATTCTCAATAAGAGCTTCTGTAGGCGTGTGAGAGAAATAAAATTAATCTGGTTAATAATAGGTGAATCAGATGTTTTAATCAGATCTTGAGAGATTTAATGTCTTTTATCTTCAGTTGATTTCATCGAAGGCTGTGGCTGAAGAGAAGTTGTAGTCCTTGTGTTTCTCTTTTCTTCAGCGATTTTGCTTGTTAACAACAGGTGTTCATCATTAATATTCAATCATCACTTAATTAATTGCTTAATCTCATTAACTTTAACTCTGCTTTAGTGTTACTTTAACACTAGATTAGATTAGATTAGATTAGATTCAACTTTATTGTCACTGCACATGTAAGGTACAAGGCAACGAAATGCAGTTAGCATCTAACCAGAAGTACAATAGGCAGTAAATGCAGAATATACAAGATCTACAATATGTACAATAACTATACAGAGAAGTGTTATGGGCATGATTTACAGATTATAAATACTATCAACATGATATACAGCTAGGTGTACTATGAACATACTATATAGATGGATTATGTAAAAGTGTATGTACACTATAGGCAGAACTATGAACATAATTTACACTGTTGTAATGGACAGTAAAGTGCATGAAAAATATTTCAGTGTGAAAATGTATTATCCAGTGTTTCTGGATGAACAGACAGTAGTGCAAGTAATGACAAGTTTGCTGTTTATGCTTGTTGTGAATAAATAAATAAGTCAGTTGTGGTAATGAAGAGGGGGAGGAGTCTGTGTGTATGGTGTGTGGGGGTGTCAGAGGGCAGAGTTCAGCAAGGAGACAGCTGTAGAGAAAAAGCTGTTCCTGAATCTTGTGGTCCTTGTCTGGAGGCTCCTGAAGCGCCTCCCAGAGGGCAGGAGGTTAAACAGTCCATGGTCAGGGTGAGAAGAGTCCTTGAAAATGCTGCAAGCGCAACATAGACAGAGTTTCCTCTGGATGTCCTCAATAGCAGGAAGTGGTGTCCCTGTGATTGGGCAGTTTTCACCACCCTCTGCAGTGCTTTACGGTCAGCCACTGAGCAGTACCCATACCAGATTGTGATACAACTGGTCAGGATGCTCTCGATCGCACACCGGTAGACGTTCACCAGGATGGCTGAAGACAGCTGGTTCTTTTTCAGTGTCCTGAGGCGACAGTTCCTCCGAGATGCTGGTTCCCAGGAACTTGAAGCTGGAGACACATTCAACAACCATCCCGTTAATGTGGATGGGGTCATGCGTTCTTCCTTTTTTATTCCTGAAGTCCACAATGAGCTCCTTTGTCTTACTGGTGTTAAGGAGCAGGTTATTGTCAGTGCACCATGTGGCCAGGTGCTGTACCTCTTCCCTGTAGGCAGTCTCATCGTTGTCACTGATGAGGCCAATCACTGTGGTGTCGTCTGCAAACTTAATGATGGAGTTGGATCCATGCACAGGTTTGCAGTCGTGGGTGTAGAGAGAGTACAGGAATGGGCTCAGCACACAGCCCTGTGGTACGCCGGTGCAAAGTGTGGTGGTGGTGGTGGTGGTGGTGGTGGTGGTGGAGTGGGAGGGGCCTGACCTTACATGCTGAGGTCTGTTGGTCAGAAAGTCCATAAACCAGTTGCAGAGGGAGGTGTTAATGTCCAAGTTTTGTGGTCAGCTTGGAGGGAATGACAGTGTTAAATGCTGAACTGAAGTCAACAAACAACATCCTAACATATGTGTTTTTATTGTCCAAGTGTGTGAGTGCAGAGTGCAGCACTGTGCATACTGCATCCTCTGTGCTCCTATTTCTGCGGTAGGCAAATTGATGTGGGTCCAATTTGGGAGGCAGTCTTTGAGGTGTGCTAGGACCAGTCGCTCAAAGCACTTCATAATGATGGGTGTGAGGGCTACGGGGCGATAGTCATTCAGACACTTTGGGGAGGAGTGTTTTGGTACTGGCACAATAGATGTGGACTTAAAACATGAGGGACAGGTTGAAAATGTCTGTGAAGACCCCTGCAAGCTGCTCTGCACATGCCCTAAGCACATGTCCAGGAATGCCGTACGGGCCAGCAGCCAGTGCGTTGATCCGGCTCAGTGCAGTGTGTACGTCTGTGAAGGTGAGTTTGAGAGGTTGATGGTCTGCTGACTGTGCAATTTTGCTGGCCGTCTCCTTGCTGTCACTGTTGAAGCGACCATAAAAGTCATTTAGCTTTAGAAGGAGATGTCCGTGACTGTTGGAGTGGACTTGCTTGACTTGTAGTCACTGATGATCTGGATGCCGTGCCATATGCGTCGGGGGTCCGAGTTGGAAAAGTGTTCCTTTACCCTCAGCTTGTGGCAGTACTTGGCCTTTTTGATGCCCCTTTTCAGGTTAGCCCTGGATTTACTGTAGGCCTGAGCATCATCTGACCTGTGTTGCGGGGCTTTTAGCAGAAGTCGCACCTCCTTGTTCATCCATGGTTTCTGATTAGGGTTTGTTATCTCTTTTTCTGTTGTAACACTGTCAATGGTGGTGTTGATGTGATTCAGTACAGAGGAGGTATAGATGTTAATGTCCGTGTGAGAGCCACAGGCAGCCTGAGAAGCAAACATACTCCAGTCAGTGTGTTGAAACCTGTCCTGAAGTCAAGAGTCTGCTCCAGTTGGCCACACTTTGATTGTCCTCACTGATGGTTTCACACGGTTGATGAGCTCCATCAATGTTTGTGTAAACATGATCCAAAGTTTTGTCTCCTCTGGTGTGGCAGGAAACATGCTGATGGAATTTGGGGAGCACTGACTTTAGTTTTCAGTGATTAAAATCACCCGCGACATTAAAAACAGCCTCCGGGTGAGCAGTCTGTTGTTTACTAATGGCTGCATGAAGTTTGTTCAAAGCAAGCTTGGCATTAGCATCCGGTGGAATATAGACTGCGGTTATTATGGTGGAAGTGAACTCAGATAAAACTCAGAAGGCAGATACAAATGTCTACATTTAACCATGAGAAACTCTAGGTTAGCTGAGCAGTGTCTTCCAACAATGACAGTGTTTGTACACCAAGCTTTGTTGACATAAATGCACAATCCACCTCCGCTTGTCTTGCCGGAGTCATCTGCCGTTCTATCTGCCCGGAACATGTAGCGTCCGGCTTGCTCAGTAACATTATTGGGTACATCGTTGTGTAGCCAGGTTTCTGTGAAAACCATGACATTGCAGTCCAAAAGTCTCTTACTGTGGGTGATGCGAAGTCGTACCTCATCCATTTTGTTCACCAGTGACCGAACATTAGCGAGGAAAATGCTGAGCCGGAGCGGTGTTAGCTCTAGCTTAGCTCTTAGACCTCCGTGCTTCCCCGGCCTTTGTTTATGATCTCGACGCCACATGCAAGCACTTCCGCCCGGCTGGGTAGAGTGCGTAGCCTCGGGTGTTCTGGTGCGATCTCAGGGATGAGTCGAAGATTGGTGTTAAAACTGTTGGAAAAGTCCTCACCGATATCCAACAGCTCCTGTCGGGTGTATGATGTTAAAGCAAAGCAGTTCAGTACGAACAGACCCGAAATGAGCAGGAATAATACTGCAAAATTGCAAAAACTGGAGAGACGCTGAGCCTCGCTATGTGTACGCGCCGCCATCTTGGTCTATAAGAAAGGGACCAAATGTTATCTGAGCAGAGTTCATTTAATTCTGGGGATCTTACTGTGTAATGAATACAAATTTATTAGTTATGAGTTATTTTAATAAATATCCTAACAAGCTTGTCAGTGAATGGGGCAAGCGAGTTTGAAGCTCAAGAAAGTGCATCCATACATTATAAACATACTCCACATAGATTAGGATTAGGGTGAGTACATAGTTTTTACCCAGCTATTGTAATTACTATAATAAGTACATAGTATGTCCTTGGGGAACTGAACTGTAAAATAAAGCGCTACCAGAAAGTATAATGACTCTTGTAGACGCTTACGCTACGTCAAGGCAGTCTGGTGAAAGCTAGATATTTTACTTTATAACCTCTTAAACACCTAGGGTGAGGGTGAGTACATCTTGGGGTAATTTTCATTTTAAAGTGAACTAATACATTAAGGGCCTATTCAGACTTATAGTTTATTTGCTTTTGTAACTATTTTAATCCCTGTTTTAGAACAATGTTTTTTTTTGTTTGGTTTCATTTTCACAGCATTTCTATGGTGGACTCAAATTTGATCTTTTGACATATACTATAGAGTCTACAACTCAAAACCTCCTTGTTAGTCCAAAAATAGCTTTTTTTGAAACCAAACCCCCAACTCATTTCAGATTTTGTCTCCATATGATATCATGGAGAAGACTGAAAGGATATCATAATCAAAGACTTATAAATGGTAAATGGACTGCATTTATATAGCGCTTTCACAGACCTATGGCCACCAAAGCACTTTACAATTCTTGCCTCACATTCACCCATTCACACACACATTCATTCATTCATACACCGACGGCAACGTCAGCCATACAAGGCGCCATCCAGCTCATCGGGAGCAGCTGGGGTTAGGTGTCTTGCTCATGGACACCTCAACACTGGGTCAGGTGGAACCGGGGATTGAACCACAACCTTCCGGTTAGTAGACAACCCACATGAACCACTGAACCACTGCCGCCACAGTGGATAAAGGATATGTACAGTAAAAAATGCTGGGTTAAAAACAATCCAAGTTGGGTTGAAAATGAATAAACTAATTGGATTATTTTAACCTAGCGGTTGAGATTTTGTTTTATATAAAAATATTGCTAACTTCATGGACCTCAAAGAACATTATAATTTTACTTTTTTCAAACATTCAGTTCATGACTCATTTAATACAAGTTGTTCTAATAATCATTACATATATTTATTTATGAGTCTGTGTGGGGAGGAATGCTGAGTCAGGACTGCAATGTTGCAATACATCTGTTTTTAATTTTTTAACTAGACAGCATTTTCAAAACAAGGTTGTGCTGATACACAAATTTTACCTAACCTTTTCTTCAGGTTATCCGATTCTTTCTCTAACCAAAACAAACAGTGCCCATCATGCAATGGTCCTAATAAAGATGCCCAATCCCAAAGGACCATGGGGTCGAAGGTCATGTGTACAGTCGTGGCCAAAAGTTTTGAGAATCACATAAATATTGGAAATTGGAAAAGTTGCTGCTTAAGTTTTTATAATAGCAATTTGCATATACTCCAGAATGTTATGAAGAGTGATCAGATGAATTGCATAGTCCTTCTTTGCCATGAAAATGAACTTAATCCCCAAAAAACCTTTCCACTGCATTTCATTGCTGTCATTAAAGGACCTGCTGAGATCATTTCAGTAATCGTCTTGTTAACTCAGGTGAGAATGTTGACGAGCACCAGGCTGGAGATCATTATGTCAGGCTGATTGGGTTAGAATGGCAGACTTGACATGTTAAAAGGAGGGTGATGCTTGAAATCATTGTTCTTCCATTGTTAACCATGGTGACCTGCAAAGAAACACGTGCAGCCATCATTGCGTTGCATAAAAATGGCTTCACAGGCAAGGATATTGTGGCTACTATGATTGCACCTAAATCAACAATTTATAGGATCATCAGCAACTTCAAGGAAAGAGGTTCAATTCTTGTAAAGAAGGCTTCAGGGCGTCCAAGAAAGTCCAGCAAGTGCCAGGATCGTCTCCTAAAGAGGATTCAGCTGCGGGATCGGAGTGCCACCAGTGCAGAGCTTGCTCAGGAATGGCAGCAGGCAGGTGTGAGCTAGAGCCCTGCGCGGGACTGTTTTCTTAAACCCGCACCCGCCCGCTCCCGCTGAATGTATGACCAGGACCGCCCGCTCCCGCAACCTGTGTGTTCCACTCCCGCCCGCGCCCGCAATGTTTGTGTCCACTCCCGCCCGCTCCCGCGGACTTTATCTCACGGCTTGTGAAAAATGTAGCTACATATACTCAGACTAAATATTCGTTCAAGTTAACATCCAAAATAACAGACTTTAAACATGATTGTGTTTAAATAAGATGAAGTAACCAATGCTAAACCAAAGCACCACACATGGTAAACATTGGGTAGGCCTATTTTTTTATTAGGGTTGAAAACACTAGGCCTAATTGTTCAAACAAATCCACAACTAGCGGCACCTCAGTTTTTAGGCTAGTGCGTACTTGGAAATAAGTAACCCTAACACAGAGAACTTTGAAAATAGACTATATAATTCTAACAAATTAATTACAAAACAAAATAAATAGAATGCTATGCTTCGAAGAAAAAAAAACGTACAGATTTTACATTATAGCTTGCTTAACAAGTGCAGGTGTGTCGCCTCAGGGCAGAGGTGCCAGATTTATGTCCGTTATAAACGAACACTTTTGCACATTTATCGCAACTAACGAAATTTAACTCTTTCCCTTTTTTGTCAGTGTCAATTGAGAATTAATTCCATATGTCTGACTTGCCTTGTTTTACTTTGGTCAAGTAAACTGCCGCTTTAATTTTCTTCTCAACTTCTTGCGTTGACTCCATTTCTACTCTACGCCAAATCCCACCGTTCCCCGCGGGTCTCCCGCTCAATTTTCTGACTGCCCACGCCCGCCCGCAGCAGGGGTAAAACCGCCCACTCCCGCGAGATTTGCGTTGGGTCCCGCGGGAGCCCAAACCCAATGCAGCCCTCTAGTGTGAGCGCATCTGCACGCACAGTGAGGCCAAGACTTTTGGAAAATGGCCTGGTGTCAAGAAGGGCAGCAAAGAAGCCACTTCTCTCCAAAAAAAACATCAGGGACAGATTGATCTTCTGCAGAAAGTATCGTGAATGGACTGCTGAGGACTGGGGAAAAGTCATATTCTCCGATGAAGCCCTTGTCCGATTGTTTGGGGCATCTGGAAAAAGGCTTGTCAGGAGAAGAAAAGGTGAGCGCTACCATCAGTCCTGTGTCATGCCAACAGTAAAGCATCCTGAGACCATTCATGTGTGGGGTTGCTTCTCATCCAAGGGAGTGGGCTCACTCACAATTCTGCCCAAAAACACAGCCATGAATAAAGAATGGTACCAAAACACCCTCCAACAGCAACTTCTTCCAACAATCCAAAAACAGTTTGGTGAAGAACAATGCATTTTCCAGCACGATGGAGCACCGTGCCATAAGGCAAAAGTGATAACTAAGTGGCTTGGGGACCAAAACGTTGAAATTTTGGGTCCATGGCCTGGAAACTCCCCAGATCTTAATCCCATTGAGAGCTTGTGGTCAATCCTCAAGAGGCGGGTGGACAAACAAAAACCCACTAATTCTGACAAACTCCAAGAAGTGATTATGAAAGAATGGGTTGCTATCAGTCAGGATTTGGCCCAGAAGTTGATTGAGAGCATGCCCAGTCGAATTGCAGAGGTCCTGAAAAAGAACGGCCAACACTGCAAATACTGACTCTTTGCATAAATGTCATGTAATTGTCGATAAAAGCCTTTGAAACGTATGAAGTGCTTGTAACTATATTTCAGTACATCACAGAAACAACTGAAACAAAGATCTAAAAGCAGTTTAGCAGCAAACTTTGTGAAAACTAATATTTATGGATTTCTCAAAACTTTTGCCCACGACTGTTTAAGTACAGAATGAGCTCATGATATAGTGAGCAAATACAGTCATCTACAAATGTGATGCCAAGGAGAGCTTCATGCCCAAGAACTGTTCCCAAATGTCTGCTAAGTCAATATTTTGAGTCATAAATGAAAAATACACACCCATCATTTTACAATTAACATGTATTTGGTTCATATTTGTTTTAACCAAAGCAACTTATAACAATATGGGCAAAAGCTATTATTTGTAAGTCCAGAACTGTGGAGAAGGCTATTGGTTATCATGAATTCAAAACTGACCGCATTTACTTAATACACACTCCTGGTCTTATTGTGCATGATTCATCAGTGTTCTAATGGATGGATTCAGATGTTCGAGTGAAGGAAGTTCGAGCCACTACTGAGAGACAATGAGTGTGACTATTAAATGCCTATTCACACCAAGCATGATAACTATAAATGATAAAGCTATAGTTTCAGAGTTTTGCATTGTAAAAATCATATTAAATAATAGCTCAATCCACTGCACCACTATAATCATAATGGCACAGTGAATCAATATTGTTGGAATCACTTTCAGAACTATCACCCCCCCCCCCCCATTTCGCATTCTTGATCGCCTAGAAAAGCTAGCTGGAAGTGTTGCAGTCAGCTAATTTTGAGATATAGACATGGAAGTGAAATTATTCTGTTATCGATGCTACAATACGCTTCCCTTAATCATATTTTGTCGTGCCAGTGGTGGAATGTTAAGAGAATTTGGTGGCACAAATGTCAAAACAGAAGCTTCTGAAACGGGGGAATTCTCTGTTGGCTCCTGATCCTGACATTCCTCAACCTTGAGACGATGCTGTGGTGGGCTGACAATGAAAAGGCATTCTCTCCAGCCTGGCTGCCCATTGTTCAGCAGGGTGATTGACTGAGGAAAGAGTTTGTTATTTGTGTTCTTATCGCTTTTTTACTTGGCAGTGTGAGGGATCTTGGTTCCTATTTTGGCCAGTAAAAAATACCCATTCAGTCACATTTGTTCACAAAGAACACACAATTAAAGATCACAGCAAGAAACAATGTTTACCCTCTGTTTTTTCCCTTTAAACCAAGTAGCTAATGTTTAAACACTGGGCTGAATTTAAACAGCAAGAGAGACCCCTCACGTGTTCACTTTTTACCCAGCTCACATATCAATTGTCGCATATAAAGTTTTGTTGGACCTAATGTTGTCTCGAAGTAACAATCTTGGATAACTGCTGCACATTAGCTTAATGAATACAGCTTTTTCAGACAGTTGTTATGCAACTTAATTAAAAGAATTTGGGTACACAGTTGTACAGTAACAGTGTAACTGTGGCAGTATGTTCAGTGGGTACGGAAAGTATTAAGACCCCCTTAAAATTTTCACTATGTTATATTGCAGCCATTTGCTAAAATCATTTAAGTTAAATTTTTTCCTCAATGTACACACAGCACCCCATATTGGCAGAAAAACACAGAATTCTTGACATTTTTGCAGATTTATTAAAAAAAGATAAACTGGATTTGGGGATCCTCTGCCATTCCTCCTTGCAGATCCTCTCCAGTTCTGTCAGTTTGGATGGTAAACGTTGGTGGACAGACATTTTTAGGTCTCTCCAGAGATGCTCAATTGGGTTTAAGCCAGGGCTCTGCCTAGGTCATTAAAGAACAGTCAGAAGAGAACAGAACAGTTGTTGTGAAGCCACTCCTTATTTTAGCTCTGTGCTTAGGGTCATTGTCTAGTTGGAAGGTAAACCTTCGGCCCAGTCTGAGGTCCTGAGCACTCGGGAGAAGGTTTTCGTCCAGGATATCCCTGTACTTGGCCGCATTCAGTTTTCCCTCGATTGCAACCAGTCGTCCTGTCCCTGCAGCTGAAAACCACCCCACAACATGATGCTGCCACCACCATGCTTCACTGTTGGGACTGTATTGGACAGGTGATGAGCAGTGCCTGGTTTTCTCCACACATACCGCTTAGAATTAAAGACAAAAAGTTCTATCTTGGTCTCAGCAGACCAGAGAATCTAATTTTTCACCATCTTGGAGTCCTTCAGGTGTTTTTTTTTAGCAAACTCAATGCAGGCTTACATGTGTCTTGCACTGAAGAGAGGCTTCCGTCAGGCCACTCTGCCATAAAGCCCCGACTGATGGAGGGCTGCAGTGATGGTTGACTTTCTACAACTTTCTCCCATCACCCGACTGCAACTCTGGAGCTCAGCCACATGATATCTTTGGGTTCTTCTTTACCTCTCTCACCAAGGCTCTTCTCCCCCGATAGCTCAGTTCGGACAGCCAGCTCTAGGAAGGGTTCTGGTCGTCCCAAACGTCTTCCATTTAAGGATTATGGAGGCCCCTGTGCTCTCAGGAACCTTAAGTGCAGCACAATTATTTTTGTAACCTTGGCCAGATCTGTGTCTTGCCACAATTCTGTCTCTGAGCTCTTCAGGCAGTTCCTTTGACCTCATGATTCTCATTTGCTCTGACATGCACTGTGAGCTGTAAGGTCTTATATAGACAGGTGTGTGGCTTTCCAAATCAAGTCCAATCAGTATAATCAAACACAGCTGTACTCAAATGAAGCTTTAGAACCATCTCAAGGATGATCAGAAGAAATGGACAGCACCTGAGTTAAATATATGAGTGTCACAGCAATGGGTCTGAATACTTAGGACCATGTGATATTTCAGTTTTTCTTTTTTAATAAATCTGCAAAAATGCAAAAAATTAAAAGTTTTTCAGTCAATATGGGGTGCTGTGTGTACATTAAAGAGGAAAAAATGAACTTAAATGATTTTAGCAAATGGCTCCATTATAACAATGAGTGAAAAATTTAAGGGGGTCTAAATACTTTACGTACCCACTGTATATAGCTTAAATTCATGGTTGTTAAACTTGCACTTTATTTTACAGTATGTGCACTTACATGTACTTACAGTGTACTTGAAACACATACTTGTACACTGCAATATTCCATAAAATAATGAGAATTGTCCATTTTGATTTTGTTGTGACTTCATAAAGTTTTTAGATTTTGTTGTATAAGGGAATTATATGAATTTAACATTTTTTCAAATTTAATTATAGTCATTTAAGGAACAAATGCAGTTGGCAACTGCAGTTTTACTTTTATAATCCGAATAAGACATCATATAAGAAAAACAAATAGGGTCATTTTTGATTTCATGTTGACCTTAATTCCCTTGACAGCCCGATCACCCCCTGCTAGATCTCTCATCTCTTTCACATGCTCTCAGGGAGAACATTTGCCACTGCCAAAGAATTTATTTGAGCACCTGTTTTACTGAGCACTCAAGAACCCTGTAGTGCAGTAATGCTGAGTTATTAAGCTGGTCACAGCCCACCTCTCACTGCTGTTTTCATTTGGAGAGGCTCATAATTGCTATTGCTATAGAGAGACACAATAGAGGTAGAGTGAATGGCAAGCTCAAATACCTCATAATGAATAGCCTCCTAAAATTAATACCCTCTGCTGCAGGAACAATAACACTTAAAAACACCCTTTTTTCTCAGATGATGAGGGCACTTTTTAATTTAGGAAGTTAACAGTGCACATTAAGCAGTGCCAGGGGTCCTGTTAAGCGTTCAGAGCCAATTGAACACAAGAGGGTTTATTGGGTCAGACTGAGAAAGAGCTGAGAAAGTCAGCTTGCATAATGTTTCCAAATATAAGCCCTTATTTTCTGTCTCCGTTGTTATGTGTAGACAGACCAAAACATGAAATTCCCAGATATCAAAACATCAAAAGCTTTGGAACAAAAAGTACCATGGTATTTCTTTGTGTTTACCATGCTAATAACATTGTATTATTCGAAAAATCACATTTCCATAAGATTTACCAAGCTTAAATCTCTCTCTCTCTCTCTCTCTCTCTCTCTCTCTCTCTCTCATAACATAACATAATTAATAACAATATTTAACTATATACCACTTAAAAAAATATATCATATAATAATATTATTTTGTATTTTGCTGCACTAACAAACAGGTTCAAAATAACCTTCCAATGCTTCATATATATGAGAGAGAGAGAGAGAGAGAGAGAGATTTACTTGGAGAATTGCTTGCCAACACTGATCTATTTATTGCAGCCCTTTGAGGCCATTCTGTGTATGACAGTGGGTCAGTGCGGTTAAGAGGTCACAGGTTTCGCAAGTGAATGACCGGTCAATATGTACCCTTCCAGCAAGTAGCTGTATGGAGATCCGTTTGTTTGGATGAATGTTCATCTTCCTGTGATCAGACATTTTCCTTGACTGTCCCACAGTGTTTCAGCCCTGCTAAATTCTCTCACCTTTCCCCCCACACACAATGTTTGCAGGGTGCTCAGTGCTCCCCGGCCGGGATCACCACGCTCCCTCAAAAACAGGAAGGACTCAGAGAAACTGATAGAGAGTAGACGAAAAACAAGCTTGCGTTCCTGTGCCACTGGTGTGGAGGAACTTGCTCTGATAAACTCCAGCGGTCGTGCTCCGTGCTACTTCACGCTCATCTTTTCGGACAGAGGGTCTATCTTGAGCGGCGCAGAGAGGAAATGATTGCTTCAAATGCTGCTTCCTGTGCGAGCCACTGAAAAAGGAGGGAGGTTTCCTCTGGGGTCAACAGGCAGAGGCGATAGAGTCTTTGTTCCAAACAACATCAATCCTAACATTGACGCACAATGCTGATGTATGTTGACACTTATTTTAGCCCTCCAATAGCCTGGACTCTTAAAAATAAAGGTGCTTTATTGCCATCTATTGGCATACGGTTCCATGAAGAACCTTAAACATCCATAGAACCTATCCATTGCCCAATAGGTTTATAGTGGAAAAAAAAACGTTTTTTTTTTCTTCAGAATTTTAAAAATGTTCTTCACAAAAAACAAAAATGGTTCTTTTAAGAGCTGTTTACTGAAAAGTTCTTTGGGGAACTCGGAATGGATCTTCTATGGCATTTGCTGCGAAACAGAACATTTATTTTTTTAAGAGTGGGTGTAGAACTTTCAGACAGCATCTTGAGTAGCTTGTTGTTAGTAATAATAATTTGTTACATTCATATAGTGCTTTTCTTGGCACTCAAAGTGCCATGGAAGGGGGGAATCTTCTCAAACACCAACAATGATTAGGAGGCCATGACGATGCAAATTCTGGGGTTAAACCCCTTCTCTTTTTTTGAAGGACATCCTCGGATTTTTTATAACCACAGAAATTCAGGACCTCAGATTAATGTCTCATTCAAAGAACAGTGCTTTCTGACTGTAACATAGTTTTTAAGTATGGGAAGAAGGAGGCGGGAACCGGCGAACATTCAACGTACTTTTAATAAACTCCAAATAAACAAAACAAAACGAAAGTAAAAGGGCGGCGACTGCCGCCCACACAAACATAAAGTCCAGGCCTGGTCCTCTCTCGTCCTTCACTGTCTTCACTTCTCTTTTATTCTTCCGGAGCTCCTCCGTGAGAGATCCGAGACCGGTGCGCCGAGCAGCTGAAGCTCATTATCACTCGCGTCACCAGCCTCGCGCCGTTCCCTCGCGGCTCTCGCCCGCCCTGCTCGTCACACTGACAGTATAGTGTCTCTGTCACTATACTAGAGCGTTAGGACCCACACAGACAACTGGGTGAGAACCCCCTCAAATCTGCTTAACTTCAGTGGACATTAATGTCCTCTCAAATTGTATTTACCACCGGGAAGCTCAGGGATAATTTTGATTCCCAAGTTCCCGAGTTGGGCAGGCCATAAATTTAAACATGTCAGAGGGGAAAACAATTGCTGCTGTGACCGGTGTTCTTCATTAATTTTTTTCCACAACAGTGACATTGCATTGTCTTGTCGTTAAAGTAGTGCAAATTTACATACATGAGAAATCAGTTGAAGCACATTGTGTGTGTAATGAAGGAGCAACGGAGTGGGAACCAAATACAGGTTTTTATTTGACAGACGTAGTCATTCAGGCAAGGATCAAACAACCGCAAACAGGTAAATCCGAGGAATGGCAGAATCGTAGTCGATAGGCAGGCAGAAGTTCATGTCAGGCAGATATCATTCACAGTCCAGTAAAGGACTGGCAGCAGGAATCAAACATTGTAAAACAGACAGGGTCAAAAACAGGAAAGCAAACACGGGAACTAAACGCTCAGAAATGATGACTCTCGGAATATGAAGACCTCGCGTTGACTGTGTGTGTGAGTGAGTGGTGCTCAAATAGTGACAGATAATGAGCTGCGGCTGGCAGGGGTAATCAGTGGCAGGGTACAAGGCTTCTGGGAGATGTAGTGCGCATGTGAAAGTGAACGTGTGCTAATGGATTGTGGGAAGTGAAGTCCATTGGTGAGTGAGTGTGCATGTGAACAGTCCAAGGTGAAGTGCCCTCTTGTGCTTGTCAGTGTGTTTTATATACAGTGAAAATGTATATACAGCCTGTATTTGACTGAAGTTCTAGAATCATCAGCCAATGGGCTTTCCATTTGACGCTAACTGTCATTTTGGCTTAAATAAGATTTTCCCAATGAATAGACAAGAATAAACCTGATATCTATGGAGTCAGGTCAGTCTCATTAATATTTCATGCAAAAAAAACAAAACAAAAAAACACACACATGCGTAGCCAATTTCACAAGCATGAAATTTAACATGCACAAAAACCAATTTATGTACGTGAAATTAAAAAATCACAAAAAGCATTTGTTGTTCATTTTTGTTCATTTTGGACAAAAGATGGGACATCTCAGACATCTGATTCCCACAGCAGTTTCTTACATCTGTTAAACTATTGCTTCTTTTAACTTCAGTAAACACAGAAATGAACCGATCGACTGTACATACTTGAACTGTGGTCGAAAGCTGACGACGAAATACAAGTAACTTAGTTGCGTATTTAAAATACAAAATGTGAGTAACTGTATTTCATTACAGTTAGATTTTAAATGGGGGGTAATCAGATTACAGTTACATCTGAAAAGTGTTTTAGATTACCAAAGTGATTACTTTGAGTTTTAATGTCATTTAAACAGCGATTGGTGATTCTCTGACTCTGACAGTCTGAAAAAGACGAGTTCAGTTTCATCAACATTTAAATACTTTTAAGAGGGATCATAAAAATATTTGTTATTTTTATTTAGTACTGTCCTGAACAAGACAAAATGACTGAATTTGTGAAAAACTTTTTTGAATTTGGCGAACTGTCAACTTAACTGTCCTGTCATGACCTGATGATCCACGACTGTTTTCATGTTTTGTGAGTCATTTTATAATTCACTCGTCACTGCAACTTTTTCTCACTATTTGTTTTTTCCCTCACAATTGTGAGTTTGCATTTCACAATTCTGACTTCTTTTTATCAGAATTGCGAGATTTAAACTCACAAGTGCAAGTTATAAAGTCAGAATTGGGAGATATAAACTTGCAATACTGACTTTTTTTCTTGCACTTGTGAATTTAGTATGTGAGTTTATATCTCATAATTCTGATTTCTCTCAATATTGTGAGTTTATATCTCATAATTCTGACTTTTCTCAATATTGTTGTTTATATCTCATAATTCTGACTTTATAACTCACAATTGCAACTTTATATCACACAATTCTGAGGGAAAAAGTCAGAATTGTGAGATAAAAACTTGCAATGATCTTTTTTGTGTTTGTTCCACACTTATTAGTATTCCAAAGTATTCTAAAGTATTTAGATTAAGTTACTAAACTTGAGTAATGTAACGAAATACGTTACAAATGACTTTTT
Organism: Opsariichthys bidens; assembly: GCA_037194245.1. NCBI lineage: Eukaryota > Metazoa > Chordata > Actinopteri > Cypriniformes > Xenocyprididae > Opsariichthys > Opsariichthys bidens. The sequence goes on along the minus strand of CM074311.1, from coordinate 2,757,985 downwards.
AAAGCATGTATTTTGTAATCTGTAGTGAAATACATTTTAAAAGTAACACACCCAGCCCTGCATCCAGGCATCACATGACTATGATTGATGAGCTTAAATCTGATTGGCTAAAGAGTACGACTGACCCTGGTGGGAGGAAAGTAAAAAAAATACACTCACACAGATTCAAAATGACTATATGCATCTATTTTGGTGCATGTGAATTAGGCTGCATGCGAAATTGACCCTTTGCAAACAATTGATTGACAGGCGATCTGACCAATCATAACTCCGAATCTGCCATTTTGTCAGACAAAGCAACAGTAACTAAAGGGGGCGGGTCTTTGCGAAGGGTCAATTGGCTACGCATGTGTGCAGCATTTTTGCATGAAATACCCAGCCAACACACCCATGTGGGACCCAGGTGGGTCTGATGTGGGTTTGCTAGTGGGGGCCAGCCAGTTTTTTTTCGGTTTTTTTGTGTAGGCCCCCCATGGTTAGCCAGATGAATGAAACACTGCCCACCAGTGCACACACCACACACTACAAATGTAACAACACTGAATCATGTTTTGTTTGTTAAGTGAGTGAGAGAGATGATTGACTGATGAAATGATGATGTGATGCTGTTAACAAGCCGAATCAATGAAAAAAAAAAGAACAACAAGAACAGAAACTAACAGCAGCTACAGCCAGTCTAGATGAAAGATGAAAAAAGAAAAAAGACTTTCAATCTCAAACACAAACTTTACCAGCTTCACTTATTACTTACTTTATTTTTTTTTTTTCTCATACAGAACTCTCTATTGAGAATTAACAGAGGTTTAGTTTTTTTTATTTATTTTTATTATTGAATTTATTTGGTGGGTGGCCATTTGTTTTTTTGGTTTTAGTTGGATTTTTTTTTTTTTTTTATACTTATGAGTTAATTTATTTTTGTTTTTTTTTTTTACAACACTAATACATTTTTTTTAATAAAAAAACTTAGAAGATTTTTTAAGCTTGATGACTTTGATTTCATTTTTTTTCATAAATCAAAAAAATAAAACTTCATCATTTAAAATCATTTAAAAAAAATAAAAAAAGACACCACATTAAACTTCAAATATAAAAAAAAAAAAAAACAAAAAAACATAAAATAACTAAAAAAAAAAAATCATATAAATCATCATTAAATCCACATGAAAATTACACATAAATATTTTGATGATCAGTTTTTGATGGGATTTTTGTAGCATGTTTATGTTGTGCAGTGCATTTGTTTTTTGAAGCATTTTTTTTCATCATATTTTCTTGATGTTGTTTTTTTCATTGTGATTCTTTGTTGTTGGTTTTGTTTGAATTCAAATGATGATTTTTAATTTAATTTGAATTTATTTTTTTTTTATTTTTGTATGAATTTAGTTTAAAAACCAGAAAAAATACCAAAATACAAAAAAAAACATAATGAAAACCATATCTTATAATAAGAACAATATAAAAAAGAAAAGCAGAAAATGACATTTATAATATACAATTTATATAACAATGAGAGAAGGACAGAGAAAACATAAAATAAGTAAGGAAAGTTAAGCCCAAATAAATAAAGCATATTAAAAAATAAATGATTTTTTTACCAATTTTTTTTCTTTATTTCTCTCTACAACAAACAACAAATAAAAAAATCTGTATTTTTTTGAATCAAATAACAAAAAAAAAAAAAATAAAAATCAAAAATATAATAAGATGAGGCTAGATGGTTGTGTTGAGTTGTGAAAATTTAGAATTTCAGAGATTCTTGTTGTTCTTCTTTTTCTCATTTGATTTTGTTTGTTTCTTTTTTCTCATTTGTCATTAAGTGTTCAGTCATCACTCAATCTTCATTTTTGTCACATCATCATCAGTTTGTTCACATGTATCTCATCATCACCACTGTTCATCACATTTATTTAACATTTATTTTGTGTCCACACTGCATGTGGTCATTACATTTAACAGTAAAATGACACCAGGTGGGCACACCGATTTAAAAAAACAAATCACTGTCACAACCCCCACATGGCCCACATGGATCCCCACCACCTGGTGTCCCCATGGGTGTGTTTGGCTGGGCAGTGGTATTAATGAGACTGATCTGGTTCCATTGATATCCTCCATCCTGTTCTTTCCAACAACAAAGTACTTGAATGCGACAAGCTCGTAATGACGAGTACAAAAGTGGGACATTTCTGATAACACACTTTAGTTCCTCTCAGTTCTTTGTTTAGTCTATGTTTTAGCATGTTCTCCTGAGATTTTCTTTGGATCTATGATTAAAGATTTTATTTCTCTGAATCTCCTGCAAAGTGATGGTGCAGCTGCGTCACAATAACATAATTTCCATAGAGATGTTTAAATTGGCCGACAGAAATATTAAATGGCTAAAAGGGCCATAATCACACTCTTGGATTTGGTCATCAACTGTGTTTTTTTTTTGTTTTGTTTTACCTTTCCAGAATTTTCTGTCTATTTTCTTTTCTGAAGCGGAGCTGCAATAGCAAAGAGGATGAAAGGTGCCTTGTTGGCGAGGCAGGTCCATGTTTCCGTGGTGTCACTCCTCATTAGCTGCCAATGACTGACTCGGATTTGCCATGGAGGAGACAACCTCAAAATATCTGCCTCTGCAAATCTCTCACACTCGACGTGTAAATGCCAATGGGAACTCTATAGCCCTGGTCTGAGAGAAACCTCGGATATGAAGAATGACAAAGCCAAATACTGACATATTCCAAGACCGGTTCAGCTGCCTTAGTAAAACTAAATGCAATAATTCAACTAAAAATGCACTATTTCTTCAGGGGATTCAATGGAAGTTGTTATTGCATCAAAACAAACAAGACGAAACTCACTATGACAACATTCTACTGCTCTAAACAATTTATGATGCTATTTCTATTTCTATGTAGTTTCTATTATTTAACAATCATTATTTAATTGAACTATTGCACTCATCAAAAACTTAATTGCTTCAGACAATATGAATGAATTGCTCATGTTGTATTACAAAACTCTCTTTTTTTGCTATTGAGATCCATTGTGGAAAAAGTACGCTTTAGAATACTTTTTAAAAAATGTATTCATTATGGAAATAATACACTTCATAAGAACATACAGTATATTTAATAAATGCAGATTGAATGTAATGTGTTTGACACTCGATTGCATGTTGTTTGCAGGTAAATAAGACTGCATTATAGTTGAAATATATATTAAATGTAATTAAAGTTAAACTTAAGATTGTTTAAATGAGGACACAGTACATCTTTATATGCAATTTCATAATCACTTCTATTATCTTATGCTAAAAAAGAACCGCAGAATGTAATGTGACAAACATTTACGATACAAATATACTTTAATGTAATGTATTTAAATGTATTTGTAGTTGCACATTTGTGATGATGAACTTGAAATTTAGTATATTTAAAATATATTTACTTTAGATGTAGTATTGAATAAGTGAGTCAACACGTAAAAAATAGGTGTACGTATTCAATGCATAACAAAAGACTAAAATATTATATAGAAAATATTATTTAAAATGCACATTTTTTTAATTGTACCTAAGCATGTTCAAACATAAGCTAGTCTATGTTTATTTCATTACTACCTGCAAATAAAGATTTGGTGACGTTAACTATGTACTGTAAAAAAAATTGTGTTCATATTGTATTGCACATTTACTGCTATTGGGAGGTAAGATTATGGACAGGTTTGTTAGTATGGATATGTTTAAGGGGTTAAGATATAAGGGATGGGGATTATACTTTATTTTAAGGTGTCTTTGTTACAGTTTTTTTTACAGATGTAGGTATTTTTAATATATATGAACTATGCAGAACATGTATGTGAACTATATTGATTCGTTTAAATGTTAATACAGTAGTAGTTAAAGACACTTAATACAATGTCGGTCCACATCTTTAATTTTTAAGAAAATATGGTGTTGCTTAATCGTTGCTGTCTGCTTGCTAAATATAAACTCTAATAATTAATATTAATATACAGGCAGCTAAAAATCAGCCATTTTAAAATATAATTTTTATAAAAACAATTTGATTTTGTTAAATGTCATTAAAATTCAAAACATGTTGTCCTTGTTCTAACTCCATAGATGTATGACTTTGAAAATCATTACCCTAAATATGAGCAAAAGCAATATAGCAAACAATGTCTGGATGCAATTTTACTCGGATTGGATGAATGTTTTGCTGGCTATTTTATGTTTTTAAACTAAATTTTATGAAAAAAGCTGGAAAAGCCACACCATGACCCAAAAGCATCTCAAAAAAGCGAAAACCAGTTATGTTTAAATTTAATTTCCTGTTCATTGGTGTATGTATGTTGTGTGGTTTCACTCATCTATCAATATATCTTCCACAGGTAGGTCCACACTGAGAAACATCTGCACGATCAGTAAACAGATTTGTTGCACTAACATTAGTAGAGTAGCTATGGCATGTGAAGAAGTGACAGTCCAAACACTCCACCCGTGTCAAAGACAGCTCCGATTAATTAAATGTGCAGTCTGACCTTTACTATTGTGTGGAAAACACAGGGACATGTGAGGAGAAAGGACAGATTTCTGGCCAAGGTCTTTCCCAATCTAAAGCAGGTGCACTGATGATCGTAAAAACGTTCAGACATGTTTAATGCAGGAGATTTTATACAAACACATGAAGGGGGAAAAGTGTCATATGAGAGGGTTTTTACTGCTGTGAGAATGCCTATGATTAGATGTAAAACTAAAGGATTTGAGAGACGCATGTGTGCCGAGATGGACGTTTTTATACGGACTGAATGATCTCACGAATGTCGCATTGAAAGACAATTTGAACGTGAATAAGATTTCACTTGGCTTGAATTCAAAAACAGAATAAATAGAAGTAAATATAATGTTAGATGAAAACCTTCTGTAAAATCAACAAGGCCATAGAGCATGGGTCTTCAACCGGGGGTCCGCGAGTTCTCTCTCACTCACCGACGGCCCGAAAAATAGCCGATGAGGACCAGCCGACGGTGAGGAACACACTGAGAAAACTTAAAACTGCCCGACGGCCGACCATCGGCTTGGTGCTTTTCGGGCTTTAAGTTGAAGTTCAGAGAAATGTATAATTGTCCACCTGACAATAAAATTTAAATGTATGAAACTGCAAATCTGTTCAAATAATTGTGATTAAGACAACTGTGAACTTAATAAATTGTGATTTTAATTGCTACATGTTTGTTATGATGCATAAATCTCTTTAACAATGAAAATAAAGCCTACAGACAATGTACAACAACATAGTTCTAATCTATATTGTCTCAACATAATATTACTATCGTAATATGATTGATTTCTAGTCACATCAGAGGCTGTTTGACACATTTTGTGTGGGGGGGGGGGGGTCCCTGCTCCGTGTCTCGCTCATCTAAGGGGTCCTTGCCCTGAAAAACGTTGAAGACCCCTGCCATAGAGGAATAAATCAGCCCAAAAGGAATGTAATGAAATAATACACTTAATTTTCAGTGAAAACCTTTCCCTCCCTAGCAACTTAGTGTAGTCTTTCTGTGATAAGAACTCTTTTTAAAAGTAAATTGAAGTGTACTTCTTTTTCACAAGGGTTGCAAGGCATGAGAGTGAGAAGATGCTGACAGAATTTTTTTTTTGTATAAAATATTTAATGTCATCATCAACAGCATCAACAAAAGGAAAAGGGAAGTAACTGGAGTGTTACCATGTTATCAGTAAAAACACTTTGAATGCATGAACAGCCACACACGGGTTGATGTTCAGAAGCTGCTGTGCTTGGCCAGGTCTTTCTTCATTTCACCGTATTGGGCGCTGAGTCGGCCCACAGCTTTAGCGTGCTCCTCATCCACCTCCTCCTTCAGACGAGACTGCTCCTTCAGGAACTCCTCCCAGTCCTGCTTCCGCCTCTCCACACACAACTGCAGATGTGTGCTCTGATCACACACACACACACACACACACACACACATCATCATCATATCATCAGCTGTCGCAAGAATTTGTTTGCAATTTGACCATTACAAATATAGTAGTCTATTGCAAACTATTGTAGATAGTAGTATTGCAAACATAGCGACTATCTACTGCATACTACACAGTGCACAAAATATGCCTCAGACAAATATAAATATTTCAATCCGTTACACTGCAAGTGGCATCTGTTTATCGGTTTATGTTGTTTTATGGACTTTTAGTTTGTGTTTCATTATTTCCTTGTGTTTCTGTTCCTGTGCCCTTTGTTTCTACTTCTCATTTGATCTCATAATTACTAGAGATGCAAAATATATAGGGGTGGGCGATATAGCTTCAACGATATTCATCACGATATAGAGGAAAAATATATGGAAAAACATTTTATTGGTGATGTGCAGCTGGCAGGCGTTTATTAGTGCAAACAAAATGAAGGGCATTTGCCATTGATGACAGAATACCTAATTAAATACATAATTATTCAGGTAAGAAATACTACAGAAACTAAAGTAATCAAATGTAAAATAACATTTAATTACTTTAATGGTAGGAATTAATCTGTATTTAATTTTTACAATGAAGACTACAGAATTAAAGTTCTAAAAAGTATTCAGTGAAGAGCAGAAAGTGATTAACATGACAGACAGCAGCAGGAATATTGGATCGCTGTCACTTTAAGAGTTTATGCAAGGACCCAATATACTGTTACAAAACATGCGTTCGCTTTTTCAACTATATAACGTTCAAAAAATGACTGTGTTTAACTGAATACTCGCCAAGACATTTTGCCATAATCTTGTATGTGTTTGAACGTTTTAGCGCAGTGAACCACTCATTTCAGTCACTCAGAAGTTGTTTGAGACGGAGAAGCGGCTTGTGTGCTCCACTAATATAGATCGGTGGTCGAGCGCGCGCTTTTGGAGTGAGCGCGAAACCTGAGGGACTGACTAAAATCATACTCAATACAAGCATTATTAAACCGGAGCGAATGAGACGAGTGAGAGAAAGCAGGCGGCTGTTTGTCACTTCGCCATCGGAGAGAAGTACGGAGCCCCTAAAGGGACGTGGTGGTGGAAAAAAAATGGGATGGGAGGAATTTTTTTAAAAGAAAACTTTTGCGTTCCCTCGCAAAGATGTTTGCGTTCACGCAAAGATATTCTCGTTCCCTTGCAAAACCTGTTGTGAGCTCGGACAAAACCTTCCTGTTTAATGTCCCTCTGGCTGGCAGTCGTGTTTATTAAGTCAGCTCGAGCATTAATACACACAAATAATGCGCGGCTCATTTAGAGTTTGAGTTTTCCTCAAACAAGCTTTATAATATATTAATTGGTCTCTATTAACAGGCGCCGGTGAGACAAGTTCGAAGGGACCGTCTGAAAAGTGCAAAATCAGAAAAGCATTTCTACAAAAATAGTCATTAATAACTTCAATGTTACACACTGTGATGTAAGAAAACTCAGTTAAAACATCACTGCTCTCCTGATGGTTACACCACTCAGTTTGGCAAGTAGCACAAAAAGGCCTTCTTTACACAAATGATGTTATGCAGTTGAGTTTACATACTTACAACCAGCATGATAATTGCTTACTGAATTTGAAGTGAAGTTATTGATTTTGTTTCATAATAATCATAAAAGTTATATATAATTTTTTTTAAATCAAACTAGGTGTTCAAGTACAGCCAGCAGGAGAGCAGTGACGTGTTACAGTGAAGTTATTGATTTTGTTTCATAATAATCATAGAAATAGAAAAAGGGTTTGGGGTTTTGCACTTTTCAGACGGTCCCTTGTCTCGCCGCCGGCTTGTAGAGACAAATTTATATATTGTAAAGCCCATTTGAGGAAAATTGGGTTGTTGTAGCTCGTTGTCTATGTTACTTTGATTAGAAATAGCTGCATTTGTGTTTTAACAACGTTTAATTCACGAGTTATTGATCCGGGAAGCTCGAATATGTGAATATATTGACAACTTTACTGCACTCCTTAAATACTGACCGCATTTCTTTATATTTGAGTCAAACAAGTTCAAACTCTAAATGTGTCGCGCATCATTTGTGTGTATTAATGCTCGAGCTGACTTAATAAACACGACTGCCAGCCAGAGGGACATTAAACAAGAAGGTTTTGTCCGAGCTCACAACAGGTTTTGCAAGGGAACAATAACATCTTTGCGTGGGAACGCAAAAGATTTCTTTAAAAAAAATTCCTCCCATCCCATTTTTTTTCCACCACCACGTCCCTTTAGGTGCTCCGTACATTTCTGTGTCACGCTTCCTCATTTCTCTCAGCATCACACATATAATGCAATATCAATGTCAGTTTTACACATCAAAACGATGTCCTTCATTTACAATCACCTCACTGACCTCCGCAACTGCAGTCTTCGCCCCATCAACCGGCCTCACCTGTGACTTTTCTCTCCTCTCGGTTTTTCTGTTGTGGATATTAACCACCGTCTCATTTTAAAGCGGGTATTATTTGTTTGCAGCCTCCAAACACCTTTAGCTTTAGTAAACAACAGCGCGTGATGTACGTAACTTGATTGTGATTGACGCTGACGTAATCTTGTAATGTCTAGGACAAAATTACAAATTTAATTAAAAAATATACATTATATATTTTTTAATCAGACTTTTCTGCAAACACCATTTAATAAGTATTGAATTAAATTAACGGCAACAAAAATATATAGTGCCTATATATTTTTTCCACTTAAAAAAAAAAAAAAAAATGGAAATCATCTCGCGACCCCCACTTTGGGAACCACTGGCCTAGGCCACCATATTGGTATCGGCTGATATGTTCATTTTTAATGCCCGATAAGAAAATCAGGTTAGCATATTAAAACAGATAAATAATGCATTATTTCCTCCAGCTAATACGCTTCAGATGTGCAGTTTTGCATTATGAAAAAATGTGTTAAACTAAATTAAGACACCCACCCCCCCCCCCCCAATAATAAATGTATTAGAAAGCGTAATATTTTGCAGTTTATTCAGTAATTAAAGCCTTTCCGCAACCCACGGCACCCACACAAAACCATCTCGAATGCAATTCACGAGGGTCGTACTTTTCAGGTTGAAAAATATGGAAATTTGTATAATCACGGAAAAATCACATCCCTGTGTATTGTCTATGCTGTTGCGTTAGTTTGCTCCTGTTATTTCTCCTAGGTTTCTGGTTCTGGATTATCTTTGTTTTGTTTAGTAAATTATATCTTGGCTGCAATTTGGATCCCCCTCTTCTTCTCTTCCTTGCCTGCCCTGCACACTACAATCCAGTTTGTGGATGTTGTTTCTCTCCTTATATGTATTTAACTTTTAATTTAATATAATTCTCTAAAAAAAAAAAAAAAAAATCAGATACTTTGTATCAACTTAAAAACATATATAGTTTGTTACAATCAAATGTATTCATTTTACTCAAATTTTATTAACGGTTTGGTTGAGACCTTAAATTTTAATTTAATAATAATCAAAAATGTTTCTTTCCACAAAGACAAAAACATTTATACAAAGAAAAAAGATCATGTATTATAAAGACCACTTACTCAAAGAATAATTAATACTAAAGCTAATTAGTTAATGCGATTATCTTTTTGCAAAGTCCTGGTTGTGTGCTATATGATGATGCACTTCTATTTTCCTTATGTACCTGTTCAGCCTCTTGCTCCCTCTGCTGGATCCTCTGCGCCATATGATTTGCTGCTTCAACTACAAATAGAAAAGCAAGTCAACACGTCAATTATTCCCATCAATACACTCATTATTTCAACAAAAACTTAATGAATTTCATGACCATGTTAATAAATAATACAGATCTAAAAATGTGTAAAAACCTGTCTAAAAGCAGACAGAGAGAGATACAGAGACAGGGGTTGGACAATGAAACACTGGGCAACAGTGTTACATTACAATATTGCATTACTCCCAAAAATACTAATTGCGTTATTTTTTAAGAAAAGTAATGCGATTACATTCCTTTGTGCTACTTTTCTCACTTGGGCTGTTGGGCTGGCTTGCTTGTTTTTTAATAACAACAAAAAAAAAGTTTTACTTTTTAGAAACTTCTCACTTGTAAGTCGTTTTGAATAAAAGCGTCTGCCAAATGATTAAATGTAAATATTAATATCCGAATGATTTTTAGCATAAAAGAAAAATCAATCAGTTTGACCCATACAATGTATTGTTGGCTTTTGCTACAAATAAACCAGTGAAACTTGTGACTGGTTTTGTGGGTCACAAGGGTCACAAAAGTGAAAAAGTAACTTAGATATTTTGTTATAAATTGAAAAAGTAATGTGTTACTTAACTAGTAACTTGAAAAAGTAATCTGATTACGTAAAGTTACTTGTAATGTGCTATCCCAACACTGCTGGCCAATCAAATGTTGGAGGTTTCACGCCTATATATGCACAGGCTGGTGCCCAAAGTGTGAAGGTTGAAGTAGCAGAGCAATAGTTCAGCTGCAGCTAAAATCAATGCAATCCACACAACGTAATGGGAGACAAATCAGAGTATAAAAAGAGGACAAATTATTTTTGGCTGGCTCATCTGCGACGAAGACAGCAAGTCTTTGTTGTGTATCAAAAGCCACAGTATCCAGGGTAATTTCGGTATACTACCACGAAAGACGGACCACATCCAACAGGAGTAACTGTTGATGCAATTGGAAGCTGTCTGAAAGGGATGTCCAGGTACTAACCCGGATTCTATCCGAAAAACAAAACAACATAACCACAGCTGCACAACTCTCAAGGCCACAAATCTCCTGTTTCCACCAAAACTGTTTGTTAGCAGCTCTACAGTCGTGGCCAAAAGTTGAGAATTCCATAAATATAAGTTTTCACAAAGTTTGCTGCTAAACTGCTTTTAGATCTTTGTTTCAGTTGTTTCTGTGATGTACTGAAATATAGTTACAAGCACTTCATACGTTTCAAAGGCTTTTATCGACAATTACATGACATTTATGCAAAGAGTCAGTATTTGCAGTGTTGGCCGTTCTTTTTCAGGACCTCTGCAATTCGACTGGGCATGCTCTCAATCAACTTCTGACTGATAGCAACCCATTCTTTCATAATCACTTCTTGGAGTTTGTCAGAATTAGTGGGTTTTTGTTTGTCCACCCGCCTCTTGAGGATTGACCACAAGTTCTCAATGGGATTAAGATCTGGGGAGTTTCCAGGCCACGGACCCAAAATTTCAACGTTTTGGTCCCCGAGCCACTTAGTTATCACTTTTGCCTTATGGCACGGTGCTCCATCGTGCTGGAAAATGCATTGTTCTTCACCAAACTGTTGTTGGATTGTTGGAAGAAGTTGCTGTTGGCTGTGTTTTTGGGCAGAATTGTGAGTGAGCCCACTCCCTTGGATGAGAAGCAACCCCACACATGAATGGTCTCAGGATGCTTTACTGTTGGCATGACACAGGACTGATGGTAGCACTCACCTTTTCTTCTCCTGACAAGCCTTTTTCCAGATGCCCAAAACAATCGGAAAGGGGCTTCATCTGAGAATATGACTTTGCCCCAGTCCTCAGCAGTCCATTCACGATACTTTCTGCTGAAGATCAATCTGTCCCTGATGTTTTTTTTGGAGAGAAGTGGGTTCTTTGCTGCCCTTCTTGACACCAGGCCATCTTCCAAAAGTCTTGGCCTCACTGTGCGTGCAGATGCGCTCACACCTGCCTGCTGCCATTCCTGAGCAAGCTCTGCACTGGTGGCACTCCGATCCCGCAGCTGAATCCTCTTTAGGAGACGATCCTGGCACTTGCTGGACTTTCTTGGACGCCCTGAAGCTTCTTTACAAGAATTGAACCCCTTTCCTTGAAGTTGCTGATGATCCTATAAATTGTTAATTTAGGTGCAATCTTAGTAGCCACAATATCCTTGCCTGTGAAGCCATTTTTATGCAACGCAATGATGGCTGCATGCGTTTCTTTGCAGGTCACCATGGTTAACAATGGAAGAACAATGATTTCAAGCATCATTTTAACATGTCTAGTCTGCCATTCTAACCCAATCAGCCTGACATAATGATCTCCAGCCTTGTGCTCGTCAACATTCTCACCTGAGTTAACAAGACGATTACTGCAATGATCTCAGCAGGTCCTTTAATGACAGCAATGAAATGCAGTGGAAAGGTTTTTTTTGGGATTAAGTTCATTTTCATGGCAAAGAAGGACTATGCAATTCATCTGATCACTCTTCATAACATTCTGGAGTATATGCATATTGGTATTATAAAAACTTAAGCAGCAACTTTTCCAATTTCCAATATTTATGTCATTCTCAAAACTTTTGGCCAGTTAATATTCATGGTAACTATAGCAACTATAGCCAAATGTTGGTTTCATTGTGACTTGGCCTGTGGACAATAAGAAACATGTATTGTTCTCTGATCTGTGGGAGTTATAGTGTGGAGAAGCCCCAAGAGGCTTAACACCCTGACTATTGGTTTGGGCTGCAATATCATGGCATTACTGTGCTTGATGGGCAGTGCCAAGGACTACCAAAATCCAGGTGTTTCAGTTTCACTGTTCAACCTCTGTAGATTATTACGCAAACGTGCCGTTTCAGCGTCCCTTTTCTCTTCCTGTTCTGTCTGGAACTTCATCTCACACTTTGTTATAAAGAATGAAACTTACGTCGTGTGAGAGCATCACACAGTTTCTCATGCATACTCTCAGTGCACTGTGGCAGATCATGCTCATTTGTGTCAGACGTCATCTTATTCAGGTTTTCAAGCTGACGGCATTCTCTGAAAGCACGCTTCTCCTGAGGGAACACAAAAATTTGTAGTGTAAATTTGTCATAAATGTCACAGGACATTTGGAAGCAACCATATGTTTTATTAATTCTTTTTAAAAGCAAGTATCAGAATAAAAGGTAATAAAATGTAATGTAATAAAACCAGGCCTGCCTCAAACTCCCTGATGAAGTATCTGATTTCACCCTGCAGGACCGGTCTGTGATCAATCAATCTGGACTGAATATCACCAACATCTGCGAAGAAACAAATACGGTGACATTACATAAAGAGAGGATCAAATTAAACAAGACATCTAATGTTTTTTAAACTACATTCCTGGAATTAATTAACTATTTTATGTTATTTCAAAAAGTTTTTACTATGACTTAAGTGTCTTTAATGCTTTGAAAGTGACATAATTCTAGTTATTAACATTAATACATATGGCTTATTTCATAATGTTTAAACATGTGCATCATCATTAAAATTATACTCATTGTGGATTGATATTCATTATGAATTCTATATTAATTATAACTAAACAAAAAAATTGTGATATTTAAAGATAAATATTATTCATATAATAAATACACCTAGAAAAACTGTTTTTAATTTTTGTGCGTTTTGATGTACAGGTAATAGCATTATATATATATATATATATATATATATATATATATATATATATATATATATAAATTTACATATTACTGTCATTAATCAGCGACTGTCTGTCATTAGTATGTACTGTATATCCATGTAGGAACTATGCTTTAAGTCACAGCCATGGACAAATGCTGGCATCTGCTAGTATAAATATTAATACATATTCGATTCTCGAATCTTTTTATCTGTATTAACTGCAAAGAAAGACGTTAAATGCGTAATACTGCACACAATCAACATAACTCACCCTTAACTATCTTCTCCATCATCACGAGCTGCTGATTACTCTGACAGCCTTACACGATGATATTTAATATTCTGTCAAATGTTTCCTCTTCACAAAGTCTGGTGATTGAGGAACGTAAATGAGTAAAGTGAAATGTTTCTTTGCAGAATGATACAGGCTAAAGTGGGTTTCACAGACTTCCAGGAGTCACGTGCAAACAATAACAGAAAACAATTGCAAAATAAAAGTCCGAAAGTGAACTTCAAAATAAAAGTTGCTATATAAAACAAAAGTCACAGAAAAACTTCACGGGCAGCAAACGCATTTCACGTGAAATTTAGACTTCTGCAAAACCGAGGACTGAACACTGAACGTTGACTTTATTGTATGGTAAACAACAAAATCCCCCCCCCCCTCCTCCGTGAGCTATTTCTTTAATATACAGTATAAGTAAAAAATAATTTCTAATATAAATCATTAATTAATTAATACCAGTATTACTAGTAGTAGATGTATAATTGAATTACACATATTTCTACCACTGAGGTTCCCAATAATACCAAGATTAATAATAACTTTACAAATTGTATTAAACTAGCTTTAATATTCTGCTAACAATTCTAAAAATTAACATTAATTGACATTCAGTTATTTGTAAGTATCATTTCATTCACTTAGCTTTTTATCTTATAGAACAATACCTTTTCGCTTGAAGACATACATTTTGATCCGACAGATTTTAAACACCATGCTGAATGCCCTTTAAAGATTTGTTAATGCAGGCCTATAACAGTTGTCAACAGACATTATGGTCTGGCAGAAGGCAAAAGTTGAGAAGTTCACTGAATTCAATATTTATCTTTATAACAGCATTTTATTTATTCATTTTAATAGTGAGTGTCAGAATAAAAGGTTCGATAATAAAAGCAGGCCTTACTCCAATTCCCTGATGAAGTATCTGATTTCTCCCTGCAGTATACTGGCCTGTGATGAATTCGTCTGGACTGCTTTCTGTTTTACAAAACAGGGTGTGGGATAATTCATCAGAACATATTACATTTTCCAGGTTAGCTCCGTATGTCTCTGTGCTACTGCCTTGGATACGAGTGATTTTGAAGTGGCAGCCCTGCCATAAATTCCAGCCTGGTCAAGCCCAGTATCATTTTTATAGATCACTAGGGTACTGGTGTTATTCAGTTGTTTTAGAGACTGTATTTTGTTAAATTTAGCAGCTGCGTGTCCATGAAAGTGAACGCTGAATATACTGTTATTCATTCGATCTGCACATCAAATGTTCAATGTGAACTACAGTTCTTTGAGCCTGTATAGTGTGCTTGCTAACTCAGAAAAAGTAAAGAATAGTATCCCTGCAACCTATTAATTTGAGTTTTAATTTGCCTAAACTTTTATTATCAACAACATGACTTCATTAAACATTACATTATTTGCAGGGTGTTCATTAAATGACGAAAAGCTACTAAATATTTTTAATATTTTAAATATAATATACTTACATTTACATTTAGTCATTTAGCAGACGCTTTTATCCAAAGTGAGGAAAACAAACAAGCGATTCTTCATGAATTGGCGAATGGACACAGGAAGTGCTCACAATTCAAGTTTCATACATTGCTCAGTACCATAAGCTAGAGTAGGAAGGGAAAATGGGAAGGATAGGATTTATTTTTATGAGGGGATCAAGTGTTCACGGAAGAGATGAGTTTTCAGATGTCTCTTGAATATTGCCAGGAATTCTGCGTTCCTGATGAAAGTAGGGAGATCATTCCACCAGCAGGGAGCAGTGAACGAGAAGGTTCTGGAGAGTGATTTTGTGCCTCTCTGTGACGGTACCACAAGCCTTCGCTCCTTTAGTGATCGCAGGCTTCTGGTGGGGACGTAGCGTTGTAGCAGTGTGTGGAGGTAAGAAATATATTATAATAAATAATAAAATATTAATTAATAATTAAAAAAAATTAAATAAAAAAAGAGTCATTTTAAAATAAAACCAATCAAAATAAAACACAAATATGAACTATTTTATTTGTTTATACTGTTCGGCCTGTCAATTTTACATGTAATTGATCGTTTGCCGGCAGTTTGATTGACAGGTGATCTGACCAATCATAACCCAGAATCTGCCATTTTGTCCAACAAAGCAGTCAGGGGAGCTAGTAGATTAACGTTGGTGATCTTTAACTTGAAAAATTGCGTAAACTCACATCGTGCTTGAAACAACATTCCTTCTGATGTCCATTCATGTTTATTTGATGTTATAAATGAACTAGTATGAAGAGACGGTCGGTTCAGGAGCCGCTTGAACTGAGGAGCTACAGCGATCTGTGAGCTATAGGGTATTTTTTGTTTAAATATCTTTAAAAGAATTACACAATTTTAAATATGAATCTATTTCGTACCAAACCTGCTCTGTCTTGACGTGTTGCCAGTGTCCTCTTTGCTCCGCAATGTATTTTTGGACATGATGTGGGACCTGAGTCAGACATAGCAACAGTAACAAATGGGGGTGCGAAGGGTCAATTCCACAAAACTGGAAAACTTTCAGAACATATATAAGCAGTAAGGGTTTTTTTTTAGAAAGTAAAATTTAAAAGATAAAAAAGGAGAGTCTATATTTCAAATAATTCACTGCCTTAAGCAATCATGTAATAAATAAAAAGTAAAAGTTGTGGCCTAGTGGTGAGGCAGTCTGGCTTGTAATCAGAAGGTTGCTGGTTCGATTCCCACACCGGCAGAAATTGAAAGTGGGGATTGTGCATAAACAGCACTCTCTCCACCTTCAATACCATGACTAAAGTGCCCTTGAGCAAGACACCTAACCCCTAATTGCTCCCCTTGTAAGTTGCTTTGGATAAAAGCGTCTGCTAAATGATGAAAAAATAAAAGTAACTGTAGTTTGATTATGAGTGTTTTAAAACATAATACGATCTCATTAAAAGTATTTAATTTTTGGAATGTGATTACGTAATGCAGCTTACATTTAATCAATTACTACCCAGCACTGAATGCCTGTTATAGTTTTTTTTTTTTCATAATTAAACCTCACCGAAATCTTTTAATATGCAAGTGAATCTCAGATTGGTATCTGTGACGTAAGGCTGCCTAACATCACATGCAACCTTTTATCTAAGTCCTTTAAAAACTTTGGCACATATTTGTTTCTTTATGTTGGTATATTATACTTATTAATATTTTTATATAATACATAAATACATAAAACACATAAATACTTACAATTTTTTTTAAAATCACAAATCACACTGGCACTAGATGGAGACAAAGTATTACTTTAGCTCTGATTTTCTGGCATACCTTAGTACATCTGATAGATAAATGACTGAACAGTTATGACAATGAGGATAAATAAATGAAGACTCCAATACAACACATATTTTAGTTTATTTAATTTATCTAGGTTATTGAAGACATATATTAGGTACACCTGTTTTGTAGTAAAATTAAATGAAGAAGCCACATGAATGGGCATATTTATTAAGAATGAACTCTTCATTAAAAGTGTATTAATGTACATCTGAAGATTCATACAATTGAAAAACATGTATTACATGTGTTCAAATGCAGCTTTACATTACACTCTCATTATACTCCTTACTTTTATTTAAAATTATTTCAGTATACACTGACATATTCATAATTCGAAATCATTTTAGTAAAGCATTACCCTTTTTTGTGTCATTTTTAATAATATTGTGCAGAAAATTTATCTCTCGGAGCAGAAAGAGAAGAGTTGACGGAAACAAGATCGTTGGGCATCTGCTGCTCTCTTTTTTATGAGACTATAAATAGTATATTTTGCGTTCAGTATGTTGAGAGTGAGAGAGGTCTGCAGACAGGACTGTTATTGCTATAATGAAGATGTGTCTCTCAGCATCATTATCTCTAATGCTGAGCTTCATGAAACCAGCATCAGCCCACATACGTGATCTGAACATTTACAATTGCAGAGACTGGGTCCCATAGACACTCTATTGTTAACATTTTTCATTGGTGGATGTTGGATGGACAAACAAGTTTAAAATCTTGTTTATAATCAATTCTGATTAGGATTAAGAAAAGTCATTCCAATGAAATTCAGTCGTCAGTGTTTAGTTTGAGCGTCTCACAGACTACAAATCAAAAAGTAAGGTTTAATAATAAGCTTTTTCAGGAAAAAGAAAAGATATGCTCAACTTGCGTAACTTTTTTAGTAACTAATGAATTATATTTTTGTTCTTTGCTCAGTGTTGCAGAAAGGAGCATTGAAAATGATTCTTTAGTTTTTTAAAATAACGATAATAATAATAATAATAAGGTCTCATTCATTAACATTAGTTAATGTATTAACTAATATGAACTAACAATGAGCAATACATTTGCTACAGTATTTATTAATCTTTGTAATTAGAAAATAAAAATGCAATTGTTCATTGTTTGTTCATGTTAGCTCACAGTGCTTTAACTAATGTTGACATCTACAACATTTGATTTTAATAATGTATTAGTAAATGTTGAAATGAACATTAACTACGATTAATAAATGCTCATTTGTTGACCATGTTAACTAAAGTTGTTAACTAGTGAAACCTTTAGGTAAAGTGTGACCAAAATTACATTTTATACAGTCGTTTTAAATGTTTTTGAATTAAGTCTCTTAAGGATGCTGTAACAAAGGAGACAGCGGGATGGGATCCAAATGCAGCTTTATTAAAGATGTGGTCAAAACAGGCAAAGGTCAAAACAGTGGCAAACAGGTCTGGAGGAGAATAGGCAGAATCGTAGTCAATCTACAGGCAAACAGATCGAGGCAGGCGGCAGGCAAACAATAGTCCATAAATCCAAAGCAGGTAATCCAAGGGGCAGGCAGAAAATGATCAGAAAACGGGGAAAAGAGGCTCGAACAAAACTAGCAAAACAGACACGGGAATAAATGCTCGGTAATGACAGGGTAACCAAATCAAGACTTCGCGGGGAGTGATGTGTGAACGGTGTTTTTATATGATGTGGGTGATGAGGTGCAGCTGGTGCGGTGATCAGTGAATGGGTACGGGGCTTATGGGAAATGTAGTCCTGTGTGAATGAATGAGAGTGAGAATGTGTGAGAAGAGTCCAGAGTGGAGTGCCCTCTAGTGGATTTCACGGGCACTCCAACTGACAGTCATAACAGATGCATTTATTTGTTCAAAATACAGTGAAACATTACAAATTATTATTATTATTTTTTTAATATATGTTAAAATGTTATATATTCCTGTGATGGCAAAGCTGCCAAACTCTCAGTGTCACATCCTTCAGAAATCAGTGTTTTTTTTATGCTGGTTTCAAACATTTGCATATCATTCCTTTAGCTCAAACAGTAGCGCATGGTAATGTCATATAGGTTTAATTCCAATGAAAATCACTTAAGTGTACCTGCCGAATGTAAATGTACTGCAACTCTTCATTGTGTCATGCTTCATTATTATTTTACTTTTTGAATTTTGTTATGATAGGCTGTTTAATGGCAAGTTCCCATTGTGACAGCTTGCCCCATATATTATGACAACATGCTCTGCTTTTGGGGTCAGCTTGTTTTCTTGATTAAAGGGTTAGTTCACCCAAAAATGACTCGTCCACACAATATAATCAACACTTTCAAAGTCCTGAAAGGTACTAAAGACATCGTTAAAACAGTTGACGCGACTGCAGTTCCAACCTTAATATTATGAAGCAATGAGAATACTTTCAATTGTCTACATTGTTTACGTCCAGCGCATCAAGATTCTACGTCAGAACGCTGTCACGTGATCAGCTTTGGCCAATACCAAGCCAATATTCGGAAGTCGTTATTTTTGTTTGGTTTTTGCGAACAAAAAGTTTTCTGGTTGAAAATTAAGGTTGAACCACTGCAGTCATGTTGACTGTTTTAACGATGCCTTTAGTACCTTTCTGGACCTTGAAAGTGGTTGATAAATTGCTATATGGACTAGTCATAAACCTCTCGGATTTCATCAAAAATATCTTAATTTGTGTTTTCCGAAGATGAACGAAGGTCTTACGGGTGTGGAACGACATGAGGCTGAGTAATTAATGACAGAATTTTCATTTTTGAGTGAATTAATACTTTTTATTTTATCTTTATTATTATTATTATTTATCCAAATAACACTCTTAATACTGCACTCTATTCAGGTAATGCATAATAAAAGTTTGCAACACAGGTGTGGTGATAATGGGTTTTCATTGACCAGCGACTGTAACATCCTGATATACAGTGCTGGGTAGATTACTTACAAATTGTAGTACATTACTGAATAAAAATGATATGGTGAAAACTGTAGTTAGTAATGTAATCTATTACGTTATACATTTTAGGTAATCGGACTACTTTTTGATTACTTTTAAATTATGTTTGACCTCACTTTTAGCTTTAAATTATCACATAGATTTTAATAAGATATTCTTGTGCTATAGCAATATAAAATTACAAATTGAAAATTTGTCATCAACAAAATGAAGAGCATTAAACATTATGTAACATCAGGGTTTCCCACACTGGGGTGTGTGAAGGAACTGCATGGGGTTCGTAAGTTGATGAAACACAATAATTAATTAAACCAGAAAAATGCACATGAAATAAAAACAATCAACATGAAAGATTAAATATTTTATTTGTTATGCTGTGTTGCCTCTGACTAGAAACTAGGAGACTTACATAAGCAACATGCATACAGTAAGCAATATGCTGATTAAAATATAATTAGTGAGAATCAATAAATTCTGAATGATCTGAACTGCCATTTTGCGAATATTAAGTAATCATAGTCAATGAATCTGATAAATATTATAATATACATGATATGATTGCAAGTATATATTTTTGGGAATCTGAGATTGCATTATGTACAGTATGCGTTCACATTAAGTAGTTACTCACTGTCTGTGCAAAGATCATGATAAATAACATGGTCAATTTGAGTGGCCCTCATCTCATATGATGTTCTATTCTCCTCCTCCTCTCTACTTTCCCCTTCTTACATCATCTTCTCTTGATCTTTTCTCAACCCTTTCTCCAGGGTCCTCATTATTTGTTTGCTCTGCTTTGCTTTTTTTTCTTTTTTTTTTTAACTGAGGACCCTTTTTATACATAGCAAAGTCATGATAGTTGTATGAACAATTGCATTTCCTATGCTGTGTGTGTTACAAACCCAGCAGAGCTCAATATGATGACATCTGACAACATGCCATGAGCATTTGAGAATACAGCTTTACTTTAGATGTCTGTTTTGAAAGCTTGAACCTTGGTTTGGAGAAATATAGTCTTATGACAAAATGATTTATGTAATTTGTATTAAATTATGAGAAATGTGGGATAAAAAAAATGTGATAACTGTGTTAATGGTTTTGACAAC
This sequence comes from Opsariichthys bidens, assembly GCA_037194245.1. Taxonomy (NCBI): domain Eukaryota; kingdom Metazoa; phylum Chordata; class Actinopteri; order Cypriniformes; family Xenocyprididae; genus Opsariichthys; species Opsariichthys bidens. The sequence continues at coordinate 2,736,959 of CM074311.1, read as the reverse complement.
ACTGACTCTAGCGTTCAGTTGAGGAAAAACTGGAAAAAAAAAATGTATCCTTTCCCCCCCTTTTGGAAATGTTTAGCAGCTTTCTTTCTTTCTTTATTTTGTATTAAGATTATTGATTTGTTTTACAAGTTTTATGAAATGTTATAGGCAAATTTGCATAAACACCCAGCACAGAAATCTAAACATGCATCATTTTATATATTAGGTTCATATGAAATTATATATATAATATATATATATATATATATATATATATATATTAGGTGAAATATATAATAACAAACCCCATTTCTAAAAATATAGATAGGAATAAAACTGATAGATAAAACAAGTTGAACAAAACAAACACTTAAATGTGTTTTATGGATGTTTTTCTTCCACTACTCTGAGAAAAGGTGGGGGGAAATAAGACATGAGACGTTATGGAATCTTACAATGTAACAGGTCCTGAAAGAACCATTTGTGCTTATCCAGAAATTGACCCTTAGGTTTAATTAACGCAGACATTAATATTATATAACTTGAAAATGCGATTTTAAATGATATAAAAAAAATTGAATTTAATAGTGTGCAGATCTTGTGTGTTGTGCTGACTGTAGCTCCAGACTCCTGGAGCGGTTAGTGAAAGTAGGAGGTCTGAGACAAGATTTACAAAACATACCCACCAGGGCCGACTTGAACACACACACACGTTTCCCCCTCCTCGCCATCTCTGGCCACGGAGCTCGCATTACCCAATGGGTATCATTATTTTACAGTGAATGGCTTTCTCTCTCTCTCGTTCTCCTGTTTACTCGCTCTCACTGTCTTTTATCTTCCCTTTCTCGCCGCGGAGGCGGCCGCGGGGACTCGGCAGGCCGGTAGTGGCGTGGAACAGGTGGAGGACCTCTCGTGACCCACGGCCCTGGCAAGAGCTCTCATCCTGGGGCTGACCAACCTGCCCTACTCTCTTGCTCTGCCTCTCTCTCCGTCAGTCAGATCCAACCCTGGGCAAAAGAGCAGGTCACCAATCCTGGTACCGTTTTACCCCCTGAGAGTCCGGCAGCACAGAGAGGAAAACAGCCCGTCACGGCCGGTGTCGGAGTTAAGTCTGCGCGTTCTCTCGGGGGCTGAACGGAGTCCACTGGACCCCTCCTGTAGTCTGAGAATCAACATATGCACTTATCATCATGTGCTTTTCTGGAAGCCCCAGCAACCCTGTCAGGCCCGTCTGGCATCGCTAAACTGTAAAGCTCTTTGGGTGGAATCGCCGTGTCTTTCGCAATTAATGTTCACGGCATATTTGAGGGCCAGGGAATACGGATGTGCGCGCTTGTGTGCGTGGACTTGTCACTGTCGCTTCCCCCCGCGGATTTGCGTCGGTGTCCGAGTCAAACTGCCGGCAACAGGCGGAGAGATGCCCGAACCTGTGGAAGCACGGATCCCGGGAGGAGCGCGCAATCAAAGTGACAGGCCGGCGGAGGAAGTGGGGACATTCTCCGTGTGTGAGCAAAACAAGTCCGCTGGCAGAAGCTCCCCCCGCCACCTCTCTCATCCCCTCCGCGGCCGCGTGTAGGAGCGCAGCGATCTCCTCTGACGCTCGTGGAAGTTTTAGCGGCCTGCGGTTTCCCATACTGGATGCTGGGGGTGCCCAGGGGTGCCCGCGTTGGGAGCGGTGCCTTGCCGGATTAGGACCTCGCTGGCTGAGTTTGATGGCAGACCTGGAAAGACAAACCCTGCCAGGCACAAACTGCTCAGCCACATGATGTCAGGAGGACGAAAAAATCTAGCCATGCAGCGGCAGAGCGCGCAGACAGATGACACCCAGCAGGAAGCTGCAGCCAAATCTGTAAGCATCCACAATCCAGCTGGCTCGCCCTAGGGTACCTGTCTCACAGAGGAGACTCCACAACACCCCGTGAGCTGTCAAATTAACTCACAGATCTGGAAGGACGGAAGCGATGTGTCCCCACATACTCAACAGGGGCCAGTATAAAGTGCTTTAATTCGTCGATGCCTCCTCTGCTTGTAAATTAAAAATATAGAACATGATGAAACAGTAAAAAACACAACACACACACACACACACACGTTCAGTAGACGGAAAGGCACACGAGCATGAGCGAGCGCACACAAATCATTGCCCATTGCTCTGCAGTCACCTGGGAAATGTGTTCATAGAAAAAGTTCTGCTTAATACACATAGTGAGCTCTTTTTCAAACCGCATGTCTGAGAAGACTTTAAAGTCACCATGGAATCAAAATGGACAATTCTGCATTTTTTTTTATTATAAATCATTTATCTGTGCACATCATTTCTTTTTTAAAATTCATGTGCCCTTGTAATCTTCACCTCCCTCTTGCAACAACATCCCTTCTCTGATGATGTGTTTGCTGGCGCGTGGGCGGGACAACCTGTCACTCACATGAGATCACAGCACGACAATGATCCAATCAATTCCTGATGGACAAATTGAAGTCCCGTCCCATCAAGAAGCTGTTTTACTTTACTATACGTCACTATAGGGAAGAAAATACTCATCGCAACTTCTGTTTCAGGCCGACTATAAGAATATAAGAATTCTTCTTAAACGTAGTATTTTTTTAAACTGTGCTTTAGATGTCGTTATTGACCATACATAAAAAAATAATAGTAAAAAAACACAAAGCTTTTGTTTTTTTGTTTTTTTTTAAATAAATCGTTAATAGTTAAATTGTCAAAACCACATTTTACTGAAATCCCTCTGCAAGGAGTAGAAACAGTCTTGAAGGTGTGGTAACATTTATTTGGTGAATTTTCATGAACAACTGCTTGATTTGAAAGTGTGAGCTGTAATAATATTGTAATATTAGACAGTAAAGGGTATTTAGATGCTGACGTGAATTAATTGGCACGCGAACATCACAATATTACATACAGTAGCCTATGTCACTTTAAAGAGAGAGAGAGATAGCGAGATGAAATGTTATAAAAATAGAAACACAAAAAGGGAGAAAGCAGAGCTATTGACATCATGCCCTCATTCCACATAAAACGGGCACTTTCTTTTACTACTTCACAATCCAAAGATGTCAAACAAAAGTAAATACAAACTCCCACACCTTCAGGATATGTCATTAATGGTTTGGCAAAAATCCTTTCTTCATGCCAATAAAAGTTTAATCTCGAATCTCGTGAGAGAAATCTGGAGGGAAATGAATTGCAGAATTCATGCAAACACAAACACACACACACACACCCAGCAGAAAATGGAGATCTTGGTCAGATAGATTTGTGCTATATCATTCTCAGCAGCCTCGCAGCGTTCCAGTAGTAATTTATTGCTTCAATCAGTCAGGAGGATGAATCAGAATTGCAGTCAATTCCGATAGTAAGGATTTATATAAATGAATGAATGATGTTTTACAGCTGTTACATTTAAAATGTTTCGAGGTCGAATATCAGTGAGCATATATATTAGAATTGAAAGATTCAATATTGTTTGGCAAACTCTACACTTGAGTTGTTATTCTTTGATGACAACCACTTTTTATATTGACGAATATTTTTTTATGAGACCCAACCACCATCTGCTCGAACTTAAACTTTATTGCTCTGATCGTGGAAATGGACATTTCCATGGACTGCTGTTTCATTATAACTAATTCCCGATTAGTCCAGCTCAACAAGATTTTGCCACACATCATTACTGTATTCTAGGGTCTTTCCCATAGTGATGGATGACTATAGGAATTTAAAAAGTTTACTGGAAACAGAAAGTCATTGGTTTCCACTTAATTGTTCCTCATTCTTTTACAATGCACTTTAATGGGAATATACTGAAATTGTTTCTGTAAGGATTTCTAGGAGTGCCAATAATGGTGGGATATGTTTTCAAGAAATTTTCAATTTACCAAAGGATATCACACACTGGTGCCGCTGCTCAATTTTGGACGGTGGGCTGCACCAGCTATGATTTAATAATGCCATTGTGGATCATGAAAAACTCATCAATCAAATATACCTTGAATGCACTTTGAATTATGCCAAGAACAGTAAAATACGTATGTTCTATGCTGCGCGACCTCATTATGTTTCACAGCCCATTTTGCTCAAATAATTGTGGAGTGCACTCAGGGTCGGGGAGTAACGAAATACAAGTATCAAAGTAACAAAATTTGAGTAACTGTATTTCATTACAGTTACATTTTAAATGGGTGGTAATCAGATTACAGTTCCATCTGAAAAGTGTTTTAGATTACCAAAGTGATTACTTTGAGTTTTAATGTCATTTAAACAGCGATTGGTGATTCTCTGAACGTCTGAAAAAGCGGAGTTAAGTTTCATCAACATTTTAATACTTTTAAGAGGGATCATGTATTTTTTTTATTATTTAGTAGTGTCCTGAACAAGACAAAATGAATGAATTTATAAAAAAAATTGCCCAACTGTCAACTTAACTGTCCTGTCATGACCTGGTTGTTTGTGAGTCATTTTATAATTCACTCGTCACTGCAACTTTTTCTCACAATTTCTTTTTTCCCTTCACAATTGTGAGTTTGCATTTCACAATTTTGACTTCTTTTTATCAGAATTGCGAGATTTAAACTCACAATTGCAAGTTATAAAGTCAGAATTGGGAGAAATAAACTTGCAATAGTGACTTTTTTTCTTGCACTTGTGAATTTATTATTTGAGTTTATATCTCATAATTCTGACTTTTCTCAATATTGTGAGTTTATATCTCATAATTCTGACTTTTCTCAATATTGCGAGTTTATATCACATAATTCTTACTTTATAAGTCACAATTGCAACTTTATATCATGCAATTGTGAGATAAAAACTTGCAATGACCTTTTTTGTGTTTGTTCCACACTTATTAGTATTCCAAAGTATTCTAAAGTATTTAGATTAAGTTACTAAACTTGAGTAATGTAACGAAATACGTTACAAATGACTTTTTAAAGCATGTATTTTGTAATCTGTAGTGAAATACATTTTAAAAGTAACCTACCCAGCCCTGAGTGCACTATATATATATATATATATATATATATATATATATATATATATATATATATATATATATACACACGAATTTCTTTACAATTTTGTACATGTTCTATAACGAAGAAAAAGCGGAGGCTCTTTGCTACCAAAACTCTTTGACTTCATTCACAAAGCTCTAGTTTGGTTAGCTCTTTGTCCTTTCATACATCTCAGACCCAAATCATCTGTTTATTTACAAAGAAACACTCCATGAAATTATATTAAAGACAATAACATAGCACATTAAGTCAAGGGTCGGGTTATCAAGCACCAAAGAGAATGTCACATGTTTATCTGGAAGTGTGTGTGTCTACGGCAAAAGAGTCCCAGTAGGTCAGTCACAAGAGGTAAAGAAATAAAAATCACAAAGCGAAATCAATCAGTAAACAGGAATATTGCAGTTATGTACATCTCGGCTGTGTCTCGAAGCTGGATGTGGGTGACAGTAGCTCCATTGTGCTGGTGTGTCGAGTTAGCGGCATAAAATACAGCTATAACCTTTCCACCCACAGCAAACTCATCCCAAATATCTTTGATTATGGAGCAGTACAGGCCCTCAGGGGCCACGGCGCATCTAGTTCAAACACTTTGGGCTCAGGAATGGAAGTGTTGAAGAGAGCAGCCCAATAACAACTGTGGCGATGATGAGGGGAGTTAAGGAGAGTAATGAGGAGAACAAGAGATTACAGCGCAGCGCAATAACAGCAGCTTTGTCCCGCGTCCTCACACCCTGCAGACGGGTGCAAATGTCGATTTCACGCCAGCCTCGAGCGTATGTGTTTTTCAAAGGGCCAAGAATCAGCAGTTTGTCATGTGCGCTTAAATATAGCCTGAAAAATGAAGCTCTACAAGGAGTCTCTAACAAGCGGATGATGGCTCATCGTACAATATGATTCCCTTGAGCCGAATGACTGAAGGGCTGAGCAGGATGAAGCATCCTCAGTCATGGATCCAGACGGCCCACAGGTCTTCCTCTGAGTGGAAAGTGAACACTTCCTCTACTGAACCCTACAGCGCTGCGCATTTCTCGAAGCAGTGTTGGGGTTATTTCAAATCAGATGTAACTAATGTCATAGTACGGCAATTAACAAGGACTAAGTAGTTATCTTTTTAATTTCTCTCACATATTTTTTTTTTTTTTTTTTTTAATATTAACAAGCGCAACATAAAATAGCCCCAAGAAGCATTTGGACACTTAAGTCACCGCATTCTATGACAACATAGTAATAGCAAAAAGCTCAATCAAGTCATATTTCATTTGTATAGTGTTTTTCATGATACACATTTTAAAGCTGCTTACAGAAAGGTTTTATTTTAACACAATGTAACTTCGTGCCATCAAGCACACTTTCCAAGCAAATTTTACAAAAAGAAGAAAGAAAGATTTGAATAAGCCAATAGATCTATTGAACTATTGTAATAGGCTGAGAAACGTTGTTACTTTGTGAAAATGTGGTGAAATTGAGAATCACCAAAACACCTCGTGATTAAAAGTCGAGTCAAGTTAGTCCTGAGAAAAACTTTTATTTAGTGAAAATAGTAATATTGTCTTTGCACTAAAAAGTTGATCAATTCTACGTGTAAGTAGTGTTAGATGATATTTAAATCCAAATAGTGGTAGATAGCCAGTATTGCATTTAGTGAATGTGATTATATTTATTAAAATCATGAATGGATTCCATCTTATTGGGACCTTACTTTTATCAGATGTCACAGTCGATGTGCCTGCCTGACACCATATCCAATTAAAATTACAGGTCTATTAAATAAATACCCATTATTATTTTTCATGATTTCCATTATGAACCACATTTTTTACTTTAAAAATAAATGCCTCTCCGTTATGCGATAGGAAAAGGAGGATGCACGAGATCGGGAAAAGGTAAATAAGAACTCGGTTGACTTTGCATCAAAAGTTACATCCACTACGCTTACTTTCCGTGTCACTGTTCCTGTTAACAGACATTTTCTTTTGCAATTATGTCTGGCTTAACCAGACAACAGTGAGCAGAGTTAATGTAAATGGCCTCTGTCTGCAGGCATAACTATAGTAAGTACATAGTATGCGCATGCAGAACAAGACTGTAAACTGCTGCAAGATTATTTTTTTGTCAACATTAGTAATCACTTGTAACATAAACTCTCCTCAACAAGCAACGCCGTACTTAATCGTGTTTCTTCCTCCAAAGTATTAATCACATGAATAAAAATAATGCAAAAAATGATCCTTAATGGACAGGGTTGGGGAGTAACGAAATACAAGTAACTTAGTTACGTATTTAAAATACAAAATTTGAGTAACTGTGTTTCATTTACAGTTACATTTTAAATGGGTGGTAATCAGATTACAGTTCCATCTGAAAAGTGTTTTAGATTACCAAAGTGATTACTTTGAGTTTTAATGTCATTTAAACAGCGATTGGTGATTCTCTGACTCTGACCGTCTGAAAAAGAGGAGTTAAGTTTCCTCAACATTTAAATACTTTTAAGAGGGATCATAATTTTGTTATTTTTATTTAGTTCTGTCCTGAACAAGACAAAATGACTGAGTTTATGAAAAAAAATTGCCCAACTGTCAACTTAATTGTCCTGTCATGACCTGATGATCCACGACTGTTTTCATGTTTTGTGAGTCATTTTATAATTCACTGCAACTTTTTCTCAAAATTAGTTTTTTCCCCTCACAATTGTGAGTTTGCATTTCACAATTCTGACTGAATTGTGAGATTTAAACTCACAAGTGCAAGTTATAAAGTCAGAATTGGGAGGTATAAAATTGAAATATTGAGTTTTTTTCTTGCAATTGTGAATTTAGTATAAGTTTATATCTCATAATTCTGACTTTTCTCAATATTGTCAGTTTATATCTCATAATTCTGACTTTTCTCAATATTGTGAGTTTATATCTCACAATTCTGACTTTATAACTCACAATTGCAACTTTATATCACGCAATTCTGAGGGAAAAAGTCAGAATTGTGAGATAAAAACTTGTTCCACACTTATTAGTATTCCAAAGTATTCTAAAGTATTTAGATGAAGTGACTAAACTTGAGTAATGTAACGAAATACGTTACAAATGACTTTTTAAAGCATGTATTTTGTAATCTGTAGTGAAATACATTTTAAAAGTAACCCACCCAGCCCTGTTAATGGATTTGTTCACTTTAAAATGAACATTTCCCCAAGGTTTACTCACCCGTAAGCCATAGGTGTATTTGAATTTCTTCTTTCTGATCAACACAATCAGTGTTATATTTATAAACATCCTGACGTGTCCAAACTTTATAACGGAAGTGAACGGGACCAACGAGTGTGAAGCTCAAGAAAGTGCGTCCATCCATCAAAAACGTGTTCCGTGCGGCTCCAGGGGGTTAAAAAAGACCTTCTGAAGCAAAGCGATGCATTTGTAAAATATCTAGCTTCCGCCAGACCGTCTTCCGTATTCAACTCATGAAGAAAGCGTAATGACTCTCACAGTTCAAAACAGTTACGCGATGTCAGTTACACTATTTTCCTAAGTTGAAAACGGAAAGCGGTCATTTTACTTTATAACTTATTAACTTTAATATTTTTCTCACGCAAATGCAACCCTAACTCGTTAAATATGGTCTTTTTTCTTAAACAAACGTATAGGTTCACTTCAGAATGCCTTTATTAACTCCCCGAAGCTGTGTGGAGTACATTTATGATGGATGGATGCACTTTCTTGAGTTTCATACTTGTTGGCCCTGTTCACTGCCATTATAAAGCTTGGATGCGTCAGGATATTTATTAACATAAGTCAGATTGTGTTCGTCAGAAGGGTGAGTATATCTTGGGGTAACTTTCATTTTAAACTGAACTAATCCTTTAAGCGAGCTGCAAATAAAGATACTATATGTATTGTGGATTCGATTACAGAGTTCTAAGGCACTGATAACCTAGTCTGGTCTTGAGCTAGTCCTGCTATTGAAGACCATGTTGATTGGTCAGAGCATGTGTTTGGGATACGTACGTTGAGAGAGCAGTCAGTGCCTGAGCCGCAGCCTCATGCCTGCAGACATGCACGTAGCCAGTGAACAGTGAAGGCCGTGCAGCAGGGACACAGTCATGCAGGAGTAAAAGGTACATTTCTGGTTCATAAGCATGTCCTGTCAAGGTTAATCCATTAGAGACGGCCTTCTGACTGCCAGCCGCTGATGTGGCTGCTGTATGCCCAAAGAAAGCACCTTAGACAGACATGGGAAGATGTTCTGGGCTGCTGATTCTCTGTTCTGTAGACTTGCATATGACCCGTATCTCTGTATCACAGATCTGAAGTCAGTATCAACAATTTGCTGAAATGAAATGAACATTTAAAAAAACAAAACAAACAAAAAACCACCTTATTGGCGTGTTAATAAAACAGAGATTAATTCCTTTTTCATTCAAGATGAGTAAATATGTATTTATATCAATAAATCGATTTAAAAATATTTAATAATATAATGAAACTATTTTAATGAAAATAATATTTGTGGACATTTGTATCTTTATATACAAGAGACATAAACTGCCAGATTATGTTAATGAAATATTTGATTTGTAATTAATCAAATATTTGTAAGTGAAATAAATCGAGCCTTATGTACACATTAAAGTTTACAGTAGTTATATTAAAATCTGCTAGATAACAGGCATATTAGAAACATGATTCATATTATGTAACTGGGAGGTAAAAATACAGGTTAGGTTTAATCATTTCAACTCATGTTTACTTGTTTATTTATGTTGCTTTATTGACTTTGTTTATTTTGCCAAATCTACATGATTTCTCTATTTCTGTGTTCATCAAAAAAGTAAATCATGGCTTTGAGGAAAAACTCTTAATTTCACTCCAGGTTTAAATAAATTAGTCAGTATTAATTAAAACCTGCATTATAATGAAGCACAAATTAAATTCATAACCGGTGTGACAAATATGCAGATTTGAACAGAAGATATGCTAATGAGATGTTATTTGAGTTTCTTCTGACCAGTGGCCATTAGGAGGGTAGCTGAGGGCAACGCACTGCCCCTGACACATGAACCCAGATAAACAACTGCAGGCTGGACTCCAGTCTATCAGCCTTATGCCTCTAGAGCTTTGAAGAGCTCATAAAAAGTATTCACTTTGTCGTGCCGTTTCAGTTGGAATTACTTTTAGTATCACTTCTCACAGCAGCCCCAAGACATCCTATCAGAAGACATTAACACAGGAGATCTTGCTAAAGTTCCCTGGCAAGACCTGTGGGGCAAAGGGGGCAACCAGAGGAGGTGGTGTACGGAGGAGATCAGATACCCACTTTTTTGTGAAGATAGCGTAAGAAAGGTGTCATTTCAATAGTTTTTTTTTTTCTGACTGTAAATTAAGCTCTGATATCAAGTCATCCTCTTTGATTTGTTCAGTTGCATTGGTGGAATTGATACAAAATACCTGACAAGAAGGCAACAGGTTGACACTTGTGCTGACCCAACACATGAAAATGTATTAGATTTGATTAATTTAGGATGAGAAAAGCCGTTATTTCAATAACATAATTTTTTTTTTTTTAAATATATATATTCAAATAATTCCAAAATTACAGAGCTGCACATAGCATGCAGAAGAGCAAATATATATATTGGCCACTAATTAAGAATGAATTCCCACAACTTATTTGTGGCCACATTTTATTAATTCATTCCCTTGCTTACTTTAATCATAGCCAAGATGTACAAATTTGTTCCCTAATTTATTTTTGTTAAAATGGGGCCATGATTTAACTAAAATGAGAGATGAATTCATTAATTGTCAAATTAAGTTATATCATACATCTATATGCGTCAGATCTCACACAGTGAGAATGCCTCTCCATGATTACATCTTGAAGCATGTGTGAAATCAGTCCAATGGCATGGTGGGATGTGATCCCATAGTGTGTGATGTCATGAGCAGGAAGCTAGAAAGCACACCTCGAACAAAAAATGTCAGCTTCTGTTTGGCCAAAACAAGTCAATCACAGCCATATAGGAAGTATGGCAGCATCTCGTTCCCTTCTCAGGGAAACAGGGTTACACTCGTAACTGAGACGTTCCCTTTTCAGATGTTGACACTATAGGAACATTAATAGTCCCTACACCATACTGAGTAGTGCCTGTCCTAGTGTGAATCATGGCGAACACAAATCTAGGACATAAGTACCCCCGTGTGGAGTCCAAGTTTAGGTTATAAAACCTCACAAATCTGTGTGGAGAAGACCAGCACATTGCATCATATACTTCCTGCAGGGAAACTCTTGATAATAAGGCTTTTGAAGCCACCATACTCCTGGTTGAATGTGCTTTAACACATTTGCCTCATTGGCAAGATAGACAGCCTCAGCTATCCATTTGCTTTTTCTCTGTTTACTTGCTGGGGAACCTCTTCTGGGTGAGCAGAAGCAGACTAAAAGTTGATCTGATTTATGCCACAGGGTCTTTGGACTTAAGCATCCAGTGCTCTGACTGGACACAGCAACTTTAACTTCTCCTGGTCCGCCATATGAAATGGAGGAGGGGAAAAGATCTGCAAGATAATAGGTCGTGCCATGTTGGTGAGAATCTTCAGAACATATCCTAGTCTAGGGTGGAGGAAAGCCTTCACCATGCCAGGGGCAAACTCTAGACAGTGCCTGAAAGTTTCCTGCTCTCTTAAGAAACATTTCAGCTGTTTGCAGAATCAGAAACTTTTCTACAAAAGACTCAATAGGCTTGAAATGCACCACAGCCATGCCTTCCAACACAGTGGCCAAAATGCAAGTCGGAACCCTTGCATGGCTTGCAGGCCTCAGCCTCGAGGCACCACGTAGGAGTGTGGTAATCTGCTATGGCTGCCACATACATCTTTCAAGGTGGAGGGGGATAGCCCTGTAGATAATCGCTCCTGGGGAAACTCCAGCACTGAACCAACTGGGCAATTAACTGGTCCATCTGGCGATCTCTGCACCATTTCAAGGCATATAGTTTCCTTGTGGAGGGAGCTCTAGAGTTAGGGATGGTCTCAACAACCTCAGTTGAGAGTTCTGAAGCTGGCTCCCCTTAGGGGCCAAACCCACAGTTTCCACGGTTCCGGGCAGAGGTGGAGGATAGTATTTCCTGCCTGAGACAGAAGGTCCCTTTTGATGGGAATCTCCCAAGGAGAGCTGTCAAGGAGAAACATCAGGTCCAAGAACCATACTCGGGCCAGCTAGAACATGTCCACTAGGAATAGACTGACTAGGCAAACTCTCTCCAGGGATCAATCGGGTGAAAGTGTGCAGTTGCAGCCATGTACCATGGCATCCAACCCCACTGGACTGGACTGTGTGATGTTTCTTGAGAAGCAAACAGGTCCACTTCCACTTGGCCGAACTCCATCACCTTGGGGTGGAGTCTCCATTTCCCAGGGCTCAGCCCCTGCCTCAACAAGTAGACTGCTCCCTGATTCAGGTGCCCAGGGATGTACACTGCTCTCAGGGAGATTGTTAACTTCTTGGTCTGGAGCCACCAGTGTCATGGTCTCATGTACAGAATGCAAAAAAGTATTACATTGGATGCAGCTGCCAAGACTCATAACAGTATTTGAAACTTTCACAGTGACGACTTGGCATAGTGCAATCCTACAGTTTGCAGTTAAAGGACTTGCTATGAGCGAGAGCGAGTTGTGCCTGGATGGTAGTCGAGTCCCATACTACTAGAAAACTACTCCTAGAAAAGTGGTTCTCTGTACTGGAGAAAGCACACTCTTCTTGGAGCTCAGTCCAAGAAAAGTTTGCTTGAACCCCCAAGCACTGCATGGACAACATCTCATGCCATTTGGCACGATTTTCTTGAGCTAGAATCAAGCAATCATTGATATAATTGAGTACGGAATGCGATGGAGTTGCAGTGAAGCCAGAGTTCCATCCACACATTTTGTGAAGGTGCAGGTTGACAAGGCTAGGCTGAAAGGAAGAACTAGATATTGGTACGAAAGAAAAACTGATGAAATTCCTGTGATGAGGAAGGATGGATATGTGGAAGTATGTGTCTTTGAGAACTATTATGACAAACCAGTCCTTGGATCTGATTTTAGTCACAATACATTTCAAATTAACATTTTGAACCTTTTAATTAAGCCTTTAACAAATTATTGATCAGGAAATTAACAAAATTTAAGCAATTGCACTACCTAGAAAGCTATTGCTGTCTCAGAAAACATCAAAGACAGAATAAAGTTTTTGGCAGGATATGGAAATCTGATTCAGAGTGGTTCAGCAGAGTTGTGTGGAGTGATGAATCACAATGAAACATGAGTTGCAAGGTGATAATCCAGAGTGGTGTCTTTGAAAATTGATGAGAAATATAATAATAAATGCATCTCTATCACAGTGAAGCATGGAGGAAGAGGTGTCATTGTGTGGGGTGTCTTTTTAGCTGCTTTTGGTGAGCTACTTCACAGTGAAAATTCATTTAATACAGTACATTAGTTTAAAAAGTACAGGAGCACAGGATAACAACAAAAGTTCTAAAGAGGAATGTTCAGATTAGAGCCCTGCACGGGACTGCACACAATATTTCAAGTTAAACAACGTTAATCTAGTATAGGCTACTCCCTGACGGATAAAATGGCAGATTAGGAGTTGTTATCGGTTAGATTGCCCGTCAATCAAATTGTTTGTGAAGGATCAATTGAGAATTGTTTCCATATGTCTGACTTGCCTTGTTTTGCTTTCGTCAAGTAAACAGCCGCTTTCATTTTCTTCTTGTGTTGACTCCATTTCTACTACACGCCAAATCCCACCGTTCCCCGCGGGTCTCGCGCTAGATTTTCTGACGGCCCAATCCCGCCCGCTCCCGCGAGATTTGCATTGGGTCCCACGAGAGCCCAAACCCAATGCAGCACTCTAGTTCAGATGTTATTTTGCCACAAGCTCCTGTTGCAAAATAACATCTCCTGCCCAAATTGCAAACACAACCAAGAAATGGCTTAATAAAACTTTATAAATAATCAAAAATTATTTGTTAAAAAATATTGCGACCATTGCAGTGTCTGTAGATATTTTGCATGCTCAAAGTCTAGTGTGACTGCAGATTAATTTTGAGCTGGTGATGATAGAGGGTTGGAATGGGAGACTCCCATACTACATGGGAAAATGTTAATGTCCCTTCCCAATCAGTGCATCAGATTTGACCACTTTCCTCCAAACCAGATAGACTGTAAAGGTGCTTTCACAGCTGCAGTTTAGTTTGAAATGGGGCACAGATCGCATGAAAAATTGATCATTTGAAAGCTGTCAAGTGGACCCGGGAGCACACTGTGGTACCGAACCCGAGACTAACTGTAGGAGATGGGCTGGATGCACCAGGATTCGATAGAATCAAGTTGAGAGTGATACCAGACCAACACTACGGGGGTGCTGGCGTAACCCCTCTACCCGGGTCCTACTCGACCCGCTCCGAGCCTCGAATGGGCCTCGAACCCGGGTCTTCCGGCATGGGAGTCGGACGCTCCAACAAGGAGGCTAAAGGCTGCAACCTCTAGCATCTGTCGCTAGAGCGTCTCTTGAGGTCAGAGGAGTGAGGTTTACTCGCACAGCAACGACTAGCTGACCTCCGTTACACTGGGAACAATCGCGCTTGGGCTCGGACGGCAGTAAACGTGTCCAGTGTGAAACCCCCCTAAGATAGAGAAAATATTTTGGTAACAAAAACAATTGCAAGCAACAACTATGCATGGAAGCAACATACAATTAAAAAAAATTGTATCTCACAAAATGTGTTATTATACAGTTCTAGAAACTGTCTTCCCTACTAAATAGGCATCAATAATGAATGCCTATGCACTTTCTATGCTTGGTTTCTAATCTCTCGAGATCCAGGAGGACAGGAGGACCCCCCCCCACCCCACCCCTTCCCGCCTAAACCTCTGGTACCCTCAAGCCAAATCCATAACCCCTTAAATGAGAGTCTCAATGCACACATGGTGCACAAGGCCCACATATCCCTCTCAGGAGTGTGTTTCATGCAGCTGGGACAGGGTTCCGTGCAGCAGAGAGTCTATTTCTGGAAAAGTCTGTCATCCGTGTCAGTTTTAAGGTGCCATCACGGTGCCTGGGGTCACACACATGTACTTTAGCACCTTTTAAATCACACGCCTTCTGTGATTGATGAAGTGAGCAAGGAGCATCTCAAAGACTCTGCACACAGACCCACACCTGCGATACTTCTGTCTTATTGCAGAACATAGGTAAGAGGGTAATACAAAGGCAATGCTCAAGATAAAAGACGCTGCTCTCTTTACTAAGCCACTGCATATATCTATCTCTAAGTAAGAGTGACAGGTCTTTGATGCTAGTGTTTAGCTCAGAATAACGCATTTCATGATAATATGCATAGCTGCGTATGTAAAACGCTTTTGCCTCTGAGACATATTAATTCACCGACTCGCAAATGTTTCTGACAATTACATCGCCTCAAGGGAGCATTTCCACCTAAATTTGCTTCTCGTCATTCTAAAGTAAAGCAATTAATTGCGTGTAGATGCGTTACCACCGGATAACTTTTTCCTCTTCCTGTTTTACTTTAGTCATGTAATTGCAGTAGACAATCAGATGCCTGCTTTATGGGTGCATGGTAGAACTGTCACTTCCTGTTGGGTGCAGATAACACGGGAGCTGTCACAACCACTTACTCTGCGCTAATGCGCCCCACGCAGAGCTGATAGTTTCATTGAATCAATCAGGGTCTTCTGTTTTCCCAGCTTCACATCTCGCTTGGCATGCAGCTCTTTATCTTGTTAACAAGACATAATGAACAGTTGGTGAAAACTTCAGGCACTTCAGGGGACATGATGCAAACAAAATGCGAGCACAGCCTGGCAAAGTCAACGTGGAGCCATCTATCCACAGTGTCAATGGCTTCGTTTACATGTGCAACAATAATGCGATTACTTATAATCAGAGTAAGGTCTTAATCCCAGTGAGATGTTTACATGTCACGAGCAGAACTCCTCACACCAGTTTACGTTCCATTTTTCAATTGCTCTGGTTATTCGCTAATAAGTATGGTTATACCACACTCAGATAAGCATACATGCATGTTACCGGCCATTGATTTAATATATAAATCCCATTATAATTGCATTATGAGGGTGCATGAAAAGGCACTCAATGATACAAGCATTCTTTCACTGTAATGGAATTCTTGTTACAGCAAGTACTGTCCTGATGTGCTACATAAAGGATTAGTTCACTTTCAAATGAAAATTAAGTGTTGGCCACACTCAATCCATCCTAGGTGTATATGACTTTGCTCTTTCTGATGAACACAATCTGAGAAATATTAGCAATTGACCCTTCGCAAAACCCACCCCTGTTGCAATACCCGACAACCCGTGCTCTCTCACACCAGTGAAAAATACATCACTGAGCAAAGAGGACACTGACAACGTTTCATATTTAAAATATTTTAATTTTTTTTAAGTAGTTTAAACACTAAATACCGTATACCGTTAATCTACTATATCCCCGGATAATATGGCGGATTCGGCGTTATGATTGGTTAGATCGCCTGTCAATCAAGCTGTTTGCGAAGAGTCAATTATCCTGACGCATCAGAGCTTCAGTGAAAAGGGGTCATGAGTTTTAGCTGAAGAAAGTGCTTCCATCCCCATCCACCCATAATAAACGTTCTCCACACGGCTCCGGGTGTTAACGAAGGCCATCTGAAATGAAAAAAAATAAAATATTAAAAAAATTATGAAGTAAAATATCTAGCTTCCATCACAATGCCTTCTGTATTCAACATACAAAGAAAGTGTAAAACTCTTGCGGTTCAAAAAGCTTACGTTACGACCTACGCCTTCCCTGTTCAACTTAAGGAAAAAGCGTAACTGACGCGAAGCCAGTTTACCCTTTCTTTGTAACTTTAATAGATTTTACTTCATAACTTGGATATTTTTTTTTTTTTTTTTTACACAAACACATCACGTCACTTCAGAAGGCATCTATTAATCCCCTGTGTGCAGTACACGTTTATGATGGTTGGATGTCAATGGAAGCACTTTCTTCAGTTCATACTCGTGACCCCTCTTCTCTGCCATTGTAAAGCTTGGATGTGTCAGGATGTTTATTAATATTTCTCCAACTGTGTTGATCAGGAAGAAGAAAGTCATATACATCTAGGATGGCTTGAGGGTGAGTAAACCTTTGGCTAATTTTCATTTGAAAGCGAACTAATCCTTTAATGTCTCTTTCACTCTTCAAGATCCTTGCGCATAAGCAAAATGTCCTAGGGCACCTAGGGTTGCTACACTTTACTCTTAGCGAAGTCCCTGGAGCCTTTTGGGGATGCAGTAGGTGGTTTGTTGACCTTGTGGCATGCTGTGAGACAAACCACCATGTGAAAGCTGATGAACTTTGACTTCTTGAGAAATGCGAGGGGAATTAATTGGCAGAATTCAATGAAAGAGCAAACGCGCAACTGGAATAAAAGAAGTCCGTCTGTGAAGAGTGCTTTCCCTCTGACTTTGCATAGAGGACAAATTAATTGAAGTGTCCTATACCTCCTGCTGTGGATCTTTGAGACTTCAACTTAGAGCTAAAGCTATAACGCCCTATTGCCACCTGAACTGATGTTTGAAAAATGTGGAAAACTTCAGTTCTCTTTAAAGACCTCAATTCAGGAACATCTGCTGCATGTGGTTTGGTCATCTTTTGTAGACATGAAAGAGGCGATAAATTTCATCATGATGAGGGAAGCCTCTTTTAGATTAGCCGCCCAATTAAATCTGGAGACAGAAATAAACAGGCAGACAGAGACTCCACTGTAGATATCTCCATTATCTGGTCACAAGGCCTGTTCTGATGACTGCAAGATTTCTGTCGCTTCTTCAGTTTGCACTTCCACAAACACACATTGCTTTGTTCCGCTGTGGTTCTTCTATGAACACACAGAATGTCAGATGGAAATTCTTCGAATTCTGCAAGAAATGGGATGAGTCAAATATTCAGGAGGAGGACTCCTAAAAAAAAAAAAAGGACACTGATAGTTGTTTTTCCCTTTTCATTTATTGGCACAGGACAACATTCTGTTGACATAAAAGAACACAAACTTGAGCTTGAGAACAGCAGACGTTTCATAAAGAAGGCTTACAGGAAAGGAAGTATAATAAAAAGAACAGAGAGATCTTTTTGTCAGCATATGCACAGCAGATAAGTAAACGTGCAAAAACACATCTCCCTTTCATAAGAAGAGGATTTTCCACCATAAATGCTACGGACAGAGCAGCTCCAAACCAGACTGGCCACATTGTATGAGGTACTCGGTTTCCCAAAAGATGTTTTGAGTCATCGGTTTACGATCAATGAAGCTGCTATGTTCTTAGGAACAAGTCTTCTGGAAGTGGAAAAACATTTTTGTCCGAAACCCTTTTTCAAAATTCTGTAATTTTGTGCCTTGAAAGCACGAGCACAGATCTTCCATGGCGACGCTCCACAGTGGCACTCGTTTTGAACATTGAAAACCTTTCATGCAGCCAGTGATTTATGTAACACAGAAGTGAACACAGATTAAGCAGTTGAACGCTTGAAATTTCTAGAGTAACTCACAGCTATGAACAGCGCAGAAGGGGTTTTGGGGAAAATGACATACTGGTTGTAGATGGAGTGAAAAGTGCATGAAAATCCAAGTACACCAGTGCTGTCTGTGTGGCTACAGCTGGTAGTCTGCCCACTGCCCCAGAGCAACAACATGACATCCTGTCAAAGCCCAGACTACTGCCCACACCAGCGCTGACACTACAAGAAAGAGACGAACAGCAGAAGAAAATGCCAAACGAGGAAAGATTTATGTGGGTTCAAAAAGAAGCATGAGGAAATGATCTTACTGAATTAATAATTGGATTTATTTTAAATATTCATTTCATTATTAGAATTAAATGCTGTTCCATAATCAAAAGAAAGTTTCAGTTTAACCACAGCCACTATTTTCATTGATCATGCTGAGTTACTCCAATCCACATAAATGTAACTACACTCATACTGAACTCACATATAAAATAACCATAAACCAGCTCGCACAAAAAACAAACAAAAAAGACCTGCTTTGCTTGTCCAAAGGGACAGCTCTGTGTGTTAGCTGAGCTTTGATAAAGGTCAGACTTCTTTGACGTCCCACAAGTAATTATCAAAACTTTCAGTGGTGACCACTCGGGTAAACTCTGTTCCTCAGAACCACCACAGGAGGCAAATGGTGCCGTATGCCTGGATAGTGCTGGATATGATCAAACCACCTGGTGACATTCAGATAACGCTCTTTCTCCTGTACAGCCAATTCCACCTAAGAAAAAGTGAGGACAAACAGGAGATGGTGAACATTAAAGGTAAAACTAATGTGTATAACACTACAGAGACATCAGTACAGTGCCTACTGAACGGATTCACCCCATTTGGCTTTGTTGTTGTTTTACAGCATTTATCCAGTGGCGGTTCTAGACAATTTTTACTAGGGAGGCCAAGGAGGGGCCAGTGTTTAACCACATTAAAAATGGTCACAAATGATTTTTAAAGATTATAAGCTTTAGTTTACTTTACAATTATACAAACAGTCATTGCAACATTGTACAACATTTGTACAAGAGTGAGCACAGGTGCAAAAAAGGTAGGTTCATCAACGTTGATGATTATTATCAGTGATTTGTGAAGGATCATTTGACACTGAAGACTGGAGTAATGATGATAAATTCAGCTTTGTTCACAGGATATAAATTACACTTTACTATATATTCACATAGAAAACATTTATTTTACATTTTAATAATATCTCACAATTTTAGAACTTTTTTTGTATTTTTAATAACAAATGCAGCCTTGGTGAGCAGAAGAGACTTCTTTCAAAATTTGGTAGTGCATATCTGCATGTACCGCATGCATTTCAAAATGTAGGCCTAGTATTTACTTTAAAAAAAAGAAAAATTAGATCCATATTGACAAAATTATTTACAGGAGAAAGCACCATTTTAAGGATATTATTTTTGAAATTATAATTGAACTGCTTTGCAAATAGTAATAACCTTCTTCATCACAAAACCTGATGGTGCAGTACTTGATGCACATGGATCAACTTTCTGTCCCTCTGGCTGTTCCTCTCTCTGTCACTGTATGTTTTCTTCCTCCTCATCCTCTTCTTTGTTCTCCTCATCCTCTTTTTCATGCTCCTCCCCCTCTTTCTCATCCTCCTCACCCTCTGGAATTCCCTTCTCTGTGTCAGAGTCCTCACTTTCATCTCCTGCCCTCTCTCCAGCCTCCACTGACTCCTCTGGCTCTCCCTCTTTCTGCTCCTCAATACCGTGATTTGTTTCTCTCACTTTTTTGTTTACAAAAAAAAAAGGACGCCATGTCCCTTCCTCGTTTCAAGATAACTATCGGAAGAAAAAAACGTGCATTACATTTCACTGACTAACCATCCCTCCCTACTTAACACGGGCAGATAGCCTGTTGATTACTTTACTCAAATGTACAGTATGTTTTCGCAATGCAACAGCCAAGACAGATGAAGTTACGTGATTAACATCACAACATTGTGCAGGAACAACCAGTTACTTAAGAGATACGAGTCACTTACGCGGCCGGCGGCGCTCTAATTTACCCGTGTAGAACGTTCCGTCGCGTTAGTTTTGCGCTCGCGTGTAAAATCATAATAAATTTTTTTTTTTTGGTCAGCACAGGGGTGGCCAGGGAGGCACGGGCCTCCCTAGGCCTCCGTGTAGAAGCGCCACTGCATTTATCTCACATAATTACCATATTATATATACTATATAACATAAAGCATTTTATATAACTATAAAATGTAGCAAAAAAACAAAAATCCATAAATATTCACTCTCTTTAATATGATCCACTTTGTATCAATTACATGATATACTTTCATAATTAAGCATAATAACTTCTATAGTATACATGTTTGGCAGGAAAAAAAAAATATGCCAATGAGTCGTGTGGTGTGTGCGCTTTTAGGCTTTTCCTGTTATTTTAGACATTCTTATTTGTCACAGTGACTGGTATAGGCAATTGGTTCTACAACTCACATAAATAGTTAAACTGAGATCAGTTGTCAGTATGGAAGTGGTAAATTTTGCAGGCATTTGTATTCACTTTGACGTGACAAATGCCAAACAAGTTCCTTTGTGGTTCAATGCTTTACAACAGTAAAGCATGAAATCTACAAAGGGTTGAAAACATTTTTAGACACTATGTCTAACTGACTTTATCTCCAGGGGGTTTAAACTGAGTGACACACCAATGCCTTCTGGGTAATGACAACTCTCTGTCAGTCATTTAGTCAGTCAATTACAAGCACTGACATGTAGAGATGTGATATTCTATTCCCTTTCTCTTTAATTCTCATTTCATCCATCTCTTCCTGTCTCAATGGGCTCCTGGAGGCTCCTTAAACTTCCTTGGCTGCTGTCCTGGGAAATGACATCACTATGTGTCTCATCTTTTTGCTGCATCAGGTTTCTCCTGTGCTTGAAGCATCTTACTGCTTTAATTGGGAACTCTGCATCACTTCTCTCAAACGACTCAAGTTCACTGCTGAGGGACTTACAACAATGTGGTGAATGCCGTAATACACAAGGATGTCTGCCAGGGTGAAGACGTTCCCTGCCAGGTAAACTTTGTCCTCCAGGTATTGGTTAAGTTCCTGCAAGGGAAGAATAAAAAGAGGTTAATCTGGGCCTACTGTGCTGCCAAAAATGATCATTTTTGGAGGGTTAAAAGCGTTTCTGACCATCGTGCATAAGAACAAGATGCATTTAATATAATCAGACTGAAAGCTTGCTTTTGAACAAAGCACATTATACATTATAAAAGCGCCTGTTATTCCACTGTTCCATTTATTGCAACTTAAAAGACACAGTTGCTGGCAGTTTAACAGGGCTCCAGAAGTGCATAATCCCATTGAGAACTTGTGGTCAATCCTCAAGAGGCGGGTGGACAAACAAAAACCCACTAATTCTGACAAACTCCAAGAAGTGATTATGAAAGAATGGGTTGCTATCAGTCAGAAGTTGATTGAGAGCATGCCCAGTCGAATTGCAGAGGTCCTGAAAAAGAACGGCCAACACTGCAAATACTGACTCTTTGCATAAATGTCATGTAATTGTCGATAAAAGCCTTTGAAACGTATGAAGTGCTTGTAATTATATTTCAGTACATCACAGAAACAACTGAAACAAAGATCTAAAAGCAGTTTAGCAGCAAACTTTGTGAAAACTAATATTTATGGAATTCTCAAAACTTTTGGCCACGACTGTAGATTTTGTAATTAGGATCTGCAAGAATTTAAAATCTAATAACTGGTTTATTTGTGTCAAAATGTGGTTTGATCAGATTCACCTGTTGAAATTACATATTTAGTTTCTTTCACTCCTATAAGGCATCTTTCTGTTGTCCTCTCGTTAAGAGGTTAGTTAACCCAAAAAAGACATCTCTGTCATTAATTACTCACCCTCAAATCATTCTAAACCTGTAAGACTTTAGTTCATTAAATTAAAGATTAAAAATTAAAAAATTAAGATACTTTTGATGAACTCTTTCTGACCTCCCTATAGACAGCAACGTCATAACCAATTTAAAAAGGCCCTGAAAGGTAGTAAAGACATCGTTAAAATAGTCCATGTGACTACAGTGGTTCAACCTTAATATATGATACGACAAGAATACTTTTTGGGTGCAAAAACAAAAAAATAATGACTTTATTCAACAATATCTTCTCTTTCCTGTCAGTCTCCTACGCTGTTTATGTTGTAAACACAGTGCAGCGCTTCTGGGTTCTACACATGCATCATGGTGCTGTGTTATGACGTTGCTGTCTATCTGGAGGTCAGAAAGCGCTCAGATTTTATCAAAAATCATTAATTAAATCTTCATTTGTGTTCTTGCAGGTTTGGAACGACATGAGGGTGAATTGACAGAAATTTCATTATTGGGTTAACTAACCCTTTAAGTAAAGGTCCACTGTATGTCGCGCTTAAGAACCCCAATTTCTGTGGTAAAATAACTATAATCACTGGTGGCTTGTTCGGTCTACTTTTAAAGCTGGATCAATCTGCATTAAAAAAGCCCATTGAGAATGGAAGATGACCATCTAAAGGCTAGAGGCATTCAAACACTTTAAGTGAGGGTAAATTAATTGTAATATTTATTGTAGTTTTAAGGGTTTCTGATTGAAGAGTTCAGACAGACAATTGTGTGTGCTTGTCTGAGTGCGTGTAAAAAGAGTGGCTCATCTGAACACTGTTCACTGCCTCCATTAGCCCTCAAGACGCTGTGCTGTATTGTGCACAAGTGCTGAAGATGCTCCTGTCCCCTGAGACCTACACACCCCCGCTGTAGAATCCAGGCTTTGGAAAGTTTTACAACAAACTCACAGTTGCTGTTTGAGGAAAAGAGGATGGACAGCATATTGTGTTACGCTGGACTGTGTTGAGTAATGAGATGTTGGCCTAGTGGTTTATAAATTTTCTCTGAAATGAAGATTAACATTGAACAGTTCTCCACACAATTGTACAAAGTGATGTGCTTGTATTAGAACTAAATATGGTTAAGATTTGAGTATGGCAAAAAAAAAAACGAAAAATGACTACATTTGCATTTAAAGTAGGGGCGTTCCGGTTGATCGGCTACCAATTGCTATTGGTCGATAATCGCTTTGGGAAGTTTGATCAGCGGTCTCTATAAAGCTGATCTCATAAACCGATCTCATGCAGCGCCGTCTGTTACATGTGTTTCTGTCCTGGACTTTGTTTTTCGTCTCTCCACATCTGTTTTGTTTTGATTTCTTCCCGCCACTCTTCATCATTGTTTTATCGTCGTCTTCCTTCAGCTGTGTCCCAGTCATTAGTGTTTGTATACATTCCCTCTGGTTCCCTCACTCCTCTGTCGGTCATTGTTTAATGTATAGTGTATTGTATGGATTGTATTCTCCTGGTTTTTGCTTATTAAACTTCATTCATGTTATTCTCCATCTTCGTGCTTGGATTTACCAGCAAGACCGTAACAGAATGACCGACCGATACAGAAAGATGATCGTGGCAGAGGACAGCCTGTGGGGATTGCGGCAGAATGGTCGTCCTTTGGAAAGGTATGTGGAGGAATTCCGTATGTTTCCGTATGGGTCTGGATGAGGCGACGATCCGTTATTGTGAGCCTCCCTGCCAATTTTCCCTAGTCGAATCCAGAACCGTTTAGAAAGAGGATTAGGTTGAGGTAGAGGAGGTTCCTGCGGATCGTGGCTCTCATCAGGTCCCATCGGGAACACATGCAACCTCTCCCGCTCAACCCACGCCGATACCCTCCACAAAAGTGGCGGCCGCACCTAAGCCACGCCCCCAAAATATGTGCCAGGGACGCCTGGGCTCCCGGCTCCATCCTGACCGCCAACCTGGACTCCGCCATGGAAGCCTATGTTCCAGGCTGCGCCCTGGCCACCGCCAGGACTCCACGCCGTTCGCCTGGGTTCCAGACTCCACCCTGGCCGCCGCCCAGGACTCCACCCCGGTCGCCTGGGTTCCAGACTCCACCCTGGCCGCCGCCCAGGACTCCACCCCGGTCGCCTGGGTTCCAGACTCCACCCTGGCCGCCGCCCAGGACTCCACCCCGGTCGCCTGGGTTCCAGACTCCACCCTGGCCACCGACTTGGACTCCACCCTAGAGGGCACCTGACCTACTTGCTACAGCCCATGGCCTCCAGGGTGCCCACTCCGAGGTCGCGCCTTCCGGGAGGGGGTGGTAATGTTACATGTGTTTCTGTCCTGGACTCCACATGTGTTGTGTTTGATTTCTTCCCGCCACTCTTCATCATTGTTTCATCGTCATCAGGTTTACATTACATTATTAATTAGTCATTTCCTTCATCTGTGTCCCATTCCCTCTGTTTCCCTCACTCCTCTGTCGGTCATTGTTTAATGTATAGTGTCTTGTATGGATTGTATTCTCCTGTTTTTTGCTTATTAAACGTCATTCATGTTATTCTCCGTCTTCGTGCTTGGATTTACCAGCAAGACCGTAACACCGTCTCAATCTCTGTTCAGTGCAGGTAAAATAATTTATAATGCTGACGATTGGTACAATTTATATTTCTTTTTTAAATAACTAACAAAGTAATTGAAATCTTTCTGTGAGAAGTAAATTCACAAAGAGTGTGAGTGAATCACTGCGTTCTCTCTCTTTACCTCTCAAAATTCACTACACTGCACACTCAGAGCGAACACACAAGGCTGCCTCACAAATATCTTGTGAGTACTAAATTGTGCTTAAATGGTCACGTAAACAGACGGTTTTGTAGTAAGTGAGCGTAAACCATTCTGTCTTAAAGTGACAGGAGCCTAACAATCCTGCTGATGTTTCAAATTTTTTGTCTTTTGTTGTTTGATTAATATTAATAACACTCACTGCTCTTGAATGAAGACCATCCAGTATTATTATATATAAAAATAAACTCATAGGACATGACATGTTTATGAACTAAACTATGAACTAAACTGAACTAAATTAGGGGGTCTGGGGGCATCGTTGGAAATAAGCGTTCTGGTGCAAACAAGCAAAAAAAAAAAAAAGACATATAGGGCTGGGCATTCACACAAATTTCACAATTGTATTTGATTTTAATTCAGAAGCTTACAATTTGATTACCTTAGATTCAATATTGATCAATTAGAGGCCTATCAAGTACATGGCAAATTTTCTCAAAGGAAAAAAAATAAAAAATAAAAAATAAATCTCAGCTAATGCTGTAAACTATACAGGGAACCACAGTTGGTACATCATTATAATATTAAAGGTTAAAATTAATTGATTTGTTAGCTACTTACATATAAATTACATAATTTTAATGACTTTAAATGACCTAATTATGTTTTTACTCGTTAAATGTGACATTTTTACAAGCGGTTTTGTTTTATTGACACCTTTCCGCAGTTGAAACACCGATTGATCAATTACATATGACATGATACGGATTTCGGTAAGTTGCACTGTATCTTTCAACATACCTTCGGATGTTCATTCATGTTGTAACCAGTGAAGTGGAAGACATGACTGGATCACGAGTGGTTCACTGAGAGATGTCTATGATCTCACTCCAGTCTATGGGAAAGTAGCCCATTTTCGATTCTTGTGAGGTTTATTGTGTTTGCAATTTCTCAAATATGTCTGAGGGGACATATGGTTACAACTGCTTTGGCACTGCAAGCAGGATCAGCGGTCTTCCATTTTGGACATTGCAGTTTATTAATCTGGCCACATCATTCCTCCTGCAGCAGGTCTACGGCATGTTCACACGGGCATCCTTCTCCTGGTGTTTTTCAGAGTCAGTAGAAAGGCGTCTTTAATGTCCTGAGTTATTGGAACTGTGACTTCTAATCGTCTACAGCCCAATAAACTGTTAGTGTCTCAAGGACTGTTCCACAGGTGCAGGTGCAGTAATTGTTTTTGGTTCATTGAACAAGAACGAAAAACATTGTTTAAACCCTTTCCAATAAAGATATGCAAAGCTTTTTTGAATTTTGTGTAATTATCCTTAAAATACAATTTACTGAAAGAAGAACATTTCTTTTTTTTTTTCTTTTTTTTGCTGACTTTAGAAGACTGGCTCCAAAGTCACCCACCTTTCAGTTTTACTCTAAAACAAAATGCTCTCTTGCAGTCACTTCAACTGTTCTTGTCTTCAAATCCACCCATCAAGAATGAGCTTTATCCTGGTCATTGTAAACTCTCCCTTTAGTCTTGTTGGTACTCTGGTGTCTATTCCTGTAGGCTGCAGGACTCCTGTTTCTCCTGCTTTAAATGTTGTGATCCTGCCTTATAGAGTGCTGTGAGTTGGTCAGACAGTGGCGTGCCGTGGGCATTACATCAGCCCTTCATTACTGTTTAAACTGCCACTATTAACCAGCGATCAGCGGCGCTCTGCTCCAGACCCATGCTCGGACAGCACTGCGCCACACACTGACAGCTACCGCCGAGAGGCGTCCATCCCGCTGAGCGCCTGTGTTAACGAGACTGCCTCTCACTGTCCACAGACAGACGTTTTATACCTTTAATCCCTTCTGAACTGATCGCCGGACAGCGTGTGACCCTTGCTACCCTCAGCATGTCAATTAAAGCCCATCCGACAGACTGCAGTGCGGATGTTTCCGATTTAAAACTCCACTGCTATTATCGAGAAACCGTTGTGACCACATAGATGCTGAGTTTGGAGTGGCATTTACTTCATTCACACACTTCGGACTCAATGAGAGGATACCACTTTAACAACACAGCAGATTTTGGAAAACAGAATATATTAGGTCTCATTCACTGGATTATTTCGTATTTGTACGCACATGAGTACTTCTCACGAAAAATCTTAGCCTAATTCAAAGCATGTTCGTATGCACGTGAATTTGTTCTTAACCTTGTTCTTATTTTACTGAATTTGGAGTATTCTCGTGTGCACGAGGTTAGTCATTTGCATAAAACACACCCAAACCACGTCCATATAAGGACTTTCCACACATGCTTTACTTGCAGGCTTGCGTCACTCTCGACGGACATGCCGCTGTTTAAAGACGTGCTCTCGAGCAGTGGCAAGTGTGCCGTTCTCACAATAAACATCTTTCACACATACCTCTCATGAACCAACTGTTCATACGCGTATATCTGCGTTGTTCAGAGAAAAATATTTCTAGTGAATAGTGATTTGTTATTAAAATGTGCATTCCTACGCACATTTCACACACAAATTTGTGCGTACGCATGTTTAATGAATGAGACCTGTTGGGTTTTTATCAATTTGGTGATATTATGCGCAGCAGAGTAAACGACACTTGGGTTTACAGTGTGCGTTTCATGAAGGCGGCTTGCAAATGGACACTTTTGAGGAGACAACAAATCGTGAGCCATTGGCCGTTTTCACACTTCCGGGTTTTTGGCTTCTGGAATGGCCCAGGCCAGGTAAAAGTTTTTCCGGTAACAGTGA
Source organism: Opsariichthys bidens (assembly GCA_037194245.1). Lineage (NCBI taxonomy): Eukaryota > Metazoa > Chordata > Actinopteri > Cypriniformes > Xenocyprididae > Opsariichthys > Opsariichthys bidens. Next base: position 2,708,950 of record CM074311.1, on the reverse strand, counting down.
CAGACAGCCGAGGCTAAGAACCGGTTTGGGAAGTCTTTTTACAAATTAAATGTCAGGAAAATGTTTGAACGGTCTTAGTGATTTATTGGTGAGACTACAAAGCTCTCATTATGAACTAAATTGAAGTGATGGCACTTAAATTGGTTATATTCTCTGCGTCTTTGGCACGGCTTTGCATTATCGTACTCCATATGCTGTAGAGATAGTCCCTGTGTCTCAAAGTGTCAAGTCAAGTCATCTTTATTTATATAGCACTTTTTATAATGAAAATTGTGGCAAAGCAGCTTTACATTAATAAGAAAATGGTGTCATTGTGCAGCTTATTCTATATATTATTGATTCATTCCGTTGCAAATATCAGTAGTTATTAGTCTAGTTCATTTATGTATATCAGCACTGGAGAAAACAGTGACGTAATCGTCCGACTCAGCTCAGTTCACATACAACGGCGCCAATGCAGACACACCAAAAGCACTGCAGAAGTGCATACTATCCATCATAAATAGTGTGTGAAATTAGTAATATTATCTATCTAGGGTGGATAGTATGCACATTGAGATGCAGGGAGTATTTTTCACGATGTGCTGGGGAAATGGTCGGCTGGCAGCTCTCTTATCATACAGACATGATCCTATGATTCACGAGAAGCAGGATATAAACACTTTTGTCATCTCTCAATGATATTTCATCTCATTCAGTCACATTTTCCTGTTGTCATCATCTTAAAGTCTGTAATATTCCGTATTACAAAACCCATTAGTAGTATTGTTGTTGTTGCAACCTTAATGCAAAGACTGATAGTTGTATACAGTGTAGTGTTGGAACGTGTTAATCATTTTAATAGGTAAGGATATGCTTGAATGCGAGATGTAATGCCATGACAATATATGCTATATATATATATACATATATTTCAAACGTATTAAACTCGCAACAATATGTATCTCTCACGACTTTATATCCCGCATTGAAGCATATATTGGGAGTAGGGCTGTGCAATATGGACAAAATAATCACATTGCGATTTTTTTAATGAATATTGCAATTGTGATTTATTTTGCAATTTTGGTAATTGTTTTTGCTTTTTCAGACATGCTTCATTCTGAATGTATTCAGTGCACAAGAAGTGCATAACAAAATGTTTCACAATGAAACTGTATTTACAGCTTCATAAACAAAACTGAAATTAACTGTCTTTAAAACAGACAACATCAAATAAAGTAAGGTTAACTAACCTGAAATTCCAGTCATAATAAGTCAACTTCTAAACTGTATGTCAGTGCACACATTTCACAATGAAGTAACACTGTACAGTAGGATTAACCGCTTGATAAACAAAACTGTAAAAAAATAGTGTCTTAAAAACAGACAACATAAAATAAATTACAATTATTTCACCTGCTTAAACTCATATTCAACGCCCGCCTTACATTTCTCATATATTTTGGGAATAGCAACTAGCAGCTGGTGTCTTTTGTCCAGTGTTTGACTCCAAAACTCTCTCAAACGACTGATGTTGAATTTCTCTTTGGTACCAAATCATTTTTATTCTGAACTGCATCCATATTTTTTCTTCTATCCTCCCGTTGCCTATTCTGTTCTCCCGCTTTGCTTTGTTCTCATTTGTGCGGTGTGCTGAGCGAGCTCTGATTGGTTAACATCTTAAACATGCGCACAATAACGTTGCAGTATTCTGATTCACATTTACATTTAGTCATTTAGCAGACGCTTTTATCCAAAGCGACTTACAAGTGAGGAAAACAAACAAGCGATTCTTCATGAATTGGCAAATAACACAGGAAGTGCTCACAATACAAGTTTCATACATTGCTCAGTACCAAAAGCTAGAGTAGGAAGGGAAAAAATCTTTTTTTAACTAAAATATAAATAAATTAACAAATAAAATTGCAGACTTGTGCGATTTAGAAATTGCATGTGCTCAAATTGCGATTGCGATTAATGGCACAGCCCTAATTGGGAGGTTTTTTTTTTTTTTTAAATAAATTATATAAATGTTTGTCTTATGGTGATAAGAGCAGGGGATTTAATGAATGAGTGCCCGCCGGTAAATTATAGCAATGGTCTGAGTGGCCGTATAAGCTACTAACAAGTAGAAAATCATTTATTTGTAGATTATACAACAACAACTTGGAAAACAGAACAGGTAAGAAGTGATATTTGAGAAAAAAGCATATTAATCTAATAGCCGCAGACCAAGAGTAGAACTTTACCCCGATTCCCGATTCTTGTGAAAAATTGCCGCTCTGATTGCATTCACTCTGCACGCTCACTCTCACGCTTATCCAAGGTAAAGGATCACCACTGTCATATATGACATGTGTTTTGTTGAACTAATGACATTGTCAAAATGAACTAAAATGACATCAGCTAAAAAAAATGCGCAGGTTACTTTGTGAACAAGTGCGCACCCGAGTCAGAGTTGCTTTCACGTTCACGTGAATCATGCCACAGGTCCAGTGCAACCCAACCCATACAGGCAGTCTCGGATTCTGTATCCAGTGCAACCCATACAGGACTGCATGACATCTTTCGCATTAACAATTTTTCATACGAACTGTGCCAAGTTTCAAACTAAACTGCCATGGCTTAGATGTGAGTCTTCATTAATGGACTGGTATAGACATGGGTGAATGTAAAATAATGGCAATCTAAGCAGGATTCTGGACATTTTCTTTTATAAGAATCAATAGAGCTAAAAAGCTAAACAGAAAAGCAACTTGCAATAAGACTTTTTTTTCTCACTAGGGATGTCAAGGATTAGGATCGGGGCTTGTTTAGTATTTTTTAACCGATCGGTATCGGCTATCCTAAGCCAGATCCTTTATTTTACATCAGCTGTCCTGCCGGTGTCATGCAGTAGGTGGCCTCCATTAAAGGAAAAGAAGCAGCTCAAATATGTGTGTGACATGGACCAAAGAGGTCTTTTCAAGCGTTTCTGTTTAGCATATTTGATGCAGATATTTGTTAGGAACCACCTGAAAGCCATTTATTTACTATTTACAGTTAGTCTGCCATGAGATATTGACACACGTTCTAACCTTAAATCCACCTTCTCCCCACAGCATCTCAAATGTTTGCAACCCCCAGTATACAAAACCTTATGGTTAATAACTTTAATGTACTTGATGTGTGCACCAAGCACTATAAAAAAAAATACAAGAATCAGACCGGGACTATCAACACTCAATATTCAATAACTCAGATCAGAGGCACAAAAAAACCCATTTCTCATTGTTAGATTAGTCATGGTAAACAGTTTTGGTCTAGTTAAGTAAATATGAAATATTTCACTATTAGTGCAAATTTGAAAATTGTTAACCTGACTGTGACTGCCCAATATTAATACTCAAATCAAATATTTACTTTTCAAAGAAGCTTTTCTACCGCACATTTATATACGTTAAGCCATCGGTTGGAAGCGAAATGCATCATCCTTTTAAATTAAATTATTTTGTGAAATTCTAACACATTAGAAAATAGTCATTGTCAGTGACTTGTTCAGTTATGTTTTTTCTGACTAGTTAACACCATCAGTTCAGAATCAAACACACCAGCAACGAGACATACAACCAATTCTTCACTGAACTACTGTGTGATTGTTTTTCATATACTTGTAATTTTCATTTTTCTCCAGGTATGCTGAGATTTCTATTCTAATAATGCTGGTTGTTTCATTTGCATTTGATATTTCATTTTTAAAAAAAATGTTTTTCTTCATTGTGTATGTACAGAAATTCAGCGGACACTATAAGCATAAATTCTTTCAAATGGATTTCTCACAGTTCTTTCACATCAAACAGTTATATTGTATGAAGCACTGTTAGACATAAAACTCTGTGAAGCAAAAAATGTGCCCCAGGCCATTTTTTTTTTTATTACAGAAACCACTTAACCCTTACTCATTATCACCTTACCTTCAATATAACTTTGACTTCTTCTTTAGAACAGTTGTCTAGACGTGTTACTCGATGTTCGAGCCATTGCTGGACGATGGCTCTCTGTTCAGCGCCGTCTCCGAGCAGCTCTGGTCTCTTGGCCTCATTAACCAGATGGGATGCTATAGTGACCAAACCGATCAACGCTGGTCCGTTGTTGTTTTGGAGAACAGGGACCTACAATTGGATGAATAAATAAATGTTAAAATGTACTTACAAGATGAAAGAAATCAATTCATTCATCGAAATACTGCTGTTTGTTTCTCAAGGGGGTGGGAAAAAAAATCTAATTTGGATATTAATACTTATTAAAACTTTATACATTTAAATTTAGGTGTTAACGTAAGCTGTCAAGAAATGGGGTTTTGCTGGGTTTCATAAAATTCACGCTCATGAACGAATACTGATGTTTGTGCATGGTTTTGAGGCTCATGAAGAGAGTAATTAGTCACGTAAACTTTTAAGAATTTGCTAAATTAATTTCATATGAAGATGTACGATGTTGACAGAGCAAACTACAGTTATTAATCCCATGTTTCATCCTGTTAAATCCCACATTATATTATATGTTACTTCATCAATAATTTTATAAATGTGAGATTTACATAAAAATAAATGAATAAATAAATAAGCTAACAAAGAAATAATAGAATAAATATGTTAATGTTAACCGATCTGTATTTTGGAACACACTTTTGGACAACAATGTTAACTTTTTTACCCATCTTCATTATTTATAAATATGGGACTGTTTTTATTGTATTGTATATTATGTTTATTGTCATTTTTTTTCTCTCATTTGTTTGTATTTTATATTGTGTAATGTATTTTAAGATCAGTATTGTTTTTGCTGTATTCTGTAAAGCACTTTGAACTATGTTTGAAAGGTGCTATATAAATGTGATTTATTACTATTATTATGATTATCATCATCATTATCATTATGGAATGAATGTAAATATTAGTGTCCAGTATGTGTAGTAACATGAAGCTAAAATCCAATTTTTGGGGACGTTATAAATAACATTTCTGGCATTCCTCTGAACCTTTTCCCTTTGGAAAAACACGACACATTTTTAAATACAGGGTCTGAAAGCCCTTATGACTTGATTTGTCTTAAGTCGTTTTTACTTTGAGGGGATCCACATGCTTCAATACAAGCCATGCGGTTTTTTGTAGCCTAGTGTGTGTGTTTTTTTTATTTTTTATTTGTGTGTGTTTGATTAATGTCAATTTGTAAATCATCCGAGGTATTTTTACGGATCTCTAATACGTGATCTGAAATTCTTGAAGTAATATTTTGCACATATTGTTTGTCTTTGGTGCTCCAGATGCAACACAGATCTGTCAGTGGAGCTACTTCCACTAACACACCTGAATAATTTTACTTGTTAAACACATATTCACCATGATCAATGAAGTGATCATGACAAAATGCTGCTAAACATGAAAATGGAAGCTATACTGAAATCTTACTTTAGTAAGTTAATACAATTCCACTGATTTACTCCAGTCATTCATTCATACGGTGTCTAATATTTGCCATATTACCACACACAGACGCATCTTTAAACATAATTCAGGATACTAACTCCAAGTATAGCACGTTCATCGCTTGATTCACCTTTTTGCCTCCTTGCGTGCTGTATTTATTTGGCTTTTTTAATCCCAGAAATCTCTCGAGCGAGCTCAGCTCTCGAAGCGCCATCTTGATCACACCGGAAACCAATCTGACACATAAAACGCCCGCTGATTGGTGGAAATCCTCTAATCCCGCCTCCTTACGTCATGACTGACAGCTGAGACCATGTGCTGATTCAACATAGTTTGATACAAGTGATTTATAAATAAAAAAAAACCTGGTTTTATATGACCATTCTAAATGTTTTAATCAAGCGAAAACAAACAAACGAAATTATTATTATTTATCAATAATAATGATAATAATTATAAAGTTCACTAATCTATTCGTTACACACACACACACACACACACATATATATATATATATATATATATATATATATATATATATATATATATATAATATATATATATATCCCCAAAGTAATACCACTCTATCTAGTTTATTATTTGTATTTATTTATTTTTTGCTGAGTGAATGTAATTTCAGTGTTGTTTTGAACACTTTATTAATGTGCATAATTTCCAAACATGACCAAACTAAGTAACAGATGAATTTGTGTATTTTGTGAATTTTGTGTATTATCTTCAAAGTACAAAGGACAAAGTATCTAAATTAGTAGACTACCCTACCTGTTGGAACAAGTTGATGCTTTTGACATATTATTTTAACACTATATATATATAGTGTTAAACTATATATATATAGTGTTATACTATATATATATATATATATATATATATAGTGTCAAAATGATAAAACATCTTTATATATGTCTGACACATTCCATTGTATTTTTATTTTTCATTTTTTTGAGAGTATAGGCCTAAGTAAAGTTTAATGCGCAATGGATCAACTCATTCAGGAAATGATTGAGTCAGTCTTTCTTCTTCTATTGCTCCAACCACAGTAGGATTTGTAACTTGTTTGAGATCATTCCCTGAAACGAGACCCATCGTGCAGATCAAAGAGATGCTGAACCTCACAGGAATAGCCCACCGACACAGAACCCAGTCTCATTTTTAGATTCTGCATGGATGTATTGTATAAACAATTTCCCCATGTTTGTTTTCATGCAATCATACTGTATCTTCTTGATGGAGAATTGGCATCGGCCAGCTCGGGCACAACTGTACAGAAGATGAAAGGCTCGCACAGTGTAGTTTATAATAGCATCCTATATGTATTTACTCATTGTTTTTCATCTAAATCTTGGGAATTTAAATCAAAATGACAGCGAGGGTTTAGAGTTTCCCGAGTCCTGCAGCAAGTTTCCCTCTGCTTCACTTGGCTGTCTGTTTCCCAGCATCCTCCTGCTCGTCCTCCGTGCGGCGTGTCTGTTTGGATTTACACAATCACTGTATGACTCCTCTATAATGAAATGTCAGCTATCAATCAAAGCGGCCTTATTAACTCTATAAGGTCCAGGTGTGGGTGACATCATGGAAAGCGAACGCGGCTTTGGAAGTGTTTGCGTGCCTCTCGCGCACCCATCAGTCAAGATGTCTTGGCCGAGACCTCGTTTTTCCTTTGAGGAGGACAGACAGTGAGAAATCGAAAACGCTGACGAGAATCTCGTCCTGTAACCCACAAACCATAAACAAGAACACAAACCCCTTCTGTGATGTTGTGTCTCGTTCCAATCGCAATCCTAAATTGCAGACATAAGCTGACACAGCCCTTCGCATATGCTATTCATGTTTGTTTTATTCATTTCGTTTTTTAACTCTATAAAACATATTTATGGAAACACAAACAAGTGAATAAAAAATAAAAACAGTTGGCCTGAATAACACGCATAATGAGCACATATACAAACGATCAGAAACGATTAGGAGCTCAGGAACAAGGTAAGACTAATTCTGTTGTTTTCCCTGCCTCTGCTTTTGTTTGCGCGTCGCGGTGCGTCAGACAGTTTTAGCCCGTAGCGCTATCATGAACGCCGCCGCAGCGCAATGCCCGGAGCTGCCACATCCTGTATGTGTGAGCCAGCACGCAGGACAGCGATCCCCACTCCCGGGAACAATCCGTAGCCTGTGGGAGTTTTCCTACGCCAATTGTGATCGCTACTACACAATACGGGGTCACATTAGTTGGAAATATATTGTGGGGGGCACCAATGGTTCCGCTCTCCCACTTTCACCCTGTTTTTTTTTTTTTTCTCTCCCGTTATCCTGATTTGTCTAGTTGAGCCGTGCATAACTGTCTGTACTGCTACCTCTCATAACCTGTAAGTGCAGCCGCTGTATATTTAAACGTACAGCGGGATCGGGCGCAGTCAGATGGGCAGCGGTAGCAGACGTGCTGCCTGTCAGGAGGCATCGGGCAGATCGTGTCTCGGGACGGGACGCGGGACGACTGTGTGACAGTTTGGAGACACGCAGGCCTGACGCCACAAGAGGCACATATCAGCTGCGGCGGCCGCATGTTTGTGATTGCTCCGTATCTCTTTCTGTCTCCGGTAATGCGCAGATTTACACGGCACATCACACCGCACGGATCGAGGGAGAAGAGTAGGTATAGCCCATATGAGACTTTCCAAGAACATAGCATTTATGCCAATCTTTGCTGAAGTCTATAGGCAGATATTTTTTTTTTTTTTTTTTAAGTTGGGTTGGCCTGTTTAATAGTTTCTTATATTGTTTTTTTTATTTATGCGACACGGACGTGCATGCAAATTCTTATTAAAAAAAAAATATATAGGTCTATATAAAACCTGTCATTTTTTTCTGTTTTAAAACAAGATCAGGCCGTTTGGCCTGTTAAAGTCATCTTCAATCCAGAACTGACCATTCTTATTTCAATATAAAATATTGGAGTGTTTATTATGAATTAATAATAATTAATTAGCAAATGACAACAACACACTCAAATTATCAATGGACAAAAAAATCAGTAAAAAAAAAAATCCCTGATTTGTTATCACAACATTTTTTCTTTTGTCAAACCAACTTAGATAAATTAATTCAGTTCAGATAACATAATATTTTGAGTTTCTGTTCAATCAATCACTTTCATTGTATTAACTCAATTTTTTAATTTCAATTTCATTATATACTTTTTTAATGCGTTAAACCATTTTTTTTTTTTTTTTTTACAGTGTACGTTTTTTTTCTCTCATTAGAGAAACCATTTCACTCTGATATGTGTCAGTGGATTTTACAGACTTTAAAGTCAACATGAAAAGGCACACATTTTGCTTCTCTAATCTGATTTAGCATGGTGCTTGATTTTATTCATTCTATGGGAATATGTGGTCTCTACAACATGGACAAACATGCCATTCTCAATAGCAGTCGCTTGGATGGCACATGACTCTCCAGGTGCAATGTGAATTCTGTACACGTAATAGATTATGGCAAGACCAGGAATGTAAGTTAGTAAGTCCAAATGTAGATTTAGAAGGGACAAGCCAATGTTGTGAAAACAGAGAAGCTTTGGAAACGATGTACACATACGCACATGTGGTACAACACATGCAAATGCACTGCAAGGAGGGAGTAAAATGGCTGGTGACAGAAATATGCTTGAAATTTGCTGGCATCTCTCATCCTTCCCTTCTCTTTTGTGACACAATATTAACATGTCCACCCGACAGAGGGCGGACCCTCGAGACACAGAGAATGCTGGAAAAATGAATGCAAGTGACAGCACAGTTCCTCTGTTTCACAACACGCAGAGCAGCCAAAGGCCGAGGGTCACGCTACGGGCCGTGGATCCCAGACCGCCGCTCACGCCCAGCGCCACTCATTTATGAGTTTTAATTACGCTGTGAAATCCGTTTCCTCCAGCCACGAGAGCAAACATCTACAGGGAAGATGCTGATTGTTATATATTCTGAAAAGTCAATTCATCTTTGTTGCCGTTTCCCACTGGCCATGCAGGTTGTCTGCGAATGACACAAATTCTTGGAGGAAGCCTTTAAAGTCAAGCTTTTTTGCATCGCCCGCCAGGCTAATTACACATATACACACTGTTGGCATCCCAGTGAACATATATTGTGCAAAACGCACAATTACATCACCTAAGAAAGCAGGATTTTTGACCAGTCATCCTTGAACCAACGAACAAGTGAATTTTAAAGCTCGTCCAGCAGGGAGCACTGTGGTTCTTTCAAACCTTCTCAATCGCATGGCTGTGTTTGAGATCAAACACAAGCCTTTTAACATGCAAAAACTTCTGTGAAAGGCAAAGACAAGCTGCCGTGTGGCTCACAGCCCACTTAATGACAGAAACACATCCCTAACTGAAAGGCAAAATCGCAGTTGTGTGATTTTACCTGACTAAAAAGAGCACAATGTAAAACAGACTATGACCTTTCTGTCTTAAAAATAATTCAAATAAACCATTCTGTTTCCACTGGGAAAACATGTTGATTTATTGGCATGTAACTCATTATGGCATCTGACAGGAACAATCCATATAATATAATAATGACCACCCAGAATACCTTAGCAAATACACTAAAACTCAACCTTTTTTAAGAAAATTGTGACTGCCAGCAATTTAATTTGCTAATATATCAGTCAAAAGCACTGAAGTTTTGAATATCATCATTTCTTGTCAATGATGCATTTTACTACAAAATTGTCTTTTTTTTTTTCTAACCATAAGGAATTAGCAATATCAGCACTTGAATCGGCTTTATCTTGGTACAACAACAGAAAGTGACCAACAGTGGTTCGTAGCAAGACAGTAGATTTTCAAATAATTTTGAACACCCATCATTTACAAAGTTCAACACGTCTGCCAACCTGTGTATTTGTTTTTTTAAAATATTTTGGCTATATAAAATATAAAAAAGCCTTGCACTATTTAAAACTATTTTAATGCCAAAAAATCAGCAATGCATAAATATTATCATGATAAACAGAGTGTGTATCCTCTTAAACTGTGTTTATGTGTTTGTGTTACAGAGAGAACGAGAAAGAGAGAGAGAGAGATGGCCGAGGTGACAGGTCCACCCTTAGCCCACTCAGTTGATCTATATGAGCTCAACTTTATTGCCAATTTCAGCTTTGGGACAGCTGAGGCTCTGACCATCATAAACACACACACACACACACACACACACACACATACAACAAAGGGGAAATAAACGTGTTGGTGCAGGCAGGCATGTCCACAAAGGGAGTGTACACATTTCAACACATCTGCACCCAGAGGAAACTTTTATTGCTCATGAGACTTAAGGGAGCACTCACTTCTGATTCATTTCAATGTCCATGTTGTCTCATATACCACTCCTAATTCTTTCGAAGAAATAAAATAAGAAACATTTGTACAGCAACCTTAAGCTGTGGTTCTTATTCTGCATGCAAAAAAAAACATAATAGAGTAGTGATACATGAAGCACAGCTGACTTTCAAACCAAGAAGCTTTCTGTTGGTTAATTTGCGTAAGCAGCTTGAACGCGAGCAATATAGGGATTTTTTTTTCTCCTGCATGTGAAACTCCGGATCTAGCAGATCTCTATTGTAATAAAAAGATTTTGCACATGAAGTTTCGCAGCAAGGGTAAATTTGTCTGCGCGTGTAGTCATGTAAAGCAATAAAATGTGGCTAGTGAATATAACATAGCTCTAATCATTTTATCATGGGAGAATAGTGAGAAAATGAGTTCACGTCTAAACGTCTGACTTGCTAACCTTGGTATATGGTATCTCAACATTTAATTTCATCGCTATCTAGGATAAACAATTGTCAAATTAAAGAGATATCATTTCTCAGTTTTACAAACCATATCCAGCTTTATTAGATATATATATATATATACAAAATGCAGATTTATGCAGGTGTCAATCAGACTAAAAACCCAAGAAGGTACAAGTACATACATAAAAAAAGCCCAGCAAATCTACACATAGCCTGCTTATTCTACATGGTTAATACACAGATTTGCATACAAAATTCATAATCATACAACATAGCATCTATACAACGCCACTGTAGCCTAATGAACTCATTTTTTTAGACATTATTCACAAGTCTGACCGCATACGAGGCGGCCCTCCTTAACATATTCTTTTTTTTTTCTGTGAAGCACGCTGGGGGAAGTCTTAGTGAGCTAGCAGGACCGCCACACTCTCACAGATTTGACAGTGTTTCCTCGGGCTATTCCAGCACGGCTGGTTTGAGAGACAGAAGCTTCTGTAGTGATGAACACCATGAAATGGCCCTGTAATGAATAATCACTTTGGTATATGTTTCAGTCAGGCCAAGACGCCATTAGCAGAGTCTGTCTCACTGGGCGAAATCAATTCACACACACAAACACGCACACACTCGTGTTCTCTGTTTACAACCCTGTCACATCTGAACTGGATGGCAGCATTGCAAATGCGAAACATTTTGTCTTTTTTATCCTTCCCAGCAGTAAGCAGTGATCAACAGTCAACCGTTTACAGCACTGACCTGAAAAAGTTCAGAGTGATTTCATGGCAAATGAAGACCGCAAATGACAAGACAAATGGGAGATGGGAGAAAAATGAAAAGAAATATGATTATAAATATTATTATAATATTATTGTGTCATTAGCATAGCAACATGCTAACATCAAACGCCATTGGAAACAATTGCGTCTCTGTGCAGTACATTACGCAAGCTATTTTTGTTGAGTTGTTGCCTACTGAGTAGCATTCGAAAGCTGTCATCCTGTCGATTCCTGTAAGAGGTGGCATTTCGGTTCGTATTTGTGATCTTAGAAGGCAGCTCCCTATGTAGGCGGCAAGGCCGCTAACTTGGTTTTGAAACAGAGCCCTTTTTTAAAGCGTAGTTGTCACGTCCCCTCAATGTTTAGGCCCCTGATGAGGTCTCTCTCTCTCTCTCTCTCTCTCTCTCTAATTAGGCTGATCAGATGTTGCTATCATGACATTTAAAGGCCTCATTCTCTTCAGTCATGAGGTCTGCTGACATAACAAGAAGTGGCAGGCACACACAGATGAACCACCTATGAAAATTACAGACTTTTTTTGACAGATTTTATGTTATAAGTTAGCATTAACTTGTGCATTGAACAACCCTTACAAAAAAGAACTGCAGTATATTGAAGTAGAAAACTGCAGTACCAAGTAGTTTAACTGCAGTTTAATTAAGCATAACCATAGATTTGCAGTATAATGAAGTATAGTCACAGTACAACTGCAGTAAAACTGTAGTATAAGTACAGCCGCAGTCAAATGAAGTACAACTGAGAGTTGTACAATATAATGAAGTATAAAACAGTATAACTGCAGTTCAGTGATACTGAAAAGCCTGTATAAACCTTCCACTCATACTACATTACTCCAGCTGTGGTTACAGTAGTACTGTGCAGAAAGTAAAAGCTGTGAACCACTACCATGGAACATTAACCCATATGCTATTTTTTTTTTTTTTTTAAGTTGTCTTAATCTAAATGGCATGAGATTTGGTGACTCAATTAAATTTGTCAAATAAAATCACTAAATCAGCCACAACACAGAACACAAAAATGAAGTGGTAACAATATAACCATTTACATGGCGTTCTTACATTTCATAGAGGGTAAGCATACACAATGACATTTTACTAAATTTGTACAAAAGATTCAACCATAAAAATTACTTTCCCAAAGCATTCATTTTCTCCTCCTCACATATTACACTGAGATAAGGTTACAATAAATCTGATCTAATTCGTATGTATTTGGTAATGGCAAAATGACAAGCCCATGTGAGTCAATCAGTGTCCCATCACAAATAAATCTCTGAAAGTTTGCGTCTTGATTTTGTTCTATGTGCATTCCAGAATTCTATGCCAAGAGAGTGGTCGCTTTTTCACTTTATATATGTATTGCAGTTTTATTTTACTAGTAATTTCGATGTATTGCAGTATAGTTGTACTCCAGTAAAACTACAGTCATTTTAGGTTATACTGCAATACTGCAGTTTTTTCGTGTCCAAAAAACTGCATTTTTCTATATGTAACAAAAACTGTAGTATTACTTCTAAAAAACTGCAGTAATCTTTTGTTAAGGGAACTGCTAATAAAATATTAGCTCCAAAACCTAGCTGGCAGTTTTCTATCTACATAAGCAGCAATCTTAAGTTAGCATGCTGAAACCTAGATTTGTAACATTCTGCATAGGTGGCAACGCGAATAGTGCCAAACGAATTAGTGCTCCTCATGCGACGAGCACAAGAGACGTTTGATGTTAGCATGTTGCTATGCTAAAAACACTCTAATGTGCACAAAAAAAAATGCACAGCGCTGACAAATATTGAGTTGAAGTAGATTTTTTTTTTAATTAAATTGAACTTTGATAACAGCTACCATTCAGTTATTATTGAAATATAAATGTATATTTATATTAGATGTTGTTTTGAGCTTGTCTGCCATCTTGGGTAAATTTTGTTGAAAAAATGATCCTATTTACGAGATGAGTGCACATAAACACACCACTTGTTGTGATTACCAGTAGGAAGCCTTGACAGTCTGAGCTGGGAGCGTGTCAACAGAAGAATTATGGCGAAAGCAGACTGATATACAAATGTGTAATTCCAAACATATTTAATTAAATATATGACATACAAGGTTCATTACAAATTACTTCAAATTTTAGTTTACCGTAAATAGTATATTCGACAGTGCACTTCAACCATATTTCAAAGACAATAAACGTTATTACATATAAAGATTTATTTAAGTATATCAATAAAGCACTGTCAAGTTCTGAATGTAATATTAATTTACATCCCAATACATTTTCATTTAATTGCAAATCAAATGCAATTAAGTGTCCGAGAACTACATTCAGTTTGCATTTAAGTATTTTATTTCTGTAATAAGCACTACGTTAAAGTGCTTGCTACCTATAATGACTTAAAAAATGGCATCAAGCTAATATTTTGGGGGTCGAGTTTGAAAACAGTGTTAATAGTGCATGGTCACAAATTTAGCAAACGGACCAGAATGAAAGACTCTGTGTATGTTTTTATGGTACTGTGTGGGTCTGTACTTGCCCAGACCTCTGGACCCCTGGCTACATCCTCCATCAAACCTCCATCAAATCGGAGACATTTTCACTCACTCACTCTCTCTCTGGCCCTTTCTCTCTGCTCCATAACCCATTTATCTCCAGATAACTTTGTCAGATTGTCAACCAAACTCTCCGGTGGGAACTCGGCCCAAAGCCTATTAAGAAGGAATAAACTCCGTCCTCGCTGGGCACTGACAGGCAATACCTTTCCCGGAGCGTTACTGTGACGATGTTAACAGCGCTCTTGTTACTGTAGCCACAGCCAGACGGGCCAGTAATCACATTTCCAACAGTAAACGACAGACATATTTCATTGATTACATAAAAGAGTAGAATTGCTTTCCCCTGACCAGATGTAAACCCGGTTTAACACGGCTATGATTGCGTTGGATGTCTTGGCATGGATTGAGGTACATTGGAGAGAAACGTATACATTAACGAGGAGGTGCGGTGAGTTTTCTCTGCGGTCGGGGCAACTCCAGCCTCATGAATAATTAGCGTGTGTTAATGTTGAGTGGAGCTGATTGAGTCAGAGCTGCTTTTGAAGAGCGGTGTGCTGAAGGGGTTATACCGACAGGAGGGAAACGGCAGTCGTAATTGAGTCAGGGAGAGAGAGGTGGAAAAGAGGAGGGAATTTTGGCCCCGTCTGGATACCTTTTGTTTTTTGAGCCCCTTCATGTTCTGGCATTGGGAATAGATTGTTATTTCTCACTTGCCAGAACATCTTTGCCCCACATTTACGTCTGTAATAACTGAATCCTCTTTGAGCAGATTCATTTTTGTTAAAGAAGAACTCTGCGTTTATAACAAGCAACATTTATGGTATGAAGTGAAATGACAGCAGGGATGACGACGATGGCAGCCCTGAACCACAAAAGCGGCGGTCGACCACCGTGCCGTTTCTGTTCTCTCTCCAGCGAAACCCCAGTTTAGCGATGTAATGACCCAGAACTAATGGCGCCCCATTCATTTAGCTCTATCAATGTCAACGTCACACGCACTCACACAAGACTGCATACATCTACCCCATGTATATATCTATGTATGTACGCATGAGAGTCATTACCCACCATTACATTACCTGAGGTTGCACTGTATAGTGAACAGCCAAATAACGCAGGTTATCTGGACTTGCCTCACTTAAGTGCTTTGCTATGGGGCACTTCACCTCTGATCATCTGTGCAGTTATTTATCTGTGTAATTGTGTAGTTAATATATATTAGGATGCTTATATATAATGTTTTATAGAGTTACTGCAGGGGAAACACAGTCAGAAGCGAAGTTCTCTTTTTTTTTATTTATTATTTTTTTCACCGTGATGCCATGTATGGGATTGTCTGTTGTTTGTATTACAATAGGATACATTTAGAAGCATGTTCAAGCAGTTATGAATGAACGAATGAAGACAGACAAAATTTGACAGTTTGTGTGAAAAGGGCCATTGTTATTCACTGAAAATCTTCCCCTCCATGGTAAACTCTCAATTGATAACCTATTCAAGTTTGTGCGCCTCAAGATGTTTGACATCATTCTTTATCGTGTGTTTTGTGACAAATGACAATATGCTAAATATTGACCCAATTTCTTGGTAGCCCTGCCCATACCAAAACCTTAAAGTTGAGAAACATTGGATGTTTAAGAAAACCATACAGCAGATTCCATCTGGAGAAACCACACTGTCACTTTCACTGTTCACTTGTGGAGTCAGGCCTGGAATAAATCCCATTCCACTTTCATTGTATGAAAAAGAGCTTAGACTTCCTTAAAAATATCTCCATTTGTGTTCCATGGAAGAAGGAAAGTCAATTTTACGATGAACTGTTCCTTGAAATTTATACCGTTTATACCACTTTGGCTATGACACAGTAGAAGGATATTGAGGTAATGGAGTTAAAATCTCATCGTTCATGGTTCTCCAGTGTTGAGTAAAACGATTCAGTTAGAATGTGAAGTATTTAAGGAAAAGGGAAATAAAAAGCCCTGTATTTTTCTTCTTCCTGCTGGAGATGTACATCTGTTCCTCTGCTACAGATGTGAGTTAGTGTTCTTAGTTAACTCAATTACATGAAGCTTCCTCTTACAGAGCACAGTAAGACTCTCTGACTACCACAAACAAAACCCCAACATAGCACACAGTTAGGAAGAGGGTTGAGAGGTTTGGGCAGGAAGTTCATTGTTGTGTGAAATAATTAGAAAAAATAACAACCAAGATTCAGAGACATTGTTCGAAGCCTTTATTCTGTCTCTCTCCTGTACCCTGAAGGCAAACAGAGACCATCTATTTTAAAAGCAGCCATATGCATTTAGGTTGTTCCTATCTACTTATTTCCTATTGGTATTATCCACTTAAAGGAACCACTCTGATGCATATCTCATCGACTTCACTTCCTGGAAACGGTTGTTAATGACATCATGTTGTGCCCAGCCATCAGGCCTGTCAGTCATCAAGAGAACCGAAAGACGATTTCATTCAAATACATGTGCTGCTAGCCATAATGCTCTCTAGGGAAGACCATAATAATTGTGAATATCACTTTCCAAAAAGGGTACAAAAGCTGTCACTGGGACAGTACAGGTTCTAACATGTACCATTTATGTACTAATATGCAGGTACCACCCCAGTGACAGCTTTTGTACCTTTTTTTTTCTGAGAATGGTATTAAAGAACATAATTTCGTCATTTTTACTGGAGTAAGCAAATGTATCTGGCTCTTTAATATCAACAGTTTCATTCAGTCAAAAACCTACAACTTTTTCAGAACAGGGTCATTCTTAGAAAACAACGTCATTTGTGCCCACATGCCTCACTACTGATATAACTAAATGGATACTAACTGTACTAACATTAAAAAGTCTAAATTCTTTTCTTTTTTTCTGAGAAAGTGCAGAATTCATCTTTGTCCTTGCACTTTCTGTTCAACCAAGTTATGCATGACACTTATATTGGCCCTGTCAAGCTCAATAGTTCAACTCTGTTATGGGAAAATAAAATCACAGTGTTAGATTTGTCTGTTTTTTGAAGAGAAAAAAATATTGTTCTTGGGAAGAAGCACAAGAATACTGACTGTTACAGGTGTGGTGCAGTATTTACTAATTTCACATTCACGAATCAACCCTATTCCATTCATGTTTTGAAAGAGATGTTATGGATCATTAATGTTGGTGTTGAGTTGAAATAATGCAGTGATTCAGAATTGGATTGAGGATTAGTAACAATAAAATTTTGCAAGGGTATAACCGCGTGGTTTGGATTGGATTGTTATCCCACAATGTCCATGTTGGTTACGGATCCGGATATTTGAGGGGGAAAAAATATGATTACATGAAGGTTTTTTTTTGTTATTAAAAATAAAATTTTTAGGAGATAAAATCTATAAGAAATGACACTTGGTTTCCTGAATATGTAATCTGTATAATAAACAAGTGAAAGTATATAATCATGGGTAAAAGACAGAAAAACTATTCTGTTGACACGATGACATTAATATAGGTGTTTGAATTCTAATTCTGGAAGCCCACAAAAAGAAACATCCCATTTCCCAGAGAAGTTCTTTGTCTGTCAGGATGTCAGGGCTCAAGTGTCCAGTATTGGTTCAGCTAGTCTTTATTTCTGTCACAGTTATCTGATCAGAGCCTCAATCTCTGTAACTACACTCTCTCTGAGTCCTGCCCAGCCTGAACCTCCTGACAACACACATATCATTATACTGTCTGAGTGCCGCGCTACCTCTGAGTGGAGCTGACACTGTAATATACCTATACATCCCCTGATACAAGCACCTCCATCTCTATCTCTCTCTCTCTGTCTCTCCTTCCACTCAGTTGTACACTGACCCTGTTTTATTGGTTCCTTCAAAGGCAGAGGGGGTGGCAAAATGCATTCTCTGCTCTATCTGTCTGTCTGTCGCACTGATCAGATCATTTTTTTTTCCACCAACTGCACATGGCAGCGGCTGCAGTTGAACCTGCGCACATCGTCAGGATGCTTGTTGCGCTAATGAGGGTGCAGATGCACGTGGAAGAGCCTCTCCTGGTCCGAGACGCGGAGGAAAGAGGGAGGGCGGAGGGGTAGTGTGCTATAGAAATGTCAGTTCGAGAAGGAGGTGGAATCAGTGAGGCACCTTGGCCCACCCATCCCGAGACTGAGTGGTTAGAGCAATTACTTGTCCAACTTCTGTCACAGCCGATCAGATCTGACGGTATCCTGCCAGTCGGCAAGTGAACCCAGAGACTTAGGCCTGAAACATACTTTTTGCAAGTATGCAGACATGAATTCTTCCAGCTGAATTCTGTGCTAATTTTTAAGTTGGTCCGCTGACTCGGTCATTTGTTTCACAGTCAAAAAAGGCTACGCCAACATTAATCCAGATACATCTGTTCTTTTCAAAACGCTCTCTATTCACATCGGTGGTTTATCCACTTTCGCAGGACAAAAATATCTATATATTAGTATAGACGTAGTCAAAGAAAAGTAAGAGATGGAATAACAACAAACTACCAGTGAACACAATGTTGGTGAGTGCTTGTGTGAGGGGGTTAAGATACTGCAACTCTAGTTTAAGTTGTTCTAGTTTAAGTACAAAGATATTTTTTTATCAGTAATAACTTCTGGAGAGACCAAACGGAGACACCGGACAAAGATGAAACTTGTGCATGCATCTGTCACGGTGTCCATGTCAAGATCAAATTGAGTATACAGTACTTTAAAAAGCTATATGTTTGGCTTTAGGTATACGCTACGTGTTCGCGTCAAAATTGAAGAATAATTTTTGCTCAGTGCATGAGCTTGTGTGCAAGTAGCCCTAAACCAATCTGGAGAGAGCTACCCGTTAGCATTCATTGTAATGTCATTTGCTTGTCTGGCCTGTATTTTGCTATCATTGCTCATGGGTGTTGCTCCAGATACATTTTAGAGCCAATTACCTGACCTGTACAATGTCATTTGACTAATCACTCTGGAGCTACAGGAAAATTATGTAAGGACAACGTTGATTGGATGATGGCACCACAACAACACGCTTTGAGGAAGCAGACATGGAAAAATATGTCATGTTTTTAGGATCCCTTTAAAAAAATATATATAAAAATGGACACTGGCAAAACATCTATAATTGATGCATTTTGTCACATACAAAAAAAGTTATTTTGTCAATAGACAGCAACATGGTCGACCTAATGCTGTAGTTACAGCCTCTACCAGCAGGTATAACTGCACTATACTAACCACGCCAAATCAACTCAAAGCATTTAAAAACTTGAGTATATTTCTGGCCAGTACAGTTTGAGTACATATACCTTAGAGTTTTTTTTTCATATATTGGTCATAGCTTTTTTTTTTCTCACATGCATTCATACATACACATGCATTCAATGACAAATTTAAACAAACAAGCACATCAGTCTTGCAGTTATGACCACCAGTTACATCCTGGATGCTCAAGAAGTCTGATCTGTTCTGTAGTTTACTCTCTCTTTGTCTCTCTAGAAGGGTCATTATCCAGTAATGATGGGTCTTCATGGGGGGTGTTGAAGCACCCGGAGATCCTGCCGTTGTTAGTGTCACCCCTTCAGTCTCATCCATCACCAACACTACCCCACGACCACTTCCTCTCTGTGCACACACTCCACCTCATTTACTGCGATTAGAGTTGTTATGCCCCTCCGTGTAGAATATACCTCTGACAGGACAAGGATACACCCCGTATCTCTGTCTGTCTGACTGTATCTGCATCTTTCTCCCTCTGGTTTTCATTTGTGTCTCTCTCTGTCAGTCAGTAACAAATTTGACATCTTTAGTACTTATTTCCTTAGTAATTCTTATACTGCTGCTTATGTCAGAATGACTAGCAGACCAAATATAAATATTATAATGCCCCAATAGGTACTTTAAATGGGTACAAAACAGGCTTAAATTTAGCAATAATCAAACAATAATTCAATTGTTGATATCAAGAATTACATTTCCACTCAATTAGTAGAATTCTTTATCTGTAATAATCTGTAATTGTAATTGATCTATAATTGTATTTTCACTAGAGAAATGTCGCCATAGGCTGCCATTCAAATGCAATAGTTGATATCAACTGATTTCTTACAAATTTTACAAATTCTTACTAGTAAAAATCATCATTTTTGATATCAATAATTACATTGTTACTAGTGAAAGAAATTCAGTCGTGACTATGTCTATTCTTGATATCATCAATTGAATTGCTACTAGTAAAAATCACATTTTTACTAGTGAGAATTGTATTCCTGATATGTGAAGTTGGAATTTCAACTTGTAAGAAATCGATTCTTGATATCAACAATTGAGTTTCAATGGCAGCTTATGGTGAGATTTCATTGAAAATACAATTATTGAATTATAATTGGATTCAAAAGAATTGAATTGTTGATATCAAGAATTAATGTTGTTACTAGTGGAAATCTAATTCCTGATATCAGGAATTAACATTTTACCTTGTGCATTTTACCAGTTCATATTCTGAGAATGATTAAAAGTCAAAACAGCTTGCCATAGCTTAACCGTGTTTGTCCATTTATTGCAAATGAGGTTTACAATTTGTGTTATAATCTGAATAATGTTTATGTGTACCTAAAGGGACATGGTGATGAAAATAAAATTAAATATGAATGTGATAAAAAATCAGATAAAATATGAGGGAAAATATCAATACTTTTGTGTTCCCTTGCAAACGTTTTGTGTTTCCCCAAGAAATCTTGCATTCACTCACAAATCTTTTGAGTTCTTTGTGGGCGAACATAAAGTTTCTTGGGGAAACAGCAACAACAAATCTTGCGAGAGAGCGCAAAAGCGTTGAAATTTATATATTTTTTCCCATCTCGTATTATTTCCATTACCATGTCCCTTTAGGGGCTTCGTAGATTTTATACCCTGATTTGTGTGATTTTATTATTGTTAAAAAATGAATACAATAAAAATAATTAATAATCCATAATTATGATTTTCAATGTGAAAGGCTTTAATGAAATAAAATATACCACGCTTAATGGTTGCATGTTTTGGTTAAGTTTAATTAACGACTAGTAAGACCTAGCCAAATAGTTACCGACATATTTCACACAAATAAAGAGCAAATATGTGTCATAATTTTATTTAAACAAAACATTTGTTATGCTTGGAGTGAATGACTTAACAAATGGAGTCAACGCTAAAATATGTGCAAAAAATTGAATGCGATTATTTACTTGTCTTCCCAACATCCTGTAGAAAAGATGAAAATGCAGAAGTAAACATTTTAGTCATTAAAACAAAATTACATTTGATGAACATTAATGTGTTTTTAATTCTACATTATATAATATCCAAGATTTCTTATCGTTGTCTCTTCAAAGAACAGGGGGGTTTTGGCGATCCCAAAACCTCAGCAGTGTTTGAAAACTACTTGCTGTGTTAACTGTACAAAAGATCATTTTTGAAAATAGTATGAGGAATAAGAAAATGTATTTTATGACATTCCCACACTGCACGCTTTATAGTATGTTAGTATTTAATTTATTTTGGTTGTATGGGATTCATGTCAAGGACTGAACCGCAGGAAATTACACACATATAGAGCAGAGGTAAACAATCATTAAAGTAGCATTATAATGTTTTTTTGTAAACACATCTGTGTATTTACAAATGATATGCAGTCTGACACGCTGTTTGCGCTTGTCGTATAACAGCACTATAATTTAAATTATGGGACAGTGTCTATTTATTTGTGCTTTTCTCTCTTGAATATGAACTCTAAAAATAGGATAGAATGACAGTCTACAGCGGAGATCACAGATCTTTAGCTCCGGGCCTTTTACCATCCCATCAGAAAACATCTCATCCGCCTCCTCCTGCCACAGTCATATGTAGTTTTTCTAATCTTTAAATTATAAATTGAACATGACAATTGGATTAAAGCAGTGAATAATTGAAGTCCTTTAGAAAAGAGTTTCTACATAAAAAAAAAAAAAAAAGAAAGAAAAAAATACAAGGGCCACAATTTTACATATTAGGTCTGAAATGAAGCCTCGTCGTATTGTTTGTGAAGTGCCCAGTCCAACTGTCACCAGAAGGAGATGTCTGCATGGAAGATATTATTTCTGGCTAGTGTGAGTGCGTCTCGAGGCACAGTCTTGGCTCTTTTATTTTACGTGTCATAATGCGATGGTGGAGTTCTCCCTGCGAGGCATCGTGGCTATTGGAAAGGCGAATAACATATGTTGTGTCTCAAATGCATCTCTCTGCTTTATTCCACTAGCACAGATGACCAGTGAGCTGTCCAGTGCCAAGGGCTGAGGGGCAGAGGGACAGCACTCTGTGTTTGTCACAGATACACTCATTTATCTGAAGAGAGAGAATCGAGTACATCCGGAGAAGAAAGGAAGGGGTAGAAATGTGGCCTAACGAAAAACCCCCTCTGTGTAGACAGCGATGTAATCGAGATTATATTATTTGACTCTCTATTGTTCTTGGAGGGGGATGGATTCTAAACATTATCAACACATGATTATAGATGAATGTGTCCCCCCCCCCGCTTGAATTCAGAGGAAACTAGCATTTAGACATACTAGACATGTGGCTTTCAAATGAAAGATTGGTATCAAAGAGCACACCCAGGTTCCTAACTAACGAAGACGATTTAACAGAGCAGCCATCAAGTGTTAGACAGTATTCTAGGTTTTTATGCGCAGAAGTTTTTGGTCCAATTATTAGAATCTCTGTTTTTTTCTGAATTTAGTAGTAGGAAATTACTAGTCATCCAATTTTTTATATCAGCTACGCATTCTGTTAGTTTTGAGAATTGGTAGGTTTCGTCAGGGCGCGAGGAAATATAGAGCTGAGTATCATCAGCGTAACAGTGAAAACTAATGCCATGTTTCCTAAAGACATCTCCTAAGGGTAGCATGTACAGAGTGAAAAGCAACGGTCCTAGAACTGAGCCTTGTGGTACTCCATATTTAACTTGTGATCGAAATGACATCTCTTCGTTTACTACTACAAACTCAGATAAGTATGATTTGAACCATGCCAATGCAATTCCACTAATTCCAGCATAATTTTCTAGTCTATTCAAAAGAATATTGTGGTCGGTAGTGTCAAAAGCAGCACTGAGGTCTAGTAGCACTAATAGAGAGATACAACCATGATCTAATGATAAGAGCAAATCATTTGTAACTCTAATGAGAGCAGTCTCAGTACTATGGTACGGTCTAAATCCTGACTGGAAATCCTCACAGATACCATTTCTTTCCAAGTAGGAACACGGGTGAGATAATACTGCCTTTTCTAGTATTTTTGACAGAAAAGGTAGATTGGAGATCGGTCTGTAATTGACTAATTCACCAGGATCAAGTTATGTTTATTTAATAAGAGGTTTGATAATAGCCTGCTTAAAAGTTTCCGGTACGTAACCTAGTGATAAAGATGAATTAATGATCTTAAGAAGAGGATCTATGACCTCTGGAAGCATCTCTTTCAATAGCTGGGTCTAATATACATGTTGTTGATTTCGATGATTTAACAAGTTTACACTTGTTTAGTTTAACAAGTGTAGTAGACAGTTGCATGGCTATAATTTTCTCTCTAATATTGTCAATCACTAGTACACGGGTGCTCAATCCTGTTTCCTGGAGATCTACTTACCTGTAGAGTTCAGATCCAACCTGATCCAACACACTTGTCTTTAATTATCAAGTGCTCCTGAAGATCTTAATTAGCTGGTTCAATTATGTTTGATTAGTATAGGAGCTGAACTTTGCAGTAATGGAGATCTCCAGGAATAGGATTGGGCAGCCAGGAATTAGAAAACTGATTGCAATTTGCAAGTGAGTTTAGCCATCTTCAGTACAGCTCAGTAATAAATAATAATTATATGTCATCATAAAAACATAATTACAATGTATAGTTATCTGTAATTTGTTGAGTTACAGATAGCAGTCAATAAGGCAATAGCAATTAGCTAATTGTTTATGTGTCGAGACAGGATAACTTCAGACACAGACGACTTTAAAGTTATAGCCCAGAAACATCCCAAGAACAGCAATACAAGAATAAATTAAGAAAATACAGACAGAGACGACACAAACACCACCACACACTTCTAGAGGATCATAAGTAATGACTGAGAGGGTTTATTTTTATATGAGTCTGAAAACATGCCCAATTTTACATAGTGAACCTTTAATCATAACAATGGCCTAAATTGTTAAATAACAGCAATTGCCTGTTTTATCCTCAGAAATAAAACTGTTTCATTTAAAAGTGATATTGTATTGAAATCAGCAACATTGACAGTACTAGGTGTCGGGTCAAAACAAAAAAAAAAGTGGTACTGCTCATCGCTAGTAAAGATGTTAAAGGATTAGTTCAAATTTCAGTTTGAGAATTAAAATTTCCTGATAATTAACTCACCCCCATGTCATCCAAGATGTTCATGTCTTTCTTTCTTCATTCGAAAAGAAATTAAGGGGTTTTCTCTGTATTGGACTTCACTGGGTTTCAGTGCGTGGAAGGTCTAAGTTGCAGTTTCAATGCAGCTTCAAAGGGCTCTACTGTCTATAGGAATAAGGGTCTTATCTAGCAAAACGATCATCCTTTATCTATCTATCTTAACCAAAAATGCTCCTCTTGCACTAGCTCTAAAACTAAACTCTCATATACAATATGCTAGTGTAAGTATATAAGAATTCGTTCAAACTTTGACCTGTGAAGGGAAGTAATCCACTTGACAGCATCTACAGTCTTGGCCAAAGGTTTTGAGAATGACATAAATATTGGAAATTGGAAAAGTTGCTGCTTAAGTTTTTATAATACCAATATGCATATACTCCAGAATGTTATAAAGAGTGATCAGATGAATTGCATAGTCCTTCTTTGCCATGAAAATGAACCTAATCCCAAAAAAACCTTTCCACTGCATTTCATTGCTGGTTTAAAGGACCTGCTGAGATCATTGCAGTAATCGTCTTGTTAACTCAGGTGAGAATGTTGACGAGCACAAGGCTGGAGATCATTATGTCAGGCTGATTGGGTTAGAATGGCAGACTTGACATGTTAAAAGGAGGGTGATGCTTGAAATCATTGTTCTTCCATTGTTAACCATGGTGACCTGCAAAGAAACGTGTGCAGCCATCATTGCGTTGCATAAAAATGGCTTCACATGCAAGGATATTGTGGCTACTAAGATTGCACCTAAATCAACAATTTATAGGATCATCAGCAACTTCAAGGAAAGAGGTTCAATTCTTGTAAAGAAGGCTTCAGGGCGTCCAAGAAAGTCCAGCAAGTGCCAGGATCGTCTCCTAAAGAGGATTCAGCTGCGGGATCGGAGTGCAGAGCTTGCTCAGGAATGGCAGCAGGCAGGTGTGAGCGCATCTGCACGCACAGTGAGGCCAAGACTTTTGGAAGATGGCCTGGTGTCAAGAAGGGCAATCGTGAATGGACTGCTGAGGACTGGGGCAAAGTCATATTCTCCGATGAAGCCCCTTTCCGATTGTTTGGGGCATCTGGAAAAAGGATTGTCAGGAGAAGAAAAGGTGAGTGCTACCATCAGTCCTGTGTCATGCCAACAGTAAAGCATCCTGAGACCATTCATGTGTGGGGTTGCTTCTCATCCAAGGGAGTGGGCTCACTCACAATTCTGCCCAAAAACACAGCCGTGAATAAAGAATGGTACCAAAACACCCTCCGACAGCAACTTCTTCCAACAATCCAACAACAGTTTGGTGAAGAACAATGCATTTTCCAGCACGATGGAGCACCGTGCCATAAGGCAAAAGTGATAACTAAGTGGCTCGGGGACCAGAACGTTGAAATTTTGGGTCCATGGCCTGGAAACTCCCCAGATCTTAATCCCATTGAGAGCTTGTGGTCAATCCTCAAGAGGCGGGTGGACAAACAAAAACCCACTAATTCTGACAAACTCCAAGAAGTGATTATGAAAGAATGGTTTGCTATCAGTCAGGATGTGGCCCAGAAGTTGATTGAGAGCATGCCCAGTCGAATTGCAGAGGTCCTGAAAAAGAACGGCCAACACTGCAAATACTGACTCTTTGCATAAATGTCATGTAATTGTCGATAAAAGCCTTTGAAACGTATGAAGTGCTTGTAATTATATTTCAGTACATCACAGAAACAACTGAAACAAAGATCTAAAAGCAGTTTAGCAGCAAAGTGTAGTTTAGTTTTTGTGAAAACTAATATTTATGGAATTCTCAAAACTTTTGTCCACGACTGTACACTGCTGGAATTTTACAAGAAGAAGAGAGCTAGTGAAAGATGAGCATTTGTGGTTAAAAAGTATCTTTTTTTTTTTTTTTTTTTTAAGAAAATGACCAATTATTTCACTAGATAAGACCCTTATTCCTCGTCTGGGATCATGTAGAAAGCTTTGAAGCTGCCCTGAAACTGCAATTTGGACCTTCCACTCATTGAACCCCACTGAAGTCCAGAGACAGAGAGTCTACAGAGAAAAAACGTCTAGTCTACAGAGTCTACAGAGAGTCAACTGAAAGTCTACAGAGAAAACCCCTGGAATGTTTTCTTCAGAAAAAGAAAGAAAGACATGAACATCTTGGATGACATGGGGGTGAGTAAATTATCAGGAAATTTTAAGTCAGAAGTGAACTAATCCTTTAAACTAGCAAAGCAGTAAATGCAGTAGTTTCCTTCCCAGAATCTCCGTGGTGAATAAAGCTCCACTCCTCAGGTATAATACACTGTGGGGCCACCGTATCTACCTCCATCCTGCTGCTTTTGTCCTTTTATCTTTGAACCAAAAGAGAAAACTAATACAGACTCTTCTCTTTTTGCATGAGAAAAAACGATGGAGTTTGAAAAGAGGGAGGAAAGTTTAGAAAAAAGGCCTGGAGCAATTAGGGACCAACGAGGGAACAAGAGCAACATAGTAAGTCCCACAAAGCTAATTACTGATGGCATCGGATGAGTGATTTAATATTTGCCCTCAAGAATATCAGAAGACCACCGAGTCCATGATGTCCATCCAGCGGAAGTCCAGAAAAACAGTCCATAACAAATGCAGGGTGATCCAGGAGCTGTAAACAAGCATTGTGTTTTTGCTCAGATGAAGGGCCACCAGCGGCCACTGTCATCCCTCGTAAACCCGTTCAGATCATGCAGAATATCTGCGGTGATAATCACCTGCCCACAGGCCCGTACGGCCCTGCACTTGGCTGTAATTGGAGGTCTCGTTCACATACAGCAGCACACCTAACTCACTCTAAATAAACGCCAGTCCACGGGCTGAAATGATATGCGCTTATCTTTTTAATTTTTTTTTCACATTGCTGAATGTATTTTACCCAGGGCTTTGTCTGGGTCAGAAGTAGTTTACCTGCTCTCAGCCCTGTGGTGTGTAAATGTATGCGTTTGTGTGTGTGTTTGGGACTTTTGACTTTAAGGCACAGACGACAAATACACTGACTGAGCACCACTTAGCATAGCTGCTACTGAAAACCCCTCTGGCTTCTGTTGTATTTAGAGATGTTTGATTCACATGATACTCTCTATAAAAATGCTTAGGAATCCACATCAATTTCATTTGTGGTCTAAAGAGGAATATGACTGCAATAAACTAAATATTAAAGAAATAATTTAAGAAGTTATGTATATTTTATATTTGTTTTATCAAATAAAATAACAAATGATTTTTTAAAGGGGTCACGAATTGAGAAATTAAACTTTCCTTGAGCTTTTGACATATAAGAGGTCATCATACTATGAGAATATCCTACAAGTATATCAGAACTGTGCCTATTTATTACGTCATGTATACCTGTAGGTGAAAGACCGCTTCTGCAGAAGAAGGTCAAAGCCTACCTAAGTAATAGGTAAATAACATACATGATGCTAACATTGGATCGAGCAACTATGCAATCAACATGCCTTTGAAGAGCGCAAAATCTTGTGCTGTGCCAGGTTTTGGAAAATGCAGATGACCTTCCTTCTGGCGCTAGTTTTCACACTTATGAGTGTAAAAGTTTACACTATGCGTCACTATTGCTTTGTTACAGATATAAACTGATTACGTGTCTAACCAAAATCACCTGTAACCAGTGATTATGTAATGATTCATGCACAGATGTTCTTTGCCTCAAAATCATTTATTGCAGTTAATTTGCCGGTTAATAAAAGCGGTGACTGAACATTTCACACTTCACATTGTTTCTCTTAGGATGAAAATCTATTATTTAAACTGATTAAATTATAGAAAGCGATCAATGAACTCTGCCTTTATATTAGCCAAAACACGTTTCACGATTTGGACTCTTGCCAATTTCTGTTATAATTAATGAATCTCTTGTTTACATTATGTTTGCACTGTTAGTTATGATGAAATCATAGATTAGTGTGCAGAAATTGAAGATCAATGCATTTATGTCTTTGATCAGCTACAATGCTTCTCACTGCAATGGTCAAAATATAATGCAGAAGATTTAAATATGCCAAACACTTTGATAAGTTAACCTTGAGAGCTATAGCAGAAATGTGCTAAAAGTCATCAAGAGAGCTCCACATGTAATACTTATTTAATATGCAAAGATGTTAGCCAATCACAGCAGTGGGCATTCACAATGTCTCACAGCAGACACGCCCCTTCATAGAGAGTGTTCAAATAAGAGGGCTAAAAATCGCAGGGTAGGAAACATGACTTTTATTTCTATATTATGACCATTTTTGATGTAAAAATCGTACTAACATTCCAATGCACACCAGGAAACTAAGTTATTCCACTGGAGGCGAGTTTAGGTGAGAACCCGAAACAGGAACAAGAACAGGAACAGCATTGACTCACCAACAGTGAGAACAAGGCAAACATGAGGGTTTAAATACACAGACTAATTACAAAGAAGGAATACCGGTGAACAATGTTTAAACCCGTGAACCAATCAAAACAAGACATGAAACAGGAGAGTCACATGACAGGATCACATGACATACAGGGGAATCACATGATAAGACATGACATGACAGGAGCACATGGATAAACAAACATAAAACATGGCAGTGACAACAAAATAAAAGACATGAAACATGAACATGAACACAAAAAGTAGACATTGCAGAAACATTACAAATAATAATACAATTATGCCTTCCAAATGCATGCTAAACTCACAGGGCTAACATTAAAGAGTAAAAAATAACTAAATAAAGTTAAAAAAATATATATTATTATAATTTAAAGTTTGAATGAAGTTTAAATGAATTCAGTTTGGGGCCCATAAACATTTTTGAAAGAAGTCTCTCATGCTCACCAAGGCTGCATTTATATATACATACAGTAGTATAAATAAATACAGTAGTAGCATGAAATAGTATTACAAATGTTTTAATATATTTTAAAATATAATTTAATTCTGTGATGGAAAAGGTGCCATGCCATGTATGGCGATACTCTAAATGCCCTTTCACACCAGTCAGTCATTAAATGTCATCGTTGGATTACAGCTGAAAAATGCCATCAGTTTAACGGAAATGCTTAAAAAAGTGAGCAATGTTTTGATAGTCACAGAGTCTACAAATGGTTTACTTACAGTTGTCTGTGCTATTATATATTGTGCTATATATTAAGCTGGGACAGGAGAATGTATTTTAACATCAGAAAAAATGACACAAATCACGTTTAAACTCTCCGCTCTGAGATGATAAAGGTAGTTATTTGATGCCAATGTGAATGTGTTGATGTGATACACTGTCTGAGTGGGTTTGTGGTGGTGTTGTAATGAGCAGTAAGGAAAGAAAGCCCTGTGAATTCATCCTTGACCTGTGAGTATGCATCATTAACTCCATTTGTCCCACTGCAATTAACACTGCCTGCTTGACGGACCGTCCATTCCCTCGTTTCTTCCACACATCCATCTCTCCATCACTCTACCCTCTCAGGTTAACTACAACCCATTTCTCCACCCCCTATATTACCCATCACCCACTGACCTGATTGTGAGGGTTCGCGTTCCTATTGCAGTGCCCCATTCCAGTTTCCATGGCAGCCCTCGCTGCTGTCACAGTGACAGGTCTGACCCTGTCGTCTGGGGCCGGCCACTCAGTAAAGAGTTGGAGGCCAGTGGCCACTCGCAGGGGACGAGCCTCATCCCCTGATTACTCTGACCTCTAACCTTATGCTCAATTTCACCTCATTTACTTATACTAACAGGGCTCAGTTGAACACCAGCAAACGTGTGAGATGACCATTTAGGTTAGACCAGCCTTAAAGGATTAGGTCACCCAAAATTGAGAATTCTGTCACCTCTTGTTGTTCCGAACCCATGGAATTGTATTATTATTATTATTTTCCTCAGTGGAACACGAAAGATGACATTTTGAAGTATCTTTACATAGATGGCTGGTTCTTAGTGACCATGAATTAAATAAATAAACAATCAAAAAAACACAAGCACCATGATAGTAATCTATATGACTTTAGTGCTATATTCTAAGGGAACCCTATGTTAATTTATGCGTGATGAACAGACATTCTCGCATATTAAATTAACATAAAAAACCCTAAATGATCCAAGTCATATGGATCACTCTTCTGATTTTTTTTAATACTTTTTATGATAATTTTAGGGCATTTTTTTCAGCTTGATAACCATGGTCACTATGAAATGTTTTTTTTAATGTGTCAGTGTTGTGCAATTGTACATTTTAGTACTGAGTAATAATAATTAACTACATGTACATACTATAGTGTTAGGGTTAGGTTTAGGGTGTGGCTTTGGTTTAGTTACATATAATTATGTACAATTTAATTACTATAGCACTTTAGTTACTACATGTGTAGTAACTAAAGTACTTTTTTTGTAATGTAAAATAAAGTGTAACTCAATATACTTATTATGTACATATAGAGTATGTGGGTGAATTGTAATTTATGTTAGAAGTACTTGCATTAAATTACCCAACCATTATCGCATAACCAAACAGTAACTTCTAGGTTACTTATGTAACCCACGTTCCCTGATGGAGGGAACGGAGATGTTACATCGATACTGATGTATTGGGACCACTTCCAAGTGGTAACTAATCAAGCCATTGGATATTGGCCAGTGAGATTTCCATGCAGAGTCTCACCTTTGTGGACATACACGTACTGTATAAATATGACTGGCATTACTCACTTCATTCATGTTTTGCTGAGGAGCCCAGACAGGGTTGGGGCCAAATAAGTGGTAGTTCAAAGCTGTTGCAGGAGGATTGCATTAGTAAACTAGACATTCCCATTCAGTCAGTCATGTTCGTCGATACTGACGTATTGGTGTCCCTATGGAAAGTGCCACAGCCACTGAACTGTTACAAGTGACTCACTTGATGCTGGCAAGCTGTTTCATACTCTTTTAGTGACTGCCCTCTACACAGTCGTAACCTACCCAGTGCCCCACGTAAACCTAAGGAAATAGTCCTCCATACCAACGGGATGGAAGAGACTGGGCTTACTCTGGGGACAGTCATAACTAAACTAACATTCATGGGGAAGAGAGCTTCGGATATCAATTCCCATTGCTTTTCAGCCTTGACCAGTGTTGTTAGCATTGGGGAAGCTGCCTAGTCCAATGGAGTAAGATACTATGGAGACCACACCCTACCAAAAGGGAGGTAACATGGTGGTTACAAATATGGACTGACCCGTGGGGCAGTTCTACTTATGGAAAATCTCTGCAGTAGGTCCTACTTAGCCAGGAAGGAGCTACTACCGATGCATAAATGGGGCAGAGCAGAACTGTCCATGGAAAGACATGTTGACAGACAGCGAAAGCATATTGTGGACAAAACACATATGGGATTACTGATGGGCAATCACAGCATATGGGCATCTAGCCAAGAACAAGGGCTGACCACCCA
Source organism: Opsariichthys bidens (assembly GCA_037194245.1). Lineage (NCBI taxonomy): Eukaryota > Metazoa > Chordata > Actinopteri > Cypriniformes > Xenocyprididae > Opsariichthys > Opsariichthys bidens. The sequence goes on along the minus strand of CM074311.1, from coordinate 2,676,484 downwards.
GCCTGGCGTCAGACACCTCCACTGCATCTGACTGCAAAAGGATGGAGGGACTCAATTTAGGGTCTGCCAAGTGGGGAACTCACCTGAAGAGCAAGTAGGTGCTTGCATCCCTGTTAGAGGGGAATGGCACTGCAAGTGAGACACTGAACTAGACTTTCCACACATTACCAGCTTATACACAAATACACGGGAAGAAACTGTTCTTAGAGAAAGGATTTTGAGCTTAACTGGCTGTAGCAACGCGGAGGGAGCTCTCTTTAGACTAGAAAGGACCACAGAGAAGTCCCAGGAGGGGATAAGGTGCTGTCTGGGAGGATTTAACCTCCTGGCACCTCTCAGGAACCTGATCACCAAGTCATGCTTTCTAAGTGACCTGCAATCAATAGCACCATAAAATTTACACTTTCAAGGTGGAGGGGGGCAGCCTCCGCTCCAATCTCTCTTGTAGGAGGGAAAGCACAGAGCTGATCTGACATTTCTGGGGGTCTTGTTGGTGAGAAGACTCCACTTCAAAGCATAAGCGCACATGGTAGAGAGGGCTCTACCTTAAGTAATAGTGTCTACCATCGTCAGTGGTAGGCCACTTAAGTCCTCCACATGTGGAGGTTCCAAATGTTATTTTAATATGGAAATAATTGTACAATATTTCTATGATTAAATCACTGACAGAGAATCCTCTCCCATCAGCCAATCACTGCAGGCATAGTTAGTAACCTGACCCTTACTTTTAGCTTAAGATTTCTCTCTATTCCTTTGTAAAAGTTTATCTCAGCTGCTTTGTGAATAAGTTTTTGGAGAAAACTCTTACCTAAGAACTTTTACTGTCATTTAGGAGAACTCTTAGTGGTAAAATAAAATGTTTTGTTAATACAGCCCCTGGTCACTGTGGTTGCATAACTGATATGCTAGAATGAGCCAGTCCTTAGTTAGACATAGTTCAGGATGCGAATGTCCACTTCTCTGGGCGGGGTAAGGGGAGCCTCCATGACTTTGGTAAAAGTGTGGGGAGACAGGGACAGCCCAAAGGGGTGGAAATTGTGCTGACATGTTCAACCCTCTAAAGCAAAATGTAGGAATGGTCTGTGTTGAGGTAAAATCGAGACGTGAAACTATGAGTCTTTCAGGTTGATCACTGCAAACCAATACTGGGGGTGAATGCATGTGAGGATGCGTTTCTTCATGAGCATCTTGAATGGAAGCTTCTGAAGGGCTCGATTCAAGGCGGGCAGATCCAAGATTGACTATAACCCCCGCTTTTCTTGGGTACGAAGTACAGACTGTAAAATCCTCTGAATGACAGAATGCACAGGCTCTATTGCTTCCTTCAGGACAGGGACATCCTTGCCTGCTACCGTGGTAAACGGGATGCCACTGAACCTGGGGGGGCACCTGGCAAACTGAATTGCAAAGCCGAGTCTGACTGTCTGAATGAGTTAACGGGACGGACTGGAAAGTAAGTGCGGTGCAACACTCACCTGGCTCCGTGGATCCGTTGAGGGACTGGCTAGTGAGGCTTGAAGAAGTAGTGAGTCCCGAAAATGCAAACTCCCTGCACATGGCGAATGAAGGCATGGCTGAGGGTGAGGAAGTAGAGCATCACTTTCAGCACAGACCCAGTATGGCACAGAGGAGGAGGAAACTGCTCTTTTATTGAGAAAGTGGGTACCTGGAGCCAGTGGTTGAACAGAAATAAGATGAAACTTAAGATTCTCTCCCCAATCCTCCTCCAGGGGAAGGAAGATCTCCATCTCAGGGCCACCCATCTCAGATGTAGACTTAGAGGGTTTAAAGGGGAGGATGGGATGACAGGGTGGAGGGTGAGGGCCAGCCTGGCTTGGCTTGGTGGCAGTGTCTCTTAGAGAAATTTACTCTTTCTTTTTTTGAAAGAAGAAAGGAATCAGTGATTGCTGAAGTAAAGTATGAATGAAGTGAGCAATGCTGGTCATAATTATACCCGTATGCCTGGGTAGGTGTAACTCAGCATGCAAATCTCATTGGCTAATATCCACAACATAAAATGTGATCAAATGTTTTATTCTGTATGGAAAAGAGCTACGAGAAGATTCTCATTTTATGTTCCTTAAGGGCTAAATGATAACTATTCTTTTGACATATCATCTTCAGCATGAGAAAGTGTTATTAAATTTTTTCATCATTTAGCAGACGCTTTTATCTGAAGCAACTTACAAGGGGAGCAATTAGGGGTTAGGTGTCTTGCTCAAGGGCACTTTAGTCATGGTATCGAAGGTGGAGAGAGTGCTGTTTATTCACAATCCCCACTTTCAATTCCTGCTAGCGTGGGAATCAAACTGGCAACCTTCTGATTACAAGCCTGACTCCCTCACCACTAGGCCACGACTACCCTGCACTACCCTACTACGACTACCCGACTACCCTAAATGTTTTACCTATGCTCCAGTTTGAACATATTTATTATATGATATATATATATACAGTCGTGGCCAAAAGTTTTGAGAATTCCATAAATATTAGTTTTCACAAAGTTTGTTGCTAAACTGCTTTTAGATCTTTGTTTCAGTTGTTTCTGTGATGTACTGAAATACAGTTGTGTTCAAAATTATTCAACCCCCACTGAAATTGATTGTTTTGGCCGGTTTGACATTGATTTTGATCATTCAGTCATCCTGCTTACAATTAAATCAAAGAGGCACGTGTAGGTCAGACAAATATAACATAACATTTATAATGAAATAACCACAAATGTCTTTTCTCTGCTCACATCATTATCAGTTTTATTCAACCCCCAAGTGACATTCAATCTTAATACTTAGTACAACATCCTTTTACAGTTATAACAGCTTTTAAACGTGAAGCATAGCTTGACACAAGTGTCTTGCAGCGAGCTACGGGTATCTTCGCCCATTCATCATGGGCAAAAGCCTCCAGTTCAGTCACATTCTTAGGCTTGCGCACTGCAACTGCTTTCTTTAAGTCCCACCAGAAGTTCTCAATCGGATTTAAGTCTGGTGACTGCGATGGCCATTTCAAAATGTTCCAGCCTTTAATCTGCAACCATGCTCTAGTGGACTTGGAGGTATGCTTGGGATCATTGTCCTGTTGAATGGTCCAACGTCTCCCAAGCCTCAGGTTTGTGACGGACTGCATCACATTGTCCTCCAATATCTCCTGGTACTGAAGAGAATTCATGGTACCTTGCACACGCTGAAGCTTCCCAGTACCTGCAGAAGCAAAACAGCCCCAAAGCATGATTGACCCCCCGCCATGCTTCACAGTAGGCAAGGTGTTCTTTTCTTCATAGGCCTTGTTCTTCCTCCTCCAAACATAGCGTTGATCCATGGGCCCAAACAGTTCTAATTTTGTTTCATCAGTCCACAGAACACTATCCCAAAACTTCTGTGGTTTGTCCACATGACTTTTGGCATACTGCAGTCGACTCTTCTTATTCTTTGGAGACAGCAAGGGGGTGCGCCTTGGAGTTCTGGCATGGAGGCCTTCATTACGCAGGGTGCGCCGTATTGTCTGAGCAGAAACTTCAGTACCTACATCTGACAAATCTTTTCTCAGTTCCTCAGCAGTCACACGGGGACTTTTCTCCACTCTACGCTTCAGGTAGCGCACAGCAGTCGAAGTCAGCATCTTCTTTCTGCCACGACCAGGTAGCGTTTCAACAGTGCCCTTTGCCTTGAATTTGCAAATGATGCTTCCTATGGTGTCTCTTGGTATGTTTAACATCTTTGCAATCTTCTTATAGCCATTGCCCTTCTTGTGAAGAGTAATCACCTCTTCTCTTGTCTTCCTGGACCATTCTCTTGACTTCTCCATGTTTGTAACCACACCAGTAAATGTCTAGAAGGAGCTGAGTATCACAGTCATTTTAAAGCTGCCTAATTGGTGCTTATTAGGCTTTATTGCTGCTCCCTGACATCCACAGGTGCTTTCAATACCTGATTGAAAACACTTCAATGGACCTCTGTTCTTCAGAGTGGTAGTCTTTAAGGGGTTGAATAATTGTGTCAATGAAGAATTCACAAAAGAAACATTTACTACTGTATTACAAAACCAATTGATGTCATTTTAGTTGCATATGCTTCTTTAAGAAGTCCTTGTAGGATTTCATTCTGAATTCAATTACAAATGTACTCTAAATTCTCTAAAACCATTTACAGCATTGGGGGGTTGAATAATTTTGAACACAACTGTATAATTACAAGCACTTCATATGTTTCAAAGACATTTATGCAAAGAGTCAGTATTTGCAGTGTTGGCCGTTCTTTTTCAGGACCTCTGCAATTCGACTGGGCATGCTCTCAATCAACTTCTGGGCCAAATCCTGACTGATAGCAACCCATTCTTTCATAATCACTTCTTGGAGTTTGTCAGAATTAGTGGGCTTTTGTTTGTCCACCGCCTCTTGAGGATTGACCACAAGTTCTCAATGGGATTAAGATCTGGGGAGTTTCCAGGCCATGGACCCAAAATTTCAACGTTCTGGTCCCCGAGCCACTTAGTTATCACTTTTGCCTTATGGCACGGTGCTCCATCGAGCTGGAAAATGCATTGTTCTTCACCAAACTGTTGGTGGATTGTTGGAAGAAGTTGCTGTTGGAGGGTGTTTTGGTACCATTCTTTATTCATGGCTGTGTTTTTGGGCAGAATTGTGAGTGAGCCCACTCCCTTGGATGAGAAGCAACCCCACACATGAATGGTCTCAGGATGCTTTACTGTTGGCATGACACAGGACTGAAGGTAGCGCTCACCTTTTCTTCTCCTGACAAGCCTTTTTCCAGATGCCCAAAACAATCGGAAAGGGGCTTCATCGGAGAATATGACTGTGACGAGCAGGGCGGGCGAGAGCCGTGAGGGAACGGCGCGAGGCCGGTGACGCGAGAGTTAACGAGCTTCAGGTGCTCGGCGCACCGGTCTCGAGTTCCCCGCAGAGGAGCTCCGGAAGCATAAAGGAGGAGCGACGACAGTGAAGGACGAGAGAGGACCAGGCCTGGATTTTAGGTTGTGTTTTATTTGGTTTGTGTGGGCGGCAGTCGCCGTGAGGAACTGCCGCCCTTATACTTTTTGTTTCGTTGTTGGTTTATATATTTATTAAATATGTTGAATGTTCGCCGGTTCCCGCCTCCTTCTTCTCATATTTACGAACTTTGTTACAATGACTTTGCCCCAGTCCTCAGCAGTTCATTCACGATACTTTCTGCAGAAGATCAATCTGTCCCTGATGTTTTTTTTGGAGAGAAGTGGGTTCTTTGCTGCCCTTCTTGACACCAGGCCATCTTCCAAAAGTCTTGGCCTCACTGTGCGTGCAGATGCGCTCACACCTGCCTGCTGCCATTCCTGAGCAAGCTCTGCACTGGTGGCACTCCGATTCCGCAGATTAGTTATAAAACAGGTCATATGATGAAAGGACGCTTACAGACATAAGTAGGAAAAAGTACTTCATTTATTTTTAATTGTTCACAGGCAATGTCTGGCCCATGTAGTGGCGTCATTCATGAACGATTATGGAGAACTCTGCATATGAACCAAAGACCTCTTTTTGAACATGATCAGAATGCATTCATGCCATGTCTTAATTATCATAATTACTAGAAGACAACATTCTACTCTGACCTGTTTTTGCTTTTGTACTCGGAACTGTTACTTGTATTCTAGCTATTTAGTCTAATGATTACTCAAATTACACTGATTCATTTTGGTGTTAATAGTGTTGCCATAGAAGCGCATAATTACATTAAACCCTATTGAATGCATTTAATTTACTTTTTTAAATTAATGTTGCATTATTAAGAAATGAATAATAGTCCATTAATGGAACTATTAAACAGAAATATTATAAAGGTGTAATAATGAGAATGCATTTTTAGGGAAGGACATAAAGACTTAAATTGTGGCCTGTTCTTCACACAAATTTACAAAGCTATGATATGACTTCTGAAGACAAATGTAATACACAAGTAATGTGGACTACTTGTGATACTTTTTTGGTACTTTCATGCTTTTTCATTTTAAAACAACATATGGGTGAGCAAATATTTACATAATTTCTGTTTTTCTTTCTTAAATACTTCTCTATACCTATGCTGAACATGAGTGCATATAACATATAACAGAGTGATGTCTTTTGAATTTTAAATTTTAATTCTCCAGAGTAGCACTTCTCGTCCCTCATTAGTACATCATGAGGGGCTCATTGAAAGGAACCGCCATTAGCTGAAGCCAGAACCCTCGGAAAGTGACCAGAATAAGAGGAAAGCAAAGTGTGTGTAGTGTTTGGGGGACTCTTCAGGCAGTGCCAGGAGCTAGCACACTAATTACGGCCTCCACGTGAGCTGTGCACCACTGTTACTGCACTCGACACAGTCCTACTGAGAGCCCAAATGGGGGATGTGGAGAACAGACATCAGACAGATGGTGAAGAGATGAGTAAAGGCAGGCAATGAGAACTGCTGGAGAACAAAAAGAGGAAAGAAAAGCAGTGGAAGAGGTCATGGCGACCATGAAGTAGAACAAGGGTTAAGGCTTTTGTCAAATGGTAGGCATGAGAAATAGATATTCACAGATAATCTGAACAACAAGTATCCAATTTTCATATTCTACCAAGCACAAAAAGTATCTATTGGGAAGTCATTTTGAATGAGTATATGTCATTGTTTTTCACAAATTAAATTTGGGTCTGTTCCATTAGTCCTGTGATGTCATCATCGTCTGTTGTGCAAGGGATTATGGGTAATAAAAGTACAAACACATATGAGAATGCATAAAATGTGCACTGGAAATTGTAAACTATGCAGGCATCTTTGGAATACTTTTTTTTTTTTTAACAAACTATTATCTAGGATGCACAAATTCAAAGTAGTTCCAAGTAAACTGGGCAGAGAGTAAACCCAGTCGTGAGAATTTATTGAAGAAAATGGCATAACAAGTAAGTAGATCATGTTGAGTCAGAAATATCTTGTAAAACAGTCTAGAGTCCTTAACAACAAAGATCAGACAATTACTGTGTGTGCATGGAAACTCTATGCCAGTCGAAATGAGCGAGTGACGAGGTGCAGGTTTTTTTTAGATTTGGAGTGACTCATGGTACATTTATACCACAACGACATGCTAAAAATGAAAAAGCTTTTCCTTTACGTTTTTTGCGTACAGGTGATAATGTTGTCAAAATGATCTCTGTTCACACAGATCAACGAAAAGGACTAAAAATGCCAGACCAGTAGTTGGCGGTGTCAGTTTGTAAAGAAACACTATGTGCCTATACATGTAATACACATGTGCATCACAGTTTTCACAAATTCAGGTTTTTGCAGTTTACATAAATATGATAACGTGTAACGATAACAATTTTTTGAGAAATGACAGTTTTAAAAAACGTACACTTTGAAACCCGTTTTCAAATGTTTGCATTTTCAGCCCTCCATGCAAAAAGGCCGAAACGCATACAAAGTTTTCTGTTTTTGGTTGAATATTGTGTCGTGTAAATGCCCCTTCAGAGTACGAGCGAGTGTGCAGTGAGGAGTGATGCAGGGTCCAGTTATTTTGACATTTTAAACAAAATATTATAAATTTATAGGTTTTGTATCAAATCAAAATTTGGTATATATTTGAAATAAACGTATACTGGCCAGGGAAAAGAAAGAAAACTCTATGGGTATGGAAAAGAAATCTTTAAATATTATTTTATTAAGCAAATTCTGTGAAGTGACAAACCACCACTAGAAGATATAATTCCTGTCTAAGGTTAATAATTGGTCTCTGGGGGTGCTTATGATATACACAGTATCTAGATGACATGATTTTTTGAAATGAAACTGAAACTTTTGTCTAATCAGCATTCAGAATTGAAGCTATACATTTTGTCGAACTTGCTGTGGTACTGATTTGATAGGCCAGTCAAATTTATTATAATGCATTCATGTGAGCATCAGTGACCAAATGCATGTTTGCGTGCTGACATTCACCTCGGCTGTCAAAAGTAGAAAGACTTCACATCTGAACAGGGCATTCTGGTGAACGCCTTGTTGATGGCAGCTGACTGTTTTTAGACTTGCTGTTCCTCCCCGGTGACAGATTAATAGCTATCCCCTCGATATCATTATGACACACTTTCAGCATCAAGGACAATCCAAAGAGCAATGGAGCAAAAATACAGAATGTAATATGTTTTGCTGTACCTCAGGGAGACAGCGAACCCTTGCACGGCGAGTCTGTATCTGAGACTGTCCCCGAGGAAAGAGCCGGCCACAGCACTCCAACCGCAGCAAAAACTTTACTTGAGCTCGAATTCAATTTTCATTCTGATGATTCCTTTGGAAAATTAGAATTAAGTTAATTAGCTGGAGAAACGGTTGTTTTGAGCGTGCGTGTGTATTTTGACTTTCATGTGTCCGATTGTGTCCGGCACCAAAGTAAGATTTTGAGGAACGGATCTTGAGACTGTTTATTTATAGCTGGTCTACTTTCCTTTGTGAGAAAAAAAAAAAATGATCCAGTTTCTCTGTGAAATCCAGCATTTATACTTATAAAAATATATCATCAGCAAGTTTGCAACATAAATGTGTCTCATCCATATGAGAAAGAAATTGCATCACTACATTACATCTCTACTCTTTTTAATTTAATATATTTTTTAAACATAACATGTTTAATACTGAAAAAATACTCTTAATAAATCTAACACTTTCTATCACCGAGTCAAATAAATTGTTTTATTGATTACATGCACTATACTGCCCAGAATGAATATTTTAAAAGCAAGTATTTCGACATCTGTCCCGTCCGTGCGCTCCAGGTTCTCAGTAGATCTGTGTCCCGTCGGGAGGTTTGGATGTGCTGCTTTAAATGGAGGGTGATGACAGCACTATGGAGGTGCTACAACAATGGAGTTTTGTATGAAGCCTGTAATTCTCTGACAGCAGATCCTGTTTTCCGCTTTAAAGTCTCTCTTCCAGAGGAAGTCCTTTTCCACACACACACATATATCCACACAAATACAGAGGCGCAACCTCAATCCAGCCTTTCTCCGCATATCCAGAGCTCTCCGGTTGGATCTGACACACCTGCCAGGCCTCTCTGTTTCATTTCCAATCACACAATGGATTTCCAGTTCTACTGCTGGCTTCACCATGTGTCTCTGCGGACATAAACGTGACCTTAAATAGTTCTTCATTTCTTTCCACTGCTTCTCTCTGCCAGCTATTCTTTCATAAAGAGGATCAGGGTTCACAAATGTTGTACCTTAATGGCCGGCTCTCTGCGTCATGAAAGAACCTTTGTTGTCCTCTGAATGGACAGGTTTACCTACGAATCCAAACGAAATAGCACATTTCAGTACCATTTCATCATTCACTTGTATTAATTAGGGCTGTCAACTGAATGTGTTAATTTTTGTGATTAAGGATTATCTCCAAACCACACTTACTGACAGCAGGAATTGAGGAACGAATTCTCGAAGGATGTGTTTTCGTGTTTAAAAACAGCTAGATGGAACAATGCAGAATAGGACAACATTTAGGGGTATCTAGACCTGTTTTACAAATTCAAATAACTTTATGTGGTGTCTAAAAACTACTATTTCCTACGTGTAGTGGAATGGGGAACCAAATGCTACATCTGTGTTTTAAACATACCACCTAACAAAACTGATAACTGTTTTGGGTCATGCGAAAATAAGGGAACATTCCATTTTGTCATTTTGCAAACATTATGGGAACGTTACTTTTGAATGTTCTCTAAACATTATGAAACAAGAAGTGACATTTAAAAAAAAAAAGACAAATGTGTTGACATTTTGAGAACATTAACGACCAGGTCATTTTAAACAAATGGTCTATTAACGTTACTGAAAGAATATTTGCTCATTATTTTCACTTTTCATCATTTAGCAGACGCTTTTATCCAAAACGACTTACAAGGGGAGCAATTAGAGGTTAGGTGTCTTTGCTCAAGGGCACTTTTAGTCATGGTGTCGAAGGTGGAGAGAGTGCAGTTTATTCACAATCCCCACTTTCAATTCCTGCCGGCGTGGGAATCGAACCGGCAACCTTCAGATTACAAGCCCGACTCCCTCACCACCACTAAAAATGAAAATTTTGTCATTAATTACTCACCCTCATCTCGCTCCACACCCGTAAGACCTTCGTTCATCTTCGGAAAACAAATGATATATTTGAGATATTTTTGATCAAATCTGATAGCTCAGTGAGGCCTCCATTGACAGCAAGACAATTAACACTTTCAATTGCCTACAAAGGCACTAAAGACAGTTCATGTGAGTATAGTGGTTCAACCTTAATGCTATGAAGCGACGAGAATACATTTTGTGCGCCCAAAAAAACAAAATAGTGACTTTGGAACATGTATCAAACTGCCAAAATCACTTCATTTCATTAAATGAGGCTTCGTTATGTCATAAGTGTTTTGAAATAACTGGCAGTTTGAAACACGCTCCGAACTACTGATTCGAAACAAAGGATTCTAAAATTCTAAAATTTGAAAACGGCCATCACTTGATATTGCTGTATAAAGTCGTTATTTTGTTTTTTTGCGGACAAAAAGTATTCTCATCGTTTCATAACATTAAGGTTGAACCACTATATATATATATATTTATATTGTACTATAAATACTATATATATATATATATTGTTGTCAATAGACACCTCACTGAGCCATCGGATTTGATAAAAAAATATCTGAATTTGTGTTCCGAAGATGAACGAAGGTCTTACGGGTGTAGAACCACATGAGGGGGAATATTTAATAACAAAAATGAGATTTTTTGGGTGAGCTAACCCTTTAAAGAGATTATTCCTGCCTTAAAGTGTCACGGGATGCCAGATGACAAAACGTGAAAAGTTTATTAGTAAGACAGGAACAAAGGTGAACAGATGTGAAAGTGACTCAGTGAAGACGTCGGAGATCCTCAGGGTGCTTCTCGTGTTCTAAGCTGTGCTACACACTCCTCGTCTTCGGATCCTGAATGCAAACGTCAACAGGCAGGTAAGTCACAAGAGCCAAAGCCTGGGAGCAACAATCCACGCGACACAACATAGTGATCAACTGACAACAAGGGGTAGACACAGCTGGGAATAAATATGGTAAAGGGAACGAGTGACAGGTGTGGGCGATTGAGCACACGGTGCTGCGAGGTAACTCTGATTGCTCGGATCACGAGCTGCAGGAAATGACAGGGCCATAACAAACAACAGAGAAGAACCGGTGACACACCCCGTGACATTAAATAAATTAAATTAAACATTGACGGACAAAATGTTTGTATTTTTATCTGTGCACATATTATAGCTAAATTAGCATTTGTTTATGGTAAAGAAAAGTTCAAAACGGCCAAAATATTATAACATTTTGGTTTGAGTTTAATGTTTAATTGAGAAACAGACACAGTGTTTTATTACTTCTATTTAGTGTACATTTATGTGTTCTGTCTCCTTAATTGAGACTGCCAAAAAAGGCATCCTTCAGCAAAAAAACAAAAACAAAAAGCAATGATCTAATAATTATTTAAAAGATATTGTCCCCTTAAGTTGCTTTGGTTTCGTTAACTACATTTGTTAGTGTATCGAACTACTTTTTCAAAAGGGGAGCTCGACAGTAGTTTAAATTGTAGCTTCCCCACATTGGCATAAATCATGGTTCATGTGTGCTCGCTTGCATATTTTATGAGAATAAATACATATACACCTAAGTGGCTGCATCAAGAATTTGAAAAACTGCACATTAAGCACACAGTTGTTTGAAGTGAACCTCACCACATGGTTTTCCATATGAAAAATGTGGATGGCGATAAAATTTAAAATTCAGATCACTTTCCTTGGGGACTCCCATTTACAATGCATGGCCGTAATGTATTTGTTGTCTTTACCACTTAGCCCAGCCATTGAACATCATTAGGTAATGTGCAGTCGCTGGTCGAGAAAAAATAAAGTGTTTATCATCATTATTTGCTGTGGATGTCATTTGAATGCCCTAGACTGACTTAAAGTGACTCCACTGCGCTCTATCAGAAACCCCGGCGTACTGCCCAACTCATCCCATTTATCATCGGACCTACAAACTGGTAGCTTGTGGAAGAACATCATTAGTGTGGTCTGTTTATAAAGGAGAAAGCAATAGCATTTGGGAAAGTATACGACAGCCTGCGGAGAGAAACGTTAGAGGCTGTTTACGCTCTTTAGCATCATTTGCATTGAAATACGATTAAAGCGGTTGTGTCAAAGATCCGGCACCTTATGAAGTCCACGTAAAAAAAAAAAGCAACCTTCTTTTATTAGTAAACCAAACTTTGATGAGAGATGTCTACTTCGACTGCTTTATAAGAGTAATAGTGATAAAAAGGGAATGTTATTTGATATTTACCTTTACAAAGATTTATTTAAAAGGAAAATTCACCTGAAAAATGCAATTCTGTCATCATTTTTCTTTGTTTAGCAGACGCTTTTATCCAAAGCGACTTACAAGGGGAGCAATTAGGGGTTAGGTGTCTTGCTCAAGGGCACTTTAGTCGTGGTATCGAAGGTGGAGAGAGCGCTGTTCATTCACAATCCCCACTTTCAATTCCTGCCGGCGTGGGAATCGAACCGGCAACCTTCTGATTACAAGCCCGACTCCCTCACCACTAGGCCACGACTACCCTTATGCTATTCAGAAAGTGTGTAATCTAGTTATTTGTGATTGTAAAAGGCCTGCAAAGTTTTAAAGATCAAAGTGCACAACAAGTCAAGTTATTGTCTCCCAAAAAAAAGCTGAAACTAGTTGTTAGCAATTCCAGCCTCACTTTTTTGTTAGATACCTATATAACAATGTAAAAAATTACATTATGGTAGCCTATGTTCTTCATTGGCTGCCTGCCTGTCTATTTTCCCCCGAACTCAAACACTGTAGTTGTAGCTGAAGCCTGGAAGAGTTTACGTTGTGTCGACATTTTGAGATGACACTGTTTTCAGTGCATTGAAACAAATCAACTTTGCATGCTCTTAAAAAGGATGAGGACTTAACTGATACAGAAAAAAACGACCCCGTCGTTACTAATTGTATCAAGTGAGGAAACCTCCAGAGCTGAAATTCAGATATGGAGAGCGTTTTGTTTCTGATATAGGCTGTAAGAGGTAGACCAATCTCTAGGCTTACTTAAAAATTGCATAATAGGGGTACTTAAATGAACTTCAATTGATATCCTTTCACATGCTAATTATCAGTCTCTCACTGAGTAACAACTGAACATCCTATTTATAATCATGCCATGTTCTTGTCATTGTGTAAATAATCAAGTTATAATGACTAAAGTTTTTTTTGTGTGTTTTTTTTTTTGGCAAAAGATCAAAATGTAGTGCAGAAATGGAATTAACTGACTATTGTTGTTTATTTATTTATTTTATATTTAATTGCATTATTTGTCCTACAATGAGGGTCAGTGATTCTGAAAATAACACGGTTTCTAAATATGCCATGTTACATTATTTCCACTGTCTTCAATAGAACACTGCAGATCATTTCCTATTAGTTAACGGACTAAGAACACAAACCTTCTTAATTGCAGTTGGGATGATGCTCTAAATGCCTGTCTAGTAAATATCTAGCCAATGTTGTTGTGCAAGAAATAAATGTATCCAGATGGGAAATAATAAAGGCTAATATCCCTGGCTTACTTTACCGAGTCCTAATATTTGTAATATTGGATTATGATTATTGAGGCCAGCAAACTACATGGAGGGCAAACCCCAGAGTCTAACACTGCCCTGGAGCAAACTACATAAAATCTTATTTAACTATTTTGTTTGCCACATAGACAGACTAGCCATGTATCAGACTCTTAATAACAGAGATGAACTAGACATATGAGACAGTATGTACTAGACAGTACTACACCCCCATTCCGCTATTTCCATAAATCAGAAATTACTTTCACTGAGATTCACAAGAAGAGCAATAAACATAAATCGCTTGTTTAAATGAACAGTAAACTCCCTGTGAAACACAACCGTGCAAATTTAGTTTGTTACACGTGTGACATTTTTCTGTTGTGTCGGTTAAATATGCTTTTAAATATTTTCGGAAACATTTCTCTGAAACTTTAAAATAACATGCTTAAATGCAATCTGAATGACATCTTTTCAGACACTTAAATGCATATGAATTGTAAACGAAAAGAAAATGTATGAGTTTAAAATTATAATAAATGCAATCAGCTGAACATTTGACACTTAAGTATTTAAACTTTAATTTCATGATTATTTCTATTTTCTTTGAAATATGGTTCAAGTGTACTGTACAACTGTACTGACAAGCATTTATGATAAACTAAAATATACTTGAATGTACTTTCTATTGAAACTTATTTAAACATATCTGTAATTTGTAATGAAGAAAACAGTATAACACATATCAATCGAATAACATCACAATTAAAACTTTATTATTTTCTTTACATACAGTTCTTTACATATACTTTAGTACATTAGTCAACTCATCAAAATAAGAGTCATTCTTTAAAGCTTTACAAAAGATTAATTAAAAAAAAAAAAAGATTTAAAATGCATTTTTAAGTAAAAACTTGTAATCCAACATTACAAAGTGTACTTTTATAAAAGCAATAGTTAAGAAAATGTAAACTTTATTTCATTTGTATTATATTGTCTGCAAGTGCATAATAAGTAATTTGCTTTAAGGTATGCTTAAGTACGATTAAGCACACTTCTTTTTCAAAGGGGGAAGTAAAGATATATATGAACGTCCCATCGCACTCGGATATGACACAGAAATGTTCATTTTTAATGTTTTTTGTTTACTGTTTTCACTTTAATGAGATCTGTGAATGAACCAATAAGTTACATATACTGGTAAATAGAAGTTATTCATGTATGAATAAGCATACGTTCAGATATGCTTTGTTTCATGTACATAGGTGTATCTTTCATCATTTTCCTTTATCTCCCTCTGTGCGGCCTGCTTTTCTCTCCTCGGCTCTGTCTCTGTCTGCATAATAGAAGTGGACTGCGTCTTGCAGCCTCCTGGACTCTCTCTCGCTCGCAGGCAAACATCCCTGAGCCTTTCAGAGTGCAGCACGCGCCGCAGTCTGCAGGCTGCGATTGGAGCGGATGGCTCTCTGTTCCTGCGCTCTCTGCTGCCCGCCATCCTGACACGCCTTTGTTTAGAGTCTGTAAGATCTTGACATATGCCTCAAATCGTTTGCTCTCGCTGAGCTGTGTCCCGTTCTACGCATGTGACGGGAGACAGTGTACGGCCGTCTGCTGATCGAGATGGGAATAAACAGAAGCAATGCCACACACACATACTTTGCTTTCTTATTACAATTCTTGCAAAACAGTGATAAAAGTCAGAGAACATGCATCTTTTGTAGTGGTTTATGTATTCCCTTTATGGCACCAAGAAGTAAATTATCCGGAATTTCAAGGAATCCCTGTGGCTGATGCCCCGTTGACCTTTTCAACTAGAGACAGCCGCTGGCGTTCAGTGTCATAACAGCTAAACTTCAAGGTGTCTACTAACGCCAAGCCACCTTTAAACAGTAAGGTAGTCGGAGAAAGTTGCTTCCTGGATTGTGGAAAAGAAGGACACTCTAGCATACTTTTAAAAAAGTGCTTATTATGGAAATAATATATGGGCTATACTTAAAAATACAAAACACTTTTTGATATACTGGTCGAAACTCTCTTCACATCCTGACAGCAATTAATAACAGAAGTGGCCTAAATATTAAAACATATACATATATCTTCTGTATGGTGTACATTTTAGGACATTCTCAGATCTCAGTCATACATTGAAAAGGGGTCATGCCTCACTGGACAAAATGGAATTGCGCCACAGACTGAAAGGCTTCAGCTCTCAGGAAAAACAACGTCAGGTGTTAGGTCTTGTATAATTAGACATTGAATGAAACGGCCTCAGACCAAAATGCATCAGACGAAACGGCCTCAGACTAAAAGGCTTCAGACACGGAGGCATCAGACGAAACGGCCTCAGACTAAAAGGCATCAGACATAAAGGCATCAGACAAAACGGACTTGCCCCATCTCCATGTGACATCACATGCACGCAGTTTTCTAATTGCTAAATGTTACAGTTGTATGACACAAGTTGTAAAAACATATACCACTGAGATTATTTTGCAAATTTGTATTATTATCTAGTTTTATTTACATGTATAAAAAGTTGCAAATAGCTTGCATTGCAAACTGTGGTGAACACTTATGAAAATTAACCATGGTTAAAAGTGTGTTAACAATGATTTCTTTTTTGTGTCACATTGATACTACAGGTGCTGGTCATATAATTAGAATATCATCAAAAAGTTGATTATTTCACTAATTCCATTCAAAAACTGAAATTTGTATATTATATTAATTCATTACACACAAACTGATTTATTTCAAATGTTTGTTTCTTTAAAGTTTGATGATTATAACTGACAACTGAGGAAAATCCCAAATTCAGTGTCTCAGAAAATTAGAATATTGTGAAAAGGCTCAATATTGAAGGCACCTGGTGCCACACTCTAATCAGCTAATGAACTCAAAACACCTGCAAAGGCCTTTAAATGGTCTCTCAGTCTAGTTCTGTAGGCTACACAATCATGAGGAAGACTGCTGACTTGACAGTTGTCCAAAAGACGACCATTGACACCTTGCACAAGGAGGGCAAGACACAAAAGGTCATTGCAAAAGAGGCTGGCTGTTCACAGAGCTCTGTGTCCAAGCACATTAATAGAGAGGCAAATGGAAGGAAAAGATGTGGTAGAAAAAAAAGTGTACAAGCAATAGGGATAATTGCACCCTGGAGTTGAATGTGAAACAAAACCCATTCAAAAATGTGGGGGAGATTCACAAAGAGTGGACTGCAGCTGGAGTCAGTGCTTCAAGAACCACTACGCACAGACGTATGCAAGACGTGGGTTTCAGTTGTGCATTCCTTGTGTCAAGCCACTCTTGAACAACAGACAGCGTCAGAAGCGTCTCGCCTGGGCTAAAGACAAAAAGGACTGGACAACTGCTGAGTGGTCCAAAGTTTTGTTCTCTGATGAAAGTAAATTTTGCATTTCCTTTTGAAATCAGGGTCCCACAGCCTGGAGGAAGAGAGGAGAGGCACACAATCCACATTGCTTGAAGTCCAGTGTAAAGTTTCCACAGTCAGGGATGGTTTGGGGTGGCATGTCATCTGCTGGTGTTGGTCCACTGTGTTTTCTGAGGTCCAAGGTCAACGCAGCCGTATACCAGGAAGTTTTAGAGCACTTCATCGTCCTTCTGCTGACCGACTTTATGGAGATGCAGATTTCATTTTCTAACAGGACCTGGCACCTGCACACAGTGCTAAAGCAACCAGTACCTGGTTTAAGGACCATGGTCTCCCTGTTCTTAATTGGCCAGCAAACTCATCTGACCTTAACCCCATTGAAAATCTATGGGTGTTGTGAAGAGGAAGATGAGATATGCCAGGCCCAACAATGCAGAAGAGCTGAAGGCCACTATCAGAGCAACCTGGGCTCTCATAACACCTGAGCAGTGCCACAGACTGATCAACTTCATTTCATGCCACATTGCTGCAGTAATTAAGGCAAAAGGAGCCCCAACTAAGTATTCAGTGCTGTACATGCTCATACTTTTCAGTTGGCCAAGATTTCTGAATTAGGGATTTTCCTTAGTTGTTAGTTATAATCATCAAAATTAAAAGAAATATACATTTGAAATATATCAGTCTTTGTGTAATGAATGAATATAATATACAAGTTTCACTTTTTGAATGGAATTAGAGAAATAGATCAACTTTTTGATGATATTCTAATTATTGTAATGTGACGTGTAGCTGATAGAACACACAAAGAAGATGAATGTAACATAAAGTCTCTTTTAATGAGAAATCCAGGAAGACACAGAGATACATCAAACACGTCAAACCAAGAACGACAGTAACCGACAAATGATAGGGGAAACAAAGGAACTTAAATGCAGGAAATGATGACTGGGGCACAGGTGAAGGGAATGATTACATAAACACAGCTGAAGTCCAAGTGGTGGGAACAAAACCAAAACAAAGAACACGTGAGACAAAAGACAAGACAGTATGTAACAATTATATAACCAGCACCTGAATTTGTTTGACAATAATTTTACTACAAATACCATAATCTATAGTCCAGTAAAACCATGGTTAATTTGTGGTTACCATGGTTAACTACAATAACCATGTTTTTTGTTTTATTTGTAGTAAAACCATGGTTAAGCTATTAGACTGCATTGTAATAAGCACAGATGCTACAGAGGTTGTTGTTTCCTAGCCTCACCTACTGTCAGAGAGAGTATTACATTTTCATTTAGCCCATTACTATTTTTCTGCTGACCAATGTGAAAACTGTCATGTTCTTTTCTGTATAACCTAACCAATGTAATATTTAATTAAAGCTGTAATAGAATATCAGCTTACCTGACGATGTCCTAAAATGCACACCATACATCTATGGAAGTCTCAGGACCAAAAAATGTTCGTCCAATCATTGCACGATGTCCTACCTGCCTGTAACATATGTATTTCCATACCTCCACACACCCTGCTTGCGAAGATATCACACAGTAATTTGTACTTAAGTGTGTTAAGAAACAGTGGTCACACTTTATTTTAAGGTGTCAGTATTACAGTGTAATCATACATTTAATTACTGAGTAATAACAATTAACTGCATGTACTTACTATATGTTTAGGGTTAGGATGAGGGTTTGGTTTAGGGTTATTATTGCATGCAATTATGCTTAATTTCTAGTTATTACTACAGTAACTACATGTAACGTGTAACAATGACACTGTAAAATAAAGTGTTACTGAAACAGTCATTACACTGTACTCTTTTTAAGAACACTTATGTGCCCTATCATTATTATATTTTAGAAAAGTGGTTAGTTTCTGTCCTTGATTCCGTTTCACCCAGTGGTTCTGTGTATCACTACACAACACCCTTAGCAACGTAAACTGTTTGTTCTCAATTGATATTGTTCATTGAAGCTAACTGTATTATGTGGAAGAGTATCGTGAGAAAGAGATTGAGTGAGGGAGTTTATTACCTGCATTCAGATTTAGCATTTACCTGTAGGTCAGTCCTACGTTCATAAGAAAAAATCAGTTTAAATGTCCACTGCAATATCTTGTCTTTTAACAGTTAATGGGCTTTCCCGTGACTGACAACTCTAGTCAAAGCATCTCAGTTGTGTCTTGTTCCATGTTCACAACAATGTAAAAAGTTTTTCTTTTCAATGTAAAAGTCTTCGCTACTGACATCACACTCATTAAGACAGTCTTTGTTGCCATCTAATGGCGTAATAATGTAACTTCTGTTTGCTGTTCACGCTCAGAGACTATTTTTTCTGGCGGAAGGAAGGCATTTGGGGATTTTTGCTTCATGAAAGTGGTATTGATGCATAACCATTTTATCAAAGCAATAAGACACTTGAGGTTAGTGCTGTATCGTGAATAAGTCAAGGCTGAAGGGGTTGCAGGCATGACGCGAAGCCCTTCAGCCATAAATTATTCACATTACAGCCCTGCCCCTCGTACCTTATTGCTTACATATTATATTATCTGCATGTATGCTATAAATGCACATTTAAGAGATTATGAGCGATCTTCACAGACTATCCACTAGATCTGCTTATTTTTCAAATCTTTTAAAAGTAAATAAACACAACCCTAAGTATTTATTTAATACAGTGGCTAAATTAACGAGAAATACAGCCTCAACTTCTGATGTTTCCAAACAGCACAGCAGTAATGACTTTATGAACTTCTTTACTTGCAAGATTGACAACATTAGAGAGAAAATTATAGCCATGCAACTGTCTACTACAGTATCACATCAGACAGTGGGTTGTTGTATCCCTGAGGAAAAATTCCATTCATTCGATGCTATAGGAAAGGAAGAATTGTCTAAACTTGTTAAATCATCAAAACCAACAACATGTATGTTAGACCCTATACCGACTAAGCTATTGAAAGAGATGCTTCCAGAGGTCATAGATCCTCTTCTTAAGATCATTAATTCATCTTAATCACTAGGTTACGTACCGAAAAATTTTAAGCCGGCTATTATCAAACCTCTTATTAAAAAACCACAACTTGATCCTGGTGAATTAGTCAATTACAGACCGATTTCCAATCTACCTTTTCTGTCAAAAAAACTAGATAAATAATAAATTGTGACATATGCTCTCAATGACAAATGCGGAACAGCTAGTTCATGCGTTTATGACCTCGAGACTAGATTACTGTAACGCTCTACTGGGTGGTTGCCCGGCTCGCGTGATAAACAAATTACAGCTGGTCCAAAACGCAGCTGCTACGCCAACATTTGTGATGAGTAACGCAATTACTTCTTACACTTTGCATGGCATCTACAGGGAATTGCATGAACTACTGTATATCTTGTGCATTTTAATTTTACTCACCCAGCTATGTGAATGCGAGTGCATTAACTGGTATTTGTCAGTCACAGGTGTTGCATATATAAGATGAGGACATGCATGACTGAAGCTGGTGATGAGGATGAAACCACCGTGCAAGTGGGCTTTGACATTTTTAGGCTTTGATTATAGTTAACATTACTTTTTATCCATTAAATTGAAGAGAACTTGTTTATGTTTTCTTATGCCCTATTTGAGCACTTGAGCTTAACTGAGACTTGAGTGTCTGTAGGCATTTAAGAGGCTGGCGTGTGGATTGCATATGGAGGTCTTGCATTTTTTTTCGACTAGAAAATAAATGTGATAGCTCTCCTCACAAATCAAATGTTTCTTTTCACTGATATGTGTCTTAGGTGTTGAGGACTAGTGCATCTTTGAGCTTAATTACAAATGACGTACTTAAGTAACGTTAAAATAAGATACTCAAAGGCTTTTACTCCAGCTATATTGGAATTGGTGACTTGTAACTTATAATCCAGCGACTGCTTGTGCTGATTGGGTAGACATGTTGATCGCTGATTGATGTGATGTGATGATTAGTTAGATCACTTGAATGTGTTGATAATAAAACATCATATAGTATTAATAGGGATGGGTTTTATGTTGGTATATGGTATACATTGTGCAGTGGTAGAAATGAGTCAACTGGTAGAAAATCTGCTATATCATTTATACCATGCTAGGTGTTCGGTGGACAGGGTTGCTTCACATTATATATGTTGGAGTAGGACGTTTCCCAAACAAATCAAGATGAGGAAGTACTTGCCATTAAGAGGTTGTTAGTATTAACATGAAACAGAATTTAGTTGTTTACTGTTGCCAAGAAACATCACAACTTTAGTGGAGTTTTGCAGGATTAATGAAAATTCAGTCAGAGCTGTGCTTATATCCATTTTATAATATTAGTTTCACTGTTGTGAGTTGTGTTGCATAATGTGAAGCTGTTTTTTCCCCCACTGATACCAGACTTTGTCATGAATAATCTTCTTTTAGTTTTCATCCATCATGTTTCAAAACAGAAGAAACAGAGAAATGATCAAATGTTATGAAGCATCTTTCATTTGTCAAGTATTTAAATCACTGGATTATACAAAAAATAGACATTACCAGGAAAAATATGGCTGAACAGTAAAAAATGAATGCAATAAATCATGCTTCCTGACCCGTAATGAGGGATTTTCCTTCCACACCTTCATGTTATTGAGAACAGAATGAGTAGTTGTTCATGTAAGATATGTTCTTGTGTTCAAGAGCAACGGAATAAAAATTTACACTACGGCTGAAAAACAGTGACCTGACACAACCGCCAAACACATTAGTCTGCATTTGGACATAATCAGCCATTAAAAAAGATCCTCATTTTTTCTCAGTTGTGATTTTTTTATTTGATGAATTAATTGACACGTCATGTAATTAATCTGATGAAAATCATTCATTGATTGAAAACCCTAACATAAACCATTTTGCTTAGAACGATAGTGATATATAAAATCATCATCTGGTCCTCCAAGCCCTGCACTGTATTCATTCTTTTTGTCTGTCTCTCAATGTTTTCTTTGTCAATCTAAGTCATGATGTTCTCCAGTATCATCGAAGTGTCGCTCATCCCTCCAATCCCCCCTCCGATTCACAGCACTACTAGAATAATAAAAAGCCCAAACCAATTACCAGCTAAATGTTCTCAGTATCCAGATGTTGAGATGGGAATGGATTGGGGATAAAAGCCGTGCACGCAAGAGAGGAGAGCGATGTAAAAATAGGTCATGGAGAGGAACGTCTGATTGCTAGAGCATGGCTGCAGCATTTCATGGTACATTAGTTTGCTTTTTGAAAGCTAATCTGTGTTTTCTGCTTAATTTCATGGAGGTGCAGAGCGGCTACCTGGTGCTGCGGTGGGGTGGTGGAGCGGAGACTACGACATGTATTAAATCCCCCGTGAGGCTGTGGGCCTGTGGAGAACCAGTCATGTGCGTTGAGACGCTCTGTCTACATGCATAATGAGAGTATGTGATAACAGTGAGATGCCATAATGGGTTTACGCCATACCGCTGTTAGTGTATCGTACTGCAGTGCAGGTACGGAGCGGCGTCACGGATCTTTGGTCTACTTTAAACAATGAAACACTCAAGGGCTCTCATATTTAGATTACCAATAGGCTTTAAAAAATACCCACGATGAATAAAATATGCCCTACAGCATGAGTTGTAGGAGTAAACTTTCAGTATCTAATAGTACGCTGTTTAAAAATTGGCCCTTTCAACTCATGAACTAGCCTTGCATAGACAGGAAGAGGAATTTACTGGATTAGAAAGCAAAGAAAATCTAATTTTCATTTGTTCAACACAATAACAAAACAGGTAAGAACAGATCACGTGTTTCCTCATCTAAATAAATTAGCGAAGTGAAATACAGTTTCCAGGTGATGCTGTTTTTCACAGATGGCCTTCCCGTGCTATCGGAACTATCATAAATAAAAGTTTCCTTTTTAGAAATTGGACATGAATGCCATCTTAAGTACCACTGGGAAGTTCTGAGATTATTTTGATACCCAACTTCCCAAAAATTGTGTTTTAATAATCTTTTGCATGCTTTAAAGAAGTACACCAATTTTTATGTTTACTAACATACTACAGCACATTTGAAGTACTTGATTATAATTTTAACTGTAGTGTGTTATCTGATATTAATGTTCTAAATTACAAATTCATCATTATTAAGGTGTAATGGCCAAATATGCTTTTTAAATACAAACAAGTTTCAATAGTGATAACATTAAAATATATTTCAGTTTACCATAAATGCTTGACAGTATACTTTATTCTTATTTCAAAGACAACAAAAGCAATTATGAAATTATATTTGACGATGTACTTAAGTCATACTGAAGTCAAAAAAGCACTCTATTGTTGAATTAAATGCATTTAATATGAATTTGAACTACAATACATTTTCATTTACTATTAAATAACATGCAATGGTCTGAAAACATGACATTTAGTTCACACTTAAAGAGTGAGCTCTCATCAGAATATTGACCGTTTCGGGCTTCGTTCCCATTTGCCCTCATACCTGGGACTGGTTGCACACACCTGCATTTCATTACACACCCACATTACACACACAACCATTGCGAAGTCTTGATTTGCTACGGTGGTCATTTCTGAGCATTTCATTTGTGGATGGTTATTCTGTATTTGATCTTAAACTGTTGCCTGTTTATTGGATTGTGATTGTGAGTTGCCTGTCCTGACCTTTTGCCTGATTTTTGGACTGTGTATGTTTGCCGCCTGCCTCGTCCCAAGCCTGTCCTTGTTTATGATTCTGTTTTGCCTTCTCCACTGCCACTGCTCTGTATCGACCCTGTACCGTTTGACTCTGACCAAAATAAAGCTGCAGATGGACCCTCACTATGCTGACTCTGCTTATGCAGTCTCTGAAGCTGTTCACATTGTAAATAGTGCGGCGCTTCCAGGTTCTAAGTCAGAATCTTGGATCAGTATTGGGACATGCGTTTTGTTCCTTGTTAATAAAGCATTTTTTTTGTTTTTTTGTTTTTTCATACAAATGATTTTTGCTGCTTCATGAAATTAAGGTTGAACCACTGTAGTCACATGGACTATTTTAACGATGCCTTTACTACCGTTCTGAGCCTTGAAAGTGGTAGTTGCATGGGACAGAAAGCTCTCAAATTTTATCAAAAAAAAAAAATAAAATCTTCATTTGTTTTCCGAAGATGAACAAAGGTCTTACAGGTTTGGAACGACATGAGGGTGAGTAATAAATGACAGACTGTCATGTTTTGTTTCATGTTTATGTTGAAGTTTAGTTATGTCTTGTTATGTTGTCATTGCTTTGTTTCCATGTTTGTCATGTGGCGGAGCTGAAAACAGAGACGTGAAGCCAGACACTTTCTGACACTTGCATACTTTATCACAGCTGAAGTGAAATAAATCCAATATTTGACTAATATACGTAGGCTATGTATAAAGACATTTTCATTCAATACTTTTATGTACTGCTTACAGCGTCTGTTTTTACAAGAATAAAGTTCAACACAAGCATATATTATTTAAATACCAATGTAGTGGGGTCTACGCTTTTTATTAGTTTTATTTTGATAAACATGACACAATATAATATCCCAAATACATGAAAAGAGCTTTAGCTGTTGTAAAATTCGTATTTGTGAGCATTAGTCGAACTGACGGTTTCAGAACAAACAGGAAACACGTGATTGTTGTCTTGCAGTGAATCCAGCCAATCGGGAAACAGCTGTGTCGTCATCAGAGCTCGTGCAGCCGCTCTTGAGAAGCTGCACAGAATGAACCAGCAGGCTGCTCTCGAATTGCTCGTCACAGTCACATGGCATCAGCGGTGTTTCAATTTAGACAAAATTTCTCAAGTCAGCCACCGATCATTCTGTGGAGCGCTGCCTGAAGTCGAACAAGCCTCATGTGTTTACCTTGTTTTTGTCATGTGATCCTGCCATGTGCTCCTTGAGTTGATTGTGCACAGGCGAGTCTTGTCCGGTGTTTAGTCCTTGTGTATTTAAACCATCATGTTTGCCATGTGTCTTTATTATGTATTGTCTATGTAGGTGAGTTTTCTCATTGACGATTTCGTACCAAGCCATACCATGTCAAGCCAAGTCTTAGCTTATTTTGTTTGATCGTGTGGATTTGAATAAAACTGCATCTTGGGTTCTCCTGCAACGAGCCTCAGTGGACTATCATTACAGAATACTTAACCAGTAAAAATGAACCCAGGAGTTTGTTTGCTTCACCTCTGTCAAGGGACTCGATGCAAAGAGAGCTATGTGGAGGAGTTCTGTGCACTTTGCCACCAGGTGGATTTTAATGACGTTGTGTTCAAGGACATTTATCGCTATAGATTAAGCGAACCCTTGCGCTCTGCATTGCCTGGGGGAAAAATTAATTTCTGCCTTGCACAATATATTGACGATGCACTTTCGCTGGCTGGTTCATCATTTACTGTGGGTTTTGCAGACGAGGAACCCTGCAATCCTACCATACCCACCACACCAGAGTGTTTCCACATCTCGGCCATCATGTCTGGAGTTACTCATGCCACGACTGCCCCGCCAAGGCCTCTTCACGTCATGCTAGCCAGGTCAGTGCCCTTTCACATCAAGCCTGCCCAGCCAGAGACTTTTCATGTCATGCCTGCCCAACTTGAGTCTCTTCACAAGATGTCTGCCACGCCTGAGCCCTCAACCAAGACGGTCACCACGCTAGAGTCTTCAGAGTGTGCAGCACTGATGATTAAACCCACAGCTATTATGTGTGTTTGGGCCACATATGCATCTTCTTCAGCCCCTGACCAGTGTCCAGAGGGGACTCCAGCCCCTGATCAGAGTCCAATGACTGCCTCTGCCCATGAATCCACTCCAGGCCATGACCCCATAGCCCACCATCCCTCCTCCAAGAGCTTACCTCCTGGAATGTGTCTAGTTTCAGGAGCCACCCATAGATCTGTCACGCCCAGTTTATTTTTTTCATGTCCATGTTTTATTTTTAAGTTAGTCATGTCTTATTGTTATGTTGTCATTGCTTTGTTTCCATGTTTGCTCCCTTTTGCCATGTTTTTCCATTTTTTGAGTCAAGTGATCCTGCCATGTGCTCCCTTGTCATGTGTTGTCATTGGTTTATTGGGTTGATTGTGCACAGGTGTGTCTTGTCTGTAGTCCTTGTGTATTTAAATTCTCATATTTGCCATGTATTTTTATGTATTGTGCCTGTAGCCACTGTTGGGGACTAATCTCGTTGATGATGATATTTTGTACCATGCCAAGTCTTACTTTGTTTTATGTTTAATTATGCGGCTTTAAATAAAAACTGCATCTCGGGTTCTCCTGAAACTTGCCTCAGTGAACCATCATTACACAGATATTGTTTCTGTAATAAGTATTCTTTGTTAAAGTATGCTAAGAACTCTCCGGTGCTATTGAAAGAACCCTTTTTGATCTGATTCAAAGTAATAACAACTTAGTAAAAATACATAAGACATTTCTGTGAATTACCAGAATACACTGACACACTGGATGTCTTGTGGCTGTTCTACCTACGGTGATCATTATCACTCAAGCCTTTTTGAGAGTCAGTGGGAGGTTTTTGAATTAAAAGCGTTTAACCTGACTCTAGCGGAGCTGCATTCTCTGCATAATAACGCCGGTGCCCTGAAGCCAAGTGCTAATCAACGCTGGGCTGCCTCCCTCTCCTCCATTCCTTTTTAATTGGACGTATCCAGCTGATTTGGCAATAGGGCCCTCTTACAAGTACTTACTAAGATCATTGATTTGAGAAATGATCCAGTAGACTGTAAGTTATGATTGGGTGGGTTTGTAATGGCATTAGCGGGCCGTAGCGCTGATGTCGTGTTTGCTAATTGTGGCTAATTTACTGTGAAGTTTATCTGAGGTTGGAGATGTTTGGGGACTTCCCTAATGATGCTTACAAGATCCACAGAATGCTTTATTAATAGCAGGGAAGACGGGGCTACAGATCAGTGGTGTTAAAAATGTGCTGCGGTCCAGCACATACCTACAAGGTTATTCAGAAGAATGAGCTTAATTGGCCAAAAAGCA
The DNA here is from genome assembly GCA_037194245.1 of Opsariichthys bidens. Taxonomy (NCBI): domain Eukaryota; kingdom Metazoa; phylum Chordata; class Actinopteri; order Cypriniformes; family Xenocyprididae; genus Opsariichthys; species Opsariichthys bidens. The sequence goes on along the minus strand of CM074311.1, from coordinate 2,649,412 downwards.
AAGGACATGCCCTGTGTAATGAGGTTCATTTGGGTGAAACTGGAATGTGGGACACAGTCTGTGTGATCAGAGTGTCTTTGTCTCGTTTTCCAGAAAAAGCTTGTCTTAAGGCCCGTTCACGCCAAGGATGATAACTATAACGATAATGGCACAGAGAAATGTAATCTTTGAAATCCCTTTCAGAACGATTTTTTCCAGCTGATGAATGATAAAAACATTGAAAGCCAATCAAAATCCATCCAACTTTAAAAAGTTTGAGTTTGAGCATTTAAAGTGGGAAGTGAAATAACTGCAGTTCATGATTGTGTATCGTGTGACATATCGTTACGATTATCTTTATAGTTTTCGTTCTTGATACGAACAAGCCTTTAAACTTCACAGCATTTATTAAACTCCTATTTCAGTTTGATGTTTTGAACATCAAAAACCTTATCAGATAAATAAGGTTTAAACTGGCTAAATTGGTTGACAATTATAAAAAGCATAGAATTTAGAGGAACAGCGTTTTACCGTTTAATTTGATGTCACAAGCAGTCAGCAAATAAGCACTGTGAACCTTGAAAATGTGTATTTTAGCTATATTTAACTAGTGCGAGCTAAAATAATCCAGATTTTTACTGTCATGTCTTTTCTAGTATATGCAGATTTCAACATATATTCTAGCTTCAATGACTTTCGGTTGATCAGTGCTATGACAAGGACAGTCAGCGCTGCTGGTGTGACGTGTGCTCAGTCTAGTCAATTAATCTTCAGTGTGAGGTGTCACTCTGTGCAAGACAAATCAATGAGACAGAACTGTTCTTAATGTGAGATCACATACACATCCACTCACCCTTGACAATATATAATCAAATAAAGATCCTACTGGATAAACTGCAATTCTCTAAGAAAATAAATTTAATAGGTCCATTCTTGTTCCCCATTAGGATTGGGGATCCTGATGACAGAATATCCATTAACATCCCTTAAGGAATTTAGGCACAATGCTAGCTCACTATGGGCCCACAGACTGACTTAACGTTGAAGTTTTTGGTTTAACTACAGGAATCAGACTGAACAATCTCATTTCCAGCTTATGCATCTATAGAGTAAACTGTATTTCATGATGGTTATCTTTTTTTTTTCCTCAAAATTAGTTATCCTGCACTAAACTCATTGTAAATGAGAGAGCAGCTTACTGCACGAACTTCTCACCTCATTCTTACCTCCTCATCCTTAGCCTCTCTCACTCTCTCTCTCTCTCTCTCTCTCCCTCTCCCTCTGTTTTCCCCGGTCATATTATTCCATTTAAACTTCAATCCTATTTATGGCCTCTCTCTTCATCATGCCCTGGGCTATCAAACAATTCATCCAGCGGCTCTGTGAGGCTGCACAGGCCATAAAAGCTTCAGCAGGGACTCATGGTGTGAGAAAGAGAGACAGTGGGAAAGAGTTGTGTTCAGAAGAGAGAGAAAAAAACATTAAAGTGAAACAATCTCATCCAAACTATTGCCGTTGTCTGTGTGCCAAACTACATTTTTCTCATAGTTATCACTTAAAACAGTTGGCAAGTTAAGTTAGCACCAATTCCTCTGTGAATTTTGATGAAACTTTGCATAGCTCTTTTGCATACAATAACTTTACACTTTCAATCAATCAATCAATAAACATGTCTACACATCTGTGTTTTATTTCCTCCATTTATTTCATCAAATTATGATGTTATTAACTGAAAAGCTACATTTCCATTGAAACTTTAAAATCAAACCCACGCAAATGTGACCAGTTTGAATGTGGAGAAAGAGAATTGAGAATTAATTTAATTTTCCTTCACACAAATAGAATGATTGAATCATACTGTATGAACTATGATAGCTGTAGTCACTATGTCATTCAGCTGACTTCAAAAATTCTCTTTTTATGTTCCTAAGGAACAAACAACATACAGGTTGGGAACGATGTGAGACTTTAGTGTACTTGTTAAAAGAGTGCTTATTAATGAAATAATGAACTTTGAAAGAATATATTGATAATTGATAATTTTCCAGCAATCCATGTTCCCTTTCGAAGGAACTCTATGCTGCATCTGATGTAGACACTATGGGAAGGCCTCTGTGTGGCATGGTGGGATGTCATCCTATAGTGCTCCTCTTGGTTCAGGTAGAGTGGCGACTCAGATTGTGGGGATTGCAAATGGATCTAACGGAAGGGTTTGAGATGAGTTCTGCCCTTTGTCAGCCCACACCCGCTCAATCCAGCTTTAGGACATGGAAGCACCCTCTCCGGTTTCTTCCACCCAGAGTGAGGGCCCGGTACTGATGCTGTCTAGCTCCGAGGTGTTAGATGTGCTCAGTATCGAGGCAGGGGGAATCGAGGACTTGCCAACAGGCAGATGCTTTGTTGTAAAAGTAATCTTGACAAACGCTTCCTGAGAAATAAAGCACAACCTCCATGTCGGGGCCTTCCACTTTTTACCGACCCCTACACCGAGGTATCGAGGTTGTAGAATAAGCTGTTTTCCGCCCATGTCTACAGCCCCTAAGTGTCTAATTATTCATTGATTATGGGACTGAAGGCCCCACATCGCTCATTCGGGCTGAGCCCAGCCGGGCCCCGTGGGGAAAGACCCGGCCACCAGGCGCTCGCCTACGAGCCCCAACCCAGGCCTGGCTCCAGTTGCGCCATATTGGGCGATGTAACGGCCTTTGTTTTTATTAAATCCATGACGGGTTTTGAACTGCTCTTTGTCTGGCCCATCACCTAGAACCTGTTTGCCTTGGGAAACCCTACCAGGGGCATATAGCCCCCGACAACATAGCTCTTAGGATCATTTGGGCACTCAAACCCCTCCACCATGACAAGGTGGCAGTTCACTGGAGGAGTTGATAATTTACTTAAATAAAATTTAATTGTCACCACTGTTGTGTTTAGCATGCTGAATATTCAAGTCTGTGTGACTCGACTATTGTCACAAACTTAGAAGAATTGGATCAACCCACTTAAAAGTATCACTGTTTATGTATGTTTCTACATTAACTTTATATATCATTGTTCAACATAAAATAAAATAGCCATGTTAAGCATATAAGTTATTATATATATCTGAATGGTGAAATTCATTCACATATGAATATTTGTACTGTGATTTCTTGTTGCATCCACAAGCCTGTGGTCTGAGTGGGTCCTAACGCCCCAGTATAGTTGCAATAAGCTGTACTGTATAAAGGGTTAAAATAGACCATCACATACTGCTCAAAGCCCCAGTACAGTCACCATAAACTGTGATGAATAAAGAGTTACAGTAAACCCCAGAAAATAATGGGGTGTAACCCTGGGGCAAAAATATTCATTACATACTGACACCTTCATTACATACCGATACCTTCATTAAATGCCGATAGTTAGTCAATTTCACATTAGAGATGATATAGTGCTTTATTCAGTTCTTACAGCTTACATGGAATCACTCTTTTTTTTCATTACTATTTTAAGTGTTATTGAAAGAAGTTCCATATGCTCAACAAGGCTTCATTCAAAAATACAGAAAAGGAGTAATGTTGTGAACTATTTATACAATTTAAAAAAAATGGTTTCTGTTTTCTGTGATGCAAAGCTGAATTTTCAGCATCATTACTCCAGTCTTCAGTGTCACATGATCCTTCAGAAATTATTCTAACATGCTGATAAGCAGCTCATTTGCATTTAAAGGGACACACAATAAAACCACTTTTTTATTCACCCCACAAAAGTGGAAATTTTCTGTGGGGTATTTTGAGATAAAGCTTCATATACACACTCAGGGGACATCAGAGACTTATTTTAAATCTTGTAAAAAGAGGCATAATTGGTGCAAAACTGCAAAAAAAAAAGGACAAAACTGACTGTCATTGAAATCTCGTAACGAAATGAAACCAACCGTCATTGAAATCATATAATGGAGCAAAGCTGACTGACATTGAAATCTCGTAACAGAAAAAAAGTGGACTGTCATTGAAATCTTGTAAAATTGACACTGAAAACTAACCATCATTAAAGTCTTGTAAAAGAGCAAAACTGACAGTCATTGAGATCTTCTAAAGGAACAAAAACAACTATCATTGAAATCTCGTAAAAGAACAAAGAAACAAACTAACCATCATTGAGATCTCGCAGTTGAACAAAACCGACCATCATATAAATCTCTTAACCAAACAAACACATTAAAATTCATAACTCAGCAAAACCGTCCGTCTTCTAAATCTCATAACCGAATAAATCTGACCGTCAGTAAAATCTTGTACTTGAATAAAACCAACTGTCATTAAAATCTCATAAAAGAACAAAACATACCGTATTGAGATCTCTTAACTGAACAAAACTGACTGACAATGAAAATCAAATATCACTGAAATCTCGTAAATGAACAAAACTGACCATCATTGAAATCTCGCAAGCGGAAAAAAAGTCTGTCATTGAAATGTCGTAACGAAACAAATCAGACTGTCATTAAAATCTCGTAAAAGAACAAAACTGTCATTGAGATCTCGTAACCGAACAAAACCAGCATCACTGAAATCTCCTAACTGAATAAAAACGACTGTCATTGAAATCTCGTAATGGAACAAAACTGAACTTCATTAAAAACTTGTAACAAAACAAAGCAGATGGTCTTTGAAATCTAATAAAGAAATAATCATTGAAATTTCATAATGAAACCAAGCCAACAGTCCTTAAAATCTCCTAAAGGAGCAACACCAACTATTGTAGAAATCTCATAATGGAGCAATGCTAATCATCACTGAAACCCCACAACAGGATAGAATTGAATGTTTTTGGAATCTAAACATGAAGAGAATAAATCATTGAATTTTTCTTACATTGGTAAACCCTGCATCATTGATAAATAACATTAAACAATGAACCACCAATGTATTTCAGAAATTAGATGAATAGGTTTGTGATTTCAAGACATGGGCTAAAATTTATACAACGAAACATCTAATGTCAAACAGATATGAGCAATCAGCGTATGGATCTCAACAATGGTGACAAAAAAATCAGGTAATCAGATCAACTACAGACATCACAAAAAGCTACTAAAACACAGAACAAAAACCACAGCAAAAAAAAAGCAAATAGTTATAATAGGACAATTCTGTGATGCATGCTGGGAGGTTTGTACTTAATTGTATCCAGCACGCATTGTGGCATGACACTTTTGATTGTCACCATTGTTGAGATTCATGTGCTGATTCTTGATGTCTTTGAGTGTCATGTTAAAGATTTCTTAATGAGAAATCATAATAATAGTGATAATATATTATACGGTAAAGTTCCACAAATGTCAATATATTGCTGCAAAACAGCTGTATCTCACGTTTCAGTATGATAGGGCTTGTAACATAAATGCATTAAAATAGAAAACAATCATTATGTTAGTGTGGCAATGCTTTTTAACTAACGTTATGCTATTACTGACATTGTGGTTTGCAAAAAAATAAATAAATAAAGATTTCACGTAACTTACAAGATATGGCGAAAGTTTTACAGACAGCGGCACGAGGCGAAGGCGCCCTCAAAGTTGCTCAGAGAAATGAAAGAGTTCTACACAAAATGGCAGATTTCCGTTGTTTTTCGTGGTCATTTCATATTACTGTATTTAAATTTACAGTAACATGTCGCAAAACATATAACTTACACAGTGTAACACAGTTCTTAAATATGGGAAGTCCTGCTCGTCACACACAGCATATAGAGTAAAATGTTGGAGTATAAACCTTAAATTTCGAAATCGCGATCAGCTATTCTAAACTAACATTCAAACTATTAGCTAGAATGAGCTAGAATGTCTGTATGCATGACAATATTAAGATTTAACGTTTCCAGGTCAGCAGAGAAAACAGACACGATGCACTCACACGACAGAAAAACTCTTTCAAATGGCTCTCTTTTTTATTGTAGGATAGCAGTTTTATCCACAAACGTGGTATTTTTCGTGGCCAATTTGCACCACTGTGTTTAGATTAACGGTTATTAATAATATCCCAGAATGCATTGAAAATCTACAGTAACATACTGTCAACCGCGTACACAATATATGTAACTGTAACTGTTGAGAATACAATAAAATACTGTGAAAACAATAAAATCTACAGTAACATACTGTACACAGCTTATACAGCAAAATACTGTATAAAAACAGAATAATACTGTGTAAACAACAGAAATCATTTACAGTGTGTGCTAAGAAACATAGTCATGCTCTTTTTATAAAATAGTTTGAATATTTGAAGTACACAACAAGTGCACATTCAATACAATTACAAGTGGCACACTTTATATGGACTAGAACATCTATAAATGCCACTATTTTTCATGCCACTAGCTTTTGGTCTCAGCCAATCCAATTTGTGTCTTCTACTGTCTGTCCACATCAGCAGAACGTTTGCAGCACAGTTCATTTCTTCTGAGCTCTGAATGAACTAACACGCCCATCATCTCTGCCGTTTCTGCTTTCTGGTTCAGTTTACTGTCGTCTATAAGCACCAATTAAAGTTCAACATGAAAAAAAAATCTCCAGCTATGTTTGAGGCAAGCGCTTTGTAGCCAGCATTCTGATTGACAAGCTCTGGTTGCATTAGGCAAATCCGCTCTTTTAAGAATAGCATTACCTGGGCAAGGCTCAGAGCAGCAGCATCTTAGCTGTCCAAAAACACGTCCGATTCCAAACACGGGTGCCCGCAGCTTTGCCACAAAGCCTCATTAGATGTCTCACACCCTTTTAAAGTGACACACCCTGACTTTAAGCTGCTCTGATAAAGGAGAATGAACCAAAAAGGCGGAAACTAGATGAGATGTAAGAAGTTGGATGATGCTAAAGACAGCAGTAACAAAAGGAAGTCCCTGTTTGGCAGTTTGCAGCTGTAAGTCCTTATGTACTCAGTAAGCCTTGTGTTGCCTGATTTATGGGATATGACAGCTTAACAGAATTTCAATTTATGAAATTCTATATCTTTTTTATGTATTTATATTTTTCAGCCTTTTGACAGTTCTGTCATAAATCTGAATATTTATGTTTTTTTCCCCCAAAACAATTGTAGTTAGTAACACAATCTGTTACATTACACATTTTAGATAATATAATATGATTACTTTTTGATTACATTTCGCCTAACTCATTTTTCACATTGATTTGAATAGAATAATCTTGTGACATATTGATATAGAAATGCAAAGAAAAATAACATTTAATCTACTCTTGGTTATCAAAAACAAGAATTACATTAAACATATGTCAGGCCTCTCAAACTGTGGTTTGTGTAGATGCTGCTTTTAAATTGATGAATATCTAATAGTTAATTAAATATACTAAAAATAATAATAATAATTTACTTATTTATGCCGTGTGGTCTCTCAATTCTGCATGTAATCATAGCTGCCTAAATAGAGGCCATTCTGGTGTGTTCACTTCCACAAAACTATCCAATATCCAAACATATATAAGCAATAGGCTTTTTAGAAAGGAACATTTAAAAGATGAAATAAGGAGAATTAAGGAGAATCATTGAACTATGAATAATTTACTGCCATTTTGTGAATATAAGTGATCATAATAAAAAAGTAACTAGTCTGATTATGAGTATTTTAAAATGCTATCACATATTATCAGTTACTACCCAGTTACTACCCAGCACTGGTTACACATTACCTGCATTTACAGTAGTAATAAGAGTAAATAAAGCATACTTACAAACAGCTAACACTTAACCAAAACCTAACCCTGTCATGCCACTACTTTTGTTTTACGTTTGCACCATTTCTACCTGCCTTGTTTGTTGTCATATACTGAAAATATCCAAAGTGATCAACTAAGGTGAGCTAGTGCGTCCAAGGGAGGCCAGTCTCGTTTCCACTGTCACTTCCGGGGCTTGATCGTGCCTCGTCAGGGTTTCCTCAGGGCCAACGGCCAGGGTTTTTTGTCCCACCAAACGCCTTAGTCCAAAGCGGGCCAAGTAGTGGCTACGAACACAGGCGGAGTTGAGGCGGAGATGATTTCGTATACCAGCAAAGACTTCCAAAATCATTTTATCTCAAAACTCACTTTCAGACAGCAACAAGTGTTTGAAATAACTTCTGTTTGTGATCCTATGTGGAGTCTGATCTCCGTATAAAGGCAGAAGTATTTATATGCAATGCAAAAGACTAGGCGTGCTAACCATTGCCATAGTAAACATGGTAAATATGACCGCCTGAAGAAATCAGAAAAATCATGTCATGATCATGTATTTATTTTATCTGTCAGTATGTCTTGTCTCTTTATACCGGACGGTCTGATATCCACATGTATGGATGTATTCTCATTATATGCATATTTCATGGAATAAAATAACTCTGTTTTTTTAGGAGCTTCCTCTATTTCTCTGACTGAATATATAACTGGAGAGAGTGCCGAAAGTCCTCAGTTGTATTTTTGATAGAAAATTTGTAGAAATTATCATTCTTTCTAAATGTGATTTTTTTTTGTGACTACAAATGAACAGAAACAGAAGTGACTGAGTATGTGCCCTCTTTCTTTTGTGAAATAACATAAATAGCACTTTATTTCTGTGACTAACGTGCAATCTTGTCACAAATTATTCATTATGATAAATGTATGACTTAAACTGTTGTAAAACATTGATGCTTGAGTTGTAAGTTTTCAGTGATTTCTCTCTGTTGAAAAACGTCCATTTGTTTGTAGAAATGATGAGTTTGTGTAACATTGTTCAAGAGAGGCGTGTTACGGTGAAGTTCTAGTGAAGAGGGTGGAAACACAGCATGATTTTGGGCTCGGTGCTTCAGGTCCGAGGCTATTAGCCCAGCCCGGCCCATTGGAAGCCCTGGCTCGCTCTGGAACGACAGTGGATAAGCGGCTGATGTGTTTACATCGGGGGTCTACAAATTGTCACACCTTTAGTACAGTAGCAGAAGTTCTACTTATCTGATTGATCAGATTGAATGTCTCACATTTTGGGCTTCAGTCACATGGTCAAGGAAGGGGTGAAAGAACAATGAAACTGTTGCAATTTTTCAGCCTGAGAGAGGTTGTAACTCTTTTTCTTGGGCCACTTTTCTCTCACCCTCTCTCTCTCTCTATCCATCAAGAAACATTTTACATATATGATTGATTGGTAAGTTTTTATCACCTCATACATCTATTTTGTAACTATTTTAAAAGGGTATAGAGTGTAATTTTGAACACAGCCTTTGAGTGTCGACTTTTAATTCACAGTATTGCTGTAGGCAACTTTCTAGAAAACTTCAAAGATTACCCAGAATGCATTGTTTCTACGGCATATTACTGTTTTAATGGAAAACAGCAAGTTATTGTATATTTAAGCAATTTTTTACAGTGTAATTCAATAACAAATGATGTGCTAACTTTTGAGTTGGTATTTACTTGAAGTGCTACCCGCTAAAATATAATATTGTCATGATATAGCAACGCTCTCCCCCATATTTTGCCATTATAACTGCGCTTATTTCCGTTGTTGGTATAAGTGGGTGGTAATAGACAAGAAATTTACAGTTTTTCAACCATCTTGCTGATAACATTTCTTTAGTCATTCAGCCGCCATCATGTGTTTAGTATCTCCCACAAAACCCATGACAAACACTAAACCTGTAGTAAATACATGATGTTAACTATAATTACTCAGTACTTACTTGTGCTATTATAATGTAACAAAGACACATTAAAAAATTGTCCCATTTGACTCATTATTATTTATTATATTTAATAATTTTCCTTAATATGCACACATACAGCAACAGATAATAAGAAACAACAATATTCATATTGTAAACGTTTTAATACATGAAAAAAATATACATGGAATATACATGGATAATTTGAATTGATTCATGTCCATCAAAAGCATCACAATATATTGCCCATAGTGAACACAGAAAGGGAACATAATTCACAATGAATAACAGACCTATGGCCATTCATCTTTATTATTGAGGTATATTGTTGTCAGAATGATTTTACTCATCAACAAATTTGAAGTTAAAGCATTGGATGTCTGGATGACAGAGCTACTGTAATGCTCCGTTTGGTCCCTGTTTCGCTGTCATGGCAATTTTAGTGAGGAGACCTTTGTTCCCTGTATTTCCTTTTTGTTTCCATGGTTCCTTAGCATGCTTTGATTAAATAGCAACTCATTGTTTAATTCATTTGATTAACCTGTGCCTTGTTTAGCTGTTTGGTTTGTGTGTATTCATAGCCATTTGTATTTAGTCATTCTTTGTCCGTTCTCGTCTGTGTAGCTGGTTGTTATTCTCCTGCATTTTTTATGTCCTCCTGTGCTCCTGCATGCGTTTTTGTTTTGTCAAGTATTGTTAATAAACTTGACTGCTTTCCTGCCTCTACTCTTTCATTGCTGCAACTAACTGTGGCAGCTACAGATTAAAGAGAATTTGGTAACACTTTATTTTACAGTGTCATGGTTACATATGTTACATGTATTTACTGTAGTAATAACTAGAGATTATGCATAACTACATGCAATTAACCAAACCTAAACCAAACCCTCATCCTAACCCTAACCCTATATTAAGTACATGTAGTTAATTGTCATTACTCAGTACTTAAATGTATAATTACAGTGTAATACTGACACCTTAAAATAAAGTGTAACCGAGAATTTTAATCAGCAAGTTAGTTGAAGTCCCTTCAAGAGAGGTTGACAGCTATCTTGCCTATCTATGTACAGTCATGGCCAAAAGTTTTGAGAATTACATAAATATTGGAAATCGGAAAAGTTGCTGCTTAAGTTTTTATAATAGCAATTTGCATATACTCCAGAATGTTATGAAGAGTGATCAGATGAATTGCATAGTCCTTCTTTGTCATGAAAATGAACTTAATCCCAAAAAAACCTTTCCACTGCATTTCATTGCTGTCATTAAAGGACCTGCTGAGATCATTGCAGTAATCGTCTCGTTAACTCAGGTGAGAATGTTGACGAGCACAAGGCTGGAGATCATTATGTCAGGCTGATTGGGTTAGAATGGCAGACTTGACATGTTAAAATGATGCTTGAAATCATTGTTCTTCCATTGTTAACCATGGTGACCTGCAAAGAAACGCGTGCAGCCATCATTGCGTTGCATAAAAATGGCTTCACAGGCAAGGATATTGTGGCTACTATGATTGCACCTAAATTAACAATTTATAGGATCATCAGCAACTTCAAGGAAAGAGGTTCAATTCTTGTAAAGAAGGCTTCAGGGCATCCAAGAAAGTCCAGCAAGTGCCAGGATCGTCTCCTAAAGAGGATTCAGCTGCGGGATCGGAGTCCCACCAGTGCAGAGCTTGCTCAGGAATGGCAGCAGGCAGGTGTGAGCGCATCTGCACGCACAGTGAGGCCAAGGCTTTTGGAAGATGGCCTGGTGCCAAGAAGGGCAGCAAAGAAGCCCCTTCTCTCCAAAAAAAAACATCAGGGACAGATTGATCTTCTGCAGAAAGTATCGTGAATGGACTGCTGAAGACTGGGGCAAAGTCATATTCTCCGATGAAGCCCCTTTCCGATTGTTTGGGGCATCTGGAAAAAGGCTTGTCAGGAGAAGAAAAGGTGAGTGCTACCATCAGTCCTGTGTCATGCCAACAGTAGAGCATCCTGAGACCATTCATGTGTGGGGTTGCTTCTCATCCAAGGGAGTGGGCTCACTCACAATTCTGCCCAAAAACACAGCCATGAATAAAGAATGGTACCAAAACACCCTCCAACAGCAACTTCTTCCAACAATCCTACAACAGTTTGGTGAAGAACAATGCATTTTCCAGCACAATGGAGCACCGTGCCATAAGGCAAAAGTGATAACTAAGTGGCTCGGGGACCAGAACGTTGAAATTTTGGGTCCATGGCCTGGAAACTCCCCAGATCTTAATCCCATTGAGAACTTGTGGTCAATCCTCAAGAGGCGGGTGGACAAGCAAAAACCCACTAATTCTGACAAACTCCAAGAAGTGATTATAAAAGAATGGGTTGCTATCAGTCAGGTTTTGGCCCAGAAGTTGATTGAGAGCATGCCCAGTCGAATTGCAGAGGTCCTGAAAAAGAACGGCCAACACTGCAAATACTGACTCTTTGCATAAATGTCATGTAATTGTCGATAAAAGCCTTTGAAACGTATGAAGTGCTTGTAACTATATTTCAGTACATCACAGAAACAACTGAAACAAAGATCTAAAAGCAGTTTAGCAGCAAACTTTGTGAAAACTAATATTTATGGAATTCTCAAAACTTTTGGCCACGACTGTAGGCAACAGGAATACAACTACAGTACTTAGCTATTGGAATAAGAACGTTAAATATGTAAAACACATGCTTGCGTTCGTCAAGCATTGGCCAAGCATTTGCGTCTGCAAGTATGTTTCTGGCCTAATTTTTCTCTCAGACAATGCACTTTTATCTTGGTCAAAAGTATGAATAAGTAGGGCTCATTTGCAGTATGTAGGGCAGTTTTCTTTTCCTCTACATTTTTTCATGAGTACGCACGGGCACTATTTTCATGCAATACATGTGAATATATGTGTGCGTGCACAGAAAGTGCAGATATAAGAGCAAGAGAATGGGGGGTTAGAGAAAAAGTGAAAAGAGAGAAATGGGTAGACAGATAGAAGGACGGAGAGAGAGAGAGAGACAGGGAAGTGAAATGATTTGACTGCTGACTGTCCTGCTGAGTAGCCCGAGGCTCTTACACATTTCCATTGAGTTACTTTATGATCAGGCCACTGTGTTATTGAAATATTATCTCTTTAGCCTGGGCTCATTCTGCCGCAGAATGACAGGCCTGCGCCGCACCCATACACATCAAATAGCAAATGGAATGCACTCGCTATTAAGGACATAATGTCCCTTTGATCCCAGGCAAAATGCTACATCTATCTGTAAAAATTAGATGGCTTGCTCTTTATTCCAACCTGAATGATAGTGGTCAGAAAAGATGGATTTAAAAGAATGGAATAATAACACTGTGAAAGACTGTGATTTGTGTGTTACTAAATATAGCTACTTTCAAAATAGTACATTTTACTTAGTAGCATACTACTTTTTCCAATGAGTGGCGATCGGACAAATCGTTGTTTGTCAGTCTTTTGGTGCTGAGACAACCTATTGCAACCTATTTTAATTAGTAAATTGGTTCAATCCAACAGTTTTCCATGAACCAAAATTACAACCGAATACTACTATAATACTATAAATAAAAATAAGAAAAATAAGAAAAAAGTGTGTTTAATTGAATTGAATCACAGTTGTATTTTTTTAACTGTACTTGCAGATAATATAATATAACTGAAAAATAAAAGGCCACTTACTGTAAGAGTAATAAAACAATGCACTTTCATGACTACTACACACTTAAGTACACACCAAGTACAAATGACAAGTTTTACTTTAAAGTACATTTTAAATCGTGTCGGTTACGTCTGTAAGCCTCGTTCCCAGAAGGAGGGAACAGAGACGTCATGTGGTCTTGAGAGACCAATCTGCTTTGAGTGTAAACTTAAACAAGCCAATGCACTTTGGCGTGCGGGTTTTGCATCTAGCATTCAACACCACAGTGTGGGTAAAAAATATGGAAGCGGATGGTACACATATTCAGGTTTTGGCTGAGGAGCTGAGCCGGTGACCCGGCCGCTCAGTGGTGGCACAGCAACTGTGGCGATGGGACATGATGTCTCCATTCCCCCCTTCAGGGAATGAGGGTTAGATACATAATCAAGAATTTCTCTTTCAGTCAGTCTCGGTCGACGTGATGCCGGAACTGAACCGACGAATTGGGATCCCTAATAAAACACCACTGTTGCTGGCCCTTCTAGCACCCTGCATAAGCCTCCAATTGATGTGAAAGATGGACAGGGCTTGTGCAGAGAAGGTCGATCCCTGCAGTTCGTATGACCCACACAGTGAGACTATTGGATAACACGGGAAAAGCGTGCCCTTTCTATGGAAAAGGAATGCTGCAGAGGCCACATCCAGCCTGTAGGGAGGTATCATGTGGAAGTTACGCATATGGACTGGCCATCATGGAGAAGTGCAACATATGGAATGTGGAACATATGGTGGCCTACTTGGGAGGAAACTACACTGGCAAAGCAGGCTCTGCCAAGGGAAAGACAAGGGACTATAATACACATATATGGACGCCGCAGGGATCACAACTTATGGACACTAGCCTAGCACAGGTTCCAATGCAAATGAGTGTCAGGCCTGACGTCAGATGCTCCGCAATGTCTGACTGCTGAGGGTGATGGAGAAACTCAACAGGGTCCGCCAAGTGGGAAACTCCACTGGAGTAAGTAAGCACACTTATCCAGTCCATGGGAGGGGAATGGCGCAGCAAGCTGGACCTAAGCAGGTCCCTCGTGGTCCTGGCCACTTGGGCCGAGTACATGGGAGGATACTGGCTCTACACAAAGGCTATAGAATCTAGATAATGTGTGGGGTGTTGCCCAGCCAGCAGTTCTTCTGTGCAGCCGAGAACTTTTGGGTGAAATTCTCGACCGCATCACAGAATAGGCCAACCTGGGACGTAGGAGCATTGAGGAAATTAACTTTGTCAGCCTCACGCATATCTGACAATTTCAGCCAGATATGGCATTCCTGGACCACCATGGTGGACATTGCATGACTTTTGTCTCTCGTAAGGCACGGTCCTGCAAAACACCAGGGTCAGAACTAACCCTTGGGCAGTTTGCTTAGCACTTTGGCCTGGTAGACCTGCAGGAGTGCTATGGCATGCAGGACAGAGTCTGCTTTTCCACATTCTCTGAAAGCCTTGGCCCAAAATAAGGAAGAGAACTTACAGGCCCGGGAGGGGAGATGCGGATTACTCTGCTAGGTAATCACAAGTGGTTAAACTAACATAAACTAGTAAACTACCTAATGGTCTTTGGACACAGTTACATCGCAATAAACCACTCCACAAGGGGGGATCTCCATGTACCCCTTGACCGCCATCGTGGCTAGTGAGGGGGAAGAGGAACCAGACCAGCTTCAGACAGATAAAGGTGCATCTACGATCTGGTAACTGTGACGAGCAGGGCGGACGAGAGCCGTGAGGGAACGGCACGAGGCCGGTGACGCAAGTGATAATGAGCTTCAGCTCTGCGGCGCACCGATCTCGTATCTCTCACGGAGGAGCTCCTGAAACATAAAAGAGGAGCGACGACAGTGAAGGACGAGAGAGGACCAGGCCTGGACTTTATGTTGTGTTTTATTTTGTTTGTGTTTACTTTCGTTTTATTGTTTGTTTATTTATTTGATTAAAATTACGTAGAGCGTTCGCCGGTTCTCGCCTCCTATTTCCCATTCTTAAGAACTGTGTTACAGTAACCTCTTCATGCAATTCCGGAAAGAACGAAACTGGTGTGGGGCACTGAGAACCATCACGGACTGCCCTGAAAAACCAATAGTCCAGCCTTGAGGTTCGGGACCTCGTTTATGACACTCTCAGCGGCCCAGGAAAGCATAGCTGCCAGCTCCAGGTTGGGTTTTGGCAACGTTATGGTCCCCGAAGTAAGCAATGCAGCCGAATCTTCATCCCCAGAGGAAGCTCATTTGACATCCGGTCACCCGCCAGAGCCCCAAAGGTAACGACTGGTATCCCACGAGAGGGACCAGTGTGCTCCTGAGGAAGCTCCACAGCTTGCAGACTGCTAGAGGAGTGAGAGACCCACGAGATTGGTTACTCGGCGAGAAGTCCTCACTGTGATCCTCAGGTCACCAAGGCTAATAGCCAATGTAGCCCAAAGATCACACTTGATCAGGCCAATGTGTGAGGCCACATCTCACTTGTGCAAGCTCTTTTAGGGAAAGAAGCGCTCTCTCTTGCACTGGAACGCACAGGGGAAATGGCTGTGGTACAACAAACAGGAATTAGTGCAGCCTGTTGTGTGCTCTCACTCTCGTAGAAGGCGCAACCTCTCTCAGGCTGAATGAACAGCGATATCATTGAATGCACAACTCTCTGGAAAAGCTTTGATACAGCTGTTTGTTTGAATGAAGAGATCGTGACCACCGTTGTGAGCACTGTCACACCAACACTGACAAAAAGGTTGCTTTCCAAAAAGAAGGTTCGTTGTAGAACGCTCAAAACAGACTGCAGAGCTGGAACAACAGAACTGCTCGGTTCTGAAGCGAAAAGCTGAATGAGTGTGGCATTCGCATCCGTATTTAAACCCACGCGGCGAGGCGGAACGCGAAATGCAAAACCCGCATGCCAATCTTTTAGTTTACACTCGAAGCAGATTGGTCTCTCAGGTGAGATCCCAATTCTTCGGTTCAGATCTGATGTGACCGACTGAAAGGGAACATTATGTTTTAGTAATCTTTTGTTGTGCTTTATGCTTATTCTGATATGTTAAATAACGTACAAAAAGCATTTGAAGTACTTGATAAAAATTGTATCTGTAGTGTGTAATTCGAATTTACACGTTAATATATATTTAAATGCACTAATTTGCAACTTCATCATTACAAATTTGTAATTAAAAATATAATTCAATGCATAACACACAAGTTTCAATAGAAATTTCATTAAATATATATTTTAGTTTACCATAAATGCTTGACAGTACATAAAACAGTACACATTAAATATAAATCAAAGACAATAGAGTATTATGAAATTACTGTAGAAATCAAGGTCTTCAAGTCTTACAGGTGTCAAAAAACCTAAAGTTCAGCTTATTTAAACTATTCAGAAAACTTTACATTCAGTTCACACTTTACACTCTGCATTCAGTATATTCTTTTATAGTTTATATTCTTTTTAAAAATACGATACATTGTATACTTCTTTTTCATAGGAATTAGCTTGTAGCTTGAAAAAATACAGTAAACCATACATTGTGTAAAATCAGTTTTGTTACTGAGATTTTGAGTTGCATTTTAATTCTAGGAACCTATTGAGAAAAACCAATTCCAACTGTTCCAACATTTAAAAAAAAGCTGTTGAAGGTACAGTTTCTGTTATCAGAGATGTTCAAATATTTTTAGTCCTCTTTAGTTGAACTGATTTATAGCTACTATCTGATAATCTCAGTGAATGACATTCTCAGCACATCTATTTCAGTGATATCTGTCAGGAATAGAAACATGGAGAAACATGACTTACAGCAGCTTTAAGGGGAGGAGCTTATCCACTAAAACATGAACAGAAGCTCCATCTGAGCCAATCATGCCACACCCTCTGATGATGTTTGCATATATATGAGGATGTGCAGGGTTAGAAATACATGATGAATGTTTCTGTGTGGCATTGTAGTATTTTGCCACTGTATGTTTAATGTGGATTTAATGCATTCAGAGGTTGCTGCTCTGTTTCTGGATCTCCTCTTTGCCCTTGTTGTACTCGTTGTCCCAACTTAATATAGAAGCTATCATGTGGCCTTTTTCTCCTTATCTGCTCAAAACGCTATGCCGCTTTCTTTCTCATAGATGAAGGTGAGCGCATCCTCACTCACCTCATTTTGTCCTGGTTGGGATGTAATAGCTTTCCCTACAGCTGACCTGATACTCTCAGCTTGCTGACTTTGTGGCTGTTCATGATGCAATTTGTGCGCAACTTCCCATATACATAACACAAAGACTTCACACAAACTAATTTAAAGGGTTTTCTTGCTTACTCGATGAAAAATTGAGAGGTTGTTGTCCAAAATGTTGAGCTTCTGTACTTTGCTGAGACATACCAACTTTGAAAGGAATACTTAGGATTAAACAGAACTGTACATTTGAGTTCTATATAACAAATAAAAAAGATCGAACCCTCAAAAAAAGGTTGCATATGGAACTTTTTCGGGGTGCCTGATAGAACCGTAGGGTTCCCTTTAATTCTAAGAAAAAGGACTAAAAGAATTAAGGCACATTAAAATAAATCCTTAAAGTGTTAAAAAAAATTTTTTAAATGCTGTAAATGTATTTATTATTTTCCTGAGGGTTAGTTAAAATTATTCTCTGTTGTGAAATAATGACATATCACCAATCATGTCCACGGAACTTGAAGCCATAAAAAAAAAACAAAAAAAAACATTTTACTTCTGTAATACACATTTTAGCCGCCAGTATTTGACTGAATGGTTAAAAGTGGGTATTCGTAAGCAAGTATTATATTAACATTAACCAGAAAGATATTAGGCTTTATTTTATGGAGCAAGGAATTGTCCATAAGACCAGCAACATACATTAAGAAAGTAAACAGGGTCACTTTTGGTTTCATGTTGACTTGAAGTTGAATTTTGTTTAGTAAGAGGCAGCAGCCTCATATTTGTTTAGCGTTTTTATGTGACTCTCATGTGTGATTCCTGCCGTTTTCTCCAGAGCTGTGTAAAGCCACTTTAAATACAATGTGCAAATTTCTCTCTCTGTCTCTCTCGCTTTCATCTTTTATTCAACGCTGCTCAGTGGAGGAGGCCGACAAAACAGATGAGGGCCGCGGAAGATACATTTGCGTACTCATCTTTTCAGCGGCTCACCCCTCCTGTACGGAGCCACGCCGACTTCCGCTCTAATAACGTTTTCGGCAGTGTTTACTAATGTATCATTCATTAAGTCTCGGCCAGCGAGAGGAAACATCATCTGTCTGGCAAAGTGGAGGTTATTATCACATTAAATCATATCACAATATACCTGTGTGACTGTGCCTGACAGTCACACGCATGCCGTCTATCTCTCTGAGCTCTCTGCCCTCAGGGCCCCTGTCTCTCTCTCTGCGTCTCTCTTTTCCTTTGGTGAGATATGAGCTCAGAGTCTGATGAATACCATATCACTGGTGTGTCATGGGGTGAGAGCCACTGGCTAGCTCGAATCTCAAATGCAGTTTATTTTTTATCACTGGATCCATATATATTTGGACTCCTCTCTTTTCTACCATACGCAGTTTAAAAGCGTGCTCTCTTGGCTTACTTCATAAACCTATTATACATCTATTTACTCCACAGACAGCGGCTATGTAGAGTCACCACAATATGTGAATAATCTGTGCATCAAATATCCAGATGACCTATTACATTTAGCAAAACATGCGGCATGCCACAGAGTACGGTATACTGTATCCCACACCTTCCATGTCTATTGGGCAGAATGGACCAGAACAAATATCAACTGCGTTTTAAACCTGAGTGTACTTCAATCTAGGGCTTGAAATCAAAAAATTAAAATGATTAAAAGATTGATTTTTTTGTTTTGCCCAGCCCTACTTCAATCATGACAACTCTCAAAATAGTTTTAAGATGTTATTGAAAAAGGCAATGTTAATCTATTTGTTCCTGGCTGACTAGATCTTCTAGATCAGCAAGTATGGACTTGCTACTGCCAATAGATACACACACACGCTGCTGTGAGCATGTAAGATATGCTGCTGCTGCATAAATAGACATACATAAATCCTGTAGCAGATCTAGGCAGGTGGAGCTGGGGGAGGTGGAGGGTTTCAGAGGAACTCTGAAAGCCTGATGCAAGACTAGTTTTCAGCAAACAATGAACCAGATGTTGAGCAAGCAATCTAAAGTTGAGCAAGCGATCAAATTGGATGCAGGATGATGTGATTTCTCGCAGATTGCATATAAAGGACCTATCAGCCTGCTCCCTCTAGAATTCTTGGATCAACGTCTTTGTTGGTCCTGGAACAACATTCCAATCAACCAATCAGATTTGAGGGACAACCAGGTTTTTTCCTGGGTCAAAAATGATCTTCGGTGGTGGCTGACAGACATGGTCATTGACACAACCATTAAGAAGTACCCTACCCACGTGATCTATGGGTCCAATACTGACAATAAATTACCTGCCACTCTCACTGTAATCATTTCTTACCCTCTTTGCAAAAAAAAAAAAAAAAAAAAAAATCTAATAGCTTTTTAAGAAAATATGCTTCAATGCTAGACCCAATGCTAGACCTGATAATTATTTTGGTACATATACTACTAATAAATAATCAATATTAAAAAGTAACATTAAAAAGCGGCAGCCAAAAATTTTTCAATGTGGGAAAATCCCTGGATAACTTTACAATTTATGTCAAGTTTAGGCTTACAACTTGGTTTAGGTGCTTTTACATCAGTGTTATTAATTTATTATTATGATATACCTCTGATTTTAGGGATAAATTATGGATAGTGTTTAGTTTAGTGGTAGGGATAGGATTAGGACTAAATTTTCAGACAGAAAATTTACTTGGCAAAATCACGGTGACCATATTTCAATTCTAATATATATATATATATATATATATATACCCTGTTGTCGCTCAAATCTGATTGGTTGATTGGAATGTTGTTCCAGGACCAACAAATATATATATATATATATATATACACACACACACACACACACACATACACACCACTACTGATCTATCTATCTCCTACTGTTGATCTACTCATTTCTATCTGTTCTATCCAACCTTTCATCAGTCTGTTCTGTCTGAGATAATTGAAGATGATTATCATCACACTCACAATGACCCCGAGTCCAATATGACACTGAATATATGAAACAGCAGGACAGCAACCGCTTTAATCATAGATATCTATACACGAATGCTCTCTAAATACATGCATAACTGTCCAAGTTTTGCACAGTGTCTCAGAAATGAATTCACAAAAGATTAAATGGTTTTCTGGAGCTCAGTTGCACAGGTATTTATTCATATTAACTGCTGAATGGTGTAACTTGTTTTAGGCAGTTATCTGCTATATTGGACTGGGCATGCTGACCACATTCTCATTAAACACATAATGTATGTTTCATTGCCATGGCAGTTATGCTTCTCATTACAGTTTACATCTCATTATAACTCTGTACCTCCAGCTAACCATGCTAACAAGCAGGTCTCATTTACACAACACCATTTACTGTTAATAACTGTTCTACATACGCACTATACACACACAATGTGCATACACAAATTCTGCACACATTCCTGAACTCCTGCAATCACCAGAGATATAATAACTCTCATTCCATTGTTTTTGTTTGATATCTGCTATATTGGTTTTAGTTTTGTAGAATTTAAGCACATGACTGTGCATGATTACTTAAGCGTTGTAGGTGGCCAGTAATCTTTAAGTATAATAGAAAAAAATACCTCAAAATGAAGCATGTATGTGATATTAGTGAGAGCTGGATAAACTGATTGAAAGCTCCTTAATTTTTCCTGCACTGACAGGAGCAAGTTGAAGAATGAAGAAAAAATAAAGCAAATAGTCCATTTGCAAAGGTCTAATGTTGCATTCCATTCAGCTATTTGTAATAGTTCAATATAGGAAAAGTGAACTTCAACTCTAATTTGACCAAGATCCAGATGCACATTTGATATCCAGGAAGATATAGACACTTAAGCATTCAGGCTCAACATGCATCAATGAGTCAAAGTTACATGAAAATGTTTGCCATTACCTAAACCTGCAGAACAAATGCTAGCATTGCACAAGCATTGTTTATCCTTGCTTCTTTGTTGACAGTGGAACACTTGCAAATCGTAACACTTGATAGGCAGGACCAAGGACGAGGAGACGGAATAGTAACTTTTAACACTTTAATAAACACTCGTGATATTGACCGGAAACACCAAGTGAGATACTTTAACGTCGAACCAAGACGGGACAGACACAGAGGGTAGAAATACACAAGAACACAAGAGGATATTGAGCGGGGCACAGGTGACAGACACAACTAAATATGAAACACAGCTGACGCAAATGAAGCAATAAGGTGACAATGAAAGACGGAAATTCAAAACAAAGACCACGTGACAGGACTGAACTCAAAACAAGGAACATGAGATACATATGACAGGACTAGAACTAAAAACAAGTAAAATGAGACTAAGGACAGGACTGGGGAACAGGGTATCAGATATAAACAGAAATCACTGTGACACAAAAGGTAATGGCTCACATTTTGTTTCCTTTATTGCATCTTCCAAGTATCAAGCAATGGAACCACACTGTAGTCAGAAGTTAAAGAAATAAATGAATATTTAATATCCTAAAGAAAGATTTAGTCAAAAAAAACAACAAAAAACATTAGTGTTTACACATTTCAAAAGTTTACACACCCTTTTGGGGTCGAGGAATGCACTGGCGTGTTCACTCGCATTTTTTTTCCTGATAGAGGAAATAATTTAAAATACTCAATCATTTTTGACATCAATCGAACTTTTATTTGTGTATACTAAGCGTCCCACACCTGTCCTGAAAAGTGAAGCCAAAGGGTCTCGATCTGGAAGCAGTATAGGTCATAAACCCCGCCTTCTCGATGAAATGTAATGGGACATGAGACAAACTAAACAATCAAATTACTCTTTAAATATTTTTTTCTGTTTCTGCCAATTAAAGCAGTTTTTATCACACTGGTGTTAGTTCAAGTGTTCGTTTTTTAAACAAGTTTGGTTTTAGTTAGTTATTTAATGCTATTAGAAGGGGGGGGGGGGTCAAATACGTACAAAATTATGTTAAAATGCCTATGCAATTAAAATGGATGTGCTATTTTACATCTGATTTCTTTAATATCTTTATTTCATTTTATTTTTATCATTTAGCAGACGCTTTTATCCAAAGCGACTTACAAGGGGAGCAATTAGGATGGAATCTTTAGGATGGAAAAGGATGGAAAATGCCCTTGCACTAATAAATCTCCAATAAAACGGTGTTCCATATATTTTTCTCTACAGTATATCGTCAGAAATATCATTATCGCAAATATCCTTGAAATATCGTGATTTAATTTTGAGGCTATATCGCCCACCGCTAATGTGCAGACTCGAGACTCAAGATGTCAGCGCCATATTGGCACACATTTACTACAGTGGAAGAGAGTGATGGTGTGTCATCCTTCTACTTTTACAGTCTATGGTGTACACTCACAATAACAACAAATGTGTGTGCTTTTGTAAAATAAAGAAAACAAGCAGGGTGCACGTGAACTTCTTTCTGGAGCGCTTCACAAAAATGAACCCAAACTCAGCGTTTTGAGCATCAGTCAATGTTCTCACCTTTTATAATAGTTGTGTAATCTACAACCTCCAAGGATTTTTGAACCTTTTTTCAATCTTTCAGACAAGGTTTGTCCAGTCAGAATGAATGAATCTGAATGAATCCGTTTTAAGTCTTCTCTTAGAAAAGCACATCCTTAACTTATTCCCTCCATTATAGTGAAAGTGGTCGGATCCCCTTTGGCTCTTGAGAAAGTCGTTTTTGAACTGAAACTTCCTCTCAGATTGACCTATAGCACAGTAGTTGGGTTTTTCTATCCTCTGGCAAAAATTAAGCAGAACACGCATAATATTCCATACACTTTTCTCAGGCCTAATTGGTGAATATCTGCCTGTCTGTTTCTGAACACATAATTCATTCCCTGTCATTTTTTTTTACACACGAGTGAACAGCTCCAAACCTCTCATCCATCCATCCATCCATGTGCAGTTCCGTGTCTTTATCTTCCTCTTGTTCTTCCTCCTGTTTATTCATTTGGTTTGTGGGCAGAGACCAGCCCAGATCATTAAAACCTCCCCGAATATCCTTCACTCTCTCTCTTCTTTCATTTTTTATGTGAAGGGGCGCCCACAGCTTATAATAAAAGGCAGAGGATTTTAAATTAGAAATTAATTTGGATAATTTGTCTCCTACGAGCGGCCTCCTCTGACGCGCCTGCTAGGAATATGTTAATATATCATATTAAGTAATTGCTGGACCCAGATGCACATGATTATGGCACTGAGGATAGCGATCATCTAATTAGTGAGCACTGCCTCACCACAACACACACTCACTGCTTAGGGCACACGCGACTCTGAGATGACAACCTCACACACACACATACACACACACACACACATATTAGATCAGTGGTTCTCAACTGGTTTTGCTGCAAGATTCACATCCGACATGAAGTGGCGACTCGACACAGTACCGAAAAATCATCAAAATGTCTTTAAAATCAAATGTTGAAATGTATTACTAATTAGGATGAATATTATTAAGTCAATAATTCTCCATACAAATACTTTGTGGTTAACAACAAACCTGTTTTTCAACGTTAACAAATGCAAATGCAAATGAAGCTGTAATTATTGTGATCTGGGTTTTATTTTCTATTACCTTGTACAGATTTATTCATGGTTTTTGAGGAGGAGGTCATGTCACGCGACCCATCTATGTTGGCATCTGCTTAATTTGACTTGCTCCTGCCAAGTAAATGATTTATTTATGTCAAAAAATTGAAATAATAACCATTACGCCTATGGAATGTCCTCGCTAAGAAACCTGTGTGTGTGTGTGTGTGGGTGCGTGTGTGTGAGCGCATCTCACACTGTCGCATGTTGGAGTCAAGGTCATCCAAAATGGGCCCCCTCCCATCTCCCCTCTCTGCTATCTCTCTTCGTCAAAGAATGATGGAGGCAAAGCTGTAATAAAAGGTAAAGAAATCCCCAGCAC
Source organism: Opsariichthys bidens (assembly GCA_037194245.1). NCBI lineage: Eukaryota > Metazoa > Chordata > Actinopteri > Cypriniformes > Xenocyprididae > Opsariichthys > Opsariichthys bidens. The sequence continues at coordinate 2,624,967 of CM074311.1, read as the reverse complement.
TCACTACACACAACCCCTGCACACACACACACACACACACACACACAGACAAAGCATGAACCGTTTGTGTTGTTTGTCAAATGAAGCTCAGGTATACAGTTCCACATCCATAAAAAAGGTTTGAGATACGTATCTGCAAACGTTTGTTTGGAGATCAAAAGATTTCTTGGATGTTTTTTTCTTCTTCTTCATGTGACAATATGTTCTATTCCATGTCCTGTTATAATGGTGCGTTCTGGGCATCTTGGAGTGAGCGCAACAATCCTGACTTCAGAATCCAATATGGCTGCTCAGGGCTGTTGTAAAACAGTAGTAAAATATTGTTTATTAGAACTTCTGTTAGTCTGTCTCAATAAACAGTGTATCCAACTTCAATTTGTGGACATGATACTTATGCACGATCTGTGCAAAATACTGCTTTTTTATATCTTTGTAAAGAGCAAGCGCAACAGACGGACACATTATTATTCTCCGGTCACCTTGCGTGTGACGTCATTTCCAGCTAACATCCCTCGGAATGCAGCATAAGTTTCCAGCATCATCCTAACCCAATGGGAAAATTTTGCAATCACAGTCAGTCACAACTAATTTGGTGTTTAATATGCAATTGCGTGGAGCAGGACCAATAGGATTTCACTGTGGGTGGAGCCATCCTGTGTAACACCACAGAAATCAAGCAACTGATCAAATCTGAAAGTCCGAAAATTTATTGATTCATTTTATTTGGTTAATATTTCAGTAGGTTAATTCATTATGTTAGCTTACTGTTGATTTAAACGTATTATTATTAGTAGTAGTATTTTGTTCTGCTTAAGTCCCCTATCTATTATCTAAAACACCCTAGCAACTGCATAGCAACACATTAGCAACCACCCAGATTACCACAGCAACTACCTAGCAACCATCCAGAACACCATAGAAGCTGCACAGACACACTCTAGCAAATGCCCTAAACAAACTCAAGCAAACTCCTAGCAACATATTAGCAATTACCCAGAACATCATAGTAACCGTAATATCGGTTCGGTAATATCATAGTAATCATCATCCACCTAGCAATATCCTAACAATCAACCAGAAAACCCTGGCATACCCATAGAAAAACGCTAACAAATAGGCTACAGAGAACCGAGTTACCATCTTGCAATATCCAAGCAACTACCCAGAAAACTGTAGTAACCAACCACCTAGAACAGCAAATGCTCAGAACATTTCCTTAAACTTTCAAACTTTGAGTTAAACTTATTTATATAGCGCTTTTTACAATGCAAATTGTGGCAAAGCAGCTTTACATTAATAAGAAAATGGTGTCATTGTGCAGCTTATTCTATATATTATTGATTCATTCCGTTGCAAATATCAGTAGTTATTAGTCTAGTTAATTTATGTATATCAGCACTGGAGAAAACAGTGACGTAATCGTCCGGCTCAGCTCAGTTCGCATACAACGGCGCCAATGCAGGCATATCAAAAACACTGCTGAATATCAAGCAAGTGTCCCCAACTTAAGCAAGCCAAAGGCAACAGCGGCAAGGAACCAAAACTCCAACAGATGGAGAAAAAAACCTTTAGAGAAACCAGGCTTAGTCGGGGGGCCAGTTCTCCTCTGGCCAACAGTGAACACTTGTCCGATACTCAGGCAGAGTTACAGGTCATTAAACCGATTTGGAATCGCAACAGTCAAAATATTTAATCTAGTTCCATCTAGTTTAAGATCTTTTTGATCACGCCGGTATGGGACGGTTTGTTGGGATATGTGCCACTGGCTGATGAGTCGGTGAGGTCTTAACAAAGGATGAGCTAAGTCTTAGAACAATTTTTTAAAAAGTTCAAGCTTTCTGGTGTTCTTAAGCCAACATAAAGTAATATCAATGCCATGCAAAAAGGGATTAATTCAAAGTATCATAAGAGTGTAATTTGACACTGTTGCTGTCGACACAGCGCTGGTGGATGCAGAACTCGTGCAAATAGCTATCAGATGCTTTCTTAACTCCTGTTTTCTCATCCCTGACATTTTTGTTGTGTGTTTATTTTTGTTATTAAGCGTGTAGCATACATTGATCTGAACATCGCTCTCAGGAGCGTGGACAGCATCTGGACGTTCGTAAACAGTATATTGCTGCAAAGGTATTTTCGACTTCTTTTTACTTCAAAGCGAAGAAACTTCAGCTTGAGCATAATCAGGGCATTGAGTCACGTTCAGTCTCTTGTCAAGTCAAGTCAAGTCATCTTTATTTATATAGCGCTTTTTACAATGCAAATTGTGGCAAAGCAGCTTTACATTAATAAGAAAATGGTGTCATTGTGCAGCTTATTATTGGTGCTTGCCTAAGGCAAGCATCAATCTTGTTCTTCTGCAAACTTATTATTATTATTCTGCTTCTTCTTCCGGACAAAACTTCGCCGCGTAACTCGTCCCGCACCGTTTGTCCTAGACCCATGAATGAGGTGTCAAATCGACCGGCTCATTGAGGAGAGGTGTGCTATGACTTTTATAAGCGATCGGGCTGACAACATTCGTACAACGGACGAAAAAGCGGCGAAAAAAGTCCCATAGACTTCTATTGAAAATTCGCTGAGATGGATTTAAATGAGTCAAAACATCATATAGACACGCAATTTTGGCATTTTTGATATGGTCACACATGCAGTCTATTAGTTTAAGCCTGTTAACTGCCTAGCCATGCCCTAGCAATCATTTAGAGCACCCTAGCAAAAAAAGTCCCATTGACTTCCATTGAAAAATAGATGAGATTGATTTAATTGAATCAGAACATCATAGAGACACGTGAGTACGGCTCTTTTGATTTGGGCACACATGCAGTCTATTAGTTTAAGCCTGTTAACTGCCTAGACATTCCCTAGCAACCATTTAGTGCACCCTAGCAACCAAACCCAAAGAGGGATATTTTCAAATCTGAACATCATAGGGTTGGTTTTTATTATTCATACTGGAAGGCAGCCTTTGGAGGATCATCACTGGCAGCTGTCTAGCACTCCCTAGCAACCAAACAAAGTACCCTAGTACCCTAACTGTTTAGCAAGACCTATATCTCTGGATCAGAACATCGTACTGACATGGTTGTTGGGACTTCCAACATGCTACACATGCTAGCAGTGAATAGCTACATGCTAATACTCAATAGCTAAGTGCTAAAGTGGGCTGAGAACATGCCAAGAACTCTATAAAAATTCCATTGTAACTATCTGTGACAACTACCAACCGCCTAGTAACACCCTAGCAACCGAGAGCCGAATTTTGCCACTGCAAGCACCAATCACATTTTCTTCAGGAAATGTACATTCTAGTTCTATATATTATTGATTCATTCCGTTGCAAATATCAGTAGTTATTAGTCTAGTTAATTTAGGTATAGCAGCACTGCAGAAAACAGTGACTAATCATTCGGCTTAGCTCATTTCTTATACAACGGCGCCAATACAGGCATATCTTGTGCGTTACATGTGCACGTGCAATATGTTGCTGCTGCAGTTCAGTTAACGGCCACCACTAATACAGTCTCACTAATAACAAGGGTTTCTGAATTCTACCTATAGCCCCTGTAAAGTTAGTCTTTACAATTTACATTTTTTTATGTCGTTTTTTATATTCTATGTTATTTCATATTTTAAATCTCCTTAAGTGCTGCCATGTTTGCATGGCTTTAGGAGAATAAATCCAAAATGCTTGATCAGAAGGATACCAATAAAAGACAACTGTAATGCGACCAATTCCTCTTTACCCACAAATCGTTCCTCTGTCGGTCCACATAAACAGATGTGAACACAAATGGAAGTCAACTGTGAAAAATGCAACACATTTTCCCTATCACACACACCACTCACAAAACGGCACGAAAATGTCCCTAACTTACTTTGGGCGCTGCATTAGACGTGCCCTGTGGGTAGTATTGCAATGAGAGCTCGTGGGATAATGTTCACTGGACATGAAACAAAGCCACACATCATGGCATGCCATTTTGACCAAACATTCCTTAATCGCTTTTAAATTTCCCAGCAGCCCGTTGCATGACTGACATATGGCCCAGCTCTATTGGCTGTCATGCTCAGTGGCCTGTGCTTCACGTATGATTTTACCATTACAAATAGACTCGCTCTATTTTCAATGCATGCCAGAGCAAAACTGTCTGAAATATCGAATGCTCATGGCCTGACTGAATAAAAGTCTCATTCAGTGCAGGTGTTCAAAATATCTCAGAAGACTTCTCGTGCAGTCGTGTCTGCAAAGCTTTCAAAGTATACTCAACCTCCTGACGACAAAAAATAAGTCACGTGCGCAGACTGTTGTAGAACACGGTCGGACCTAATGAATGCAAGTATCATAATTGTTAATATTTAAGCACATCAACCACATCCAATCAACATCCATGGAACTTTGGAGCAAATTCACCTGTCGCTTGCTTAAAGCTTGCTAAAACCGGGAGATGCCAATATGGTAAGGTGGTGGGATGTCCCCTTATTTCACTGTATGGAGTCATTTCGCAGTAATGGAAACACAATGTTAAGAGGCTTTCACTGCAAACCCCTCTTTTTGTTCATCACATATGTGATACAATTTAGATTATTTCTATTTTAGAATGAAACGTTTATGCTTAAGTGGTAAACATGTGAAAAGTCACACCAACAGAATTCAATCAATATCTATGAAATTTCGTTGCAAATTCATCTGTTGCTTGGTTGAAGCTTGCTAAAATGGTATACCAAGATGACGAGGTTGTGGGACATCCTCTTATATGACCCTGAGTTATATTCAGTTCTGTGTTGTGCTGCTGTCCAATGCCACTGCTATAGGCCACACTGATTAAAACTTTCTCTTACTCGTATGAAGTCATTTTGCAGTGACGAAAACCAAAAGTTAAGAGGCTTAAAATGTGGTAAACATACAATTAGAGCAAACTTGCCATCTTAAAACAAGTGCTTCGCTGCAAATGCATTTTACAAATGTTTAATTAGGCCATATTAATTAAAAGAATCACTCTTTATCTCGCGCTGTGTCTTTTTTCCCCCCTCTTTTTCCAGTGGATCTGCAGCGTGACCTCTAGTTAATTGAAACCCTGGAGAATCCTCTTGCATAAAATCAGAATCTCTCTTCTTAAAAGGATTCTGGTAAAAATAGTCCAGGCGCAATGGCTGGGAATCGAAGGCCCGCAGCTATGCAGCCGAGTCTCGCGGTGGCCCTTTGCCCTCCTTCCATCGGCGTCCTGGAACAAGTGCTATCCGCTAACTAGCTGGGGATGCATTAATTAATTGCAGGAAAACACAGACGTAATGTCTATAGGGCAGATTATTCCCCAAAAGAGAAAGAGAGAGGGAGGAAAAGAAAGAGAAAGGAAAAATCGAGTGTATGCACCCTACGACCCTGAGGAGCCTCATTGTGAGATTTCCCCTTGACAATAAAGTTATGATCACAGATAACACTAATGTGTTTCGCATATGCCATATACCTTAACATGACATCCCTATTTGAGCAAAAGCTATAGGAAAGAAGAATTACAAATGAGATTAATATCCGCAAAATTTCGATTAATGGAAGACTTGATATATACGTGATATATAAAGTGAGTCATATTTACTAATGGTTTTATTTATTGAGTTAGTTAGTCAGTTAGTCAGTCATTTTTGAGTTTGGCAGCTTCAGTTCCAAATCGAAAAGCAACCATATTTGTCGAATAAAAAAAAAAAAATGTTTTGTGCTTAACAGAAAACAAAAGCTGATAGTGAGGGTACGTACTGTAAAAGATGGCATAATTATTTGTCTTCTGCTTCTCAGATTCAAAATTCAGAGAGCTCAATGTAAAGTCATCAAATTCTCCTAAAACCAAATTATCTGAGCCTGTAAACATGTAAAAAAAACAAAGTTCATACTAAATGTAAATGTCACACGAGCAATATCTGATTATCTGAAAACATTTGACTTCCTCGGCTATGATCAGACATTTACTGTCCCAAACAGTTAGATCTCTTCTATTCTGGTCCCCATCGACTGGGGGGGAAAAACATGCCAATGTTTAGGATTGATGTCAAAAAGGCTTTCTGTTCGTGGAAGAGCTCAAAATTGAATTCTGGTCTCTGTTGTTCGACAAAATGATCAGCCTGGTGATGTAATGGTGATGATGGGGGAAATAAAGGCAGTCTGATGGTATGAGCACCTCCTCTCTCAGATAAAAGTATCGAGAAGGAAGTAGGGGGGGTCACAATCTTTGTAACCAATTACTGTATACACATATTTCACATTCAGTCGCAGGCGCTGCGTGCAAACTAGCCCGAGGGCAGCCATTATTGATGCTATGCCCCAAGGACAGGCCATATGGGCCCCTATCTCAGAGCCTTTTATTAATTCACCATAATATACCTCTCCCATGCTAGCATTTACATTGTGGAGAAATGGCTCTATAATTAAAAAAAAAGACTGCGCGTGCACATTGCTTGTTTGCAGTCGGAATGATACATAAAGCAGCCGTGTTGTCCCTCGAATCCCTGCTCCCAGAGTCCCCTCTCCATCTCTACGCAAATTAATAGCCAACCGCCACTGATGCGTTAAATTGCTTTCCGTTCGCCGCTGAAGACAACCAGATTATTTGTTATTTCTTATTAAAGCGTTTCCTTGCTCTATATTATACCGAGGTGGTTCCCTTTGTTATATTGCAAAACTTATAAGGAAGGATTCTTATAACACGCATGTGTGTAATGGTGGATAATAAATCAGAAATATATATGACATTTGTTGTTTATTTGACTGATTTATAACAACAGAACAATTCTAGATGCATGGCTGGCTCGCCATCGCTGCGAAAGAAAAGAGAAAGAAAGACATAAACATCTTGCATGACATTGGGGTGAGTAAATTATAAAGAAATCCGGTCACTCTTTATTTTAAGGTGTCTTTGTTACATTGTAATTATACGTTTAAGTACCGAGTAATATTAAGTAACTACATGTACTTAGGGTTTGCTTTGGATTAGGGTAGTTGCATGTAGTTATGAATAAATTGGTAACACTTTATTTTACAGTGTCATTGTTACATATGTTACATGTATTTACTATAGTATTAACTGGAAGTTATGCATAATTACATGCAATTAACCCTAAACCAAACCCTCATCCTAACCCTGTCCCTATAGTAAGTACATGTAGTTACTTGTCATTACTCAGTACTTAAATGTATAATTACACTGTAATACTGACACCTTAAAATAAAGTGTAACCAATAAATTATAGTTATAAGTAATTATAAATTATTAATAGTAAATACATGAAACAATGACACTGTATTACCAGAAATTTTAATTCTGAAGTGAACTAACCCTTTAAATTAAACAACAATCTTTATTATGTTTGAAAAATAACATGTTAGTCATATGGAGTGTGTTTATGATGCAATTTTAGATGAATGTTTTAGCTTGACAGCTCTAGTAATCATTCATTTTCTTATATGGAAAAAAGCAGAATGAACATTCTTCAAAATTGTTCTTTTTGAGTTTCCCAAGAAAGTCATATACACTCAAAAAAATATTTCAGTTTTAAGTAATTTAATTACATAGCAATTTTCCATCCATTTGGATTACATAGTTTTAACATAAACAAACTAATAAACTTGATGTGATTCATATTTGTCAGTCATATGTAAATGAAATAGGTACGATTTATGTAATAGCTCACAGAAAAATGCCCAGGTTAATGAACACTGTTTAGTGGTCATGTGTGTGAAGTACCATTGAAGCAGTGTCAGAGTTAATGAGATCATTAAGCATTAATGATGAACGCCTGCTGTTAACAAGCAGAATCACTGAAGGACAGAGAAACACAAGAACTACAACTGATGAAATCAACTGAAGATAAAAGACATTCAATCTCTCACTATTCATATACATCATTTACATATGACTGACAAATATGAATCACATTAAGTTTATTAGTTTGTTTATGTTTAAACTATGTAATCCAAATGGAGGGGAAAATTGCTATGTAATTAAATGACATAAAACTTATGTTTAGACTGAAATATTTTTTTGAGTGTAGGCATCATGATGGTGAGAAAATAATAAGTAAATGACCGATTTTTTAGGCCACTCACCGGCCTGCAGCCTTCTAGCAATCTAAAAGACAATGATTAGCTGGTTAAGGTGTGATCGATTTGAGTAGGAGCTGAACTGAGAACCGAGTTCGCCCATCCCTGGTTTAATTTGTATAGTGAAAGCGCTGTCATTTGTGTGGTTTTTATCAGTATACTGGAGAGTCTTTCGGCCTCACTGGCTCTCTGCTTTGTTTACATGTGCTGTCAGGGCAAATTTGTGCTAACAGTAAACTCTGTGCACACCAGCGCTGCTGTTTCCATTTGTTTACCATCATTTCTTCTGCTTCTCTAACAACATGCATCCTTACGTTCCTCGTGCCTGCTTTGCTGTTTCTGTTTGTAACGCGCTGGAGCACCTTCCCCTGCGTGCTGTCTGATGAACTCGGCCTCAATGCTGCCAAGGCGAGCGTTGGCCCTGCTGCGGCACATATGCGTGTCAGGCCGTGTCAGGCCAGAGGTGAGCGCTGACGTTATGGGCTCTGATAGCAACATGTTCCGCGTTGATGGTGGCTGTTTCCGTGCTCAGGTATCAGGCTTGCTTAAACGTAGGTGTGCAGTGATCTGCCCAGGAGAAGACTTTGCTCCACACCATCAGGAACAGCACAATGCAAGATGGCAGCTGAGCTTGTGAGGATCAACAAAGCTTGAGATTCGATTTTTCCACTTGCACTGTGCTTTTTACGAGTCCCACATTTTTACACTTGAACATCATACAACTTTGGTGGTAGTCTTCTAGTGATATCCAAGGGTTCATTCCTAAAAGGAATAATTCTGACATAATTTACTCAGAACCACATGCTATTCTTATTTTCTGTGTGCCATTTTTAAAGATTTATGAAACTAGCAACAATGCAAAATTACAAAAATATATAAACAGAATATTAAATACAATGAAAATAAATTATTCACTTATGAGATTTGAGAACCAATATGTCATTTATATGTACTTTGTTTTGCTACTAATTTTCATAATAAATTCCGGTAACACTTTATTTTACTGTGTCATTGTTACATATGTATTTACTGTAGTAATAACTAGAAATTATGCATAATTACACGCAATTAACCCAAAACCAAACCCTCATCCTAACCCTAATTAATTGTTATTACTCAGTACTTAAATGTATAGTTACAGTGTAATACTGACACCTTAAAATAAAGTGTAACCATATAAAATGTTGGTAACACTTTAGTTTAGTTTTTCATTGTTACACGTTACATGTAGTTACTGCAGTAATAACTATAAAATATGAATAATTACATGCAATCAACCCTAAACCTATAGTTAGTACATGGAGTTAATTGTTATTACTAAGTACTTAAATGTATAATTACACTGTAATACTGACACAATTACATTACACATTTTTAATTGCATTATTATTATGTCTTTATATCTGTTTTTATATATTATACTAATGTTAGGATCAGTTCCACATAGATGACACACTTTTAATAACCAAATATGAATCCTGCACAGCACCGCACTAAACAGAAACTTTAAAAATAAATCTGCGATACTGCCCTTTTTCTGACAGTGTAAAGCTTTACAACACGTCTGTGATTCCAGTGGGTGAGAGAATATTAGATGCATCATGATTCATTTAGAGAGAATTGAAGTGTTATGAAGGATTTTCCAGCCAGGTTGAGTGTCAGCCGCCCCACGTACGACGGAGGGCTGTTTAAAATTCTGGATTTGTCAGTCGGTCTGTCATAATTTATTGGAACTCATCTGTAACAAGGGCCTGGCTCAGATTTACACACTGATTTGAAAAATAAATAAGAGCGATACAGACCTGCGCTGCTTTAATGACAGACTGTACTGACATGAAGGAGTGGAGATATGAAACAGAGAGAGGAAATTAGATATTATGCCCTCAAGACAACTGCAGCCACTGGTCCATTCATTATTAGTGTGATATTTATTATTAAGAATTCCTCTCTGAGAGAGAGAGAGAGAGAGAGCGCAGAATATTCTCCCGGCTCCAGCACTTTGAGTCCTGTCAGGAGTGAAGTGTGTGCAGATCATTCCTGTAACGCTGCTGCTGACACGGCAAATCTGCAAGATACATCATGTGAATATTGTCTTGCTCACACACACACACACACACACACACGCAGGCGTTCATGCGGAAGCAGGAGGTTTACACAGCCCAGACATTCATGGGTTGAATATTTACAGTTGTTGTGATGGGAACCAGATTGAATGAACTTATTTTCTAAAACCATTGGGAGAGCTGTTATGCAAAACTAAGAAGTCTCCTAAGGTTGCGTTTATTTGCATTTGTCAAAAAATACAGTAAAAACAGTAATATTGTGAATTCTTCTTCTTCTTAGTATTATATTATTAACTATTCTTTACTTTTAAAGTGTTTTATTCATCTGATGGCAGTCTTCAGTGTCACATGATCCTCCAAAAAGCATTCTAATATGCTGATTTAGCGCTTAAGGGTATTTACTCGGGCTGCATGAATTATCGCACAATGTGAAAAATAACATTGAACTTGAATGCGATTATCACTTAAACGACGTGATTATTTTTTTGTCAATGAATCAAATCTGAAAGCTAATCCATCTGAAAGCACTGCGAGTTTGAGGTGCTTATAATGTAACTTTACATTTGAAAAAACAACGTGCGTCAAACAACTTTCCAGACGAGAAATATGTATCAACATCACCAAAAGACAACATTTAATAACATGTTTTTACTCCAAACTAACTCCATAATGACAGTTGGGATACATCTGTGAGATGATGTGGCTTCTTACACAGAATAAGCCAGTCCTGTGTTTATTAGTCATGTTTTACCTTCTGTCTATTCAGCTACAGCAATATGACGAGTTATCTTCACTGTTATGAATTGCTGTAAAAATTACAGCATTATTTTACAGCCGCTGGCTGTTTTTTAATAATACAGCATATGGCTGTAAACCGCTATGCATTCTGGGGTCACGTGTTGGTTTGACTCAAATTTACAGAATATTGCTGTAAACTGACCCTTCGTAATTTAAAAAAAATACAGTTATTTACTGTAATCAGAGAATACAGAGAAATTCTGTCAATTAAATTACAGTACCACTACTGTAAATTTTACAGTAACTGGCTGGCAACCCTGCTGCCAGTATTATACTGTAAAATTTACAGTAATTTTTTAACAGTGTTCTTCTACTGCAGGGCATATTTTGAGTTTCTGCGCAAGAGCGCCCTGTGGCTTTCAGATGGAAAATTACTGACTATGATTATAGAGCCGTACAGCTCTGACAAGCTGCGCATTAATTTATCGCAGCCTTCGTCAAATCGCTTGCAATTTAATCGGCCTATTTACACAAGAAAGTAGTAAAAATGTGTTTCTTTTTTTCCCATGTACAGACGACAGCATTGTTAAAACGATCCCGTTCACATGGATCCGTGGAATTATGCGTTCCAGGCCAGTAGTTGCACATGTGTCACCATTTTCACAAATTCTAGTATTTTAGTTTGCACAGAAATGATATCGTTGAGTACAAACTTGCACTTTGAAACCCGTTTTTGCGTTTTCTTGCCCCCAAAATGTGGTTATCATGTAAATGAATGGATATAATGTTTCTGTTTTTAGTTGAAAATGGTGTTCAAAACATTTATTTTTATTATCAACATTGAAAACTGCTGTCCAACCTTTGAAAGGTATATTACAATTTAATTATATTTGAATGGTTTTTGTTGTTGTTTATATAATTGAATTTGATTGAACTTATCATGTATTCAATAGGAAAAGTATATAATAGGTCTGACACAAAATATAATGTAGTTATATATTTCTATTCCTTTTTGACTGCACCAAGTAATAATCAAACTGATTTGAAATTAAGGGTCCACCCAGTGTCAATCAAAACTGACTCATCATTATCTCTCAGGATCAATGTACTTTCACCCCACCCCCCACTGGTATCCCATTTACTTTCAGTTCTGAAGCAGGCCTGTGACCTACTTTTGTCCATTTCCACCCCACCACCCCCTTCGTTTCCCCCTTCATCCTTTTTTACAAGCCCATAGCCTCTCTCTCTATCTCACCCGGCTGGCCCAGTCCGGCCCCGGCCCAAGGACGATACAGCCGTGGCCCTTTGGTAATGGATGGGCTGCCAGCGGGACCTGCTGGGCTATTGGAGTGGCTGGGGCCGTTATATGGAGTTATACGGCAGCCTATTTACTGAGGTGATGAGCTGCAGACGTCCCCCATTATTTATGAAGGGAGGCCAGCAGAGGGGGGGCAGAGGTCACTGAACCCAGGTAGACCTGATACATTAATAAGAGGTGGGTGGACGTCTCAGTTTATGCGAGAGCAAAAGAGCAACAGAAGATAGAAAGGTAGAGAGAATACACTTGTATACAGGCAAGACTATATATACACACACCCAATGCAGGCTGGGTGACATTAATATGCTAATTTCAGTGTATTTGTTTGGTATTTGCAGGTCATGTTCTCACAGGGACAGCAGGGGAGAAAAACGATGCAAAACGCAAATCATAAAATGCAACTACTCGTATAACTCTGCATCGGAGTGATAACGAAACATTCAAATAAGTGTTTGGCTGGCAAGTCACACTTTATTCATTAACGAAATTGTTCATGTTGCATACAGTTGTGTTCAAAATTATTCAAACCCCCACTGAATTTGATTGTTTGGCGGTTTTGACATTGATTTTTGATTTTTCAGTCATCCTGCTTACAATTAAATCAAAAGAGCACTGTGTAGGTCACAAAAATAACATAACATTTATAATGAAATAAATAATAACAACAAATGTCTCTCTCTCTCTCATTATCATTTTATTTTATTCCCAACCCCCCAAGTGACATTCAATCTTAATACTTAACAACACACATTTTTTACATTTACAAAACAGCTTAAAGTGAAGCAAAGACAAGTGTCTTGTGCATTGCAGCGAGCTGTCGGGTATCATTCGCATCATGGGCAATCATGGGCAAAAGCCTCCAGTTCAAGTCCCACACACTGCAACTGCGCTTTTCTAACTCTTTTTCTTTTTCTCCCCACCAAGTTTTCTCTAAGATTGCGATCTGGTTTTGTGAATGCGATGGCATTTTCAACCATGCAAAAGCCTTTGGACTTGGAGGGCTTGGGCTTGGGATCATTGTGGGATTGAAAGTTCCAACGTCTCCCAAGGTCTCAAGTTTCAGACGGTCTTGTCCCTGCATCACATTGTTGTCCAATACTGCCCTGTACTGATCTCCTGGTACTGGTGGCTGCACGCTGAAGCTTCCTGCTACCCAGCAACACCAAAAAAGCCCCTTGCACCCCCAAGCAGGCCCCGCCATGCTCACAGTAGCTTCATGTGTTCTTTTCTTCATAGGCCTCTCTTTTCCTCCTCCAAGCTTCTCCCATATCCACAAACAATTTCAGTTCCCCTCCTATCCACAATCCACACAACCACAAATTTCAAATCATCCACATTTGTTTTTCCCAGTTTTTCTTTCATTGGTCCACAATCCTTCAAGTTTCTTTTAGACAGAGGGGGGGGCAACAGACTTTTCTCTGCATGGGGGGGCCCCTAAGGGGGTGCTGGGGTGCCGTCTTGTATGAGCAGCAACTCAGTACCTTAGTCTGAGCAATCTTTTCTTCCTCACCTCAGCATCTATTGTCACACTTTCAAATCTTCTCAGTCACACGGGGCATTTTCTGGCACACTCAGTTCTCTCTTTCAGCGTTCTCGTTTTCTCCATCAGTTCTGCTTTTCTTCAGTGCCCTTTGCCATTCAAATTCTTTTTGAATTTTTCTTTTGGTTGCTGCTTGGTCTTCTTTTTTCAGTGCCTTTTAACATCTTTTCTTGTTCTGTCTTTCTGTATCTTCTCTTGGTTCATTCTCTTGTATTCATCTTCTTCACCTTCCTGGACCATTCTTCTGACTTCACCTGGTTTGTAACCTTTCTCAGTCCATTTTAGAAGCTGCTTTATTCCCTTATTCATTTTTATTGCTGCTGCCATGTGACTTTGTTTTTGATTGCTGCTCTTTTGGCAAAGACAAACATCTTCATCAATCCCTGTGTGTTCTTTTTTCAATTTAATGTCTGTTCTTCAAATGATTGAAATTAATCATTAATTCACATTTAGTAGATGTCAATGAAACTTCAATAAAACCATGACCTGATTTATTTAAAGTTCAATTACAAATTTATTACAAGTGCATAAAAATTTTTCAAGAATTCCTTTTCACCAAAATATTTACAAATTCAATTACACAAATTTTCTTAATTTCAACTGAATTATTTTACCTTTTGTACCATTTTGTATCATTAGCCCATGTTATAAGAACATGTTTTTGGTTTGTGTGATAAACCATTTTGCAAAAAATGGGTCCTGAAGCAAAAACAGCTTTAAAAAAAAAAAAAACTACACAATGATTTTCTCTTTAACATCTTTAGAGTTTTAACCAAACGTCAATTCTGTTAAGCATCAGATCGGAATCAGTTTGTATTGTGTGTGTTCTGAGTGTGTGTAGGGTCAAAGACTTTGTTTGATGAATGAAACGTTCACACTTCAAATGGGTTTTAAAGCTTCATTGTTCAATGTGCTAGTGTTTCTCTTCATAAGATAAATGGTTCTTTTAGCTGCGGTCAGCTGGGGCTTTCAAACGTACTATGCTCTAAAATGGACCTTTAGGCACAATTTATCTTCGACAAATGGACGGCATTTAAAATGGGTTTGATTTAAAATGAAGAGAGGTAACATCTCCTTTAGTTCACAAATGAATGTTTAATGTTTCACTTCTGATGTAAAAGTTTGCTGTATTTGGCTAATTTTACACACAGAATCACATAAAGGCAATACCAGTATAAATCTAGTTTATGCTGATCAGGTTGAAAATATTGGGTGAAATATGTATATAAAAATAAGCTTATTTTCAGAAAACCATGTGTACCCAAGACTTGCTTCTGATATAATTATGTAAAATTTTCACTGATAGCAAATGTAGTCATTTTATTTATTTTACAATGTAAAACGCAAAATACTTTTTATATAAATACAGTTGTCAATGAATTTAACTATTTGCATTTTTTTTATATATATAATTATATAAATTTTTTGCTGATACTGCATTTTGCCATTTGCTTAATGTACAATGCAAAAGACAAAACAAAAAAAAGCACAAGTATGGACCTTTTACCTTTTTCTCTTTTCAAAATGCATAATTTTGAAAAAATCTGTATTGTATAACATGCAGGGTTGGGGAGTAATGAAATACAAGTAACTTAGTTACGTATTTAAAATACAACATGTGAGTAACTGTATTTCATTTTAAATGGGTGGTAATCAGATTACAGTTCCGTCTGAAAAGTATTTTAGATTACCAAAGTGATTACTTTGAGTTTTAATGTCATTTAAACAGCGATTGGTGATTCTCTGACTCTGACCGTCTGAAAAAGACGAGTTCAGTTTCATGTTTTCCTGTTTGTGAGTCATTTTATAATTGTAAAAAAACAATTGCACTGCAACTTTTTATCACAAGTTGTTTTTTCTCCTCACAATTGAGTTTGCATTTCACAATTCTGACTTCTTTTTATCAGAATTGATATTGCAATACTAACTTTTTTCTTGCAATTGTGAATTTAGTATGTGAGTTAAATGTCATAATTCTGACTTTATAACTCGCAATTGCAACTTCATATTACACAATTCTGAGGGAAAAAGTCAGAATTGTGAGATTAAAACTTGTTCCACACTTATTAGTATTGCAAAGTATTCTAAAGTATTTAGATTAAGTTACTAAACTTGAGTAATGTAACGAAATACGTTACAAATGACTTTTTAAAGCATGTATTTTGTAATCTGTAGTGAAATACACTTTAAAAGTAACCCACCCAGCCCTGATAGCATGCCAAATAAAAAATATGACTTGACTTGTCTGTAAATAATGGCATTCTTCCAATGGAACAGGGTATATATATATATATATATATATATATATATTTTTTTTTTTTTTTAAAGAGATAGTATTTTATTTTGCAATAAAAATACTTTACTCAGATGATACAATTTTATACATTCATAAAGTTCCCAACTTACTACGGTGAGACTGAAGTGATGCTGTAACCGTATATTTAGGATTTGTTGCAACAGCAATAGATTGAACGGTGTATGTTTGGTGCTACATCTTAAAAAGCAGTTAATATGGAAACTTTTTAAGCACTGAGTTCTCCGTCTGTAGCTTGAAGGTTTGTTTAAGGTCGTTTACTTTTAAAGAAACTCAGTTTTGCGAGACTGTGAATTACTATCTGTTCTCTATAATTCAGCATGCTAACATTTCTCTGTGTTAGAGTCAGTCTTCATTAGACTGCTGACAGAAACAAAGAGCTCATACAGAGACACAGAAAAAACAATCCTCTGAGGCTGTGAACTCTAGCACTACAGAATGACCCGAAGAAACTCCACTGCCAGCTGGACATAAGTGGAATAAACAAGAAAAGATGTTCTCACAGATGTTCATCTCCAGTGCAAGACGACCTTCATCAGAAAATCCAAATTTCTTTTCACAGCAAGTCAGTTCACTCGACAACACCTACAAGTACCTACATTCTTGTCACGCAGTACAGATCCAATATCTCCTGAAACAAGCATACAATCTAGTAACTTTACAGAAAATCTTTCCTTAATTCTGACACCACTGGTTCTCACTTTGGGTCTTGTTTGAATATAGAAGATATGAAAGGATATTGAATATGAAAAGATGGTTGACATTTTGAATGTTTGCTTTTTCGCTCTTGTATTTGACACAAATCTATAATGCTGGATGTATTTATGACTAGGAACAAAGCACTTAAGTCATATGACTACTTCACTTTATATACAGTTGTTACATTTTTTGCCACCTGACAGCCCAATAGAAAGGTTTGCTCAAACACTTATACCCCTACTAAGTTTAGTAACTTGTTACTTAAATTGGTCACATGATTTCCTCTGCGAGCAAGACCGAGCAAGTTAGGTCCATGATAAATAAATAAATACGAAAACAACTAACAAGAAAAGAAATACAGTTTTCGTGTGCCGGTTGAAAGTTGACAGTTAAGCTTTAACTGTAGTGAAATGAGCAGCTTGGGCATTCTGCCAAACATCTGATTTTGTGTTCCACAGAAATATGAATAAAGTATTAAGCGGCACAGCTGTTTTCAACACTGATAATAAGAATCGATGTTTCTTTAGCAGCAAATCAGCACATTACCAAGTTCGTGTGACGCTAAAAACTGGAGTAACGATGCTGAAAATAAAAAGCAAACAAGAATCAAAATACTGTGACATGTACGGTCAGTATTAAAATTCGAATGATTTTGTGCAGTCAAACAGCAGCTACTCCTTTGTGTATCTGTGTTAATGTTGTGTTTTAGAACTGGCAGTGTCTCTAAGGGAGAGGGTGGCAACAAATGCACAATAATCATTTCCCCGAGGCTTTGAAAGTGTCGCACACTTGGCACCCACAAACATGCACAAACCACACATGTGCGTGCTCGCTCGCTCACACACACACACACACACACGTTCTGCTCAACTAAATTAGGTCTAAAGCCAAGCCCTGTGCACAGTGTTTGTTTTCTTTCTGGTGCTATCTTATTCCAGGATTACTAATCAAACAGGCCCTGGGCAATCGCAGGGCCAAACATCTGAGAAAGTGCTTGGCAGCTTTTCAACTCTCCATGCTGGAGCCAATGGATAAGAGACGCCATTATTCATGAAAACACTCCAGACTGTCTGAACCAACTTCCCAGCTTGTTTTTAATGTAAAAACTGCCACCTTTTCACCAAACAAATGGTTAACAAATACGGCAGCTGATAAGTTGATCGTTTTCCAAACATCAGCCCTTTATACAGACAGAATCGTTGACTTTTTTTTCACCTGTGCAACTGCAGTTTACTGTATGTCAGCTGTTGCCATTATTTTATGGCACATGCAGGTGAAATGTTTTCATTTAAAATGTCACCGGCTCCATTAAGCCAACATTCACTTGGACATGATTTGTTTAAAAAAAAAAAGGAATCTTTTACCAAAACGGTTTCCACCTTCAGTTTCCACCTTTGTCCAGTGCAAATCTTTGCTTTTTTGGCTTTAATTTACAGTCCCTTTGATTCAAATACGCTGTACGCGTGCCGATTCGTCTGTGTGCGGCCATGTGACTCCAAACCACACCTGAGCTTCAGACGACGTAGAAAGTAGAAGAGTCCATCAATAGAATGTTTGAGTTCATTCTCCTACACGTCCTGAGACAGCAGGCGCACCTTCCTCCCGCCGAGCACTTGTTTTCTAAGCTCTGCTAAAGAGGGAAGCTTCATTTTGTCTCTGTTTTTACTGTAAACATTCAGGAAGATGCCAAACACCACCAGAGAACCACCCCAGACGTACCTGCGAAAGAACCAGAGTACGTCATTATCATCAAAATACTAATATGTCATTAATACAAGCAAGACTCAACATATGTTAAACAGGACCAATCTGGTCCAATCAAATTCTAATGTATAAAATCAAGCCGCATCCTAAATTATTTGCCGAACACTGCATTCCACTTACTGAAAAGTGAAAGGTTTTGAAAAGAACAGAAAGGACAATACAATAGTCATGGCTTTCCTTCCCGTTGTCACTGGAAAAAAAAGAAAGAAAGAAAAACAGAGTTGGGGTATATATTTAGTTTATCAACTAAATTTTAATGACCACCTCAAAAATGCAAACGCATGAGAGCTGTTAACTGACCTGTGACGGCAACCAGTGCTCCAAACAGCTTTATCAGAGCCAGGACGAATGAAATGCCAAAATATCCCGTCAATGAAAAGAAGAACGCGTAACCATATGTTGTCACTGGATGCTGAGTGAGTAAAACATTTTTTTTTTTAAGGTTAAAAGACATTTAGATTAAAAGTATAGTATTTGGAAGGCTTAATATCATGTAAAATGTGTTGATTCTGTAAACACGACTGGATTTGAATCACAGTTTTGTGGTTATGGTTTTTATTTGGGTCACTTAACGTGAACCAGTAAATATGAAAATGATGTTGCACTAATCAGAAAAGCAATCACAACCAAGAGCTCATTAACATATGACCGTTAACATTTATATATCAGCACTAGGGCTGTACAATTTTAGACAAAACTGACACTGCAATATTTTCTTTTTCTGCAAACATTCAGCATTTATTTTTTATATTATTCTTTATTATTATTATTATTATTAATGCTGATTTTTTTATGATAATTTTTAATAATAGACTTTTTACTGTGATGCTGAACAATTTACTTCGATATATTGTTTACACAGGGCTTGGCATTAACATCCGCTAATCCATCAAATGCCAGTGAATTTCAGCAGTAGCGGGTAACAGTCACATTTTGGGGAGCTGAATTTTATATGTAATATATACATTTTTCAATAGTAGTCTTTTGTAAAAGGCATCTGAAATAATGAACTAAGTGCTATGCGGTGTTGTCAAAATCATTGATTTTTCGATACCGATAACTGATATACTTGAAACGCTTCTAATACTCATTTCCCGCAGAAGAGATGCATGTTACCAGCTCTCCAACAGTCCCCTCACTCACTTATTTATGAGTTGTTTTAAGTGTTTTAAGTGAATGTCAACAGTGGAGAAAGAAAGTGCATGTGTAGCAGTATAATGGATCCGTGCATCAGGTCTTAAAGTGACAGCAGAAAATGAGATTTTTATTATATAAAATTTTATTCCATAATATTAATAATATCTCTATGACAGTTTTTCCCCATGGTATTGATGTCAAAATTACAACATATTTACATCTTAATTTCTCATTTTCAAACATATATCCATTTATTTTGGCAGAAAGCCAGAGGGAAAACTTTTAAGTCTCTCTATTTAGTTGACAACTGTTTTTTTTTCTGTGAACTAAGCTGCTCTGAGATGAAACACTGCATCATGAGCTGCAAGCGTGTTAAAGGACACAATGCTGAAACATGCATTACAGATATGCCATCAAATCGCAGCCTTTGTGATTTGATAATCACCCTAAGCCACATAACAATTCCGG
Organism: Opsariichthys bidens; assembly: GCA_037194245.1. Classification (NCBI taxonomy): domain Eukaryota; kingdom Metazoa; phylum Chordata; class Actinopteri; order Cypriniformes; family Xenocyprididae; genus Opsariichthys; species Opsariichthys bidens. The sequence goes on along the minus strand of CM074311.1, from coordinate 2,604,837 downwards.
TTTTATTTCGATACATCGTCAACTTGTGACATTGTGAAGAACTACACGTATTTGTTCTCTAATCACAACAGACTTCATTCACATATAGTAGTCATGGGTATATAATAGCCTTTTTAATCCAAACAGTGCTTTTGGTGCAAAAATCGACATATTATAATAAATGCACATCTTGGGAAACATAAAATGCTTTTTTCAATTCAAAATGAATGTGTTTTTTTACTGCACAAGTACATTTATGTTAAAACCCACCTGAGAGCAGAAGGAAACAGCAGGTCCAATCCCTCCAACAGACAGCAGACCCAACAGAATATACACAAAACCAATAGAATAGGAATATAAGACCTGCAACACATGGACAACGATGAATGATATTCCTGGACACGAGAGAGAAAAACCACATGACGACGGTCATAATTCGAAGTACTTTGTACCATCTCGGAGTTGGTTCCGTTATGGAGTTTCATTGCTTTTTCCTGCACATTTCCAATAGCAGCGTCCGCACAGAGGGCCAGAGATATGAGAATTACACCTGGAAACAACAAACAAAACAATAAAATAATGTTTCAAGTACATTATTATTATGCCGAGCGTAACAGCTCTCTAGATTGGAACAAAGCCTGTTTCTTAAAATCAACAGGATGAAGCAGAAGCAGTCCTGTACCTGTTACGTTGAAGTTTGGGGCAATCTTACTGTCTGCCAGTGTGAACCAGATCAGCCCAAGACTCATGCACAGTGCAGCAGACACATCCGCAATGTTGTAGCGTTTCCCTAAAAACATAAAACATCAACAAGCTCTATCAAGCCAAGAATCTGACACCGATCGACTCAAACATGTCATAAAACAGGCATAAACAGGCATCTGATCTTTTGCTAAGCTGAGGGCCTTATCTTCTGGGTCCTTTGAGTTCTGGCTGCAGGTTTGACACTTTAGCTGCAGGTTGGCTTTACAAAGATCTGTGAACAAGTTTAGCGGCAAACTGACTTGTCGAATAGAGAGAACGAGTTCTCTTTTTCTGCTGGACTCCTCAACTCATCACAAGCAAGCGTGCGAGGAGAATGAATTCGAGGTTGGACATGTGAAACAATACAAAGAGCAAGAAAGAAAGAAGCAGGAAAGGCCAAAGAGTGTTCTCAAACAGGTAGTTGCCGTGGGGGTGAAGGTGATGCAGCAGGTTGCCATGCATCACTTTGATTCGGTCCAGCTTTGATGGGTCGGCATCTCGCGCGCATCCTCAACCAACGTCCCGCTGATCTTACGCACCAGCCTCAGGGGACGCAAGGTCCACGACGCCAGAGAAAGAAAAAAAAAAAAAATCAAAATATCCCAATAAAAAGAGAAGGAAGAACTGTTCTGCTTGTTTCATTCTTTCTTGTTCAGGATATCAATACTTCAGTCAAATTCTTGCATAAGAAAAGTGTAGCACACCACAACAACAGTGGCCAATGAAAGAAAACGCACAAAGAACAAGGAACTTGTTCACAAAAAATTACAAATCTGAGGGAAAAACAAAAAAAGTGAACTGACTTTGAATATAAAAGGATATTTCTCACACACACACACACTGTTGTTCCAAACTAATTTGGCTACCTTCTTCCATGAAACACAAAAGATGATGCAGCTATATGCATTGAACGTACCTTGTATAAAAACTCCTCCGATCATGACAGGAATGAGCTTGCAGCACTTAAAGATGACTTGTGTGGGATAGTTCAAGTATCCTAAGGAAGTGTTGGATAGGCCCATGGTCCCAACTGTTAAAAATGCGATAATCATGTAAGTTTTGCATGGTATCCTGAAAAAAAAAAAAAAAAAAGAGAGAGAGAAGCATCTCATTAAAATCATCGTTTTCTTAGTTTGCCAGTTTCTTGAACGCATGTTTTCTTAAAACATAAGAAAGGTTCACACTTTTTGGAGGACCAGGAGTGCCACGTAAAAATAAAACGAAGAATCAATTAATTAATTAAAAAATTCAAACATAAAAATGTATATAAATAAATCACTTTTTATATGGGCAAATTAATAGATATATTATTTAATTCCTGTTTTTAAATGTAGAACAATAAAACAATAAATTTGAAAAATCTTTTTGAATGTATAAATAGATAGACAAAAACGTAGATTAATAAAACAATAAAAAGTACATCAGTAAATCATTTTAAATGAGCATTTAAATCGCTTTTTCTCTCCATTTACCTATTGCTTTTCATTTTCGTTTTGCCAAATGCTTTTCTTTATCCATTTGACAATCAAGTGCTAAAATGCCATTAGACAGTACACACGAAGAAACAACCAATCAACTTTCACCGCAATTTGAAGAGCCGACCCTCTCAAGACGAGTTCGAGCAACGAAATTATTTTACATACTACTAATATACTTGAAACTGCAAAGTGGTTTTCCAGCGTCGACTTGCGTCTGTGGTCCAACACGCGGTTGCACGGAGTGCAAAATAATTTGCCCCCACTATCATGTAAAAGAGCGGGAAACTGCTTCGCGCGGACTTTTGAGCTTATTTTTGTTGGCAAATGAGAATGATCATCGTGCTTCATCACGGTTTCACCGCGGGGTTTACAGATGACGTTCACGTCGCGTAATTACGTCACTTCATTAAGTTCCCATGGCAATAGGGGGAAAATAATGGCGCTTTACTTGTGTGAAGTAGACGCAACATTTTTCAACTTTCTGCTAAGATATATGAGACTTTTTTTTGCAGTGAAAATACAGGGATTATGAAATCATGCTAGCCCCGCATATTTTTCTTGCTGAAATTGGCAATTTATGCGGCGAAAGTGCGGCATATTTGAAAAAATGCGACCCCCGCATAAATACGCGGACTTTGGCTGATTATGCATGAAATCAAGCGATCGCATAATCGCGTTTTTCTGGAGGCAGTGAACAACAGTACACTTTTTTCATTGTAATTGAGGATCTTCTTAACTTGGGGGGTTTCATGGGTTTAATTCACAGTACTTTGTAAAAAGATGCCATTAAACAAATGTAAAAACTCAAAGAGTTAAATACTGTCTTTATGTTGTTAATTTGCAGACTGAATTTGTAAATATAGTATTACGACTATACATTTTAATTTAGGTGCAATTAATCACTGTTAACAGAAACGAGTGCAATCAATCCTGTGTTTTAAATGATCAACAGGCCTAGTTTTAACATGTACACAAAAATTACCTCCTTCTCTTATCCTGAGTGAGCTGCAACTCCACCAAGCCAAATAAGGAGTAAAATCCAAACTGTACTAAAGTCAGATACCAGCCAAATGGCTTAAATCCCTCCACTGAGAATATCAGCTCCTGAAAGCACAGAGACTCACATTAGTCAGCAATGGCACAAATACGCAACGGGTCAAATCAAAGATCACTGATGGACGGTCACCTGCAGGTAGCCATAGATGAGGTAAAAGAGGAAGACACCGGCCACACAGATGAAGAACTGTGTTGGTGTGTTGAAGCTGCTCAGGTTGATGCCCAGCACTCTGAGCTCCTCCACGGATTTAATATGAGGTGACATCACCTCGGTGGACGAGGGCACGGATATGGAGATATGCTTCCTTGAGCTGTAATTCACAAGGCCAAATTTGCCACTCATGATGTCTGCAGGCTCCTGAAAATCAAAACAATTTATCCACAATCTGAAATGACATATCTTACCTTTACTGTCTACTAAAGATCAATATCCGGTCGTTAAGTCTGACGTTTGATGTGACAGTTTCCGGGTCCAAATACTCCTTCAGATCCCAAAAGCAAACAACAAATGGTTCAGATATACACTCACGGTATACTGTAGTACTTCTGGAAAAAATAACCCTACGACCTTTAGCTCCATAGCAAAATGTCAATTAGCCAGACAATGATTCATTTTTTTCGTACCTGGGACAGAGGGAGCTGGGAAACTGTGGTGTAGACTAGGGCTGCCCCTGACTAAAGATTTTTCTAGTTGACCAGTATTCATTCATTTAAACCACTAGTCAACTAATCACACGTTTCTATAATTTAATTACTTAAATTTACTGAGGAGAATACTAAACTATAATGAGCGTTTAATCTATATAGGCATAATATAGTCTATTCCTCGCTCAAGCACACGCATAAAGCTCGCGGGCAAAAGTAATGGTTATGAATGTGTCGGGGTAAAAAAAAATAGTAAGGAGACATTTTAATTATTTATTAATAAACTACTGTTTACTGAGTCAGTGTCGACTCCAAAGTTGAAGTTGACGATGCTGACTCGCCTTCTCCGCAGTATAGTGATGTATACACTCCTGAACAAAATCTCAAGACCGGGGGAAATATTACAAGTATTCGTATTCCGCACTGCTGGATAGTAACCAGGCTGTAAGTACTAAACAGGGGCAAGACAAATTTATTGAAAACTACATGAGCAGATCAAAAGTTTAAGACCATAGCCTTAAAAAGATCAAATCTGCACAAAAATATGGCTTTCCTGTCATTATTCTTCAGGCAGTGACACTGTCATGATCTCCTGATGGTAACGGAAAAAGGGTTTTCCGTCTTTTTGCGCTGCCGAGGCTGGACGCAGTAAGACCGTCATTTTACATTTCTTAAAGATTCTGAGGGTTATGGGACAAAAATGTCAGGTGGTAGACCCCCCCCCCCAAAAAAAAAAAATTCACCTGCACTGAGTGCGTGAAGAGACAGACTGATCCTCGACCCAAATTAAGGCCCTTACTGACGCTGACTGCAGCCCAATAACCATAAGACAGCATCTGCAAGAGAAGGGCTTAAAGGACTAAAAAAGTCTTCAAAGGCCACGTCTCCTTCCACGCCACAAACTTGCCCATTTGGAATTTGCACCAAACATGGGACTTTGAAAAGTGGAAGAAAGTTTTATTCTCTGACAAGAAAAAAAAATGTAATCTAGATGGTCCCGATGGCTTCCAGCATGTCAAGGAGATCCCACTGGAGATGTTTTCTACGCAGCACAGTGGAGGAGGCTCCATCATGATTTGGAGCGCTCTTTCATTCAATGGGAAAATGGAGCTACAGGTTGTGCAGGGCCGTCAAATGGCGGCTGGCTATGTGGACACGTTGCATCGGGCATCCCTCTTGACTGAGGGCCCTCGTCTGTGCGGTAATGACTGGGTCTTTCAACAGGACAACGCTGCAGTTCACAATGCCCGCCTGATGAAGGACTTCTTCCAGGAGACTAATGTCACATCCTGTGTGTTCCCCTGATTAAATTCCCATTGAGTCCGTTTGGGGGATGGATGGCAAGGGAAGTTTACAAAAAAAAAAAACACATCAGTTTCAGACCGTGGATGCTCTTCGTGAAGCCATCTTCACCCCATGGAGCAACGTTCCCACCAGCCTCTTGGAAACAGTCGCATCTAGCATGCCGAAAAGAGCGTTTGAAGTGATTAACAAGAACGGTTGTTGATCGACTCACTGCTGAGTCCTTTTCTTGACACTTTTAGTTCAGTTGTGGGTTTATTGGGGGCTATGGTCTTAAACTTTTGATCAGCTGATGAACAGCCTGTTCAGTTTAAATGCAGTTTTCAATAAATTGCCTGCTCTCTATTTTGTGTCCATTGCTCCTGTTTCTTCTTTTGACATTTTGAAGCAGTACTTACAACCAGGTTACTATCCAGCAGTGTGAAATGCCAATACTTGTAATATTTCCTCCTCCGGTCTTGAGATTTTGTTCAGGAGTGTATTTCTTACGGATTACATAGGAATAGAGTCACTGTTGCTTAATATTGCTGTGATCTGAGGTCAGTGGCAGGATGTCCGCCTGAAAAACACATCATTTACAATAATGCTATATTCAATAAATAAAAAAAAAAACAAGAATTGTCTATTTTCATTTTAAGGTGACTTTAGACGTGTGCTTCAAATGAATAGTGCTCATGAACGACTGTACAGAGAAGAGGCTTGAACTCGGAAAGTATAATGACAGTTTGCAACAAAATTCTCTTGTTTATTTTCTCTCTCTCTAACAATGGTGGTTGTCACTAAGTCATCACAGTTTCAACAGTAATTTCACTGTAGTACAGTAACTATGGTATTTTGGTGGAAGCTATAATTAAAGGCGCAGTATTTAAGTTTTGCAGCTAGAGATCGCTTATACAAAATAACAAAGGCGTAGCTTGATGAAGCCGTGATTGAGCGTGGAATCATGGGAGTTGACATCTTCATTTTCATAGCCAATGGAAAGTAATCTGACGGGACTTAGGCAGAAATCATGCTCATGGATGAGCTAATATATTAAATGTTTTATTATTAACGTTACTGTGGTATGAAGCCGGGGCGGGTGGAGCACATGCTAATGAGACACCTGCGCAACACACCGGTCTCGAGACCCATGGAGGAGTTTGTCAGTTCCCGCCTCCTACCTGAATTCGAATTTTGTTACAGCCACGCTTAAAATCACATTATTTTATTTCATTATAACAAAATAGCCACAAGTGCTTAATGCCGGTGACTTTATTTGACGAATTAAAATTGAGGTAAATCATGAAAACAAGAGATTCTATCAATAAGACTACATAATAAAAGATTAGTTTTTTTGGATAAAAAGTTGACAACCTATCTAACAAAAAGTATAATATATTAAAGGACACATGCTTTCTGCGGAATTAAAATTGAGGGTAACTGGGATGTGATGTCATTGACAGGCGACACGGCAAAACACAGGTTAAAATTTCTCTGGATTTAAATTTCATTTTTCATCATTTAGCACAGAGGTCCCCAACCCCCGGGCCGCGGACCGGTACCGGTCCGTGGGTCATTTGGTACCGGGCCGCACAGAAAGAATAAATAACTTATTAAAAAAAAAAAAAAAAAAAAAAAAAAAAACTGACTTATGTAATTAGTATGATATGTGCATTTCTCTCTGGCACGTTCACTACTGCGAAGATCGCGAGTCAGCACAACATCAAATTCTCTCCGTTACATCCGTCTATGACTCACTCTTGGCGAATAGCAACGCTTGTTTAGGTCACGTGATACCCATTAGCCCTAGACGGGACCGTCTCGTTACAGAGAAACTGATTCAGCGTTATAGTGAGTTGTATTTTTCATGCCTTTTATAATTGTTTTTGTGGTGTATCTTATTTTGAAGGCATGTTTTACGTTGCCATAGCGACCAGAGAGCGTTAGGGGGCAGAGAGGATGTTACTCACGTTATGTTGTTGGCACAATGTTACGAGGACGCTGCTAATAAAGTTGCGAGTAAGCCTACACATTGGATTCACATTTATTATAATATCTAAAAAATACTCCAGTTTTTATGCTGGTCGTATCATTTTATTTTGTTGTTTTTATCCGCCACACCTTAAAGGCCGTGAAAATATTGTCTGGTCCGTGGCGCAAAAAAGGTTGGGGACCGCTGATTTAGCAGACGCTTTTATCCAAAGCGACTTACAAGGGGAGCAATTAGGGGTCAGGTGTCTTGCTCAAGGGCACTTTAGTCATGGTATGGAAGGTGGAGAGAGTGCTGTTTATTCACAATCCCCACTTTCAATTCCTGCCGGCGTGGGAATCGAACCTGCAACCTTCTGATTACAAGCCCGACTCAAGGCCACGACTACCCTTTATTGTTGGAAACAAATATTGTTGGAAACATTTAGGATAATGTAAAGTCAAAAAAATATATAACATTGATGTAGTGTTTTTTTCGTATGGACGTTTTAATCCAAAAATCTTACATATTGTGCCTTTAACGTGCTATAATTTTGTGTGGTTCAGTGTCACGCAGTAAAACAGAAGTTTTTTTGTGATGACACAATTGTATCACATTATTTAACATAAACCATAGTACTGAATGATGTGAATATATATGTAGTATTTATACATCATGGTACTCAAAGACACTTAAAGTTTGAAACGTCAAACAATTATCAAAAAACAATGTACATTCACTGCATACTGGATTATGAACTTTCATACTAAATTATGGGGAAAAGACGACAGAATCTTACCCGAGTGACCCAGAGATGATCAGTTTAATCTCAGCCACATTGATCAGATGAGAGTGAAGAGTCTCAGACAGCTGGAACTGTGCTTCACACTGATCTCATTCCGCTCACAGCCCAATAAAAAACGCGTCTCAACACTGACACGCATGACAGGCACAATCTTCGAATTTAAATGGCAGAATGAGTGCGAGATCAGTGTTTTAAGACAAAATCGCTCCCTCATTTGGGATTTAGAAGAGATAACGAGTGTTAGCGGCTAGGCTAACACCTGCTGCTTTGCTCCACTTCCGGGTTTAAAGTCAGTTTTAACCGCTCGTACTAAGATAATATAGACATTTTTTCATTAGTCCAATCGAACGGAACTGAAAACAAACCCTTTACCCATAAAGACATATGTCAAAGTGCAAATTCTACGATTATTCTACAGGTTTGAGTGTGTGTTCGTGTGTGAAGCTCCGTCTCCCGGCAGCAGCCAACAGTTTCCGGTTGCCTTTGACCTCGTGACACACGTCACTGAACACACACGTGTTACGAGATTAATGTAATAAAGGAATAAAGAATGAAAAGGTTGTGGTGTTTGTGATGAATGTGTGTATTTGGGATTGCATTGCTTAATTAATTTCTGCTTTGTTTTATTTATGACGTCACTGGAGAGCATTATTTGTTGGCTGTTGTTTAACTGTTGATAATATTATTGTGCTTTTCCACAGTAATAATATTAAGTTATTGCAAGCTCTTATGAATTCATCTCATCCGTATGTTTCCCGTGAGATCAGATTGGAGGCCGAGCTTGTCACAGAAGTTTTCAAATGTAGCCAAAATGAACACAAAAGTGAAGTAGACAATGGATGGATGGAAATTCACTAGATGCTAAAGGTGAAATTCAACCACAAACAATATATTACAAGGGGTTCTGTGTTACCAAGGTGCACTTTTATGAGCCGGTAGTATGTCAAAACACTGGCACGCATCTTTCTACTTACCCAGAGGTAGGCTGCAGCCTACTTTCCCATCATCAGTGAAGCACATTTTAATACATTCTATAAGCATGCAAATCAGGTCGTAAGACTGGAAAATCCATCATTAGATAGTGTTTGTCTCCTGCTTCTCTGAATGATTCTATTAGACAATGAAAGATTAGAACTAAAAAACAAATAATAACTTCATACCTGCTGTATTTCTTGTGTTGGTTTCATTGGTAATATAAATTGAGCTACACAATGTACGTTCTGCTAAAGTTTTCCTGCGTGTAGGCTGAAGTGAACAACCTGTTTGTCCAGATTGACAGGAGAGTGCTTTTGCGGCATTTACATCCTTGTTTTGGCTGTATTTGAATAAGTGTCATGCAAAAATCAAACAAAGCAATTTCGATCAGACCTTCAGATACCACCGAAAAGCTCAAGCAGCGTACTACACGCTCGTCCTTCCTTATCCACAACACATGGGACCGAGCCGCAGCCATGGACGGTCCATCTCTGGTGAGGGGTTATGATCCTATCTACCCCTCCCCCTGGCTCCGCCGACCTGCCTCTGTTCCGCCCATTCATTTCCTCTGCTTCCCCTATAGATGACAGAGGCCTTTCCATCCACTTCGAGAGGTTAATTCACTCACGGACGGCATTATTTCTTTCCAGCCCCTTCCACAATATAAAAATTCAGAGTGGACAGGCCCATCTCTCATCCGTCTGAGATTTGATTGGAATGCTATTGCCTCCTGTCCCGAGGAGCCCCTGCACTGGCTTGGCTGCACTTTATGACACTAAATAGCCAGGCTACAATTTTTCCATCTATTCAAAAAATTCTCTTAATAACTCATTCTTCCGGACGAGAGCCCTCACTCTCCGCTCACTGCCGAGGAGGACAGGCTCGTCCCATTTACGTCCACAGGTCACCGGAACGGAGACCTGGAAATGTCCAGAATTCAACGGGTTAATTAATCTCTGGATTTACTGCCCTCTCTCTGCCGCCCACTCGCCGAATCATAGTCCCGTGGAGAGGCCCGTGCAATATTTACTGCCTGCTAATAGTATTCAGCAATGCACAGAACCGTCCACATGCATGCGGCTCTTTTGCCACCCATCTAACTTTACAAGTGATCTCATTTATCAACAATGACGGATCTGTGTAATGACTTTTACTTTTTGCAGCCCTTCAGACCAGATCCTTCTAAATAATAAAATGGCTGTTTATTGATTATTCAGAAAGGTACATATTCCCATAATGGTCTCAGACCAGATCAAATAACCAATAATAAATAAAACATTGCATGTGGAAGGAAATGCGGTGGACTTTCAAAGACTGAAATCTGGATCCAATGAGGTCTGTAGCTCAGCAAATCAGTAGGATCTTCTGGGAAAGCTGAACGGTTGAGTGATTTTGCGCATGGATCGGATTAGAATTCAGATGACCTAACGACTGTTGGGATCATGGATGAGTCTGCAAAAAACGTGAGGAGTAGGACATGTATTATTAAGGAGAACACCAATGTTTTAAAGGAATAGTTCCCCCCAAAATGGAAGTCAAGCCAAATATAGTTGTTTTGCACTTTTCACAGTGCACATTGTTTCAAAGCAGCTCTACAGAAATCACGTTGTTATCAATGTTTAAGTACATTACAAACACTTTCCTTCTTTTGGACTTTCAATGGCTGCCGAGTGCACGTGCCTGTTAAGTCCACGAGGCTGTAGGGTGTCTCATTTGTCAATTTTAGTGTCCCCTTTGCGGTCGATATGTGCCCTCGATGGGCACTTTTGCCCAAACCGCACTGGTGCACATCACGAGTGAGAGGAAATCTGTGAGTGTTTAGCGTGCCATTTGGGATAGGGCCTAAAGGCACCGATATACTGTATTTCAAACAAAATCAAAGAGCGAACTGACGTGACGTCATTTCGAACAAAATCATGCCAAAACGAAGTTAATTTTGTATTCGTTTTTCATGTCCGTGGGTTGAAGCAAACCCAAATAACATGATATTTAGCCTGTTATTTACCAGGGGAACCCCGTCAGAAATGTGGATTTTACCCTCCAGAACACAATCTTTACCAAGGTCAAATTTGTTTTGTTACTGAGAAGAAGCGTCAGATGTTCGACAACAGTATATCACCGCTCACGTATTTTGAACGAAAAAGATCTCTGCTTTGAGAATATCGGAGCCTTGAGAGTGTTGAACTTTCTTCTCCTGCGATCACGAATGGCAGCACGGCTGGTTTGTTTGAGCTGCGCACTCTACTGTACAGATGTGAATTTGCATTTCTTTCAGCCTGACGCTTATTCATGTCGTTCATATTTCTCAGCATGTAAAGATACACTTTAATTATGCAGAGAGTAAAGAAAGTCACACAGGTTTAGAACTAAACAAGGGTGAGTAAATAATAACAGAATGTCTTGTCGAGTTATTCATGGTCTAGTGGAATTCTTGAAACGGTGCTGCTTGCAACAGCAAGTTCAATTCCCACGGAATGATGAAATTCCTAGATTTTCTAAAATGTGTACTTTTTTAACAACAGCATTGTGGCATTAGAGGAGACAACAGATTTAATTTGCTTCCTAAAAACGATCATACAAAAACATCAGAAAAGCAAAAAAAAAAAGACCAAATGAAGTGTAAAATCTCTAGCGTTTGTTTCTCCACAATGCAGCTGCTAATAAAAGATTTCGAGCATACGGTCAGAGCAGCGGCTCCTCTCTAACTCACTTTCCCACATGAAGAGTGAAATCACCTCATACATCTCTGGCCATTCTTACGGTGCCACCTTCAAAATTGAAAATACCAAAGGAGAAATTACACTGGCGCCCCTTTTATGAAATAATCCTCAAATTTATTTGTTATATAACGCTTCTCCTCTCAACAACTGGGGAGAAAGGTCCTTTGCAGAGGGAAACCTTTAATGTTGCCCAATCTCATATTAAATTGGAGGTTTCTTAATAAGCCATTTTGGCTGTGTTATCCAGGGCTAAAGTCCTCTTCCTGTGCTTGTCTGAATCCTGCTGCATGACTTGGGAAACAGATGGTATCGGCCCAATATTACTTCTCAAAGCACTCATATCCTCTCTCATGTTGTTTTCTTTGATCTGCTGGGCTTCTGCTCTCACTTTTTTTCCTTTTTGCAAGCCTGTCTCTCTGTCCTTCTGTCTTTCTCTTAACCATTTGAGGTCAGCGCTCACTCAAAGAGGAAAGCTCGGCCGTGTTGATATAGCTCTTCTAAGATGGACTGTATTGACTTAATGTATATTTTATGTCTTTTTGATCAAAAGAGGAAATGACAGCATATCCTGCACAACAATGGAATACTTTTTCTGAGATGTCTAGATTGACATTCTTTCTAGTGCATTATGGACTGTTGTGTTGTTGTTGTTTTCTCAGTTTGAAGTGGCATCATACTGTAAAAATATATAAAAGTAACAGTGCTATGCAGTATAGGAGATTTTGAAAACAACAACTTTCAGTACCTTCATTGCTGATAAGTTGCCATCACTGTTTGAAAATATTGAGGATCGTGACTTTAACCACTAACCTAGTCGCCAAACCACCAGTGAGTTCTCTGAAAGATGCTCCGTGTTGTTGTAGTCTCTTGACACCGAGGGACTTGTGGACGTGGATTCATTCACCAGAACACAACGCAATAACGTTCTCTCTCCATAGACACCTGTCATGTGTCATGTGAACCTCTAGAGCTCTGCCGATAACCCCCGTCTTTTCTTTAAGACTTTAAGATGGAACTTAACAAATACTCAACATCAAATGCTTCCCCGTTCAGCGGCAACATAAAACACAAAATGAAATCTAGCTTCTGGAGCTCTGTGGACTGTTTCTTGAGAACAACCAGGAGGGGGAAGCAGACTTCTGCTGAACGCTCAACGCTGGAAAAAATCAAGAGCAATTAAAGATGAAATCTGAGATGATGGCAGCCAGGGGAATAATGTTCAGAGCAAAATTCTTTTAACATTATTAAATAATCTCACATGAAGACATTCCTTTTACCAAATGACTTTTTCATGCTTTAATGTGATTTAAATTAAAATGAGCCCACAAAGATGTTAAATGTTAAACGTAAAGCTGAAAATATATTTCATGTATTTTCAGTTTATTAGCTCAATTCTTATAGCATCTATTGCTCATTACTTGGAATTTACCTTCGTGAAATAATCAGTGTTTTTGTTGTTGTTGCCAGTGTTCAGATATCAATTGATTAAATTTAATAGCTAATACACTATTGTTAACTACTTTTTTACTGCCCTAGCAATGTCAAAAGTGATTGTGTTGTCATGTAGTTGCTGAGGATCCATTGCTACGGTTTCCATCAGTTTTGTGTGCACTGGGTTGAGCCAGAGTAACTACTAGATTGTCTCTAAATATGACTCAGGTCTCTTCTTCAGTGTGAGTTTAGTTTAATAATAGGTTTAGTTTATAATTAGTATTATTTCATTGAAATTCAATATGCTTTCCAATGTCCTAGAACACAAGCTGCACAACTTGCATCAACAGAAAGGACTTATTATGGGCTGTTTACACTTCCCCGTTTTCAACTAAAAAGGGAATTTGCATTTGCATGAATCTTTTGAAAACTGGCTACAAGTTGCAAGTTTTTGAAAGCGATACCGCTATCGTCTAAACTAATGTGAATTTGTGAAACCAGTGACGTCATGTGTATAACGTGTTTAGTCTACATCGGCGTAGTGTTTCTTTGCAAAGTGACATTGGCACGAATAATACAGTATTATTAGTTATTTTTGCAGATCCATGTAATTGTTTTGACAGTGTTGTCTTCTGTATGCAGAACTTTTCAAAAAGGTTTAGTAAATTGTTGTCGTGTAAACATACCCTTTAGACTGCTGAGTTTCATGTGACAGTTCACCCAAAAATTTCAATCCTGTTATTAATTACCCGTCTTCGTGTCATTCCAAACTCTGTTCGGAACACAAATGAAGATCTTTTTGATGAAATCCCAGAGATTTCTGTCCCTCCATATAGACGGCTACGCAACTGAAAATTTGACACTTCAAAAAGTTACAACTAATGCATATTTATTTCAAATTTTCTGTAGAGACATGATCACTTTTGTACGATGAACAGTTTGAATGTAGGCTTTTGTTAGCGTAAACATTCATCGAGTCATGTTTAACTCAACTCATCAACACGATTTGTTGTAGAAGCTCAAGCTTGTTCGCTTCACGTGCGAGAACCAGAATCTCTTGTGTTCGTTCTCATGGGTCGTTCAGCTTTGGTTGAGTTTCTGTTTGCTCATCAATGTTTATATGTGAATAAAAGTCTAAATATATAAAGCAATCGAGTCTCATCAGAAAATTTGGTCTAAACCATTCAATTCATATGGATTAGTTTCATGATCTCTATGAACTTTTTAAAGCGTCAAAGATTTAGTTGCATAGCTGTCTATGGAGAAACAGAAAGTCTTACGGGTTTGGAAAGACATGTGGATCTAAGTCTTTAATATTTGAGAAATAGCCTGCCTTTAAGCAAACACTTCTAAATATGTTGAAATGTGTGTGTGTGTGTTACTGACTCTTGTAAAAACACAATAGTAAGTATCACAATGTTTTTACACATGCTTATTGTAAAATCAAAACATAATACACTTTTCCACAGCACAGGGATTATCCACACAATGACACATTGTTAAAATGTTCAAAGTGGCAATGGAAGTTTGTTTAGTCTTGCCCTGGGCCATCTCTGTGTTCCCGGTGACTAGAACGCTCAGCCGTGTGACGTCACGCTGCTTTAATGTGGCTTTGATTGACAGCTCGAGGATTGGCATTTTGGGCTGGAGGGTGTATGGGGGGCGGGTCCCCTCAGCTGGCACAGCGGGACCTCTCAGTTTTAAGACGACTGATTTCATGAAAGACGCTCTGGATGTCTCCCCCCTCATAAACATTGCGGAATGAATCATGTGGTCAGGAAGGAGAGAAAAGAAAAGAAAATGAAATGAAATTAAAGAGCTCACTGACAGCACAAAACATGCATATGATGTTTTATGACTTGCCAGAAGAGTTCAGCACCTGTGGTTTACTGGAGTCAGAGCTGCGCTTCAATCACCAGCTTTAGCAGGTTTGTCTTGGCACGGACAGGTAGAGACATGGAGAAATAAAGACAGGAAAACAGAGAGAGAAGGAAGAAAGACACACCAGGGAGGTTCAGGAACATATAGGCTCTGTTCCAAAAAACCACATACATTTACAGTTAGCCAAATGCGGAATGTCTTGAAGACCTTAAAAAACTGGTTTTTGTTACAGATGTGTTATTCACCGGTGCAGTCTTTACTTTGAAATTCTGAAACTGCTATAGTAAATTTCACAAATAATTACAAAGAAACTGCAAGCAACACATTGAAGCAGAAATGGTATAGAACCCTCATAAGTGTTATAATAAGCATAAAATTAACGTCACACTCAAATGTTTGCGAGTTGTTTTTTGTTTGTTTGTTTTTACTTAAACTTAAAGGGATAGTTCACCCAAAAATTATAATTCTGTCATCATTTACTCACAGAGAATTTCTTCTGCTAAACACAAATTAAGATACTGTGAAGAATATGGGGGGGGGGGGGGGGTACTATGGAAGTCAGTGGGGACGGATTCTTTAAAATATCTTCTTCGTACAAGTTTGGAACATCTTGAGTGTGACTAAATGATGACAGAATTTAAATTTTTTGGTGAACTGTTCCTTTAAGTGGCTTTTTACAGTATAATCAACATTTCTATTCATCCACTAATTGGATAGTGCGCCTATGAGTTTTTGGACCGCAGCCATTTTGTGTATCACCTGTGTTTGTGTATAATCACACTTTTCAGCATTCAGTCTGTGGTTTCTTACGGGCTCATGATTACACTGTTTACTTTCCCGAGGTTTGATGAACTGTCCCACAAACTGTGCAACAAAGTGACTCAAATATTTTATAGGCCAAATCTGTGGGAAGTTACTCACTGTAATGATGTTTAATTAAGCAAAACAGATCCATAAATCAGTTTCAGTTATCAGATCATTGTTCTGATTTTGTGTTATAGTCTTACTTCCCAGCATTGGGAAAATTTCTAATATTCCTTCTTACTAAACAAAAGACTCAGACATGTCATTTTTGTGCATAATGTTTTTTTTTCTCTATTGTTTTTGTTTCTCTTCGTTTTTTGAATTACGCTTGTACTTTATTTGTGACAGTGCTGTCAGACGTAAAGCATTTGTCTTTAAACAGTGTGCTGAGTTAAATACAACTTTTGTTCAGCATGCTGTCAATTACCACAGAAAAAATAATTCTGCCTCATCCCTCAGTCTGTAAAAACAAATAAATATCATGTATGCATCACTGCACTTGTGCAGAATAGATAGATAAAGTAGCTTACTAACTTTGACTATTCAAAGTTATCTAATATTTCAACTCAAGCCATTTAAAGCTTGTAGACTCTGTAACTTCTGCACAATATGTGCAAAGATACCAGAAATGGACATGCCATGACTATCAAATGATCAAAGTTTTGCTGGGTAACATGGCTCATTATATTATATTATACTGTTTTACACAGTGTCATTTTTCAGGGCTCTGAAATGCTCAAAACTTGAATTAATCTGTTTAAAAAATCAACATTTTTTATGTTTGTATATATATATATTTTTTTTTCACACTGGTTCTAAGTGACATAAAAAGTTTTTGGTCCCACTTTATATTACGTGACTATGTGCTAACATTTAAATTAATCATTTGATACACTTATTCTGTACATTTAATAACATTTAAAAATGTAATTACAGCTGTTTTAGTTTCTGTAATTACGCTGTTGACCCATACCTTACACCTTATCCCATGCTTAAATCTACCCAAATCTAACCTATCCTAACAAAAAAATATTTCAGTCTAAACATAAGTTTTATGTAATTTAATCACATAGCAATATAGTTTTAACATTAACAAACTAATAAACTTAATGTGACACATATTTGTCAGTCATATGTAAATGAAATAGGTCAGATTTATGTAATAGTTGAGGATATGAATAGTGAGAGATTGAATGTCTTTTATCTTCAGTTGATTTCATCAGTTGTAGTTCTTGTGTTTCTCTGTCCTTCAGTGATTCTGCTTGTTAACAGCAGGCGTTCATCATTAATGCTCAATCGTCACTGAATGATCTCATTAAGCTTCAACGGTACTTTAACCTGGGCATTTTTCTGTGAACTATTACATAAATCTTATCTATTTCATTTACATTTGACTGACAAATATGAATCGCATTAAGTTTATTAGTTTGTTTATGTTAAAACTATGTAATCCAAACGGATGGAAAATTGCCATGTGATTAAATTACATAAAACTTGTGTTTAGACTGAAATATTTTTTTGAGTGTATAAATATAATACAATATGAACCCAATAAGCAGTTTATGCAAAGACATAGTAGTTAAAGATACCTAATATAAAGTGTGATACCCAAGTTTTTTTTTTTTTTTTTTTTTTTTACATGTTGAGTCTCTGAAGGTAAACAGACGTCTGCAGACGGCGTTGTGAGAGATGAGCCCGTCTGAGATGTGTCCACCCCCTTCTCTCACTCTCACTATATTAATGACCATCTGCATCTCTCTGTCTCTCTCTGCCTACAGCGTGGAGTTAGTGTACAATTACATATAGTTTAATATATCTGCCGTGCACCTTTAAACAAGCATCCTCAGTGCACAGGGTGATTTGTCTTTTGCAGCCATTACTCCATTGTACATCTTGATAGCCACGGATTGCTCGCAGCCATGTTTAAGCATTAAATAGTGTATTATTATTTCACATAAATCAAGCAGGGACATGGGGGGGATTCATAAATTTTACATTTCACACAGACAGTATTTTAAAGCCTTCTCCATCTCACGGTGGGACATCAGCACGGCGAGCCATCTACACACACACACACACACACAAATCACAATGTGGAAAAAATATTCAGAATCATTTTATGAAGTGTAAATTTAAGTCCTAACCACTTCTAAGAAATGACCCAGTATGTTACTGCAGTGAATCCATATGAAATCATAAATTATTTAATACAATTATCACTTAAAACACCACAAACTATGTGATATGCTTTTTATAGATTTTACGAGTTCTTGTGATAGACTAAAAATTTTGAGGTAACACTTTACAATAAGGTATCATTTGTTAACATTAGTTAATGGACTAACTAACAATGAGCAAAACATTTGTTAAAGTATTTATTAATCTTTGTTAACATTAGCTAATAAAAATACAGCTGTTCATGTTACAAATCAAACTTTTGATTTCAGTAATGTAGTAGTAAATATTAAAATTAACATCCTTAGTTCATGTTAACTAATGAACCCTTATTGTAAAAGTTTACCGCTTTTAGTTTAAATATTAATAATACAATAATACATTAATGCATAGTGCTGTGACCATTTTAGAAGAATGTCCTGTGATACTGTTTCACAAGTTTTATTATTAAAAACAAACAAATAAATAAGTAAGCAAAACCTTTTGATAATCAATTAAATAAATATGAATGGCAGACAATATTGATTGTTTAATGAATTGATTTATGTTATATAACAACCAGGCAAACGTTATTTCATCCTTCTCCGGCATTCATGAATTTGAATATTGATGAATGATGGAATGAATTTAACACATTGTTTTGTTCATTGTGTAATTATACAAATAAGTACTGATTAATATAATTAATGTATTAATATACATCAAATGAAATCCTTATTGTTAATATATTTCTGCAGAATAAATGTTGTCAGTATAATACAATGTATTCCGATGTTCAGTGAAAGCTCACAGTGTCAGATCTCTGGAAATAAAGGATTGTGAGAGAACAGAATGTGTGTGTGTATAATGGAAGTCTGACACAAGAACCCTTTGGTGTCAAAGTTGACGAAGGGTAGCGGGCGATAGAAGTGTGTGTGTGTGTGTGTGTGTGTGTTAGTTGGAAGGCCTGTCTGCATTGTCTTTCTTCTCTGTAGGGCACATACTTCCTTCCTGACAGGTGCTGGTAGCTCCATTTGTTCTCATGTTCCTGTCTATGTTCATGTCTCCTGATGGTATCCTCTGGCATGTGTGGATCTTGATCACAGTCTCTCAGTAACTTTCACTGGGTTAAATACCTTGGAGGGTAAAAGTAAGTTAAACAGAATCAACATCAGCAGACACATCTACTCTTACCTGTCCACATTTTCTCCACCACCAATGTGAACTCAAGGAATCACGATCTTTTATTACTGAACACTGTGGATTCTTGTGAAGACGGATCCTCACTCTAGGAAGGTGTACATAAGCTGAACTTTGAAGACAATCACTGTCAGTAACAGGACTGCAGAAAGCTACGACAAACCATTCATCGCTTTCTCATCTTGGGGTTCGTTCAAATCTCCATTCCAGAACCTCGGTGTGTAAGTTGTGCCTTATGTGGCACTGACACCAATGCATACCTCAAATCGTGAGTCTTTACTGTTACTTTTCTAAGCTATCAATCAAATGATTTTTATTTGGCTGACAGTCCATAGAGAAAAAAAAAATGGAATAGACATGCATTAAAGGAGTGATCCGAGCCATAATTACAGACCAGAACTACTATAAAGAGCTAAGGACGAGGTCTTTGGACTTGAGCGAGGCAACACTTCAGAATGCGAACACATTTTCACTACACTGTAAAAAATACAACTAGTTAACTGGACAATAAAACTAAAAAAGGTTGACTTAACAAGTGGAAATAAGTTGATTCAAAAATTGTCTGATCAACTTCATTTGAATTGTTGACTGGACATACACATGCAAGTTTACAAGCACACTTGTTGGTTTGGTAAACCCAACTTGAAAAAGGTTCAAATGACTGGTTTTGTTGTGTTGGCTCAGCAAAAATCGATGTAAAAGTCAGTTTAACTATGATTAATACATTTATTCAACCTAAACCGAGTTTCTTTCCATTAACTTAAAAACTTTAGTTTTGTGAACAAGGTTTTGCAAGTTCTGCAAACTTATTATTTAAGTTAAGTTAGAAACTGCCCTCCTAGTAGCAAATACTAATTTTGGAAAATAAAATGCATCCATTTGTTCATGGGACAGTGTAGAAAAATGTTTGGTGGATGGTGTTTCCATTGCTTGGGCACTTCATTTATATTATTGTATTGTATTGAAATCACAGTTCATATATTTGTGTGCAACTGAACTTCACAATCCATATATAATTATATATATGAATAACATGATCATCTTAATTTATGTCGGTTAATGATCATTTAAAAGTTAACGGTAGCACTTCTAAACACACAAACAGTTGGTGAAACTTAAGTGGGTTGATTATCAATCATCAGTTTGTGACAATATTGTGTAATTGACTAAACTTGAGTCACACAGACTTTAATGCATGCTAAACACAACGATGGTAACAATTAAATTACAGTGTACCAATTTCCAACAGTATTTTTTCGTTCACTCAACTTCAGACATTGAGTTCTACAGACCAAAAAAGTTGAATTGGCTCAACTTAAAAAGGCTTGTTAAAAAACAGTTGCACCTCTCCGCAAAAGTTAACCCAATTAAATATTTTTTGTATGACTGACAACTTAATTTCAGTCAGTATAACTGTTTTTTTTTTTTTTTTTACAAAAGTTGAGCTTAAAGCTTAGGGAAATTAGTACCAATTTTTTTTGTTGTTGTTGTACTTGCTTAAAATTTTTTACAGTGTAGTACGCAAGCTAATTGGCAACCAGTTAAAAGTGAGAACTGAACCATAAATAGCATTACCATAAGCAACCACCTACCAAACACCCAATCCTCAACAAGCCTACACTGTAAAACAAGATTTTTCTAAGATGTAAATAAAACAAAATTATTGCAGGACATTTTACAAGAACATGCTTTTTCAGTCTTTCTATTTTCAAGTTAATTCAATGAGTTGCTGTTTCTTTGTAATTATTTGTGAAATTTACTAGCAATAACAATAACAATGCGATTTGTACAAATACATTTGGTTTGTTTCAAAAGAAAGGGGGTACACATGAAGCTTAACCCCTTGGTTCTAGTCTAGACCTAACCCTCAGTGGGGCAAGCATATTCTATATCTATCTATCTATCTATCTATCTATCTATCTATCTATATATATATATATAGAGAGAGAGAGAGAGAGAGAGAGAGAGAGAGAGAGAGAGAGCGAGAGAGAAAGAGAGAGAGAGAGAGAGGGGGGGAGATATATATATATATATATATATATATATAGATAGATAGAGAGAGAGAGAGAGAGAGGGATATATATATATATATATATATATATATATATATATATATATATATATAGATAGATAGAGAGAGAGAGAGAGAGAGAGAGAGAGAGATAGAGAGAGAGAGAGAGAGAGAGAGAGAGAGAGAGTAGAATATGCTTACAATAGTTTCAAGAGGTTTTTTTTTTTTTTTGGTTGTTATTTAGAACTCAAATATGTTACTCATTTATGAACATAGCGGATTTCACAAGACGCTTTAAAAAGACGCTTTCACAAATGTGAGATCTAGGCCGTCAGTTGCCATTAAGTTGCTCATGTACCCGCAGAGAACAGCTTTAATTTCAGATGGTACTTATGTAGAGAGTGGTTAAACTTTAGATATATTTAATTTGGGGTATATCAATGGGCAGTCTTTGGTTTTATTAATCTATTACTTATTCCAGGTGCAAATCGATTTGGGTAAAGGGGAAAAAAAAAAAAAAAAAAATTTCATAGCTTTATATTTAAACCAACTTAAATCCTGTACTACAGCGCTGCTTTTGTACATTTGAAAATAAATAAATAATTTAATATTTATAATATACATTTAAATATTATTGTTTAAAATATTATTTTTAGAAATAATTTGCCTTATTTAGTATTGAGAAAAAGTCTGTTAGTGATTGTGATTTTTGACTTCTATGAAAGTTACATTATTACACCATTAGTACGGAAAATATTTATGAGTGAGTCAGTACGGAAAATTGAAAAGGTACTAATTGTGAACAGGTAAGTTGTCATGGGAAATCTTTTAAAAGGACATTTCCTCAGTGCACATTCAAACAGATTTTTTATAATGGATATAATATATTGGACATCGACCTGAAGAAGGAATCGAACTTTCTTTAATAATACCATAATACTCTACATAACACAATAAGCTTCAATGAAGCGACTCGACGTTCTTTCTTTACTACACTGTTAAAAATTTCCTGTAAATTTTACAGTATAATACTGGCAGCAGGGTTGCCAGCCAGTTACTGTCATTTTTACAGCACCATTACTATAATTTAATTTACAGAATTTTACTGTATTCTTTGATTAACAATTTTTTTTTTTAAATTTGCTGTATTGTTTTTAATTAAATAAGTCACTTACCAACATTTGTAGAACCGTTGAAAATCCTACAATGCCTCTTTATGCTTGAAATTTACAGTAATATCCTGTAATTTTGAGTCAAACCGCCACGCCCCCCAGAATGCATTGCAGTTTACAGCAATATGCTGTATTATTAAGAATACAGCCATCTGCTGTAAAATATTGCTGCAATTTTTACAGCAATTCATTACAGTGTAGTTCTAAAGTGACGTTTTAGAATTAAAAGGAGGCTTAGTCACAACTGTTAAACCGTCAACTTGAGATTTGAATCCATGGTAGAAGGAAGTAGTTCTGCACAAAGAGTTTTGCTTTTTAAGACAAAACGTTGTTTTTTTCTTATTTATTTACTCACCTGTGCAATATCACACTCGTAGCCGTGCAAAATAGTTGTACATCAATCAGCACGCTGTGATTACCTTTTGCACTCCTGTGTAATTGCTTATTTAACACCCCTACGATTATATTATATTTAGAGCCTATATTAGTTGTAGCAGTTGTGGTTATTTAAACTGCTAAGCCTAGTTCATATGCAACATTGATTTTAATTTAGTCTTTTACTGTTATAATATATATATATATATATATATATATATATATTGTCTTTCATCATGTGTCTCTCTGATGACCCATCTGTATCTTTGAAGTAAAGTTGAGCTTGTTTAGATTCATCACTGCAATTTAATACTCTGAATAGCTCATGAGTAATGGATTTGTGGTGTACCACATCTAAAACACATTATTCTAGACTGCCTATTGAATATCAGCTCTTGACACACAAACATCAACAGCAGAGACGGATAACCTTCCCAAAGTTACTCATTTTATTTTCTCACGGAGTAATAATTAAGAAAGGGGAAAACAATCACTGATAGGGACTTTTTTTTTTAGGGAGCAAGAACATTAATCAAAACTACTTTATATTTGAATGCTGCAAATGTGCACACACACACACACACACACACAAAAAAAACGCATACAAAATAATCTTAACAGATCAGCATTAATTGGCTTCTCCTTTTCGTTATCTCCTACTTCCTTTCTGCCCTTTGGTGAAATGCGTCTTGGCAGGCATGATCTCATTTAAGTTTGTTTTCCTCTCTCCAGGACTGCATTCGAGATGGTTCCAATTTCCAACCCATTCTCCAATTTTCAACCCCAATGACAGACAACACATGCTGAAAGAGCTGTTTAGGTAAAGTAAAGCTTTGGTAAGTGATGATTTTCAATGCCGTATGAGATAAAAAAAAAACAAAAAAGTTTCTAAAATGTCTTTTTATTAACATGAAGTGCTTCTGTAATATACAGGAAATGGAAACATGATGGTTTGTTTTTGAAAAATCAGCATACAACAGCCTGTTATCTCTGAAAATCGGACTCACGTTACATACGCAGCTCAGAGACTTTGAGATGTTTGCAGATGTTTACTTGTATGTAAAAGATCAGTTGTTTTTAAACATTAAGAACAACTTAAGTGATGTAAATAATGCATGATTTAATCTTTTTTGTTATTGCAAAGATTTCATTGTGTTAAACATTGTATATCAAGTTTCTTTGTAATTTTTGTCACGGTTGTCGTTTCCTATTTTTTTAGTAAGCAAGTTTGGTAACACGTTACAATACGATTAATACATATTTGAATAAATAAATTGCTCATATAGTTCATGTTAATTAATGCATTAACTAATGGACTGTAAAGTATTACGACATTTTTTTAGTAAACAAATAATAAATAGTAAACAGTAAAATGTGAAAGACATGCTATTTTTTGCACATTGTCAAAATAAAAAAATAAAAATTTAATATAACAATAAAAGCTTTTGATTTTTAATAATACTAAATAGCAAAATGCTTGATGAATGAAATGAAATAGGCTTTAATAATATCATAAACTATTGTTTATTTTGCTAATCAGACATGTTTTTTCATCTGTTTTATGAAATGTACATAATTGTTGTGACAATAAAGGCAATGAGCAATTCTGTATTCTATATTGTCATTTTATAACCTCATGATATACATTTTATTTTATTGAAAATGTCACATAGGTCATAATTCTTATGGTTTAATTATTTTTATGTGCAGTTATAACACTTGTTTATCTCAATATAGTTTACATTTATAGATAAAATCTATATTGTACATGAGCAATTTTCTTACACTGTGTTTGTGTTAATATTTTTGATATAACTGATATTTTCCAAATATGTATTTGATTTTCCATGTTCACCTTGATTTTTTATATATTTTAGGACCAAAAGTACTTCATTACCAGACATAACAGAAGGAAAAGCATTTTCACATTCCCAAACCAGCCGTCATCATAAATCTTGTTCACATTTCCATTGCAATCCGATTATTGCAGCCAGGAGGTGAGAACAATAGAATAATCTCAGGTCATAATTCTCGAAATGTAAAAAAAAAAAAAAAAAAAGATTGATTGACTCTAAAGTATATTTAATATACTATGTGGATAATATGTTTTACCATAACAGTCAGAGTTTATGATTTGACAGTCTTACTGACAACTGGCTATTTGCGCACTCTGTAACTCGAGACACATGCACTTACTAACTTATTTCATGTTTTCTTTTATGATAAATGTGCATTCTAGAGTCACATGATCCAGTACAGATTTCTCATGAATATTGCTTCATAACATAAACATAACATGAACTAACCCTGTTGTCCGTGTGTCTGATCTGGTGATGGATGTCAGTCCGTTGGCTTTGCAACCTAGGGATTTGTGCTTTATAAAACTGCTTCAAAACAGGAAAAGCAATAGTGGGAATAGAGCTGGAGTATAATTAATTTTGGGACTATTATTGCAGGAGGAAGAATTCTAATCAGTTACAGATTCCTTCCTGTTTGGGTAGCGTGACCGTAACCAATTACATGTGAACTCTGAGTTACAGTTTCACTTCCTGTGCTACTCCAAGAGCGAGTGGACGGTGGAGTGCGATAGGGAGAGAGCTGCAAATGAAAAGGAAATGTTTTACATCATGTAAAACAACAGAAATGTTTGTGAGGCTGTTTGAATAATGCAATTTTAATGTGCAAAGACCAATGCAAGAGCATTCACTCTCTTGCCATTTTTATGTATTTACTTCTTTGAATTGGATATTGATAAGGCTTATGATCTACTCCAACTGCTTTTGCTTCATGAGTCATGTCAAGTCAAGTCAAGTCATCTTTATTTATATAGCGCTTTTTACAATGCAAATTGTGGCAAAGCAGCTTTACATTAATAAGAAAATGGTGTCATTGTGCAGCTTATTCTATATATTATTGATTCATTCCGTTGCAAATATCAATAGTTATTAGTCTAGTTAATTTATGTATATCAGCACTGCAGAAAACAGTGACATGATCGTCCGGCTCAGCTCAGTTTGTATACAACGGCGCCAGTGCAGGCATATCAAAAACACTGCTGAATATCAAGCAAGTGTCCCCAACTTAAGCAAGCCAAAGGCAACAGCGGCAAGGAACCAAAACTCCAACAAATGGAGAAAAAAAACCTCGGGAGAAACCAGGCTTAGTCGGGGGGCCAGTTCTCCTCTGGCCAACAGTGAACACTTGTCCGATACTCAGGCAGAGTTACAGGTCATTAAACCGTTTTGGAATCGCAACAGTCAAAATATTTAATCTAGTTTAAGATCTTTTTGATCACGCCGGTATGGGACGGTTTGTTGGGATATGTGCCACTGGCTGATGAGTCGGTAAGGTCTTAACAGAGGATGAGCTAGTGAACACAGTCTCCGCCGACACCACAGGGCCACATTGCTGCCGCACACAGGCACAGGTTCCCCGTCCGACCCGGACACGGCCCAGATCCAGCCAATCACGTTAATTGGTAAACCTCGGGATAAGCAGAGAGACAAAAAATTAGCGTAGACGCCATTCTTCTTCTGATGTACCGAGTACATCTGGTGTTATAGGAAGTGATCCCGGTTCCGGCTGACCTGATCTATGCAGCCTAACAATCCTTTAACGGATATGAAGACAAAAGTTTATAGTGCGTCATGTGTATGCCAAGTTAAATAGATGCGTTTTTAGTCTAGATTTAAACTGACAGAGTGTGTCTGCTTCCCGAACAATGCTAGGAAGATTGTTCCAGAGTTTAGGTGCCAAATAGGAAAAGGATCTACCGCCTGCGGTTGATTTTGATATTCTAGGTATTAACAACTGGCCAGAATTCTGAGATCGTAATAGACGCGAAGGACTATAATGCATTAAGAGCTCACTCAGGTACTGAGGAGCTAAGCCATTTAGTGCTTTGTAAGTAATTAGCAAGATTTTAAAATCTATACGATGTTTAATAGGGAGCCAGTGCAGTTTTGACAGAACAGGGCTAATATGTTCATATTTCCTGGTTCTAGTAAGGACTCTAGCAGCTGCGTTTTGGACCAGCTGTAATTTGTTTATCACGCGAGCAGGGCAACCACCCAATAGAGCGTTACAGTAATCTAGTCTCGAGGTCATAAACGCATGAACTAGCTGTTCCGCATTTGTCATTGAGAGCATATGTCGCAATTTAGATATATTTTTAAGATGGAAGAATGCGGTTTTACATATGCTAGAAATGTGGCTTTCAAATGAAAGATTGGTATCAAAGAGCACACCCAGGTTCCTAACTGACGAAGATGACTTAACAGAGCAGCCATCAAGTGTTAGACAGTATTCTAGGTTTTTATGTGAAGTTTTTGGTCCAATAATTAGAATCTCTGTTTTTTCTGAGTTTAGTAGTAGGAAATTACAAGTCATCCAATTTTTTATATCAGCTACGCATTCTGTTAATTTTGAGAATTGGTAGGTTTCGTCAGGGCGCGAGGAAATATAGAGCTGAGTATCATCAGCGTAACAGTGAAAGCTAATGCCATGCTTCCTAATGACATCTCCTAAGGGTAACATGTACAGAGTGAAAAGCAACGGTCCTAGAACTGAGCCTTGTGGTACTCCATATTTAACTTGTGATCGAAATGACATCTCTTCGTTTACTACTACAAACTGATAACGGTCAGATAAGTATGATTTGAACCATGCCAATGCAATTCCACTAATTCCAGCATAATTTTCTAGTCTATTCAAAAGAATATTGTGGTCGATTGTGTCAAAAGCAGCACTGAGGTCTAGTAACACTAATAGAGAGATACAACCATGATCTAATGATAAGAGCAAATCATTTGTAACTCTAATGAGAGCAGTCTCAGTACTATGGTACGGTCTAAATCCTGACTGGAAATCCTCACAGATACCATTTCTTTCCAAGTAGGAACTAAGCTGAGATGATACAACTAAGTCATGTGACAACTAATGTAACAAAAAAAACAACACCAATTAATATTACCAGAAATGAATGTTAAGATAAACTGTATATTCCCAACACTATGCAAAATTAACATGACATAAGACGAACGGGAATTATAAACATGCAAACATCAACCATCAGTAATACTGTAATTTCGGTAACACTTTATTTTGCAGTGTCATTGTTACACATGTTACATGTAGTTACTGTAGTAATAACTATACATTATGCATAATTACATGCAATTAACCCTAAACCAAACCCTCATTCTAACCATAACCCGATAGTAAGTACATGTAGTTAATTATTATTACTCAGTAATTAAATGTATAGTTACACTGTAATACTGACTCCTTAAAATAAAGTGTCACTGTAATTTCACCTTAACACATTAAATATCGGGTTACACTTTAATTTAAGGTATCTTTGATACAGTGTAATTATACATTTAAGTTCTGGTAACTACATGTTGGTTTAGGGTTAATTGCATGCTATTATGCATAATTCATAGTTATTATGTTAGTAACTACATGTAACATATGTAACAACAACACTGTAAAATGAAGTGTTACCATATATTGTATTAGTTGTAACACCCTGTGACCAATGATCCAAAATACACACAGCTTTTGACAATAACAACAACAACAACAACATGAACAACATTTTCACCTCACTTTTAAAAGTTGTATCCACACATTTGCATTTAGCATAGTTTATTTCAATAACACTTTACAATAAGACCCGATTAGTTAACGTTATTTAATGCATTGACTAACTCTAACAAGTAAAAATGAGCAATGCATTTGTT
Source organism: Opsariichthys bidens (assembly GCA_037194245.1). Classification (NCBI taxonomy): domain Eukaryota; kingdom Metazoa; phylum Chordata; class Actinopteri; order Cypriniformes; family Xenocyprididae; genus Opsariichthys; species Opsariichthys bidens. The sequence goes on along the minus strand of CM074311.1, from coordinate 2,576,413 downwards.
ACGGTATTTATTGATCTTAATGCAACATTAATTAATGCTGTTTGTTCATATTAACAGATAAAACGGTCCCACTTTATATTAAGTGTCTTTACCTACTATGAACTAACATTTAAATGAATCATTTGATACAATGCACTTATGTTTTTGTACTTATATTTCAAAAATACCTGCATGTAATTACAGCTGCAATTAATTTCTGTAATTACATTTGTCCCTATCTTTACCTGTATCTCACCTCAATAGCAGCAAAAGTGTCTCGCAATACAATATGAACACAAGTACATTGCACTTGTTTGTTGATATATGTAGTTAGGCCACCTAATATAAAGTGGAGCCGATAAAACTTTAGATTTTAGTAATGCATTAGTAAATGAACACCAAGTAAGAATAAAAAATGCTTTAGACATTATTTTATTGTTCGTTCATGTTATCTAATAACTAATTAGACAAGCGGACAACCTTATTGCGTTAACTTCTTTCATGTATGAATGTATAAAGAGCACTAAAGGAGTCAGTATATGACACGTTGTGATTTTTATCCAAAGCAACAGAGAAAGCAGATTTAAAAGAGAGAATAAAAGCAGAAGGCTGAAAATTCTGATAATAGTTGGCCATTTACTGATTATCAACACCTTCCACTTGACTAACTAAAGCATCCAGTGTGTACCAAAATAACAAACAGCTTTGTTAATACATATATTCTCATTTCTAATATTTTGGCGATTTGAAAAAAAAAGGTTATACTTTATTTGTTACAGTGTCATTGTTACATCTGTTACATGTAGTTACTATAGTAATGACTATAAATTATGTATAATTGCAAATAACCCTAAACCAAACCAAAACCTAAACCTATATTAAGCACATTTAGTTACTTAATGTTACTCAGCACTTAAATGTGTAATTACAGGATAACAAAGACACCTTAAAATAAAGTGTAGCCCTTTATTTTAAGGTGTCTTTGTTACACTGGGATTGCACATTTAAGTATTGAGTAATATTAAGCAACATGGGATCAGGGTTTGATTTTGTTTAGGGCTAGTTGCACGTAATTATGCATATTTTATAGTTTGCGTAACATATGTAACAATGACACTGTAAAATAAAGTGTTACCAAATGAAATATTAATTTTAGCCACTGTCCATTAGCCGCTATATTGGCCATTGGAAAACTTGTCTAGGTTGTCCATTGCAAGTTGTAGCAGCAATACTAATGTATTCATATTTGTTTTTTTTTTTTGTTTTTTTCGAGTGCAGTGTCCAAAAGCATATTTAAGTATTTCACCACAGTTTTCCTCATATAGTCCAATCATGATAGATTTCCTCCATATAACCCGCATGCAGAATTAACACAAGATAAAGCATCAGTCTGCATGTCACCGTAACAATTGCTCTGATAAGCGTCTGATGGCACTTCAGTGCTAGTTCACTGGGTTCTTATTTCCTCTCATAGCTCAAGTGAAGGCCGACGGGCTCATGGCATGCCAAGACTAACAAACACGTCTATTTATTCTATTTAAGTAATGACTTATATAGTGTATTACATGGAGAGGCTGCTGTATAAAATACTCATAACATGAAAAATGGAGTCATTTCCGATGCATTGTGGGCGAACATGAAAACCCAAGCCACTAAACTAATACAAGCACAATCGTCCCCCCTGTCCTGGTCAGGATCGTTTTCCAAACAAACAGTATTCCTGCAAGAATTGATTCATTTAGACGGTACATTGATCACCTACATCGCCTGCAGAAAGGAGATGGCTTTACAAGCAATAAAATGAGGGACAATTATATTATTTTAGTGAAATAAGACAAAGTGCAGCCGCCGAATGCCAATAGCAAGAGGACTGCATTGTAGGCCATTGGTAGCGTGTGTGTGTGTGTGTGCGTGCTCAGTTCTCAAGTGGCATGATAATCCAGTAAAGTTTCTCAGCTCTGTTTCCTGCTGCAATCAGAGAGTGCCGGCTCACCTCTGATTATGTTCATTTATAAAAGCATCCTGCAGAAATTGCAGCCCAGGGCTGATAGTGTATAAAGATGCTGATCAGAACTGCAGCTAAATAGACTGCACTGGGGGGCATGAGGTGTCACACGCAGATCTGGAAGACCAATGACTGCATGGAACTTATTCCAAACACCGCTGCCGCACGGAATGCACAACAACATTAAACTGTTGGACCCTTTCTTTTCTTCTCTTTTCTTTGTGCCTAACGCAAATGCTGGATTATTCAGTCATGAGGAATTTTCTTTTGAATGCAGCTACATAAAAATATTTTTTAAAAAAATTTGATCATTTTCAATGACTTCAGGAAGTGTCAATCTTCTGAACAAGATAAAACCGAGGCCATTATTTTGAAGTGTCTTTAGCTACTGTACTAACATTTAAATTAATTTTATTTGATGCAATACATTTATTGTGTACATATGTCATTACATTTTCTTACCTCAATAGTGTTTTGCAATACAACATGAACACAAGAAGTACTTTTTAATATAAAAATGTTACACAATATGAGGTTTATTAAACATACTCAATATTCATAAGTCAAAAGTCGACTGAACATACCAAACTAATCATTACAGATGTTTCCCTCTGGGTGGTAACTGTGGCTCCACTCCTCACTCCAAAAAAGTGAGGTTAAGAAAAGTTAAAAATTTAAAAGTTAAAATCGCACTTGCCTTGGAAACACTCGTGTGGCCTTGGAATTCAAAGAAGATCTGTCTTGAAATATTATAGCTAAAGATTTTGTTTAATGACATTTTTTTTGATGAATGAATGTTTTATTAAAGAAAATAATAAAAATACAAAATTGCATTTGTACATTCCCATACAAAAATGTCAATCCAAATATTTAATAAGATTTTCGAATTTTTTTTAAAAAAAATTTAAATCAGTGTTTGGCTTGGTTAATTTTACAGACTAATTTTGCAGATTTTAAAAAAAAAGAAATATGAACACTGTAAAAATGATTTTTGCTGCTTCTTAAATTTACTTCATGAGTTAAAAGAGACGATGAAAATTCTGTCGTCACACTCACTCTAAAGTTGTTCCGAACCTCTGTGAAATTATTTACGTTGGGTAAAGGGGAAGGCCTTTTCTCAGTTAGCAATAACTGCCTTCGTACTTTCTCATCCTATATGTTATGTATAATAATAATAAACATGATTGTCTTACCATGCTAAAAAGCTTTCGCTAGTTTTTAACACCGGAACTTAAATCTATTAAGTTGGTACAACAATACATTATTTGTTTGAATAAACTTGTTTTAATCTTGTGGTATGGACCTAATTGTGTCCTTAAATTAATTAAGTTTAACAAACTAGTGTATAAAATAATTTCAAATGAGAATTTGTCTGTTCAATCTGAAAAAAAAAAAAAAAAAAAAAAAAAAACCTGCTCCTTTTGTTTGAAAATGATTTTCCTTATTTGGCAAATAAATGACAAGTTCAACCAAATTGATTGATTTGTGGTGACTGACTCATGTTAGAAATAATATACTAATATAACTAATAAGAATACAGAAATACAGCAAAAGTCAATTAACTTTTCTGCTGATTTTTTTAAATAGAAGTTTGCATGACTGCTTCTATATAGAACATTTGATCTGTTTGTTTGTTTGTCTTTCTTTTGGAAATGACGGAAAATGATAACCATGGAAAGGAAAAGAAAAGAAAGGAAAATAGCTGTGAATCTGCAGTGATTTCCTCAGTCCTGGCGGGCCTCGGCGGCAGTGAAATCTAGAGGCTCCGTGAATGAAGCATTTGAAGGCCAGGCTTTGATTGACAGCTCCAGCTCTCTTTCTGAGCCCTCGGGCTGATTGACAACATGGTTCATCTCACATTTAGTGACTGAGCTAATCCAGTAAATTCCTACCAGAC